>JAAGEH010000076.1:60848457-61045896 GCA_011751065.1 Lasiurus cinereus
AGAGGGAGAGAGAGAGATAGAAACATCAATGATGAGAGATAATCATTTATCAGCTGCCTCTTGGACATCCCCAACTGGGGATGGAGCCTACAACCTGGGCATGTGCACTTAACCAGAATCGAACCTGAATCTTTCAGTCTGATGCTCTATCCACTGAGCCAAACCAGCTAGGGTACAAAGTACTTTTTATTGAGATACATACCTTTGTTGGTATAGGCATTGAGATTTGGTGACTTATTTGTTACTGTTAGCCTATTGATAAAGTAAAATTTTCAGTAAGTGTTGAATGAAAGAACAGGTATTACCACTATCCATGTCATTAATATTGGCCTCAGTGTCCTGCTGATCATGACATCAACTTTTGCTTCACATCCAATTGGTTAATGTACTAGGTCAAGCCCTAGTACATTAGGGTTAATGTGAAGGTTCTTTGGCTTAGTCCTCTTACCTAAATAATTGTAGATATATTGTTAAATTATAAGGAGGATAAAAAAAATAAAGCAAAACAAAATCTCCTTGGGGTTAAATGTGGATTGCACCTTAAAACTGGCATAGTAGTTATGTTTGCCTTACAAAGGGTTGAAATAAGCCTGCCTAAAGTTTACCAGTCTGTGACATGAATGTTTGGCTAACACAATTACAAGTTGACCCGTGTCTGTTCCCACTAGCAGAGAGTCATTCATTTGTTCATCAAATATTTAGTAAGCACCTAGCCATGATTACTAAAATACCACAATGGGCCAAGTTGATTGTAATTTCTGTTCATCTACAGATCTTCCTTGGACTTGTAAGTCAATTTTAATTCAAAACAACATGATTTATGCAATCTGGGGTTTATAGACAAGGGATAATTCTTATGGCAGACTTAGCATAATCATGATGTTTTTCTTTCTTCTGTTTACATTCATGGCTGTGGTTTGAAAGTGGCTTGAAATTTCAGTTTTCTTATCAGAGATCTGATTTATTTGAACAGGTAGGCCCAAGTTTTTAAAAAGGCTCAACGGCTTTGCTTGTTTTTCAGGCACTAAGCAGTAACCCTGAGGGCCTCCCATTAACCCCCTGGCTGCATGAGATGTGGTAGTGTGGGTACCTAACTCTTTCTGATGGAATAAATCAGTTGCAACTTGTTGGATACTTCTTTAGCAATAATAGACTTAAGTGCATCATCAGTGTATTTTTTTAAAATGGATTCTTTATTTCTTGGTTATAACTATTGTTATTTTCAAACAATTGAAAAAGGGAGAGCGGGAAGCTTGCCTATTTCTGTCATTTCATTTGAAATTGGTGTGTTGGGATCTGGTGTGTGGGACCTTAGGCTATGGCAGGAACTGGCCTTTAGCTCAAGATTTCCCATTTAAGAGTTTAGGCAGTCAGGAAAACAAGGAAGGAGGTACGTTTATTGCCTGTGTTGGGTAATCTGATGCCTTGGGGCGAAATGAGTGAAAGCCAGGCAACCTCTCTGTAAGTTCCTTTGAGCAGGAGCTGGCAGCATCTAGAACCGGCAGCTTTCCATCATGGAATATCCATTAACTTTGTTTATCTCTGGAAAAACACTGCCCTGTTTTCACAGTCTGCTGCTTGTCCAAGAATGGTGCAAGAGATCATCTTCAAGTTCAAGGAGAGGATGAGCTTTTCAGCTATTGTGAAAATATATATAGTCTCGCGATACTGATTTTCTTTTGTCTAAAGATGTCAAGTAATATGTACCATTATATGATCTCAACAAAGGGCATGGGCTCAAAAAGATCCTTCTTGGATGCCCCATAGATCCTCCTTAGATTGTGATATCTTCTATAGATGGAGGCCTTTTGTTCCCCAACTCCTTCAGGAGTTCATGGGTAATAGTTATATCTTGGGAGCTAAAACTGAAAGTAAGTTTCAGATTCTTAGTTTGATTTTCCAATTTCCCCATGAGACCATGTCCCAGTATGGTGTTGCTAGTTTGTGGGACTTCTCTAGTTCTTTTTCCAATGTTCCCTTTTACGTTTAGGTGTGACACTTTAACACATTGAAACCTACAAAGCTCTTATTCACTTATCATCAGAGCAATCTGAACAGGTGTTTTATATAAATGTTTATTAATGAAAGAATCTATATTAGAGTTTAAAAGAGAGAGAGATAGATTATACTTGTCAAATATGTTATTCCCCATAATAAACAGTTATTCAACATGAAAACAGGCTACAATATGACATTTTAAGTTGGAATATATAGTCTTCTAATGAGAGAAAGCCATTTTTATGATTAATTGGTATTTCAAGACAATTGATGTAGAATACTGTTGAATCTGTTGCAGAAATTCTTAATCTTTAAATTAAATGTAACTAATTTATAAATGTGTTCTTATAGAAAATAACATGTAAAGCTAGAGCTTATTTTTTTTCAAGAGGATATTAAATAATTTATAGATTATACATGATAATGTATGATACACAAGCTTAATTCCCATCTATAATTTTATTTGGTACCATAATTCAATTTAGATATATTGCATAGGGTGTGCCAATAATCATAAATAACCAAATAAACTCTGTGAATCTCATTGGGTTACCCCCTTTTCTTTACATATTTTTTATTGATTTCAGAGAGGGAGATGGAAAGAGAGTTAGAAACATCAATGATGAAAGAGAATCATTGATAAGTGGCCTCCTGAACGCCCCACCCCCTACACAACCTGGGCATGTGCCCTTGATTGGAATCAAACCCAGGACCCTTCAGTTCACACGCCAATGATCTGTCTATTGAGTCAAACCAGCTAGGGCTGGGTGACTCTTTTAGTGGTGAACTCGGTCACTATACAGTAACTGTCAATTCAATTATACCAGGTTTCTGAAGACAATTACTTCTGTGCTCAAGCAGGTTGTAAATAAATTTCAAATAGAACCTGGCATCACCCCTGAAAGAATTCTAACTTCACACTGTTAGGATAACTTACCTAGACCTTAATTTTGAAATATTTAAAAATTCGTCACAGAATATGAATTTGAATGAACAATATACAAATTATATGGTTACTAGAGGCTCGGTGCATAAAATTTGTGCATGGAGAAAGGGTTCCCTCAGCCCAGCCTTCACTTTTTCCAATTCGGGACTCCTCAGGGGATGTCCAAATGCCTGGGGATCAGGCCTAAACCAGCAGTTGGACATTCCTCTCACAATTCTGGACCACTGGCTCCTAATTGCTCACCTGCCAGCCTCCCTGATTGCCTCTAACTGCTCCTCCCCTTCCCTGCTGGCCTGATTGCCCTTCACTTCCTCTGTGTGCTGGCCTGATTACCCCTCACTACCTCTGCGTGTCAGGCTGATCACCCTTAACTGCCTCTTCTGCCATCCTGGTTGCCCCTAATTGTGCCCCACTGGCCTGTTCATTCCACACAGCCTGCTGATCAGTCCTTTGGTCTTCCCTTACTAACACACCTGCTGGCCTGGTCATAGGCAGCCATCTTGTGAGGGCATACAGTCAATTTGCATATTACCTCTTTATTATATAGGATTCTCCAGTCATCAATTAGCACAGAGGGAAGCAGCTTTAAATAGTAATTCTTAAAAATAAGAAGATTCAGGGAGAAGATGCCACAGAATTCTATGGTATGTTGCTTAATAACCTTTATATCAGGAAAGTCTTTCTGATACCTAAACTCAAACTTAATATTTTGTATTTCAATGGTATTTTTCTCTATTATATTGTACTTAATGATATTACATATAAATTGTTTTGTGTAATATCATAAAGTACAACATAAATCAAAATTATATGCATATGCTTGGTTGAATTAAGATATAATATCAATAGAATAGCATTTATAATAGCATAGTTTTGCTTATCTGGTCATTTTTTCTTCAAAATGAGTTTATTGACTGCCCTGCTAAATACCTATGAAAGGCAAGCTTAAGGACATAGAAGTCTGGCTTTGTCATTTCATTTCTATAATCAGCCCTTTGATACAGGAATTATCAAAACCCTTTACAAATATATTCCATACAAGACTTCAGGGCCCACAGTAAAGTCCATCTAGTTAAAGAATATGAAGTCAAAAGACACAAACACCAAAGCAAAAGGTCTTAGAGGTGATAAGAACTCTGTGTGACTTAACCAGACAAATCTATCTTCTTAATTAGTTTATTAAAGATAAAACAAACAAAAATCCAAACAAACAAGATAAAACCTTCTCAAGATCAGAGTTAGGAAATACATATTGCTTAAACTGTTCACAGCCCTATAACCTTAGACAGGGTTGTATTGGAGCCATCATATTTTTAGATCTATAACTCAATAAAATGATCAGAATTAATAATTTTAAATGTTCTGACTGACTCATAGTAAGATATATTTTAGATCACAGCTCAATAAACATACACGCTCTAAGGGTTTTACCAAATACTACTTAGAGTGCATTCTGATATTTTCTACTTTGTTCAGCTTTACTTTTAAAAGTGTTTGTGACTCGCTAACATGATTTACAATTCACTGGTGGATCTCAATCTGCAGTTTGAAAAGCACATTATGCTCTTAAAAACAAATTATGTGCTCGGCCGGCGTGGCTCAGTGGTTGAGTGTCAACCTGTGAACCAGGAGGTCGAAGTTTGAGTCCCGGTCAGGGCACATGCCTGGGTTGCGGGCTGGATCCCCAGAGTGGGGCGTGCAGGAGGCAGCCAATCAATGATTCTCTGTTACCACTGATGTTTCTATCACTCTCTCCCTTTCCCTTTCTCTCTGAAATAAATAAAAAATACACAAATTATGATATATATTAATGTACTATCACTCAAAAACAAACCTACCTATAAAAATTCCCACTCAAAACAATCACCACTGAAAAACATCTGCTCTATTTATACATATTTCAAAAACTTAAGATAAAATTTAACTAATCATTTTTATGTTTGAAAAATTACATATTTCAGGAAAAAACAGCAATGTCCTGAGCTATTGGATAATATGGAGAGAGCAGAGGTTAATGTGATTCATTGAGCAAATGTGCTTTTAAAGCATCTGAGCCATCATAACAGGAGGTAGCTATGAAGACCCTGTCTGAAACAGTTCCCAAAGTACAGAGCTCATGTTTATCTCTACTAAGGCAATAAGAGAATTGATACACACTTTCACTGCATCTTTTGTATGAAAAAAATAAGGTAATTTTTTATGTCCCTTTATACTTTCTAATAATAAGAAAATAGACATTCTAAGAAATAAAGCTAATTTCATCAGGAATTGTTTCCCAAAGAAGTTTTATCCTCCTCAGTATGTATTTACTTCATTTAGAAATCTGAGTTTATCATTGAATAGTGTATTAGCTATTCATTCCACAAATGTTTAGTACAAAGATAAACATGACAGATGAGATTTCTGCATATTTATTTTCACTAACCTTTGGTGAAACTTAGCATTTCTTTCAATTTTGAGAATGAACAACATTTCATATCACAGTTTTAATTATCTATAACTCTGTCACCAACAGATGTCACAGATATTTCCATTTTCTATTACGGTTAGCTAGAGATATCTTGAAATATAACTATAACCTTATATTGTTTGTACCACTCTGTACATTGAAATTACAGTATTTACTAGTTCACCACTAGCTCATGTTAGGTAATGTGCTGATAAAGATTCATATTCATTGTATCTCAGATTTGCTTTTCAGCACTTTGGAGAATTATATTTCAATATGATTAGTTTCCTTGGTAATCCTCCTTTATATTATGCATGCAAAGATACTATTCTGAGAGTGGTCATAGATTTTCCAGAGTGACAAAGGGGTTTGTGTTATAAAAAGCGTTAAGATCTTCCACTCCAAGTAAAATAATACAAACTCAAATGCCTACAAGGCAGGCAGAAACATCAAAAATTGATGAAAAAGGAAAAGACCAATAAGAAGACCAATACAGCAGTCTAGAGGAAAAGAAAAGAATTGCTGGGAAGTTCATGGGAGCCCACCTAACACTCCTGTTTTCCACCCAAATTTGGATCCAACTGAAGGAAAGGCAAAGAAATAGACCAGATGGAGTCCAAAGTATCACATTTTGAACTAACAGATCTGATATTAAAGAATGTGACTTATTTCCTGGCTACCACAACTCAAAGGGCCCGTTCAAGAGCACTGTAAAGTAAAGGAGCCCCCTAGAGTCCTAGAGCCTGTAACCAGCTCCGTTGTAGCTTGCTGCAGCCAGCTTCACATCTATGACCACAGACACTGGGTCCTGCCTGGACATAAACCAGTTCACCCAGCACAGCTGGTTTGGGCAGGTCTTCTGCCAAAAGGAGAGTTTGCCCCAGGAAGCCTTGAAATGGGTCAGAACAATGCATTTAATTAAACTGGCTCCAAGGCCCAAAATGTTCTCTGAATTCTATTTACCTTCCCAAATTTTGGACTGTTACAGCTGTCCAATATAACCTGTCAGAGATTCTGCAGTAAAATGAAATAAAATGCACAAAGAAACTCTGTTAATAAAATGTCAACAATGTGGACAATGCCTTATATTTGAATATAAATCCTCTCATTGTAATTCCCTCCGAAAATTTAAAATCCAAACACTAATCTCTTTACAAGTCCAAAGTCCAAAGGAATTATAGCCTGAAACCAGATTCTATTGCTCCTAAATTAAAAGTCCAAAGTAACTAACGTCCTGACCTCTATGTCCAGGGTTGGGAGGTTTCCATAGTTTGGCAGAGGGAAGGGTTCTGCCGGTGCTTGCAGCCCAAGCTTTTTCTCACTGGGGTTGGTGTGATTCCTGCAAAAAATACAATGTTCAATACTGGATTTGTCATAGATTTAATTGATTAAAAGTTTTTCAAAAAATGTTTATAGCCCTAGCTGGTTTGGCTCAGGAAATAGGCGTTTTGGCCTGCAGACTGAAGGGTCCCAGGTTTGATTTCAGTCAAGGGCACATGCTGGGCTTGATCCCCAGTAGGGGGCATGCAAGAGGCAGCAAATCGATAATTCTCACCATTGATGTTTCTCTCTCTCTCTTTCCCTTCCTCTCTGAAATCAATAAAAATATATTTAAATATATATATGAAATCTGGTGCATGAAATTTGTACACAGGGCAGGTGTCTCTCATCCCAGTCTGCAACCTCCATCCTCTCCAATCTGGGACCACTTAGGGGATGTCCGACTGCTGGTTTAGGTCGCATCCCTGTGGGATTGGGCCTAAATCAACAGTTGGACATCCTTCTCACAATCTGCGACTGCTGGCTCCTAACAGCTCACCTGCCTGCCTGCCTGATCACCCCTAACCACTCTGCCTGCTGGCCTGCTTTCTCCCATATGTCCCCCCTCACTGGCCTGATGCCCCCAACTGCTCCCCTTGCTGGCCTGCTTGCCCTCAACTGCCTCCCTTGCCAGCTTGCTAGCCCCCCAACTACCCCCCCAGTGGCCTGATCATCCCCAACTGCCCTCCCCTCCTGGCTAATCGCCCCTAACCTCCTCTGCCTCAGCCCTGCCACCATGGCTTTGTCTGGAAGGATATCCGGAAGGTCTCCTGGTGTAATTAGCATATTACCCTTTTATTAGTATAGAATAGAGGCCTCATACATGGGTGGGGGCCAGCTGGTCTTCCCTGAAGGGAGTCCCCTTGTGAGGTGAGGCCAGCCTGAGAGAGGGGCCTGAGGCAGTTTGCAGGCTGGCCATGCCCCCATTGGGATGGGGATCCTTATTGGGGGCGGTGCCAACCTAGGGGAGAGGTTGGGGCAGTTTATAGGCCAGCCATGCCTCCATCGAGGTGATGATCCCTGCTGGGGGGTTGAGGCCCATTTTCAGTCTGGCCACACTCCCTTCAGAGAGGAGGTCTCCCCTGGGGTGCATGGCTGGCCTGGACATGGGCTGAGGGCCATTTGGGGGCAGTTTGCAGGCTAGCCACACCCACAACTTTGTCTGGAAGAACATTCGAAAGGTCTCTGAAAGGTCTCCCAGTCTAATTAGCATATTACTACTAAATTTATTTTTATTAGTATAGATTTTTTTTATTGCTGGGCCACACCCACCACATTTAGAAGAGAAGCCAAACCTCAACTTCTAAAGCAATAATCTCAGGAAAAAATACAGTTCCCAAATGTGAGACTTAGTTTGTCATCAAAGACAATAATACAAAATGCAATGTCCAAGTGAAGGAGAGGCTAGATGTATGCCTCTGTGGTAGACAGAATAATGAATGCCCCCCTAAAGATGTTCATGTCCTAATCCTTAGAACCTGTGATGCTACCTTACATGATAAAAGGGACATGGCAACTAAAATTAAGTTAAGAATTTTGAAATTGGGAGATTATCCTGGATTATCTAGGTGGCCCCAATGTAATTACAAGGGTCCTTTATAAGAGGAAGGCAAGAGTGTCAAAGTCAGAGAGAGACTTGAAGATGCCATGCTATTGTATTTAAGGGTGGAAGAAAAGACCATGATCTAAGGAATATAAGTGGCCTCTAGAATCTGGAAAGGGTAAGGAAACAAGTGTTCCTCTAAAGACCCCAGAAAGAATGCAGCCCTGACAACATCTTGATTTTAGCCCTTTAGGTCCTAGGCTGTAACATAATAAATTTGTGTTGTTTTAGGTTCTTAAGTTTGTTGTAATAGAAAAAGAAAATGAATATGGGTTGTTAAAATCTTGGATTCTGCCAAGACCGGTTTGGCTCAGTGGATAGAGCGTTGGCCTGCGGACTGGAAGGTCCCGGGTTCGATTCCGGTTGGGGGCATGTACCTTGCTTGCAGGCACATCTCCAGTGTGGGGTGTCTCTCTCTCATCGATGTTTCTGACTTTCTATCCCTCTCCCTTCCTCTCTGTGAAAAATCAATAAAATATATTTTTTAAAAAAATCTTGGATTCTATCATTAAACCAGCCTGCATTCAGACTCCAGCTCTGCCACTTAGTGTGTAACCTTGAGGCCTGCCAGCATATACAGAGGTCCCTGAATCACCAGCACATGTGACAAGCTCAGTGCTTGCACCCATTTCACCCCAATACTTCTCCATGGGTTTGCCTATGCCCACTAAAGTCCAGACTCTTCTAGGCCCCATGCAGTGGTGCCTGATGCGGTCACACCTAGGATTTTTGAAGCAAGCCTCAGCCACCATTTTGTTGAGGCCCAATTGTCCTGATATTTCTCCTGAGACTTGTGTTTATGCTGAGGGCCATGCAACTTTGCTTTAGTCTGTTACAGTCCATGAAAGAAAGAAAGAGCCACATATTAAAAAAAAAGAAAAAACAGTCCATATAAAGCAGCCATAGGATAAGTTGTAATCATCTATCAGAGCTGAATTATCATATGGCCCAAAGCTTAAGGCCCTTTTCCCAAGTCACAGAATTTAAAAAGAAGCCAAGTACAGAAAGAAACCTCATGAGCCAATAAAAGCCCACAATGCATTAAGGTCAAAACATCCCTCCCATACATAAAGTTCCAATGCCAGTGCCCCTCAAGATTTTTTAACATGTTTATTTAATTCCCTCACATTCTAGTCATTTGTTTGGTTTCTCAATGCTCCTAACCAATGCACCAAATTTTGAGGAATGCTAGGGAAGTTCCGTATTTTTGCCCAAATTCAAATGCAATTGTGAAATAAGACCAAGGAATAAGGGAAGGAAATAGACTAAAACATCATCTTCATGACTGATAAAGCTGACATTTGCAATTTATATGTGCTCTCAAGGGAAGAATGAATAGGGGTACAGAGTTCAGAAATATAGTGAGAATGCAGGTCATTCCACATGGAAAGAAGTAGCAGGTGCTAGTAAAGTTTTCCCCATGGTTGCAGATAAATACCTGGCTTTGATTGACATGATAAATGAGACTCAGCTTAGGCAGTAAGTGACAAATGCTGTTCAGGTTAACCGGGTGCAAAGATTATGATGCACAGGCCATTTCAAATTACAGAAGAGCCCACCCCATGGACTTCCATCAGAGCTGAAATTCACTTGTTAAATCCAATAAAAAAAAGTTCCCAGTGCAATAAAACAAACAAAAACAAATCCAAAACTTTGCAATACTAGCCAAGGGATGATTATTTACCACTATATGAATTAATTATCAATGCAAAAAGCAAAAATTTAGGCATTGTAATATAATGAGTATAACTATTAGGGATATAATTTATAATTACCTGGAAGATCCCTTTGGGGATGACATTGGATTAAGTAAAGTATTTGTAGAACCCTCATGAACTACAAAGACAAAATAGATTGAAACCCGTTCCTTAAACTCATTTATAAGACTATGTTTTGATTTTTGGTTTTAGTGTATCATATGAACATATTCAGAAAGAGAGAGGACTATTTTTAAAAATAATCTGATTTCCTAGCCTATGTTTATGTAATTGTGCAATGAAGCGATTAGCTGAAATGGGAAAGCAAAGAGATGTAGAATTCTCTGAACTCAGAAGTTTGTAGCAAATGATACCAGTGTTAGGCATTGATGGTTCATCAGTCGCCTAAGACTCTGGAACTGATTAAAAATGGGGCTGGTAAAAGAGTTCGCTTATAGCTAATGTAAATCTGGGTCTTGCCCACTCAGGAAAGACACACTGTTCTCTTTATCAGGTATGCATTTTAAGACTATAGGTATTATTTTTATTGTCAGCTACAGCTTTAAAGATTATTCATGGTTTGCTGATTCACTGCCCTAGCTCACTGTATTTCCTAGTGATATATGAGAGCAACTCATATTGCTCGGAGTTATGCATCTGTGATTTCTTGGTGTGCATGGGCACTGGAACAGAGCTCAGGAGGAACTAGAACCCTGGGGTGCTGTTATTTGCCAACATAAATCAAGCATGCTGATATGTCACAGTTTGGATAGCTTATGAGAAATCCATCTCCACTACTGAAAAGCTACACAACATGTGTGTTCAACTGATGTTCTGCTGGAAGCTATCACTTCATAAATTAAAAAGGAGTCATTGTACTATTTAAAATTATATTAAAAACATGAAGATACTATGTTGGATCTATAGAACCTTTAAAATGGTTGATATATATATATATATATATATATATATATATATATATATATATATATATATAATCTTTGTGTTTATTAACTTCCATATTTTTTCACAGGGAAGATTTCTGGTGATGCAAATTCCTTGAGAATATTGCTGATTTCATTGTATTCAGGAAGGATGAATTTGGATGATCATTTCTTGCCTAAGGTACTTTTTTGTTTGTTTCTCAAGAATAGTCCTTGCTGAACCCAATAGACTTAGTATTTTAAGCAACAATGAAACTATAAAACCAGGGGCCCAAATAGTAAGGTTGATTTTTATAGTTTTTAGCCCCAGTGGTCATAACTTGATTTTACTGCAAAGTGGTTTTGGTTGTTGCAGTCACATATTACTACCAGCTCCAGTTTGGTGGACCCTGATCTTCAACTGACTGCTTCAGTTAGCACCCACGTGTACCTTCATGTGTTGAAAACCTTCACTCATTTCTTGGTTGTGTAGATGTTTGTGGACTGAATCATTTCTGTCAGCTACTTTGTCTGTCTTATTTCCTTTTTTTGTTGGTTCAGTCTGGAACAAGGTCAAGAGGTCAACGTTCTCCTGGAAATGACTTTCTCTGTCATGGCAGAAAGGCATAGGTGTGGTTGTACATTTATTGTGCCAGGGGATAGCATGACATTCTGGGAGTGGATATGACTGCCCCTTCCATGGAAATAGTTATGAGTTAGTTTTATAATGGCAGGCTGGGAAGATGGCTAATTGTGGAACAATTTTAATAATTACTAAAGAGCCAATATTTGTGTTGCCTTTTAAGAAATGGCCATCATTATTCTAGAATAGTGTCCTGACCTGAATCATTATGGTTCTAATAACTGGGTTTAAATATTTAAATTGCATGATGCTGCCCTCAGCATAGTGTTCAGTGTTATTCTATCAGAAGTGATTCTCTCAGAGCATCTTGGAGAATTCTACTTAGCCTCAAATCATTGTGAAACCTCAGTGAAACATATTTAAGAGGGAAAGAAGTGAGGTCCAGGTTAGGTAACTTGACTCCCAAGGTTGTGGGAATGGTCCCCAAGAAGGGCATTAATCAGTCCAGAATACAATATCCAAAGGAGCTGTGAATGAGGCAGACTTTACTATTCTTGATCCTGTAGTATGAGCTGGTAAGAAGGGATTGGCAGTGGGAATTCTCCCAGCAGGAATAATAAAATTAGATTGGTGATGACTTTGTGGATCCATGTGGATAAAACTCCAATGAGAGATATGGGTGAGGGGCCCGACAAAAACGAAAGTATCAAATCAGACCCAAGCAGACAGGGTTCAGAGCAAGATTCCAGACTCAACAAGGAAGAATCAGAGCATGGAACAAGCAAATGAGGCAGAAATAAAACCAATAAGGAGAATACAATAGAAGGCTAATTTGATTTTAATTCATTATGAGTGTGGGATCCTATAGTCCTCTTCTGGAACTTGGTCTTCAACAGGGTTTCTCAACCTCACTAATAACATTTGGAGACAGATGGTTCTGTATTGTTGGGGATTTCCCTGTACAAAATGTTTAGCAGCATTCATGGTCTCCTTCCACTAGTTGCTAATGATACTCCTCTAGTTGTGACAAGCATACAAGTCTGAAGACATTGACAAATATCCCTGGTTGGAAGGAAATCACCCCAGTTGATTAAATGTTTAACTATCTCCTTAGTTGTTATTAAAAGACTAATTTCTCTCTACACTGGATGGTGGGACCACTGTTTTAATCAGAATTGGTTCAGGAATGGGGCACAGGTAAATTTGTCAATGAAGGATCTCAGGGTCCGTAGCCAAGCAAAGTTAGGGCCTGACAAAAACTATCCAAAGGCTTCTAATACCAAAAACTTTTATAATGAGATAACCAAGTGTTGGAGGAGAGGGAGCTGAAGTTTTGATTGGAGTTTTAAAGAGAATGAAGAAGAAAGATAAAGAAGTCAGGGTGAAGTTATGTCTAGAAGCTGAGCCAAAATGAGTGTTAAAGTAAAGGCTGTACTTCCTCCCTTGGGCTTATCTAGAGCAAAACCTATTACTCAGAACTCCCAGGCCTTGACTTTGGGATGAAAATCCTACATATTGATTGAGCCCTGAACAGAGCTCAGGTGGATATTTAATAATGAAATCTGTGCTTCCCACTGTACCTTATTGACCCATTCTCTTCTGGATTGGTAGCTTGTTTTACTGTGAGAAACCTTACACATTGCTAACAACAACAGTACCTTTCTAGCAATAAAAGTGCTTTACAGGTTCATATGAACTCCATTTTGAGAGAACATATAAGGCCCAGGATGCTTTTCAGGCTGAATATTGTATATATTTCTGTTTTCCTGAGAGATATTAGTTGACTGTGGAGCTATGTTTGAGTTGAGACCAATGAGACATGGTCAACAACTTTGTTCCTAATAATGATGGTCACTACTGACTTTATTTACAGCTTTTTATTTGCTGTGTGCTCTCAGAGATGGTCTCATGCAGTCAGTCTGCCTCAATAAATCTTCAGCCACCAGGAATTTGGCCATTTCTAAATCTAGGACTTCTGCCACTTCTTATGGTCATTTTGGTTCTCCACAGAGCATATGTTTTCTTTTGGAGAAGTAATTAAATGTCAGACAATGTGAGCAAAGAAAGTAGTTTGGAGCAGAGAGGCCTGCCTGAATACTACTCAGGAACTAGTATGGATCACTTATTTTTCCAAACATAGTTGGGCAGCTCCCAGAATTCAAGCAAAGACTGGTCTCCACGTGTGTTGGAAGGACAAGTTAGAGCCCTGAATGCAGTGCTGCTTCCCTACTTCCAGTACCATCAGAGGCAGTGATAGTCTGGCACTGGAGTACAATACATGGTAGGTTGTAGGAATTTAATATACAATTTTGTTTGTTAAATGAAAATGAAATAATATTTCTTATAAAAAAATTTAGGGTTGGGAAGTTTTAGGTAAGTGGATGTGAATTTCAGGGATCTTTTGTTGGGGTTAATTTTATTTTGGCCTTCTGAGAAAATCCAAAGTAGCAGATGCTGGCTTTAAGAGATCAAGAAGTAATCACCTGATAGACAGGGTGATAGCATCTTGGCCTCTTTCTTTTACTGTGGACTCTATGTTTCTTTGCTTGATTGATTCCTCTGTTTCAGTATTATTTAGAGGAAAAGCATTCTTTCAACTTGAATATTTAAAGAAATATTTTTATTGATTTTAGAGAGGAAGGAAGAGGGAGAGAGAGATAGAAATACCAATAATAAAAGAGAATCATTGATTGGCTGCCTCCTGCATGCCCCCTACTGGGGATCCAGTTCACAATCTGGGCATGTGCCCTTGACCAGAATCGAACATGGGACCCTTCAGTCCACAGGCTGATGCTTTATCCACTGAGTAAAACTGGCTAGGGCTTGAATAGTTTTTGATAAAATTTCTGATTCATTAGGTACTTTCTTACTGTTAATTAACATCTCTATACAGATTATAAAACTGCATTTGAGGTGCCAATGTTGGTAGACCTTTGCTTAAATTCTGTATGTTACTTATTTTAGCACTAACATAAATTACTACACTCCAGATATATTTAGAGTTTATTTTACATAATTTAAAAATCTGTATATTTTTAGTAATTTTTATATTGGTTTGAGGTGTGTCTGTGAGAGATGGAAAGAGTCAAGAATGAGAGAGTGAAAGAGTTTTCAGTGTCTCTAAAGGATTAACTTGGTTATTCAGGAATGATCTCAATTTTGTTTTGCACATATTTTGCTCTGAATTTTAGCCAGAAATTTAAGGCTGTATTAATTCTTGTTTTAATTCTAGCAATTCCAGTCTTTAAGGAGAGAAGTCTAATATATTCAGAACTCAACATTTATGTCTTAATTTCCAGTCCTGTCTTTATATATTACACAATATTTTAATGGGTCAGAATTATACTTGGTGGCCTTTGAAACATTTAATCATGACTTTGACATGAGGATCAACAGGAGTTCTGTCTTTCCTGTTTGCTAAGCCTGCTTTCCAGGACTCCTTCCTGAAAGCATACCCCAATCCTTGGAACTTGCCAATAAACACTCAAACTAAAACAATACTCCCACTCACTTAGGTTTCTGGACCTCTTTCCACTTGGCCATTTAGCTGTGTGGCACAATATGATATACAGAATATTAACATCTATGGGGATGGGTAGGTCTTAGACTTGCTCCTTACCAACTCTGAAACTTTGAGAAATTGAAGAGATTTAAAATTTATACTTTGAATTAACAAGACTTTGAAGACTCTGAAGTGATAACTGATTGCTTGCTTCATCTCCTATTTTCACAATAAATTAAAGGAATTAAGTAGAATTTATAATAATTGAATTTAAGTCATACTAAAAGAAAACATGAATATCAGGAGCCTCATACAAAGGCTCAATTAGGAGAAATGACTCATAATACTTTTGTTTAATTTTTATTGTTGAAAGTATTATATATGTCCTTTTCTCCCACTGACCCCTTCTAGCTAGCCCCACCACCCACCCTAGTTCATTATCAGCTTATTGTCTGTGCCCATGGGTTATGCATATAAGTATACAAGTTCTTTGGTTGATCCCTTTCCTCCCACCAACCCACCCCTGCCTTTTTTTGAGATTCGGTAGTCTGTTCCACTTTAATCATATGTGAAACACTGAAAGATGATACAAATATGGTACTTGAAAGCACAGTCCTTCCTCTTAGAGTTTCTTCCTCTGCCTTCACACAGGATGAGGTCTTAGTCATCTCAACCAGATAGATATTAAAAAACTTGGGAACCTCTCCTAGAGACTTCATTATGATGTCCCCACTTCCTCCCTTGGAAAGGTATTCTCCATTCAGTTATCCTGATCTTCTTTCTACCCCTTTGGAAATTTAACATATTTACTTTTGTTCACATATACACAAAGTTGTGAGATATTCTCTTAGATAACATTCTATTTAAAATTCTGTAAAACAGTATATAATGATCTACCACTAAAACTAAAGTATCTTAGAAAAACAAGTTAGTTGTTGAAGCCTAATGGTGCTTAGTAAAGGAGTTGATAAGGGGAATATTATAGTTAACTCTTTTTAAAGTTATTAGCTAGTAGCTATTACTGAGAATGCCTTAGTAAGAACAACAAAAAAAGTAATAATATATACTCTTGCTATATTACTTAAAATTATTATGTTTAATTCAGTGATATGAGTGAGCTGAACCCTTTTGGGAATGACACTACCATGGGACTATGTAGGCCTTAAGTTTGTCTAGGAAAAAACATACCTCATTTACCTTTGTGTTCAACGTCTCCTTTTCCTCTTATGCTCAACTTGGCTCCTGGGACACAGTAGGCCTGTCCAATATTGTTGAAAGAAAAAAATGTGGCAAATTACAGAAATTATTCCTTACAGGAATATGTATATATATGGAAGCTAGTGGATAAAAGATGGCAGAAATCTGAAACCTAGATAGGGAATTCCTAGTAATTTAGAAAGAAGTATTTTAATCAGGCCTAGAAATAGAACCGTAGATAGCTGAAACTGCTCTTCATCTTAGTGAGAGAGCTATCTTAGATTTTTCCATAAAATTTTTCATGGGAAGGGTTTTTATATATTTTTCATAATAGTATTTGAGTTTAGTTATTTGTAGTCTTTGTCTTTAGTCATAGTAGTCTTGTGGCACTACTTAACAAAAAAAGAGTGAATAAACATATATTCATTTTTAGTTTAGCTAATCACATCATAGACCTGTGCAGTGGCAAATATGCTAAGTTCAGTCCATTCTATTATAATTCAACATATGTATTTCTTTAGCACTGTGCAAAATTGCAGAATAAGGTTCACAGGACTAGTGGGAAAATGAGGTTAGGAGCACAACACTAAAAAAAAATCCATCCATGATATATATAAAAGACAGGAATCTAATATAAATAGTAATACAGTTTTATACACATTAAATGGTGAAGACACACATAAATGCTACAATAAATACAGCACTTTACAATGAAAAAGACTGAAGTTCGTTTGTGGAAGTGGGTGTCACAAGGGTTGCAACTGAATTCATGTGAAGTGATAGAAGGGAATTACTGAGATAAAACTGAAAGTTTTAGCAAGTGCTGTGGATAAATGTGGTTCATCACACAGATGGGGACCTGCAGTAGCTGGTAGATATTTCTAGGCACATATTAGACACATATATGTGTGTGTGTTTTCTGTGTATTCTTATACAGCTCAGTTTAGCTGGGTACATGTAGCAAGTTTAAAATTTGCAATTTGCTCAAATTGTTCCCTGATTTTTTAATTATTTCAGGAAAAATTCACATTTTCAAAGCAAGCATTAATCAACTGCAAGCAAAATGGCTAATGCTGATCATAGCTTACATGTTCTGAGCCCTTATTATGTGTCAGGCACAGTTCCAATCTTTTGACATATATTAATTAGCTCATTAAATTCTGTTAACAACCTGATGAAATATAAACTGTTATTACTGCTGGTTATAGAATAGGACACTGATTCACACAGGCATGAAATAACTTGCCCAAGTTAAGAACTAAGTAGTCAAGACTTAGTTGTCTTAACCCTCTGCTCAAGCTGTCTTAACCCTCTGCTCTTCTTCCCTTTCTGCTCAAAGGAAAATAACCAACCACCGTTGAATGCTAACCCTCAACTTTACAGAGGAGCAAAAATTACCAAACCTTCCTGGCATGTCATTTATCAGGTCATTTTAATGGGTGAACTTCTTCAAACCAGTAGGACATTCATTGAATATGACCTGGAAAGAGCCTAATGATGAAGGAACTATTTAAGCTATGTCAGAAGAATCTAACTCATTAACTCGCCTTGTGCTTTCTTCTTCTCCATTTCCTAGGCAGAATTTTAATAATGTGAAAATAGAAAGCAGTGGGAGGGGAAGAACTAATAGATGATTACACAAAAGTACATACCTATTCTTTGCTAGGCATGGGTCTATATTTGGTAAGATTAGGCCTCATTGTGTTTTTATGCTTAACAGTTACAGAATTGAAACTTGTCCTTCAGGACAGGAATTTGACATTTATGACAACATTCCTTGTCTCCTGAGCAAAACCACTGCATTGATGTCATCTAATCCCCTTGTTTTTATATTTTTTCCACTTAGCTCAATACTGTTTCCGTTCTTCTCTGGTCATTTTGCCATACTGTAATGGGAGTTTTTGTGTGTGTGTTTGTGTTGTCTCTCCTTATCCCTTTTTTATGTTTTGCTGAGGAAAAGTGAGAGTAGTAGGAAGTAGTTTGCAGGGAAAAAAAACAGAAGCAAAACCCCTTAAGGCTTTAATATAGTTACAAATAAGTGGTCCATTCTTCCTTATTCTTACTGTTAAAGATGTATCTTTCTCTGCAACTGTTATGTAAATATCTTATGTAAGTCAAATTATTTAAAAATTAAAAATTACAAAAATTGTGTATCAGTTTCAAAAAATAAATGTTAATTTCTTTAAAAAATGATTATCTTGTATAACCAGAATTGTTAATAATTACCCAAACCCAGTGGTTCTCAACCTTGGTTGCATGTTAGGGTCTATACCTAGGGATAGTTTTAAAATTACTTAATCAATAGCAACATCCCCATTTCCCTCCATTCTTTCACTAAAAGAACAAGAAGCTAAAATGAGTTGACCAAGGGAAGGAATGCTTTCTATATTACTGTATTAAGGACTGTGCTAGATAACATAGTCATTTATCATCATTTACCAAGTAGATGAGGAAGAACATAGTGATTAAATATATATCTGAAAATAGAGGACTCAGAGATCCAAATTCAGTGTGTAGGAATTAGTTAGCTGAAGGAGAAAGTGGCATGAGGGAATGTTACAGGAAGAATAATCTAGGCCAAGGGTAAAACTCTGTGATGATAAGTAGACTGAGATTTCTGAGGAATTTTTCAGAAGGTGGGTGTGGATGACTGACAGAGACTGTTCTTATGTGACCTTCCAGTCTAACCTTAGGTTGCCTGAGGGTATGACCTAGTTGGATGTTCCATCATCACTTTTCTCTCAGTGCTTCTCTGTGCACTAGCCTGCCAACAGCCACTTTCTCTTCACTCACTTCACCTACTGCTCTGTACATATTAAGTTTCCTTTGTGATCATTTTTGTGTCTCTGTGTATGGCAGCATCTTTTCCTCAAATATTTAAGAAATCTTGGTCAGTTTGAGGCAGGAAAGGAGGAAATAAGTTCAAGGAAAACTCTGGGGATTTGGATTTTGGCATTGGCTCCAGCATCCTATGCAAGTCCTAACTCTTTCTGAGCCTCAATGTTCTCACCTGAAAGGGAGTGAGTAGGCCGAAGGATCTCCAAGGCTCCTTTACATTGAAAGCTTACCTTTTAAGGAAGCTCTTCATTTTTAGTTTTTTGAGGAAACTCCATACTGTTCTCCACAGTGGCTGCACCAGTCTGCATTCCCACCAACAGTGCACAAGTGTTCCTTTTTCTCCGCATCCTCACCAACACTTGTCATTTGTTGATTTGTTGATGATTGCCATTCTGACAGGTGTAAGATGGTATCGCATTGTCGTTTTGATTTGCATCTCTCGGATGATTAATGACTTTTAACATGTTTTCATGTGTCTCTTGGCCTTCCTTCTGTCATCTTTCGAAAAGGTTCTATTTAGGTCCATTGCCCATTTTTTTATTGGATCATTTATCTTCCTTTTATTAAGTTGTATAAGTTGGCTGTAGATTTTGGAGATTAAACCTTTATCAGTGATAACATTTGCAAATATGTTCTCCCATACAGTGATCTTTCTTGTTGTTTTGTTGATGGTTTCTTTTGCTGTGCAAAAGCTTTTTATTTTGATGTAGTCCCATTTGTTTATTTTTTCTTTAGCTTCCATTGCCTTTGGAGCAGTATCAGTGAAGAAATTCTTTCGGGAGTTTCCTCAAAAAACTAAAAATGGATCTCCCATTTGACCCTGTAATCTCACTCTTAGGAATTTATCCTAAGAAATTACAAACACCAATCAGAAAGGATTTATGCACCCCTATGTTCATAGCAGCACAATTTACAATAGCTACAATTTGGAAACAGCCTAGGTGCCCATCAGCAGATGAGTGGATCAGAAAACTGTGGTACACAATGGAATTCTATGCTGCCATTAAAAAGAAGGAATTCTTACCATTTGCAGCAACCTGGTTGGAACTGGAGAACCTTATGCTTAGTGAAATAAGCCAGTCAATGAAGGAGAAGCATCACATGATCTCACTCATTTGTGGATAATAAAGAACATTATAAACTGATGAACAAAAAGATAGATACAGAGACAGTAAAGCTTCAAACAGACTGTGAAATTACAACAGGAAGATTAAAGTTAGGTGAGCTAGATAAGAGATCAATCAAAGGACTTGTATGCATGCATATAAGCATAACCAATGAACATAGACACTGGGGGGTTGGGGTATGCCTGGGAGGGAGTGGGGGCAATGGGGAGATATGTATAAAAAAATTAATACAATTTTTTTTAAAAAATAAAAAAAAATAAAGAAGCTCTTCAGATTAAAGGTCTTCATCTTAAGATAAGGGATTGGCTATTTATTTAGTTAAATTACTCTTTTTAAATAACCATTGCTAGGACATGAGACCAGTCAAGAAATATACATGTTAATGCAGATAGATTCAGCTAAAATTGGGAAGACTTATTTCTATGTAATAGAATACCAGTAAATATGAATATTATAGTCAGGTGGCCCTAATTTTTGTTTATTTCTGAAGATCTAGATGCTGCAGTACCAAAGTTAAATAATAAAAATTTAATCAGAAATACGATAAGGAAACATGAAATCTTTATTTGTGGATATGGTGAACTCTGAGGTGAAATGGATTCAGTCATTCAAAACAATGATAATCAGGTTATATTAAGAAGTTATTTAACTAGCTGAGACCAGTTTGGCTCAGTGGATAGAGCGTCGGCCTGCGGACTGAAAGGTCCCGGGTTTGATTCCAGTCGTTGGCATGTACCTTGCTTGCGGCCACATCTCCAGTGTGTGGTGTGCAGGAGGCGGCTGATCAATCTCTCTCTCTCATCGATGTTTCTAACCTTCTGTCCCTCTCCCTTCTTCTTTGTGAAAAATCAATAAAATATATTTAAAAAAAAAGAAGTTATTTAACTAAAATGAGAAAAAAAAAACACTTGAAAATAGCAAGTAGGTAATTCTTAAGCACTACTGTTGAGAATGTAAATTGGAACCACCATTTTTTAAAACCATTTGTCAGTATCTTTTATAGCCTATGAGCCAGCAATTTCACTTCCAATGTATACCCAACAGAAATGAGTATATTATGTTCACTAAAAGCATGTTTATAATTGGTAGTAGGCCCAAACTAGAAACTACTCAAATGCCCATCAACAATTGAAGTAATAAATAAAAGCACTTCCTAGTCATATAATGGAATCCATATAGCAATGAGAATGAAGAACTTGAAACAGCACAGAAAAACATGGGTGAAATTCACAAACTTAATGCTAAGCAAAAAAAAAACCACACAAAAGTGCATATAGGATATGACTCCAATTACATACTCTACAAAAACAAACAAAACAAATCTAGGCTGTTAGATATTAGAATAGTACTTACTTGATGGCTATTGGGGAGATGGCCACAGGGAGCTTCTGGAGTAATATTCAGTTTATTGAACTCTGTGCTGGTTACACTGGTATGTTTAGTTTGTAAAAATGTATGATTTCTTAAACTTTCTGTGTAGACATTTTATTTTAATAGCTATATTTTAATAAAGGGTTTTGCTATTTATTAGTTCACTTGACTCATGTAATTACAGCAGATAAAAAGGGCAGGTAATTTTTCTCTAAATTTGTAGAGAGAAAACAGATTCACAATTTGGTTAAAGATTTCTGGGTTAATTAGTGGTAGAGTGAGGTCAGGTTTATATACCTGGCCTGAGGGAGATAAACTAGACCAGTGCCCAACAAATAGTAGGTGTTCATAAATGTCACTTGAAGCTGCATCATAGACTAATATCCTTCCAATTCCACAAGGCTATCATTTTTATCTAGAGGGACAATTTGATCTGATGGTCTTATATCCCTGATAGAGCAAGTGCATTTTCTCCTCAGAGAGAAATGGAGATGAGCCCTGAGTCAAATGTCCCAAGAAGCTGCTGAAATACCTGTGGAGAATTGCATAACTTTGTCTCTCAGGCTTAGAAAAGAATGAGTCAGAGACTCAGTTCTCAGATATGGTGCCTAGGAAAACAGGAAGAAAGTTAACTTAGGCAGAAATCCATGAATGTGACCTTGAATAAATCATTGAACTTCTTTGTGGGCAATAGTTTGAAGCACACATTTGATACCTTCTTCTTAGGACCATAGAATACTTTTTGGTTAATCTTTTGAGATCCCTAAATTTTTTTGCTTTCCTATGATCAGATTCTCATTATTTTCAAGGGCATCTGATTGTTTTTTAAACTTGACAGTTCCTTTGGTCTTATTTAAAGTCAAAATTTGATTAATTTAATTTACATTTTTAGTGTGACTATGCCCAGTTTTCTGCCTGTCATTATAGTTCAGATGTACCAACAAGTTACACAGAGTAATCAGAGGTCCACTTCAACTTTTTTTTTAACTATGTTTGTTCCAAAAATGTAAAACAGAACTTTTCTTTCAGCAGAAAATTCCAGATATTTATGATGTGGCTAAAGAAAAGATAAGAAGTTCTGGAATGGAATCTGTTATTGCTTGGATAATAAAAACTCAGGTCCTTCTTTGGAAAAAAATAGAGAATGATAAATGGTTTGATTTAGGATTTGGCTGTGATGTCAAGGTCAGCCAATAAGCACAGAGGAAATATGAGAAAAATAAAGAGATAAATAGAAGCAGATGTTTGGAAAACCTTCTTGACTATTGTTAGTGAAGTTGTATGGTTAAAAATCAAAATTTCAGGGTTATATGCCTATCATTCTAATAAGGTTATAATGAATTAGTGTTCAGAAACCTCTGTACTGTGTCAATTGCACTTTACAATGAAATTACATTTTCCAAATCATGCTGCAAATTTTGTATCTGAAGTACTTTAGAACTGAACTCCTTGTTGGGTATTCTTCAAGGAAGTCAGTTGCCATGTCTTTTTAACTCACCATCTTGATTTCAAATTAATGTGAGAGAGAAATCTTATAGGAAGGGGAAAGGAAGTAAAGTTGAAAAGTTTTTGTTTCTTTTTAGTCAGAAACTATTTTCTCATAATCAAATTTCTTTTTACCTTTAGTTGTTTCTCATGACAGGAGATAGAAAAGTTATAGTTGGTTACCAAAGGTTGTTATTTGAAAAGTTTGAGTAGTTTAAAAGAGCAAATAGATCACTAATTACTGGGACAAAAAAGAGTAAAGTAGACATATTAGAGATAGGAGGCATTTAGATGAACACAAATAGCCAAGAAGAGCTTTTGATTATAAGACAAGACTCAAGATATGTGAAAAAGAAAATGACCAAGATTAATGAGCAGGGTTTAAAACTACACTATTGATATTTACTTGACAATTTTCTCTAAAAAAGACATTATCTGCTTTTCTGGTTAATTTTCAGAAGAGTTACATTTCATAATATAAAAAGTGAAAAAAGCTATGTTTTTTGTTATCTCACTACAAAATCTTGACTTAATTCAGTTGAATTCCTGCTTTGGTGTTAGTTGTGCAGCCTTGAGCAAATTACTTAGCTCCCTAACCCCCACTTTCTTCATCTGTAAAATTGAAGAAATAATAGTATCTACTGCAGGGGATGGTTTTAAGGCTTCCATGAGATGACAAATATAAATTGTTTAATTTAGAGCTTATATTACATAAAAAGAGCATTAAGTGTGTTTGTCTATGGTAGTGATAATGATCACCTTGAATATATTCACACTGAGGGAATCTTTCTTTCTTACTTTCTATTTTTTTACCTCTACCACTGACAGCAGTATGATGACTGCCATGGAGAAGAAGATGAGGGGAAGTAGAAGAGGGTGTAGAGGGATAAATGGTGATGGACAAAGATTTGACTTGAGGTGGTGCACACACAATACAGTCTATTGGTGATGTGTTGTAGAATTGTGTACCTGAAGCCTGTGTAATTTTGTTAACCAGTGTCTCCACAATAAATTCATTTAAAAAAATAAAAAGTATTAAAAAATGTGAAGGGGTTTAAAAAGTTGAAAATAATAAATACAGTTTTGTCTATTTTGTTTATATATGCCTCAGTTAAAACAAAATTGTGAGGCTTAATGTTATTTAAAGGGTTATTTTAAAGTTTACTCATATATCCTACTAGAGGCCTGATGCATGAAATTTGTACAAGGGTAGGCCTTTCTTCCCCCGGCTGCCCTGCCAGCACTGGCTTCTCTCTGGCAGCTGGGACCCGGGACCCAAGCTTCCCTCTGGCCATTGGCAGGCACCTGGGACCCAAGCTTTGTTCTGGCTCCAGCTTTGTCTGGAAGGACATCTAGAATGATGTCTGGTCTAATTAGCATATTCCCCTTTTATTATTATAAATAATAATATAAATATATTTAAGGTTATTTTACTTTACATATACTCTCTATAACAGTATAAAGGCATATTTATGGTTACTTTAAATAGAAAAAAGAGAAAGAAAATTTACAAGATGGAGTCAAAATGAAAGATGGCAAATTTGTGCACTAGTGGGTTTGTACTAATCAAAGATTTAATGGAAAATAGGTGGTTCATTCAAAATAGGGTACTATGAGGAGAGTTCATTTACAAAGGTGGGATTGCAAATAAACCTTAAGGGATAATTGACTCACTGAGAAATTTTGAGAAAAGGTAGGGTTGCTGGAACCCAGAAGAGAGAGTTCTATAGATTGAGTAGGCTGCCTAGAGAGGTTCTGCCGTGGACCATAGTCCTCGATCATGGGACAAAGCCCTTGTGGGGACAGATGAGGGAAATGAATATTCGGAATTCTCTCTTCTTCCTCCCTCTCATATTCTGCTGCCTCTTTCTAGTGACTGAAAGAATTAGGAGCCAAAGGAAATGACAGTTATTGATGTCATCCATGCAGGCACATCTATCTTCAGGAGCAGAAGAGTGTGAAGTGTGGGGAGTGAACATATAAGGCATAGAGGACATTGAAATCTTAACTAGAATCCAATACAAAAATAGGGATAGAATCAGATACAAAATCCATGCTATCAACAAACAATTAAAACCATGTCATTTTTTCTGGGAACTTTTCTAGTTTATTGCAATTGTAACATTCTATAAAACTGTCCAACTTCCTAAGTAGTTATCTGTTATATGAGATTGTTGGATATACATCAATTAAATTTGGAAAACATCTGGGGAAAATAATAATTTTGGTTTTAGAAGTTGGCCCAATGTGTTCTTTCTGAAAGTAAATAAATAGATAGTAAAATGATCTGTAAAGACAACTCTTTGAGATAATAAAATGTTTTCATTTTTGTCAAGATTTGTTTTTCATTTTCTACCATGAGTGCAAGCAGACTTGAAAAAAATAGTTACAGACAATTGAGATAAGTTTAAAACAAAAAGGACCAAAACATACTGATTTATCCAACTCCAAATTATTTACTGATATGTCAGAGAATATTCCATAGGACTGAGATTTATGGTGGTGAAATTCAAGAATAAAGCATCAAGAGTTGGCAAGAGTTGGCATTTTAAATCGCACATGCACAGCTGGCCCATGAATGGTCCTTGTTCTAAGATAAGGTAAGGAAAAGCTACATATCATTTTATACTGGTTTGACACACCTTTCCCCAGGGAAAAAAAAAAAACTGTAACAGGGATCAGTGGTGGAAGCAATATTCCCAGTATCTGTTTTGATATTTTGAAAGTCACATTTGACAAAAGACACAGTAAATACTGTAGAGATTTGTATAACTTTTTTGGGTAAAACCTCTTTTATTTTGTAGATATAACATTGAATGGAGGAGAAATGTAGTACTAGACACGTGGTTGCTAATTCTACCAACAAGTTTTCATAATGTGTTTTTACAAATTTTATAGACAAATTACTGAAGCCTCATAACTATGCTGTGAGGTACTACCCTCTTTACAAGTTAGAAATGGAAAACCAGGGAGAGAGAGACCATTTTCCAGATCACCAAAATCTTGTAAATTTATTCCAAAAATCAGACATCTTGGTTAACTAATTTTTAATGAATATCATTTGCATTTATGGTTAGCACATAACAATATTTGATGAGGAATGAATGAATGGTTGAAGAACAAATGATACATCTGAGAAAACTGTGCTGTGTTTGATTAGCTTAGGAGAATGTGTATTCCTGAAATAAAACCCACAAATTTAGAGGGCACACAGGGTGTCTTTCCATGCAAATTATTTTTATCTCTATAGATGTTTTTGATGAGGTAGGAAAGTGGTGGCTCTGGCAGAGCAGTATAAGGAGCTTCAGGTGGCCCAGAAATGTGATGGCTGTCAGCACATGCCAGCTTGCTGAAGTCAATTGTATGTGGTAGTTCAAGGTTAAGTCTAGGTCTCCTTGCCTGGGAAGCCTGGAGGCCTAAACACTCCTGAGGGAAGATCCTAAGAGCTACAGGCAGGCATGAAGCTTCTTAACCTGAGGGCAGATGACCTCATTCCTATTGTGTCAAAAGCCTCAGGTCAGGTGACAGTTCAACAGCCTTGGGTATTTACCCTTAATGTCTTTTACTTTGGGTCATCTGCAAACACAGTGATAAGCCAAGGTCATTGTTGGCCTTTTTTGGATCTTTGCACTAGAATTCTCTAAGGCTGTTGTCAGTGTGTATCCTTCCCACCTTGAGACTGTTATAACCTTTTTCAAAAGAGTACAAAACAATTTGATGCATTTACTAGACTAATAGCAAGCCTGGTGGTGATGACTCCCTTTTGCCTTTGTAAAAGAGGCCTGTGGGGTCTACCCAAGCAGCTAATTTGCTTCCTGGGAATCCCTCTGCTTTTTTAAATATGGCTTCAGTGGCTGCCATAAAAAAAAAAGGAATTCTTACCATTTGCAGCAAACTGGATGGAACTGGAGAGCCTTATACTAAGTGAAATAAGCCAGTCAATGAAGGAGAAACACCACATGATTTCACTCACTTGTGGATAATAAAGAACATTATAAACTGATGAACAAAAAGATAGATACAGAGGCAGTAAAGCATCACACAGACTGTTAAATTACAGCAGGAAGGTTAAGGAGAGGTGGGGTAGATAAGAGATCAACCAAAGGACTTGTATGCATGCATATAAGCATAACCAATGAACACAAGACATTGGAGGGTTAGGGTATGCCTGGGAAGGGGGGCAGGCAATGGGAAGATATATATATATACATATAACACATTAATAAAAAATATATATATGGCTTCAGTGATAGGAAATCTTTGTAAAGTTAAGGAAACAGATCTGTCTTCATTAATCCAAAACACTGTGTATAATGCCACCATTGTGGGTTCAAATATTCCTTCATGATTCTCTGACCAGGCTTCTGTAGTCCCAGAAGGAGACACCTTGAGAATAATACATTGCCTCCTTTATTGTGTTTAGCAAAACCTGTTTGGGGAGTTCCCTGCTATAGGGGAGCTTTATAAAGCTCATTAGAACCCCTCAAATTCATTACTGGGGACCCTCTAACTCTAGTTTGAATGACAATGACCACACATGACAAAAACTTGTAAATATCCCACTCGTTCCTCTAGGAAGACCTTGAACCCACATCAGACTCAAGAATACACTTTGGGCTCAATACAGGCCCTAGACAGGAAGTACCCACCAGATCTGAGGGTAGGATTTCAGGAACCTCACTTGAAACCTCTGCCAGATGGAGGACATCTTGATTCTTTTACAGTTGGGGACTTGGATTCCTTAATGGCATGCACTTGGATTTTGAGCTGAACAATCTGGATTTGAAGCCCTCCACTGCCACTTAAGAGGAGCAGGATTTTAGGCAAGTTCGTTAACTTCTCTCAGCATCAGCTTCCCATCTAAACTAGAGGTCCTGATACCTACCTTATAAGGTTGCTGAGGTGATTGTGTGCCCTGCAGAGAGAATTGGGGCAAATAGGCTCCCTAAGTATTCCTAACTATGAAGATAATTCCTGGATGCTTGCAGTGTCTTCAACTAAGTACCCAGTGTTTTACTTATGTGGTCTCCTTGAGCCTCATAGTGGTCCTATGATAGGGTGAAGAGTGGCTCTGGATCTCATTATGCAAAGAGAAAAAGTATGATACCGGGAAACAATTTTTAGTAACTTCACACCATAAGGTAGAACGAGGACTGATTGTTCTGCTCAATACTTTATGCAGAAAACTTGGCTAAGTCATATTTTATAAACATTCCTACAAAGTCTAAACAGAAGAGATATGGGTGAGACACAAAGAAGAAGGGCTGCTGTCCCTGAGACTAGCCACCAAGGGCAAGTTAGAGAACCTTCTCTGAGGCTGAAGGATTTAAGGGATACTAATCACACAAATGATATTCCTGCTGAAAAATTGAACTTCTACTACCACACCATTAATCTAACTAGAGTCTTGTAGTCAATTTTAGTGTTATAGTAATCAGCTATGAATCATTATTAAAAAATAATGGTAGCTTGAAATACTAGAGGCCTGGTGCACAAAATTTGTGCACAGAGGGGGGATTCCCTCAGCTGGCCTGCACCCTCTCCAATCTGAGACCCCTCGGGGGATGTCCAACTGCCAGACATCTTTCTCACAATCTGGGACTGATAACTCCTAACCACTCATCTGCCTGCCTGCCTGCTTGCCCCTAACCCCTCTGCCTGCTGGCCTGATCACTCCTACTTTGCCCCCCCTGCCAGCCTGATTATCCCCACCTTGCCCCACTATTGGCCTGATCACCCCTAACTGCCTCTGCCTTGGTCCCCAGTCTGGCCTTCCTCTGCAGGAGGTGACCTGGCAGATCAGGGAAAGGCACCCTCCCTCCCCCCATTACTCTACTGCTGCTGCCACTGCTGGTCTGAGACTCAGCCCTTCACAATTGTCCATGGCTGCCTGAGCCTTGGCCCTCACAGCCACTGCTTTGCCTGGAAGTACGTCCAGAAGATGACCACTCTGATTAGCATATTACCCTTTTATTAGTATAGATAGTGAAGCCATTACAACCATCAAGGCCAGATCTATCTATAAGTAGTAAGATAGAGAAGAGATCTGTAAGATACAATTTACTAAAAAGGTATGGAGCAATATGTTCATGTCATTGTATTTTTAAAAAATAATATTTGCAATTTATATGGCATTATTCTGTTTGAGAGTAAGATTGCACATCAAACTATAGCCCATTTGTGTTTGGAATGGGGAAGTAGTAAAGGACTTTAAAATGTTTAATACATTTGTCCCACTTATATTTTTACAATTACTCTAAAAAATTGAGAAAAAGAGAAAACCATATCTAGCGTCACACCTAGTATCTATCAAATGTTTAGATAGATATTTATTGGATAACAATTTGATGAGTTCCATAATCATTTTCTTAAATACTACTACTACTAAACCTCACATTTAGATTTTGCTTTATAATATAGGAAGTTTTTTTTATATGCATTATGTCATTTCAGTTTCCCACAAACTTGAGTTGGACAGAGAAGAGCATCTTACAAATTAGGATTTTGAGACTCTTAGAAGTTAAACCATTTTCTTAAGGTCATTTTTAAGTGGCCCTAAGACAATACTCTAGTCAATTGGCTTTTTACTTATTCTTTTAACAAAGATTTTTGGAATACCCCCTGTGCTAAGTTCCCTGTTTTCTCCACTATACTACATGCATGGCAACTTGTAAATAAAAATATGAAAATACAGAAGCACCACATAAGTCAGTGTCTGAAAGTGATTCTAAAAACTCCTAAAAAATTTATCACTGTTAAATGCAGATACACATTTTATTTTGTTTACTTTCACCCTGTACCTTTTTAGTACTTAATAAGCTGTGGCAGACTTTATTTACTAAACCAGTTTTACCTTGCTTTTCTGAAGAATGAATTTTCTGGTTTGAACTTTAGTTTTTCCTTTCTTATGTCATTTACTTAAAGAAAAGCTCATTTAATAGTTTTTAGTTCATTTTCCTCTTTAAAAATAATCAAATATCCACATAATCCTTTATTTCTCTCTTCTAAAGCAGATCATTTTTCCTTCATTTTTGTACAGAAATTAAAAGTTTAAGCATAAAATATGGATGGGCCAATCATCCTAGGAGACTGGAGAAATTTCTAAATTTATCCCTGAAGGGAAATTATTTTGCCAGAATTTCTCAATTTATATAATTTTGGTATGGCTTTGCAAACAGAAACATGAATCCATAGATATGCTTGAAATGAAACACCAAGAAACTGTAAGCAAGTGAACTAGAGGTGTTTGTTGGCTAGATATGCACAGTGGGGGGCTAGAGGGAAAACCCTGCCCAGGGTTCTCTACTGATGAAAGGCAAGTCAGGCTAATATGTTTTTGGTGCATCTGCTGCAGAAGGATGGGAGGGTAGAGGATGAAGTATTTCAAAGCAACTGAGAAGAGGAGAAATGGGTCCTAAGGATTGGTTCTTATTTACACATTCATTCTTTTATTCTCTTATGTACCTTCTAGAGGCCCAGTGCATGAAATTCATGCACAGGGGGATGTGGGGGTTCCACTCAGCCCAGCCTGCACCCTATCCAATCTGGGACACCTCAAGAAATGTCTGACTGGCCATTTAAGCCAGATCAGGATCGGGCCTACATGGGCAGTCAGACATCCCTCTCATAATCCAGGACTGCTGGCTCCCAACTGCTTGCCTGCAGATTTTTCTGATTGCCCCTAACTGCTTCTGCCTGTCAGCCTGATGACCTCTAAACACTACCCTGCCAACCTGATTGATGCCTAAACTGCTTCCCTGCCAGCCTGTTTGCTCCTAACTACCCTTCTCTGCATGCTTGGTTATCCCTAACTGGCCTCCCCTACAGGCCTGGTCCCTCCCAATTGCCCTTCCCTTCAGGCATGGTCACCCCCAACTTCCCTCCTCTGCTGGCCTCATCACCCCTAACTGCCCTCCCTTGCAGGCCTGGTCCCTCCCAACTCCCCTCCCCTTCTGGCCATCTTGTGGTGGTATTTTGTGTCCAAATGGGGGCAGGATCTTTGACCACATGGAGGCAGCCATCTTGTGTTGGAGTGATGGTCAATCTGAATATTACTCTTTTGTTAGGTAGGATAGAGTCCTGGTGCATAGGTGACTCCTGGTTTTCCTTGAGGGGGTCCCAGATCAGGGTGGAGATTCTCTTGGGGCATGGGACAGCCTGGGCAAGGGGCCTGTGGCGATTTGCAGGCCAGCCATGCCCTCTGGTGACCCAAGCAGACGCCCTGATATCTGGGATTTATTTATCTTCTACAATTGAAACTTTGTAGCCTTGAGTAGAGGGCCCACCAGATTGTGTGGAAAGCTTGGTTTCCTCCATCACCTAGGAAACCCAAGCCTCCCTCTTGCTCGCTCCATGGCTGCAGACATCTTGGTTGGGGTTAATTTGCATACTCACTCCTGATTGGCTGGTGGGCGTGGCTGATTGTTATGGCTGGTGGGTGTAGTGGAGTGATGGGTAACTTGCCTATTACTCTTCTATTGATAGGATTATCTGTAGGAACTCACTGTGATACAGGTGAAAGGTTACTCTACAGATAGAGCTCTTGCCTTCCTGGAACAACATTCCAGGGTAAAGATGGGGCAACAAACCATTTAAAACATTTTAATTACAGATTGAGATAAATGTTAAGCATAAAATAAACCCAGAGCTATGATGGTTAATGACAATGGCGGGGGTAAGGCAGAAATGTATGTACTAGATAGGGAGATCAAGACATATCTGAAAGACAAAGTGCTGGTATCATTCCAAACCCTGCTACAGAGTGGACGCACACCCTCCTCTCCTCCATCTGCCAGGCCATAGCACTAGATCCTTCTAAAGATTTGGAGAAAAATGCCTAAAGACTGGCTTCTCCAGAGGACTGTGATCCACTCCTGTGACACAGTAGCTAATTTTGTGGTGTAGTATTATCATGGAGTACTGTCTCTTGATGAGGAATGGTAAGTTTCTCACTTCTTTACTTTGACCCATATCCTCACTTCCAAAGTATGGCCACTTCAATTCCTGTCCTCCAACAAAGCAGCAAGTTGAGCTTTCTTGGTGGTGAATGCCATGCAGCAATAGGGACTGGCTGATCACGAGGAAGCTACTGTGTCTGTGACTTTGTTAGTGTCCTGTGCACAGGGAGAAAGAAAATAATCCCTTAAATGATGAAAGGGAGGATTCGGGTTATGAATAAAGGAAGCCTTCCTGGCTACGTAAAGTTACCAGGACACATGATCATTGGCAGTATAGAACTCCTTTCCTAAATATTTCAGGCAGTGAATTCTAGAATTGTTTTGGTACAGTTTCACCTTGGGGTAGGGAACAATCCCCAGCACTCTCAAGTATTCCTTCAAATCCTAGGAAGCTATAACATGATGACATGTCTTTTTTTCTTCTTTCTTTTCTTGACATATTGTTGTGTTCAAAAGCTTTCATTAGATACAGCCAACAATGAAAAAAATGCATATATTTGGAATTCCTTCCAATAGTCTTTTCTTGGAAAACTATTTAATTGCATGAGCTTTTCCAGATGTAAGCCTCACTCTATGGGAAATAACAAAGAATTTGTGAATTAAGTAAATTATCCTGCTGCCTTTATGTTATTTTTTCCTGCATGGTTATATATTATAAACAGAATGTTGAGGTGAATCATCAGAATTTGTTAGCAAATGCACTCAGAATTGTTTTGCTTAATAAAAATAAAATTTCTTAAGAAAAAAGCGAGCTCTTTTGCATTTATAAGAATACTAATGGCTCGGTGCACAAAATTCATGCACTGAGGCGGGGGGGAGGTTTCCCTCAGCCCAGCCTGCACCCTCTCTAATCGGACATCCCTCTCACAATCTGGGACTGATGGCTCCTAACTGCTCACCTGCCTGCATGCCTGACCACCTTTAACTGCTTCTGCCTGCCTGCTTGATTGCCCCTGACCCCTCTGCCTGCCTCCCTGATCGCCCCCAATGGCCCTCCCCTATCGGTCTGATCTCATCCCTAACTGCCTTCCACTGCCAGCCTGATCTCGCCCCCAATGGCCCTCCCCTATCGGCCTGATCTCATCCCTAACTGCCCTCCCCTTGCCATCCTGGTTGCCCCCAACTGCCCTCCCCTGCAGGCCTGATCTCACCCCCAACTGCCCTCCTTTGCTGGCCAATTTTGTTCTGATTGGTCAGTTTCGATGCCAATCAGTGTCAAAAGCTTTGCCTCCTGTGTAGCCATTGGCTCCTCACACTTCACCCAGATTTGGTTCTGATTAATCTGTTTCTATGCTAGTCAGTGTCAAAAGCTCCTCCTCCTAGGCAGCCATTGTCTCCTCACAGTTGATCCAGATTTGGTTCTGTTTTTTTTTTTTTTGGGGGGGTGTATTAAATGGTTATTATAGGGGTCAGCCCACATAAGTGGTGTCAGCCCTAGGAATATGACGTGTCAATGTTGATCACAAAGCCCCCAAGGCTGGTCCTGGTGAGCCCCAAGGTCAAAAATGAAATTGAAAGGCCTCAGTCACATGCTGGTTCCAGGTGTCCAGGTCTCCCCATTGGACACCCCTAAGGTCTGATAGGACAGCAGTTGCATGCCTGCCTCTGCCAGGAGCCCAATCATGGTACGCAGCATGGCAGGATTGGAGGACTGAGTCCAGAGCAGGAGCAGGGGCAGACCCCTGCAGAGAGGCACTTCTGGTCTGAAGGCAGCTCTGTTGAGTGCCTGCAGCACAGATGTGGTGCCCACAGCCTGGTAGGGGGCACCTGCCAGGGCCACGCTCAGGAGGCCTTCCCCATATCCTTGCTCTCCTGGCACAGTGGGGTTATGGGAGATGGTTACATTGAGGCTGGCTTCCTTTACCAGCAGCTTGATGTTCACATCCGCATGATTAGAAGCGTCTTTGAGGAGGCCAACAATGACTGCAGGGCTCAGGTAGTTCCTGGCATTCTTCAGGAATAAGCTCTGTATTACCATCTTGATGATCCCTTTGGGGGACACTGCCTGGCTTGCATCAGAGCCAAGAGCTCTGTCAGACTGATCCAAGGTTTGGTATGTGGAGAGAAGGTGCTGGTAAGGGCTTGGGCATTCATGATCCACGCAAGGGCTCTCCCCTTCACCATGTCCATGAACTGGACAGCGATCTCCTCCTCACAGGGGCTCTACGCCCAGGTAGGGGCAGCTAATTATATTCTGGTGGTCCACCAAGGAGCAGTCCCAAGGCGACTCCTCCGTAAACATGTCCACCGCTGTGCCCACACACTGCCCCAACTTCAGGGCCTGGAGCAGGGTGCTATTGTCCACTATCCTTCCTCAGGCACAGTTCATTAGCGCATGCCCTTCTTGCACAAGGTGAAGGTGCTGTCATTCAGCAGGCCTGCTATGGAGGGCAGGAGAGAGTTATGCACAGTGATGAAGTCACAGAGGGGCCAGATATCCTCCAGGGGCAGCTGTTGAATGCTGAAGGAGGCCTAGACCTCTAGCGAGATGATGGGGTCATGCCCTACAGTCCCAAAGGACTGTATCCGGATGGCCACCTCTCTCCTGATCCTCCCCAGGCCAAGAATTCCCAGGGTTTTTCCATTCAACTTGGTCCCCACAAACTTCTTTCGGTCCCATTTGCCATTCTTTATCGAAGTCATAGTCTGGGGAATCTGCCTGGCCAGACACATGATCATTCCATAGATGAGCTCTGCAGCACTAAGCCTGTTCCCATTGAGAGTGTTCATGACCAGGATGCCCTTCCTCATGGTGGCCTCCAGATACACGTTGCTGACCCAGGTGCCAGCCCTTCCCATCATATTAAAAGATCTTGCCTGAGAAGTATTAACCCACCAGCCTTGTTCAGCAGACCTTGCTCCTTCAGATTACCACTTGTTCTGATTGATGGCACACTCACTTTCTGAGTAGCACTTCAGACCATACCAAAAAGTAGAAAATTTGGTCTATGAATGGTTTGTCTCAAAACAAGAAAAATTCTGTTGGGACAGTGTCCACAAATTACCTGAAAGATGGGGAAAATGTGTAGCTAGTGAGTGATAGACATTATTTTGAATAAAGCACTTTTGATGTTTCTCTTCAAATTATCTATTCTTTGATTAAAAATCTGCATTATTAACTGGTACACCTAGTCCTTCTTGCCTCTCCTGCTAAGAAGATAAATAAATTCCATCAGAAATGGCTGCGACCACGGAGTGAGCAGAAAGCTTGTCTCTGCTTCAGACTACAAAGTTTCAATTGTAGAAGATAAATAAATCCCAGAAGCCAGGGCCTCCGCTTGGGTTGCCAGGGGGCGTGGCTGGCCTGCAAACCACCACAGGTCCCTCACCCAAGCCACCCATGCCCCAAGGGAACCCCACCCTGATCTGGGACCCCCTTCAGGGCAAACCAGCTGGTCCCCACCCATGCACCAGGCCTCTATTCTATCTAATAAAAGAGTAATATGCAGATTGACCAGCACTCCAACACAAAAATGGCTGCCCCCATGTGGACACATGATGGCCACCACAAGATGGTCAGGAGGGGAGGGCAGCTGGAAGGGACCAGGTCTGCAAGGGAGGGTAGTTGGGGGTGATCAAGCCTGTGGGGGAGGACAGTTAGGAGTGACCAGGCCAACAGAGGAGGGAAGTTGGGGGCAACCAAGCCAGCAGGGAAGGAGGGCAGTTGGGGGCGACCCAGGCCTGCAAGGGAGACCAATTAGGGATAACCAGGCCTGCAGGGGAGGGCGGTTAGGGACGACCAGGCCCACAGGGGAGGGCAATTAGGGGCAAAAGGGCTGGCAGGGGAGCAGTTAGGCATCAATCAGGCTGGCAGGGGAGTGGTTAGGGGGTGATGAGGCTGGCAGGCAGAAGCAGTTAGGGGCAATCAGGAAGGCAGACAGGTGAGCAGTTGGGAGCCAGCAGTCCTGGATTGTGAGAGGGTTCCCAGATTGGAGAGAGTGCGGACTGGGCTGAAATTGCATGCACCTGGCCTCTAGTCTATTTTATATATCCAGCTATTCATAGAGACTTAGCTCTACATATCCCTAAATGTGGTAACCTCAATTATGCATCTCTACCATGGGAAGCATACAATGACCAGTGGAATATATAGGTGAGGTAGAGGGAAGTGAACAGAGATCCTTTAATTTTGGAAATGAAGAGAGACAGCTCTGAAAGGAAAAATAAAAGGAGATTTAACATTGAAAATGTAAAAGTTACATTTTAGGATAGGACTCAATTTTAGTGAGAAATTCTAATTGTTTAAGGTGAATGTAAAAGAGATTGTTGTAGTTCAATACATATATTCGGTAAGCATCCAGTGATACATTACTACATGTCACTCTTTTTGCTAAATAGTGGAAGTTAATGACAAAATCTCTGCCCTCACAAACTCCAAGTTATGGAGGAGACAGATAAACAAAGTGACAAGAAAGTATGTTAGGCTAGTACGGAATGCTCTGGGGGTAGAAGGTTGATACCCAGCTCTGACCAAGACTTAAAGCATGAGGAGTTCTAGCTGAAGTTGAGAGAGGAACACCAGGCAGAGAGAACAGCATGTACAAAGAAGGGAGGTGGACTTGGCCGGGGATGGGGGGAAGAACGGGGAGGGGAATATTCAAGAAGGCTTTTGGGGTATTCCAGGCACTTCCAAGTTTCTGAAGCTGTAGTACATACAAGGAGGTGAAGGGATTTGCAGTTCTAGAGGGAGATAAAGTTCTGGTTATGGGGTGTATGCCAGGGTAATGAATTCGGCCAGTTTGGTTCCATGGGGTTTTTTGACTAGAATGTTTCTTAGTATGATTACACTGACTCAGATGGTGCTGATTTGACTGAATACTTGCCTTTCTGGGATATATCTACTAGAACATCTCACAGAATTGAGAAATAGGTAAAGGAAAGTGCATATGAACTTAACATGAATCTTTCATGTCTGCATATCGACAATATCAAACATAAGGAAAATAAAATGATTTTGAAACATTAATAAATGGGAGATGCTGCTCTGCACCACGACTGCATACTTCTTCATTGATCTCCACTAGGGATCAATGACCAAGGCTTGGTTTCTATACTCTTATGCCATTGAAATAGAACATTATTTATTCCTTATCTTACTTTGTAAGCATGGACAAATCAGATGATTTTGTTACGTTCACACAGTGGGCATGACTCATAGAAACCCACCCAGTGTGGGAAACCACAAGTGTTAGCATGGCTTGTGCCTGCCCAGTTGGCAGAACGGTGCTCAATGGCCTTTCACATGCTCTACTCCTGCCTCTGCTTGTTGGCAAGTTAAAAAATGCTTAGGATGAATCAGCTGACTTTATTCACTATAGCTTTCAGCATGGGCTGGGCAATTACTCTGAAAAACTTAAGTCTAACTTTCTCACATGTCAGTTTGATAGGGTGTTAGCTAAAACTGTGGGGACTGCCCTGCTCAGTCAGAATAAACAGGTGTTATGAAGTAAATTGCTAGAGAAGAAATCATCTTGAATAGTGTTACTATTTGAAGTACTACTTTTCCAATGAGGGGAAAGTAGATCTCACACCCTTATTCTCCAGTTCAGCTCTGGTTATGTGAAAAGCTATTAAGTGATATGTCACTTCACACAACTTTTCAAAATTGCTTACCCACTGTCATTGACTGCCCTCAGTTGCTGAGAGTCACTAAATAGACCATTTAGTGACACAACCATAGACTCAGGGGAAACAACTCCTTTCCTCATTAGCAATAGGTATCCTTTGCAATGACCCAAACTGATGAGTCACCAGAATGTTATTTTTTTTAACTTCATTTTATTTAGTGATAACACATTGCTCTTGAAGTAGTAAAATCATGTAGAGGTGAACTTTTTGAACACAATAAAATCATGTATTAATTTGGGTTGTGAGCTGAGCTCCGTTATTTTATTGTTAACAAACCATTAGGTTTCTAATTTAATTTTAATCTTTGTAGTTTTCAAAGTGTTGTTCATAGACACCTGGATGTCCCAAGATTCATCTGCATGGTTTACAGAGACAAATTGTTTTTATAATAGCCCTGGCTGGTTTGGTTCCATGGCTAGAGTGTCAGCCTGAGCACCAAAAGATCCTAGGTTTGATTTCAGTCAAAAGCACGAACTTCAATTGCAAACATGTTTGGGAGGCAACCAGTCAAGACACATTGATGTTTCTCTTTCTCTCCCCCATCCCTTCCATTCTATGCATGCATATTAGCATAACCAATGGACACAGACACTGGGGTGGTGGAGGCTTGCCCTGGGTGGCAATGGCTGGTGGTAAAGGGGATCAATTTTGGGGAAAAGAGACATATGTAAAAAAAAAACACACACAAAAAAAAACAATAAAAAGAAAGAAAAAAAAAGGAAAGAAAGCTTGGCATGTTGAACTAGCCTAAAAATAGAAGAAAAAAAATTAAAGCAATGAAAAAAATCCTTGAGTGAGAGGATTAAAACATTTTTAAAATTCTTTTCATAATAATACTTACATATTATTTGCCTTTTTTTGTGTCCCTGTTGACATTTACACTGATTATACACAGAAAATGACTGACAAAACTGCTGAGCAGAAATCAAGACAGTGGCACCAACCATACTAATAGTCAGTGTCCTTTTTAGCACCACATGCTTACAGTGGAAAATGATAGTTTCACACAGAGCTGTCCTGATGTAGCAGGAAGAAATTATTTTTTTACTATTCTGTGTGACAACATGGGAACTAATATATGAAGCGCCCCTGCCGCATATTGATGTTTTGTGGTTTTCCAGAAGAGAAAGCACATGTGCATTTATTTGAGTTCAAGCTAAACTAGATATTTTTAATGTAACACCATTTTTTTGAAAGAATGACAAGTTATAGTTATTTGGACTTGGGTATTTGGCAGACATTTTAAATTGAATTAACAAAGTTAGCCTGTCACTTCAAGAAAAAGAATTGTGGAATTTATTGCCAATAATAGAATTTAAATGTTCAAGTAAAATTTGATATGGAAAAACTTGTATCTGTCACTGGGAACTTGACAGCTTCCCAATATTAAAACACTTTTCCAATAAAGTTAGTGGCCATATAAATGAGTGTGTTTTCTGATATGGTATAATGAAATGGGTTAAAATTTGGAAAACCTAAACAATTTGGGGAACAGATATTTTCTAAATGATTAATGCATGAATGGTTAAGACTCAGCTGTGGAAATGTAAATAGTTGCTAATTTGATAAAAAAATTTAAAGACAGGAGATATGTCCTTACTTCAGCCCTCATCTGCATTTCTGTTCATGATATTCCTCTGCTTAGGCGAACAGATTCTCTCAGTGTCCACAGAGAAAAAGTCTAACCTCCTCAGCATGCATTCAAGAACTTTTACAGCTTTATTTACTGTTTTTCTTCTCTCTCTTATCCATCTCCCATTCCTTACTCTGTACATCATCCATGCTAAACTTTATCTAAAGACACCCTTCCCTTTCATATCTTGGGACTTGTGAATCCCTATTTTTTTCCTCCAGGAATGCTTCTATTCCTCTTTCCTCCATCTAACAAATACTCACTCATAGTTTAAGATCAAGGTTATATTTATTGCTAATGAGAAGCCAGATTTTTATTCATTTACTCATTCACTCACTCATTCATTGAACAAATGGGAGATGCTAAGTCACGCAAAGGAAATCTGATAATCATGATAAATGCCTCTATAGGAGAGAGTCAGGAAGTTGTACGAGTCTGTAATGAAAGGATTTGTCCTGGTCAGGATGGGCTCCCATGAAGAAGTAACACTTGATCTGAACACTGAATAATGATAGGGATAAAAAGAAAAGAGGGAAGGAGAGTGCCCTATATGGGCAAAGTCTTTGTGGCAAGAGAGAACATATGAATCATAGGGATAGGAAGAAGAGCACTGTGACTGGAGTCAGGTGAGGGAGGGAGAACATAAGACATTTGAACTGAGAGAGGTAGAACCGAAAGCAGGCAGGAGCCCATGAGCATGTTAATGAGTTTCATCTTTAACCTAAGAGATTTATGAAGTCATTAAAAATTGGAGTCATGATTAAGTAAAAAATCTGCATTTTGTAGAGATCCCTGTGGCATTTGTAGGGGAATAGACTAAAGAGAGGGACACCAGCGATGATGTTCATGTAATAGTCTAACAACACAATGGTGGTGGCTTGGATTAGGAGGTTGAAGGTAAGTAGATGGATTCAACTGATGATTATTAAGCAGTGATACTGAAAGGACTTGGTGGCAGATTCAAAGTATGGTTTAAGGTAAAGGGAGGTGTCAAGGATGATACCTGGGATTCAAGCTTGTGCACTAGATGTGTGAAGAGGCCATCCACTGAACCAGGAGTGCCCTAAAGAAGGACCAGGATTAGGAGGGGCTCCTAACTCCCCTAGGAAGACATAGTGATGGCTGTGGCCCTAGATTCATTCCTTTGCTAGAGCACTCTCATTTTGTATGAACATTTATCAGTTTTGGTTGTTGATAACATTGCCATTCCTACATTGGAGGAATCTACCATTGTGTGAGTCTCAAAAGGAGACAGAGTCTAAACTCACAGTAAAACAACAACAACAACAACAACAACAACAACAACAACAATAACTGAAAACAAAAACAGAGTAGACCAGATGTCAGGGCTTAAGCAATTATTTGCTTTCATATAGCTTTCTCTGCTCCATGGCACTGTTAACCCAGGGTTGCAGGTGCCAAAGCAGGAATGAAAGCTCCTATTGTACAAGATCCCTGCAAGGGATCCGTATTGAGGTTTTTGTGGGGACAGGGGAATGCTGAAAGCCAGCTGACAACACAACAGAACAGAGTGAAACTGTATAGTTTCGATTCCCTGAGAGCGGGGAACTCGTTTGTTCAGAGCACCTGAAACAGCTAGGAAACCATGTAGTGTCCGCATTCCTTGGGAAGCAAGCTTTGTGTACACAAAGCTAGTGAAGCTGTAGTCTTAAAAGTAATACGGCCCAAGCCAAGCTTTGCCCTTCCCTGGAGACGTCCTGTTGCATATGGGGCTGCTCAGTGCTGGGTTGGAAGGGGTTAAGGAGGCTGAGTTTGGGATGAAGTCTCTGATTCAGAAGCTCCTGAGGGTGGAGGGCCTGGGAACCAGGCTCTGGGGATATTCTGTAGCCTCTAGCTTACCAATGTGGGACATTATATGACAGTCTCTCTGAAGCTTCATTACCAGGATTAGTGTGTGCCTGCAAAGTTTCCTTGACACTTTTAAATAACTTGTGATTTAGAAGCCACTTAAACTGGCTGGAGAGCCAAATTTTTTCTGGTCTCTAATTTCTGTGGGGTCCACAGAGTCCCTTACTCTATGTAGTACAGAAACTAAAGGCAGTGCTGAGTTGTCCTGCAACTTTCCTTCTGTTACTAAGACTAAGATGATCTGAGAGAGTCCATATATATCTATCATTACAGGTTCCTATTGCCTTTCATTATCATCCTCACCTCTGTTCCCTCAGGAAGCACAAGCCTTGCCATTTGAGTGTTTGTGGTGCTCTCTGCTGGCAGCTGCAGTCTTTTTGTTCCCTGAAACAGGGTGCCTCCAAGCCTCTTCAGGCCATTTGCCTTGATCCCTGTGACACAGAAAACAATGTAGAGGGGGTTATATCAATAGCCTGTGTTTAGACCCTCCCTCTCCCTGAAGCACTTCTCTGGCCTGTTTGAGAGTCAGTTACCCTTGTTATAAATTCAATCCTAAGTAAAACTAACTCCTCCCTTACATCTTCCTCTTTCAGGAAGATGTTGTAATGGTCTCTCAAGTAGGTAAGGCAAATTAGTCTTATATTTCTAAGTTTTTTTTGTTGTTGTTTGTTTGTTTGTTTTATTTTTTCCAAGTGGTAGAGCCAAAAACAATGAACTAGTGAACAGGGAGAGGGCCAAGAAGTGCCTTGATGGACAAGAAAGAGGTTTGGTGCCTCTTCTCCATAATATTTACCAGCTAACACCCCTACCCTAGATATATACTAAGCCTATGTGAAAACAGTGTGCTTGCTCTGCAGTGCAGCTTTAAGACCTATCTCCTAACCCCACCTTCTGGCCAGATTGCTAACACCAAACCCCTTGATCCAGAAATTCTTGATGCTGCCACAACTACTGGGTCAGAGATTAGAACCAGTTTCAAAAGATTGGAATTCATACTATCATTCAATTTTTAATAACTGACTTTTTAAATGCATGTTGATCCCATGTTGTCCCCAGAATGGCTATTCTTAATTTCTATCACAAAGATAAGAAAGGATTGAATAGGAAAGAAAACCATAGTTAACTTTCTTTTAGGAAAGAAGAAATACATTGAAAAGGATGAGACCGAGTTATTCCAAAATAAAATGTATTCATGACTTACGTTTTATCAATGTTTTAAGATTGTGATATGAGAAAACCAAGGTGCAGAATACTATTTATAAAAAAAGAATGGAAGGAATGCATGTGTTCATGTGGGTGTGTATATGTATATATCTTGCATGTGAAATAAAATATCTAGAAGAAGACACAAAACTAATAATAGCAAATATCTATTGGCATCTACTTTGTGACAGATATCATTCTAAGTATTTTACATATATCAACTTACTTAATCCTTATAAAAACGATATGACAGAGCTGGTAGTATTGTGCCTATTGAGAACCAAGGCACAGAAACATGAAGTAGTCTGTTTAAAGTTACATGTCTGGAGAGTGCAAAGCCAGAATTAGAGCTGAAGCCATCGGTTGGCTGCCTCTGGGAAAGAGAAAGGTTTGGCTAAAGGACATGAGTGAGGAGGGGGACACTTGCTTTTTGTACCTAACTCATAAAATAATTGAAAATAAATATAAAATTAAAAATTAATTAATTTTAAAAATTACACCAACCTAGAGAGTTAGCAAAGTGCTTAATAACATCAACTTAGGACCAGGCCACTTGGATTCAGATTCTGCCTCTGTGACTAAACTTGGAAAAATTTATATCTGTGCCAAGGATTATTGTTTTGAGGAGAGGATTACATAAGTTAATATGTATAAAGTTCTTAGAAGAGTGTTTCACAGATACTAAGTGCTATTATCATCTAAAATATAAAATCTGAACTCATTCAGCAATCAATACATATTGAGCATTTACTATATACCTGTTACTGTTTTAGGTTCTGGAGATATAACAATGAACAGAATGGGGTGGGGAAGATCCTTGCTTTTATGGAGATTTAAGTCTTCAGAGACGGAGAATATTACTTGGGATGGGAAAATAAAGAGACACAATAAAGTAGAAAAATAATGTTTGAAATAGAACATAGAATAAATACTATGCATTCAAATCAGAGTCTCATGACATATTAAATCTTAGCCACAAATGGGATTCATAGATTACATAGTGTATACAATAAGTAATGATTGTATACACTATGTAAGAAGTTATATGAACCCCAAAGTAATTGTAATTTCTTTTAATATTTATTATATATGCTATTAAACATATTTAGCTACTTCCAAATAAAATTTAAAGTGGATTGTAACCAGAAAATCAATTTTTAAAAAGGAAAAGATAACATATCGTATACTTTGGAACTAGAGAAGATTCTAGAAGAATTAAGATAGAAACTTAAATGGCCTTGTGAAAAGTTAATCTTTCAGAATAATTCTATTTCTTTCTATGTGACTCAATGATCAAGAAAGCATTGTGATTTTAATCTGTCTCAGAATTGTGTCAAGAGCTTATTAATTCCATAGCCAGTATTTCATTGGGCATGGATTCTAAGCCTTGAAAAATAGAAATAAACTTCAAAGAATAGTTGAAAAAAAATTAGGTACTAAAGGAAGGGGCTGTGGCAGATAATATCCATTGGTGGAGGAATTACATGTCCTGGGCATGAGATGGCTTCTTGCTGCTTCCTGTGATGGAATTGCCACCGAGCCCCAACAATCTTCCAGTCTTGTTCCTTTCTTAAATAATCTGAATGACCATCAGGAATTGTCTGCTCTTCTTTACACTCATGTCTCAGGTTTTCCCAGAAGTACTAGAATATTTGACCCATAGCTTATTAAAAACATCACTAATGGATGATGCTCTTTTCCCATTGCACCTAGCTTGGTTGAGCTCATCTGCATACAAAAAAAAGTAGAATGTAATGAAAGTATATATGGTTGGTGCATGCTAAATTCTGATGCTACTTTAAGATTATTTCAGAATTAGCTTCAGTAATTGTTATGAAAGATAAGGTGAATCCAAGTTTTCTATGGTAATAGACAATATTATCTCCTTGTAAGCTCCAAGAAGGCAATAATTTTGGACTCTTCATTGATATATAGCCACTAGTTAGTAACAGTAGATGCTTAATAAATACTTAATGAATGAGTGAATAAAATAGGTAAGTAATGTTAAATTCACTCAGGAGTTAGAAAAACTGAGAACCAAGAACTAACTTAGGCCACAGAACTAAAATGCATCCCTTGGTCTATGAGACTCTGAATCCTATGCTCTCTTCCTAATGCCACATAGAGTCATACCAATAGTCTCAGGGTTATCTAGGTAGAGGAATAGAAAGCCTACCTGCCTGCACTTGAGTTTTGTTTGGTGGTTCTGTCCTTTCACAGACTGATAATTTTTTATCACTGTTCTGAAGCTCTCCTGCCTATACACATGCCCCTCATCTCCATGTAGAGAAAATGCAGGTACCATGGGAGAAGGGCAGCACTTGTGGACTAAAGTGACAGGCCTGTGCTTCTAAGAGTCCCTGAACCATATCAGTACACCTAACTAAACATGTAGGAAATGGGAGAATGCAAACTTCCCAAAAGCAAGGATTTCTGTCTGCTTTGATCATTGATGAGTGCCAAGCACCTAGAATGTCATCTGGGACTCAATAGCTACTTTTGAATTAATGAATGAATAAATTAATGGAGAAAGTAGATTAGAATGAAGAGAAAAAAAAGGACAAAGAAGGTGAGAAGAATGCAAGTGAAAAGAAGAACGGCTGTATGCAAGGAAAAGGATGTAAATCTTGGCAATCGGTCAACTCTCTTTCCATCTGTTTCCTGGGGGATATATATTACTGGCACAAGAGAAAAGATTGAGTTGAAAGACTTAAGGGCATTTTTTTTTATTGGGAATTATACACTTTGGCTCTAACTCACTTTTATAGCTGAAATAGTCAACTTGAATATTTACTTGCCTCATTTTGCACAAGTTGAAATGATTTGCTATGAATTGCTGACCATCAGAGAAAGGGGGATAAAAACAACTATTAGAAAGGAATAAGAAATCTCTGTATGTCACTCTGTTGATTGATTTTGACGTGCAAACACACTGATTTGGTTATATTAGTCATCAATAGCGTGACCAGTAGGAATGTTGCTCAATTTGTAAATATTTGCCTAAGTGCTCTTAGTTGTCTTGCTTCTATGTCCAAAGCTTGTTTCATCCTACTGCATGACTCTTCTCCCTGAGGACTATTCCTTGAACCAGGATGTCTAGTTCTTGAACTCTATTCAGGAGTCCATCTAACTATCCACCAGCCCAACAGACCAAGGGGAACATCAAATGTACATGCCTAGGCCAGTGCGGGGGGGAGGTGAAGGAATTCATGGGACACTATCTTTGGAGAGAAGTCTTTGCCATGTTCAGCCTTTAGTGGCTACTTGACCAAAATCTCATCACACAGCAGTGAGTTGCTTTTTACAGTTGTGATAACTAGAAAAGTTTTCATATGTTACCAAATTAAAGAGAAGAGAACTTATGAAAAGCAAGTCAGGTAACATGATCAAGAGGTAGCCTTTGCGCTGTCAGGGAGGTACTGTGGGCTCTGGTCAGAGCTCTGATCTGGACTCCAACAAAGGCTCTTAACTCTTTCCTAGAAATGAGCATTTATTGGAAAAGAGGAAAAGAAATGAATACTGTTTATTAAAAATGGACATGTCATTTCTTGCCCAGTTTCTTCAATGATCAAGATTAGTTTGCCCATTTGTTAAATGGATATGGACCTTCGTTCTGAGGTGATATAGCTAATTAGTGATTCATAATTACCTCTATTCTCAGTAGACTGTTTTGAATGGAGATGAAGAACATGAAAAGACTAATAAACTATTTACTCAATCACAGAAACCACATTTAATTTGAAACAGATACTGAGTTTATGTTTTAATTTGATGTCCACACTGATTTGTTCATAGCCCACAGGTGACTTGCTGAAAAGAGCCATGTTTGCTGACAACTGCTTTGTTTAGAAATATACCCTATGCTCTCATTTCAAATGTTGCATCAGTAAAAAAGAAAGAAAACATTTCATTGAAAATTCCCTTGTGTTTTCTGCTCCATCGATACTATGATTAATTTTCTTCACAACGAATGGGGTGTCACCAAAACTTCAAAAAATATTTTGAGTGTTTTCCAGAACACAAAGACTATTTTTTGAGGCATTTTATACTGAATAACCCAAGATAACTTTCAAATGCATTTTTATGTAGTTTTGGAAATATCTTCCTCTGCTTTTCATTATATTTTAAAAATTTTGCCAAACATTTTGAAAATGTAAGAGAAAAATCTAGCTACTTCAAAAATCAATTAATGTTTGGCAATATTAGTTAAGTAGGCAGGAATTGCAGTAAGTTAGGTAACATAATTAATAGATTTAGTGTTATGTTAACCACATGTAAACAAGGACTATATCCAACACAAAAATTCTAGGAGAGAAGTGTAATGTGACTAATCTATTTGTATGTTATACACTTTTGAGAATTTTCAGTTGATCATATTCTTCTTTTCCTCGTTCCCTTCTCACTGTCTGGAGGTGACTGATTATATTGTCCACCATCTGATTTCAAAATCTTGACCCTGTAAATAACAACATTGTGTGTGAGTTTTTTGTTTGTTTGATTATTTGATTTTAAATACTTCAATAATTGATGGCATTTTGGTAGTAGTGAAAAATAACAGTCCTGTAACTAGTCCTGTCCTATTGAGGTCTATGTAAGAAAATATAGACAGACAGTTTTGGATAATCCATAATACTTAAATTTAAATATTTAAATGCTTCTTCCTTAATTTATACTGATCAAATAAAAGTTGGATTCAGCTCCATATTTGCTTGGTGAATGCACATACATAGAACTACAAAGCAGTTTTTAATATGTTCATATTGTGGTCAATGATTTAATTTATTTAATTTTTGCTGAGGTGACTTGGAAGTTATAAAAGGGAAAAGAAAAAAGTGACATTTTATATACATATGACCTTATTCATATCTAAGCACATATCATCAGGAACAAATTTTATTTTGATTTTTTGCTTTGCCTTTTCTATATGCTGAATAATGGTGCAAGAAAGACATAAAACCTTAGCTTGTATGTATTTGAGCTTTAAGTCATTCTAAATTAAAATGAATTTTATTCAATCATTTTCTTCAAATTCTGATTACAAAGCAAGTGGCACTTGACAGTTTTGTTGATGATAGGAAGACAGCAAAGAAAAAGCAAATGAATATTATAAAAGTGTTTTCTTTTTATATATTTTATTACATTTATTGGGGTGACAGTGGTTAATAAGATTATAAAGGTTTCAAGTGTACAGTTCTATGATATGTCATCTGTATATTGCATTGTGTGCCCATCACCCAAAGTCAAATCTGCTTCTGCTACCATGTATTTAACCCCTTTTACCTTTTATTACCCCCAAACTTCCTTCCTTCTGGTAGCCACCATACTGTTGTCTGTATCTGTTTTTGTCTTGTTTGTTCATCTGTTGCTTTCAGTTTTATATACTACATATGAGTCAAATCTTAGGATTTTTGATTGCTGGAGGCTAAGAATAACAAGTAATTGCCATAATTATGCGAGAAGTCCTTTAAAAGGCTAATGGATTTTGATATTCAGCAGGACTGAAAATGAGCATAATATTGCTATTGACTGAATGGCTAAAGGTAGTCCCCTAACCTGATAATACTTTTATTGTTTACCAAACTTTACTATTGACATGCTTGTTTGCTTTGCTAAAGAGCAAATGTGTATTCTAGTAAATAAAAGCAAAGGTCTCTGCCTGGCTCCCCCATGCCTTCTAAATTCATATTTCTTGTCTAGTATATTCATTTGTGTGTCAGCCCCTTCTCCAGACCTTGAGCCCTAGCCATAAATGGATGCAGTGTTCACACTTGATGTTTTCTGTCTGACTTATTTCACTTAACATGATATTCTCAATCTCTATCCATATTGTTGCAAATAGCAGTATTTCATCTTCTCTTATGATTAAATAATATTCCATTGTATATACGTACCACATTTTCTTTATCATCTATCAAAGGACACTTCAGTTGCTTCCATGTCTTGGACTTTGAGAATAATGCTCCAATGAACATAGAAATATGTATACCTTTGTGAATAAAAGTTTTCAAATTTTGGGGGTAGAAACCTACAAAAGAATTTTCGAAAAGCCATTCAAGTCTTGTTAAAAGGACAGAATAACAATGGCAATTTCCCATCTTCCAGAAATCTCCCAAAACAACACAGGGACAAAACCCAGACATGATGCCTTGGTCGGGTGGCTCAGTTGGTTGGAGTATCATCTTGTACACCAAAAAAGGTGGTGGATTTGATTCCTGGTCAGGGCATGTACCTAGGTTGCAGTTTCCATCACCAGTCACGGTCCATAAGAGAGGCAACTGATTGATGTTTCTCTCTCAAACTAATACTTCTCTCTCTCTCTCTCTCTCTCTCTCTCTCTCTCTCTCTCCCTTCTTGTATCTCTACAATAAATAAAAGCATAACTTCTGGTGAGGATTAAAATAATAATAATAACAAACATGCTAACTTCACCTTTGATTAAACCAACATATTTTTAAAACCTAGAGCTACAAATAGGACAAATGATGCCTAAGAACTGTAATAGGCAACAGTGATATTGGAAGACATGGAGCCTGCCTGTAGCTGCGGATCTTAGAAGTTGCAGGTCACAATTTTATTTTCAGTAGCACAACCTAAGGAGGAAAACAATAGGAACTCATTTGCCACAATGGGAATTGAGTGGATGAGCCAGTAGGAGGGACCCCCTTAATTTTCTTTGGTAAGATATATAAAAAAATATCAAGCAGTATGACAAAACGATAAATTATCTAAAGACAGCACAATTCCCAGAAGTGGTTTATAAGTAAGACAGTAGGAGAAGAAAAATTTGCTGCATCATGAGTAATTCTGCAGAATAGCTCTCAGTTCACTCAAAATTAAAGCCTAAAATATTCACTCATACACATACCATATGCCATTAAAAGAATTTTTTTTCTGGAATAGAACCATGCCTCATCCTATATAATAAAAGACTAATATGCAAATCAACTGAACAGCAGAACAACTGGTTGCTATGATGCACACTGACCACTAGGGGGCAGACACTCAATGTAGAAGCTGCCCCCTGGTGGTCAGTGGGGTCTCAAAGAGGGAGCACTGCTCAGCCAGAAGCCAGGCTCAATGCTGGCAAGCACAGCAGTGATGGTGGGAGCCTCTCCCACCTCCACAGCAACACTAAGAATGTCTGACTGATGTCAGTTGGACATCCTCTGAGGGCTCCCAGACTGCAAGAGGGTGCAGGCCAGGCTAAGGGACCCTCCTCCTCCAGTGCACAAATTTTGATTTCACACGTATGTAGACAAATTTTGTGCACTGGGCCTCTAGTGCCTACATAAGTGTGAAATCAATGGTCCAGAAGGAATTCACCTCATTCATATATAGCTATTGATCAAAAGGAAATCAGTATAAGTTATTAAGAATTTTTAAAGGGGGATGAAGAATAAAAAATAAAGAAAGAAAAACAAATGACAGGGACATAAGTTTTGCCGGAAAAAAAGTCTGTAATAAATAGTTAAAATAATGTTGCCATGAAATTTAAGAACTTAATTAAAAATGTCTATTTCAAATAGCTTGGATTACTAGATGTCTTGTCTGAGCCTCTCAGCAGAAACTACTAAACATGCTGAGTAAAATATGAATGAAAAAATATTTGTCCATGAGCCAACAACAAAGTATAAAATTCACCGACACCAATAACTAAGTGAAAATGGGAATCCAGAGAGTTAAGTGAGTCATTGAAGCTGGCTTTTCCCTGGGCAAATCTGCAGAACCACATCATTTTTTCAGGCTTTCAAAATGCAAGTGAAATAAGAAAAAGTCTAGATCTGCCATAAGGTGGGAGGTCTCATAGAAGATTACCTCTCAATAATGAAATACCTCAACTGGTGTGACATCGACGTAAAACAAACAGGTAAAAATTTACTACTCACCCATTGGTATCAATAAACTGAGCAAAAAAATAAATTCTTTTTTAAAATTCCATAACTACAAAAACTCACATGGGTTTTTAGCTCTAATTCACTACATGTGTGGCCGAAACAAATTCTAAAACAAAACAAAACAAAAAACAAAACAGAACAAAAATACACTAAGCTGCCATTTTAGCATCACCTGAAAAAGTTGTCAAACATGCTAAATTCATTTCCTGTTTTGGACTAACTAAATCATAAATTAAGGGGTAGGATAGGCCTTGTGTTTTTAACAAGCCTATCAGTTAATTTTGATACGTGTCAAAGTTTGTGAACCATTTCCTTAAACCAAGATTTTAGATGAAATCGCTGCTAGGTTGATACACTAAAAAGTACAAAACCTTGCTGAGAGAAATTAAACCAGAACTAAATAAATTGAGAAAGTACCATCTTCATAGATTTGAAGGCTCAATATTGTTAGTCTAAAAGACTCCATTGTGCCCTAGCCAGTTTTGTTCAGTAGATAGAGCATCCACCTATGGACCAAAGGATACTGGTTCAATTCCAGTCAAGGGCAAGTACCTCGGTTGCAGGGTTCTTCTCACCCTGGGCCCTGGCTGATGCTGGTGTAGGAGGCAACCCATTGATGTGTTTCCCTCACATTGATATTTCTCTTTGTCTTTCCCTCTCTTTTCCACTCTCCCTAAAAATCAATGGGAAAATATTCTTAGGTGAAGATTAAAAAATAATAATAAAATAAAAGACTCAATTGTTAGATTAGAAAACTCAATTCTTCAAAGTGGACTTATGGGGTCAATATCATTTCAATAAAAATTCTAACATACTTTTTATGTAGATACTAGAGGCCTGGTGCATGAAATTTGTGCAGGGGTGGGGGCAAAAAAGTGGGGGAGGATAATCCCTCAGCCCAACCTGAACCCTCTCCAATCTGACACCCTTCAAAAGATGTCTGACTGCCCATTTAGGCCCGATCCTACTGACAGTTGGACATTTCTCTCACAACCCAGGACTGCTGGCTCCCAACTGCCCACCTGCCTGCCTTCCTAATTGCCCCTAACCGCTTCTGCCTGCCATCCTGATAACCCCTAACCACTCCCCTGCCAGTCTGATTAATACCTAATTCTTCCCCTGCCAGCCTTTTTGCCCCCAACTGCCCTCCCCTGCCGGCCTGATTCCCCCCAACTGCCGTCCTTTGCCAGCCTGGTCACCCCTAACTGCCCTCCTATGCTGGCCCAGTTGCTCACAACTGCCCTTCTCTGCTGGCGATCTTATGGCTGCCATCTTTGACCACATGGGGGTGGCCATCTTGTGGGAGAGCGTGAGAGTCAATTTGCATATTACCTCTTTATTATATAGAATGGTAACTGAAAACAGGAGTAGCCACAATAATTTCAGAAATCGAGTTTAAACTATAAACTATTAAAAGAGATGAAGGACAGTACATAATGGTAATAGGGGCAATTCACCAAGTAGTTTTAACAAGTATAAGTATTTATGCATTGAATCTCAGAGCTCCTAATATGTAAAGCAAATTTTAATAGAGGTGAAGGGCTAATCAGCAACACAATAATAATAGGATACTTCAATATTTCACTTTTAATAATGGATGGAACAAGATTAATAAGGAAATTCAGTACTCCAACAACACTATAGAACAGTTGTACCTAACAGAATGCTTTATCCAACAACAGAATATGTATTTTTTAAGTGCACATGGAACATTCTATTAATCTATGAAATTCATGGAAGAATCCTAAATGCATATTACTTAGTGAAAGAAACCAATAAAAAATGGCTATAACTATATTATTTCAACTATATGACATTTTGGGAAAGGCAAAACTATAGACACAATAAAAAGATCAGTGGTTGCTAGGGTTTGAGGGAGGAATAAATACATGAAGTATAAATAATTTTTAGGGCATTAAAACTACTCTCTATGATACTATAATGATGGATGATGCATCATTGTCAAAACCCATAGAATATACAACACCAAGAGTGAACCCTTATGTAAGCTATGGACTTTGAGTGATAATGAAGTATCACTGAAGGTTCATTCCATTGTAACAAATGTACTAATATATTTTGTTTTCAGCTACCTATATTCATCATTTTTTTAATTAATTTTTTATACATATCTCCCCATTGCCCCCCCTCCCTCCCAGGCATACCCCAACCCCCCAGTGTCTATGTTCATTGGTTATGATTATATGCATAGATACAAGTCCTTTGATTGATCTCTTATCTACCTCACCTAACTTTAATCTTCCTGCTGTAATTTCACAGTCTGTTTGAAGCTTTACTGTCTCTGTTACAGAGAGGAAGGGAGAGAGATAGAAAGTCAGAAACATCGATGAGAGAGAGACATCGATCAGCCGCCTCCTGCACGCCCCACTGTGGAGATGTGCCCGCAAGCAAGGTAACATGCCCCCGACCAGAATCGAACCTGGGACCTTTCAGTCCACAAGCCGACGCTCTATCCACTGAGCCAAACCGGTCTCGGCCAAATGTACTAATTTGTTGTGAATAACTAGAAGCAAGGTGTGAGGGAGTGACAGAGGTATAGTAGATGGGAACTCTCTGTACTGTCTACCTACTGTATATTTGCTGTGAATCTGAAACCGCTCTAAAAAAGTGAAGTCCATTAGAAATGATGTATTTACCTATAATAATAGGGAAAGATATCCAAAGTATTTTGTTTAATATAAAATAAATTATTATTATATTTTTATGAAATTACATAAGTGTATTTGTGTGTTAAACTCAAAATTTCTCCTGCTGTTAAGCAGGAAAATCTGGGGAAATGAGTAGGGAGAATAATACCATCTTTTAATTCATACATGTATACAATTCTTGAATTTTATATAATATTTATTATCACTTTTGCAATTATAACTGCATATCTGGAAAAAAAATGAGTAGTCCATGCTCAATGTAAACCACTAGAAAGTGTGAATAAAAATGAATGAAAATCACTGTTATTTCCCTTTCTCATTCTGAAATATGCATTTTAAATATGCTGGTATATTCCCTCCCAATGTTTTGTCTAATATGCCTGTTTGTGTGTATTTGTGTGAATGGGTATACAGTGAGAACATAATGTGCATGCAATATTGTATGTCTTTTTGAAATGTGACATAGTATTATAACTATATGCTCAACACTTTAAGTATTCAGGAAAAACATTTAATAATGTACTATTTCATCCAATTGATATGCTTTTATTTATGTAGTCATTTTATTATACTTTGATATTTAATGTGTTTTGCTTTGTTTCTTCAGTATCATAACTATTTAGGATAAATTTCTAGTAGAATACTAGAACAAAGAATGTTATTTTTAAGACTCTTGTTTTATATTGCCAAATTGCCTCCCAGAGAAGTTGTACCAATTTATGCTTTCGTGAGCATTACATGAGAAGGCCCATTTCAACATATTCTTTACAATATTTTAAACATTTCTAAAGAGTCTATCAATATGGAAATCATGGTTGCAACTGGGAAACAGAGAGGAGAGAGAATAGCTGATTTTCATTTGAGCTATCTGGGGCTTTAGTTCTTTTGCATCAAAATCATTTCCACCCTCACAGATCATTGTGCCTCCCACTTAAAATATCAATCCCATGTTTCTTAAAATCAGCAGTATTATCTTGATATATCTTAAAATGTTAAGGTTTTTGTTGCAAGATTCTTTGGAACATTTTTCTTGCCTGTCACTGGTGGTTTTACTTGGTATTAAGTGGTAAAGCTGATATTGCTGCTTACATTTTCTTTTCCATGAATAATAAAATAAATTAAAAAGTTTCTCAAATAGCGATCATCTCAACTCAATTGAATACTTATGAATGAAGTAAAGTAACAGTTACTATGACATAAAATCAATGGGATAAGACATGGTCCCTGTGGGAACACTGGGCATAGCAAGCTAGCTTTTTGGTTGCTTTCGAGTTACCTTCATGAGGCCATTGAAGGTAAATTTCTCAACATAGTAACACCAGGGAGCCATCTGCTATAAAGAAATGAAGGAACTCTTTGAGGTCAACTTGCATTGTTTAGAGAGCCAAAAGGAGTCTTGTATTCTATGAAAGTCTTAGTTTAGCTCTAAAGACTTGGAATCAATAAACCATTGGAATTCTCATCTTCTAAATGTAGATATAAAAATAAAATGGGCATCTGCCTGCTCATATCTATAGACATGTTATGATTCCCATTTAGTTACAGGCAAGCAGGTTTTTTCCATCAAGAGATTGACCACGGTTTTATCCTTCCTTCTACTTTCAATCCTATTTTACAGCTAAACTCTAGAAACTTACGTTTTGTTGTGAGTTTCTCTCTTTGTTCTCCTTTTGGAATGTAGGCTTTTACATATACAAGAACTGACATGATTTATATCTGCATCATTTAAAAAATACTTTAATTTTGCATATGAATTTGTGGGGCGTGTTGTGGGTGGGGGCTTGTATTGTTTGCAGAAATATGAAGGATGTGTTACTAACACCAAGTGCCTAGATTACTTTGATCTTCATTTAAAACAAGAATATTCATTATATTTATTTTGCATGAACAGAAAATATTGTTTATCCTTTGCCAGTTTATAATGTGATGCAGGCAAATACAAGAATTTATTTTTTTTAAATATACTAAATTTGTTCCCCTTTGCTTATTGAAAATTTATGTAAGAATATTCACTTACTTCCTCATTAGAAAAACACTATGGTTAATAATTTTGTAGGCACTACTTGATTGGGGAATAAAAGAGGTGGCAAATCCTATCTAATAAAAGGGTAATATGCAGATTGACTGTCATTGAAACACACAAGATGGCCACTCCCATGTGGACACAAGATGGTCACCACAAGATGGCCGGTAAAGGAGGGCAGTTGTGGGTGATCAGGCCATCAGGAAAGGGCAGTTGGGAGGGACAAGGCCTGCAGGGGAGGGCAGTTGGGAGGGACTGGGCCTGCAAGGGAGGGCAGTTATGGGTGATCAGGTTGGCAGAGGAGGGCAGTTGGGGGTGACCAGGCCTACAGGGGAGGACTGTTTAGAAGGATCAGAACTGCAGGGATGGGCAGTTAGGGGGACCAGTCCTATAGGGGAGGGTAGTTGGGGGCAACCATTTCTGCAGGGGAAGGCCATTGGAGATGACCAGGCCAGCAGGGAAGGGCAGTTAGGCATCAGTTAGGCTTTCAGGGGAGTGGTTAGGGGTGATCAGGCTGGCAGGCAAAAGTAATTAGGGGCAATCAAGCAGGCAAACAGGTGAGTGGTTGAGAGCCAGCAGTCCTGGATTGTGAGAGGGATGTCTGACTGCTTGTTTAGGCCCCTTTGGAAATGGGGCCTAAATGGGCAGTTGGGCATCCCTTAAGGGGTCCTAGATTGGAAACAGTGAAGGCTGGGCTGAGGGACACCTTCTTCTGTGCACAAATTTTGTGCACCAGGCCTCTAGTAGAGTTTTATAAAAGGCTTTGTTTCTAAGTGGTTTCTTTACAAACATGTTTCTTTGTAAACAGGAAGTAGATGCCATCCACAGTACCTGCTCCAACTCAGTATAGATCAGTGATGGTGTTCCAGGACACCGTGTCTGTTTCCCCAGGGTTATGCAAAGATTGGCTGAATACCTTTATTTGACACAGGCTGGCTGAAGGGCCATGCATGCATGAGTCCTCATTCTTAGATTCTTGCAAAAAAGAGATGCTTATGTTGGAGCACAGCTGAAGACCTGGGCTTCATTAAAGGGACCTTGTTATGCTGTTGTTCTCTCTTGCTTATAAGATAATCCAGAGAGTGGCCTTGAATGAAGTTTGGGCTCAAATTTCTGGCAGCTTTAGCTTAGGTGCCAGCTGTTAAAAAGGGATTCCTGGGAAATGCCAGCTGCACGCTGTCTAGAGAACTTGGAGCCCTCAGGCAGTATTAGGCTGAATTTAAGCATAGCTTTTCTCTTGCTGGATGAAGAGTCTAAGATACTGTGTCTTGTCAATAGACTGAGAGATACTCCTGAGGTCATCCTTCAGAGAATCCTGCTTATCTGCATGCCCATCTCTGAATTGAAATATTGTTGTAACTATGTTCTTGATGAACCGCTGAATTGATAAAAGAACATATAACAGATAAATGTGATTTATTTTTAAAATTTAGACTCACCTATAAAGTAGACATCTGTGTCATGGCATGTCGGTCAATGTTTAACAACTGGATGGGATGAGGAGTGGAGTTGTGACTTGTAGTTTTCTAATTTCCTTGATATAAATACTCTGATCACCACCAATTTCAAGCTGCTAAATAGTATCACTAAATGCAGAATTGAGAATATCTGCATACAATTAGCCCCTGCAAGCTAGTACTAGCCAATACCCCACTGATGCACTGTGTTAGCCGGGTCAACATTTAGTGTCAGATACTATCAGCATCAGCTATTTATATTTTTATTCATTGTACTACAAGCCAGGGAAATGCGTTTTCATTTGAATTTTGATGACTTATTTTTTGTGTTCAGCTGGGGGACAATATTTTATAGTTTAGCCTTTTAAAAATCCTACTTCCATAAACAAGAGAGTAGTAAAATTATTTCACTGGGAAGAAACAATTTTGTTCTGCCAACTATGGCAAATATCTTTAGATGTGTTGGAATGGATTCATTCTATTTCAGCTGCACTAAGATCTTTGTTTAAAAAGAAATGCTTAAGCTGAAACCTTTGACTCATTTAACTATAGCATGTCTTTGAGTATTTTCCAGGCTATTTCTCTTTTGCAATTAAAATGAGGTGACTTGTACCTTAGGAGATAGTGTATACACTTGAGAGAGTGAATATTAATCCAATGTCTACACTAAGAGTGTCTTTCCCGAAGTCTCTATACACATCTACCATAACCCTAATATTCCCGGAGAGAAAGATTACATAATTTATCTTGTCAGCTGGATTTAGCAGCTATGGATCTACAGGGCAAGAGACCTTTGGGGAGAGAAACTGAGCCAGGGAAGCTCCATCTGTGGCCTAATAACCCCGGCTCCAGGCCTCAGAAACCAGCTGACCCCTGGAGAGTTTGGCATTTTCTTTTCGTCTGTGCTCCAGGGTCAGCTCACATTGGCCAATCTTTTTAGGGCTGTCTCTCTACTTGGCTGGCCTTGTCCCAATTTTTTCTTATTTAGGGAATTTCCCTTTTTCTCTCTATTTCCTATTGGGGAAACCTCCCTTTATCCTTTTTCACCTTTACTGACTTTTTTTTAACAGCTTAACCAACCTCCCTTATATTTTTTCACTGAAATATACTCTTTCTGGATGGTTATTTATATGTACACAGTGCTGATAAATGCCTTTTTAAAAAATATTTATATGTTGTAAATATTCAGCCCTTAACTAAAATTTTTAGGGGCATCAGTGGATCTGATTCCTTAGACTGTGGCCCACAAGGGCATCCCTGGGTTATAAGGAGTCAGCTGATACCCAATAGAGAAAGCGGGTCAGAGAAAATGACACACTATCTACTCCAGCAAGCATCAATATTATATTATGATCTCTGTATAGAAGAAAATTTTCTTGCAGTGTTGAGTGCAGAGTGAGCTCTAATGGTCTGGAAAGGCAGGGAAGACCAAAGGAATGAATTGTTGCTTTTTTCTGTGTTCTACCAACTGCCAATATTTTCAGCTTAGTTTTGGGGTTGATTTTTTTCATCTAATGACTTCCAGAACTGACCCTTGCCCTTTCAGCTGTGCTGAGCTGAGATTACTCGCTGTATTGACTTTATTTGTATCATGTCAAGATCTTGTGCTTCAGTCTCAAGGTCCCCCGAGTCTGCCGAGCTGGCTGCAGAGTTATAGAAGTGAATGAAAGATAAAATTGTAAGAAAACAAGTCTTTAAACATCTCTGTTGCCCACGCTGAGAAGTAATTATTTCACCTCTAGGCAGTGATCACAGGTGGGAAAGAGAAAAGAAGCTGCAGTAACGATTCACAAATCTCTCCTAGTGCTGACAGGGTCTTGCTGATTCTGTTCTGAACACTGGTTCCTTGAAGGAGTGGGCTGATCACTTTCCCCACTGATATAGTTTCTACTTCAGTTTAGGGGAAATCCATGGTGTCATAATGGCCTTGACAAATCAAACATTGTGTCCAAGCTAAGGGATGATTGGGTGAGCTTTGGGAATGAGGTGTTCCTGTATTGAACCTGAGAGAAGGTCAGTCAGTTGTGGTTTTGTTGAAAACTTTGGCTTATGTCTCCCAAAGGAGTAAGTGAAACCCATCCCAGTGATCTTGACCCTCAAGCACTGTTCATTGCTTTCCATTTATTAAATAGTTGAAGGCCACACATCTGAGTTCCTGACCTCACTGAACTTGAATAGCCCCGCTATGGTGAAACCAACATTCAAGTGGACTCTGGGTGCCTTGTCTTTTGAAATCAAAGAATGAGTTCCATGGACAAGGAGATAAGGGAAATCAAAATTTCTATTACAGAAAAGCTTCCTGCCGTAGGGAGAGGAACTAAATGGGTTCCAGGGCAGTTCCTTTGTCTAGGGGTTAATATATGCTCTGCTAACTTCCCATTGGTTGGTTCTAAAAAGTCAGCCCTAGCAACATGCACATAATTTAAGCTTCAAGGTTCACGTCTATTTTCCTGACCTGTGTGTTCACCCAGGGATCAGAGCCCTTTGTTTTTATGATATTACATGGTTCAGGGTGTGGCTGAGGAACTGGTTCCTGTCCACATTTGCAATATTCAGGGACACCACCCCTTTATATTCCTCTCCTATAGCCCCATCCCTAACTGCCTAGCCACTCCTAATGCCTCTATGGGACATCATTTTATTCAATGGGGAACAGTGGACATCTCAAGAAGCATTTTGAAGTTGAAATGAGAAGGAAAACAAGCATAATTCAGACACATTGATGATGCTGGTCTGCGGACAATCCTAGACAAGATGCACATTCTGCAATAGTTATCCTTTTCCTCCCATCTGAGTCTCCCCAGAAGCTTCCTTTTCTTATGTCATTTACAGAGAGTTTATATGTGAGAATTCTCAAGATATAATATAAATTGAGATACAGATCATTTTTCTAAGTCAAGTTTACTTACAAAAGGTTTCAGGAACATTTTGAAGTTAAATATTAATTATTCGCTTGTCTTACTATAAGAATGGAAGGGTGCCTTACTAATGTAAGGGCTGCCACTTCTTTTAAAGACCACCACCAACAGGTGCTACCCTAGACTCCAAAAAGGGAGGAGTTTTATTTTTAAAGTTCTGAACCCTTTGGAAATAAAGGAGCACATAAGTAAGTAAAATATCTCCAAGGATCACTAATTTGTCTCAGGAAAAGAATGTGGAAGTTTGAATAATTTTCCTCCTAATTATACCCATTCTAGCTAGACATTTTAGACCAGAGTTATTCATAGGAATGCAGTGACTTCATCAAAGTGGATATTTATTTGTGTGAGTCTCAGGGCTCATGCTGGAATGAAGCAGTATGAACTAAAACCATCTCCAGAAAGCCCCCGAGAAAATAAAACAAGGAAAGGGTGGCTGGGGTCAGCAAAGGAAGAGGATGGGTGGTGCCTCTAGAAGTTGACCTTGTCAAGAAGAGAATGGTCAGAAATCAGGAGGGGACTTTTCTCCCAAAGGATTCGTGGCTATAAGAAAGCAGTAATGGCTTGTGGTGAAGTTCAGGAGGAGCATAACTTTGAGTTCCACAGGGCTGGACTCTGCTGAGTGGGTCTGGGGTCTGTGCCCTCCGGGAAAGGGCTTGAATAGGAAATAGCTCACAGAGTGCCTGAAGCTCTGATAACTCTTTGTAGAGGTGATTTACTAAACAGGATACATGGACATACCAGTCCCAAGCCAATCCACAGAAGAAATTCTTGCTTATTCCTTGTTTGGTAGCAATAGAATTCACCAGAAGCTAAAAAACCAAGTTCCAACTTCTGCCTCCAGAGACTAAGTCTGGACATTTCTTGCCAGAAACTGTAGGCAAGAGCTACAAATTCTTCTATGTCTTGTAACTATTTTTTTCTGAACAAGCTTGCTGAGCAAGCCTCACCCCTGTAAATGGCATAAAGAAGAATTTATATTGTCACTGTGTGTTTTTTCTCTAATTTTAGGGATTTAAAAATTAAGTATTTATTACTAAGCTTTTATATATTTTTATTTCCATATACGCTCTAAATTGCTTATTTTGTAAGCATGGGTATCAGGCGATTTTAATAATGTCACATCCAAATATAACAATATGTTGCTAAACTTCAAATTAATTCCCTTTGAAAAGGTTGTCATGACCAAAACAATTACAGAGAACCTTGTGCCTCTGTGTGTCCTGGTGCCAAGAGGAGCAAAAGTAGTTGGAGTAGCCAATGCAAACAAACTGCTCATCTCATGCTGCTCTCCACTTGCTGTGTTCATGGCACAAGGAGCATAGAGCTTATCACTTCCATAATATTTCTGGATGTTATGAATAATGAAAAGTGTACCAGAGAAGCACTCATTTAAATTGCATATATTCTATCAAGTGGCCTTAATAATTTTATATTTCGATACTAATAAAAGAATAATATGCTAATTAGACTGGGAGACCTTCCAGACATTCTTCTGGACAAAGCCATGGTGGTGGAGCCGAGGCAATGGCAGTTAGGAGTGATCAGGCAGGCAGGCAGGTGAGTGGTTAGAAGCCAGTGGTCCTGGATTGCGAGAGGGATGTCCAACTGCTGGTTTAGGGTCAGACATCCCCCAAGGGGTCACAGATTAGAGGGGGTGCAGGCCAGGCTGAGGACACCCTCCTCCCATGCCCAAATTTTGTGCATTGGACCACTAGTTGCCTCTGATCTCTTTGGATTGTCCACATACCATGTAAATAAGTACATTTCTTTGGTGGGAACTGAGTAAATATTATGGCCTTACTTACAAAATAGGAAAACATGTAATCATGGCTACAATTGTGAGTGAGAAATAAATATTGTTATAACCAATGTTTGCAAAATGATTTGCAATTTGTAAAGCACCTGTGTATCCTTGTTTACATTATACTTACAGGTTTCCTGAAGAGTACTCATTTTCATTTAATTCAGTGTTCTTAGGGAAATAAGAGAAAAGCTTATTGCCATGAGTGATAATCTAATTACCCTTGTGTTTTCCTATTGCTCCATTCCAAAAGTGCTCATGTCCAGAAAAGAGCTAGTTTTTTATAACAGTCAGGAAAGACTAGGTTAGCTGCAATGAAACAAATCCCCAAATCTCTGATTGTTAACAACAAAGGCTTATTCCTCACAAATGCTCTATGACCATCACAGGACTAGCACTCAGCGGTAGAGGCTATCGGGCTCCACAGTATGGAGCATTATCAGTCATTGTGGCAATGCGTATCATGGTGAGAATTCACATATTGTCTCTTCCAGATGTCCACCTGGATGTGACACATGTCACTTCCACTCATTTTGTGCCTCTGCCTGTAGGTGTCAGTAGGTACCAGTGCCCAAAACAAGTTACTTAGTGCCCAAAACAAGTTACTTAGCCGCACCTAACTTCCAGGATTTGGGAACTCTAATCCTACCATGAGCCAGGAAGAAAGAGAATTACAAATATCATTGAAAAATACTAATAATTACCAGAGTTTTGTTGCCAGTGGGCCTGGACCTTGGCAAAATTGTGAAGGGAGAACATTTCTCTGGGCGCTCCTGACTCTCAATGTCCTTTTTCTTCCCTGCTTCCACCTCCTTATATTTGCCCCTTCAGTGTCTCGGGGCCTTTTTCTTCCATCATCAGAACTGGTGACTATTTAATATTTTTGCTAGTTTGTATAATTTTAAAGTCAATGTTATGTCTTCAAGATTATTTCCCTTTTTTAGCTTTATCTCTGGTAATGGAATTAAAGCCTTTCCCCCAGTAATGGATGGGGAGAAATTATTTCCCATGGAGCAGTGTTAGGGACTGAGGGGCAGAGGCAAGGAGAAGATCTTCCAAATTCACTCCCTGTAGAAGGGAGATATAACCAGTTGAGATGAAACTTTCTCAAAGAGCTTACATTATAGTAGTGTAAGAAACAAAAATAAACACAAATCCACACCTATAGGACAAAATGATCCCCCCACTAGATGCCCCTCCCAGAAAACACACAAATAAGGCATGTTTTCGAAAGAATAATGGTCCTCCAAAGATATCCTCATGTCAATCCCCAGAATCTATGAGTATGTTCTCTTATATAACAAATGGACTTTGCACATGCAATTAAGTTAGGGATCTTGAGATGAGAAAATTATCCTGGATTATTTGGATGGGCCCAAAGAAATCACAAAGGTCTGTATAAGAGGGAGGCAGGAGGGCAGAGATAGAGAAGCAGATGTGGCCATGAGCAATCTGGAGAAAATAAAAAAGGCAAGAAACAAAAACTCTTCTAGAGCCTCCAGAATGAACATGTGTCTGCCAACACATTGATTTCAGTTCTGTAAGACTCTTTTCTGACTCTGACCTCTAGAACTGTAAGATAATAAACTTGTGTTGTATTAAGCCACTGAGTTTCTGGTAATTTGTTATAACAGAAATAGGAAACTAATAGATGAAGATTTTGTAAAAAGTAATTAGTGGTTCGGAGCATGAGCTTCAGTGTCAGACAGCTGAACTGAATCCTTGCTATGAGTACTGGGAGTCAATATACACAACTTCTCTACTCCTTACATTCCTCGTGGTAAAAGCAGGGCAAAGTTTACACCTACTTATGAAAGTTGTTGTGAGATTAAATCAAATGCAATTTGTTTGGCCCACAGTATGGCCTCAATGTAGACTCATAAGCATGACTGCCAGAGCTGTGGTAATACATACAATGGTAATAATAATGCTTAATGCTTAATATCCTCATAAAAATGTCTTACTTCTAGCCTTGATTGGGTAGCTTGGATGGTTGGAGCATCATCCCACACATCAAAAAGGTTGTGGGTTTGATTCTCTGTCAGGGCACATAACTAGATTGCGGATTCAATCCCTAGTCAGGTGTATGCATATAGGAGGCAACTTATCAGTGTTTCTCTCTGCCTGCCCCCCCCAATCCTCTCTCTCCCTTACTATCTCTAAAATCAATTTTAAAAACACAAAAAATCTCTTCAGATGAAGATTTTTAAAATTACATCTTTCAGAGTATTTTTAATTATATGAATTTTATGTAATTTTTTTCTTAATCCTCACCCAAGGATATGTTTTTCATTGATTCTAAAGAGAAAGGAAGGAAGTGGGAGAAAAAGAGAGAAACATTGATTGGTTGCCTCCTGTATATGCCTACAACTTAGGTACATGCTTGACTCGGAATCAAACCTACAGACCTTCAGTGCACAGGATGATGCTCTAACCAACTGAGAGCCACACTAGCCAGGGCTCATGTAATTCTTAGTGAAGCTTCATGAAATAAGTTAGAGCTAGCAGAAATTCCAAATGGAATGATTTGAGACAGGCTTGACTGGCATGACTTTGTAGAGATCAGGTGATGTGTAAATGGCTTTGTAGGGATCAGGTGATAGTTGAGACAATATTTGAAGGAAGATGTGACTTTCAGTTCAAATATATCTGTAGAATACCAAGTGTGTATTATACACCTACTGGGTAGCTCATGCTGTGTCAGGCCCAGAAATGAAGGTTTCATGTGCTATCAAAAAGAAGCACAGTGTATTAGGGAAGATAATGGCATTTACTTGGCTGACAATGTCCTCTCATCACACTTAATTTTATTTAGAAATATGTTTTTATTGATTTCAGAAAGAGGAAGGAAGAGGAAGAGAGAGTTAGAAACATCAATGATGACAGAGAATCATTGATTGGCTACCTCCTGCACGCCCCCTACTGGGGATCGAGCTTGCAACCTGGGCATGTGCGCTGGCCATGACCTTCTGGTTCATGGGTCAATGCTCAATTACTGACCCACACCAGTTGGGTGTTATCACCCTTTAATAAGCATCACTTCTAGCAGCCAATGCCTCAAAGATTTAAAAATTATTTTGTAATTTTGGCAAAAATGTTTTTTCATTATGTTTCCAAAAATTTAAATATATGATGGCTATGGAAAGGTCAAATGAAATGAGGAGGCACTTACTTTGACTGAATGTTTATAGTCATAGTTAATTGCATGCATTTTGATATGATATAGACCAGGGTTCAACCCCCTGCTACTTTATTACAAACTTTGTGATCCCAGCAAAGTTGCTTAACTTCAGTTCCCTCCTGTAAAATAGGACCAAAATAGTCCTTACCTTCTTAGTTTGTTTTGACAATTATACTAAGCACTCAAATGTTATGTATTATAATAATTATTCTAACCCAGAGATTTAAAGAAATGCATTAGTTTATTAAAATAGAAAATATTAAGATGATTTTTCTTTAGAGCAATTTATTAGAAAATTTTATGTTTCTTTGACCTGTTTCTGAAAACATCCCCAAATGACACTTCCTGTCTCAATATTTCTCTAATATCTATATTTGTTTCTTTATAATTTTAGGGAAAAATTGAGAAAACAAAAAAACCTATCTATCCCTTCAGTTTCAGGAGTAAACTAAGAAAACAGCAAAAAGGCCACCTTGTTGTTATGCTTTGCTTTGATTTCCCTCTTTTAGAAATAACTTTAAAATCTCTTGTTTAAAACAACCCACTTCCCTTTTTAATTCTATTTTTTTTTTCAGTCTCCAGATTACAAGTATTTTATATCTATCACCTGGTGGGGACTATGCAACTTCCCACTGCTGTCTCCCAGACACTTGCTAAACGTTGACTTGCAGTAATCCCTCTTCAAATTTGAGGACACCCATGAGATTGGATTTCTTTCTCTCCACTTTTGCTGCTTTTTTATGTAAACATTTCCAGACTGCCTCACACATATTCCTGTATGGTTTCCCCTACAAACTTGTTTTGAGTCCGAATACTTTCCATTTAGTGCTGTTCCATGTTTCCTACCCCTTTGCCAATTTAGACCCAATGCCCTGGTGATTTTTCCATTCCATGAGCTGGGTGGCAGTTGAAAGGAGGTGAGTAACGGATGGGCTGCTCACTTCAAACCATACTCTAGCAGCATTGAGAGTGATGATCTTGGAAAAAACAAACAAACCAGAAAACAATGAGTCTTCTGTCTTATGGGGTCTGTCTCTTTTCTCTGGATCTCCTCTTGGGCAATGGAAATACTCTCAGTAGGTTGAGTTCACTAACAACCTTTTCTTTATATGTTGGGTTCCCTCCATCTGTTTCTAATATAATTTATCTCAGAAACCAGATATTGCTCACAGCTCTTCCAGGGTCTGTATGAGTGGTAATATATATGTATGTATGTATGAATGGATAAATGGATGAATGGATGGATGGATGTTTATGTGTATGTGCATGTGTATCAGTGTTTGTGTGGTTTTAAGAAGATAAAAATAACCAGAACCCTAATGGAAACTGAATAAGATGCACAGTCTCTGTGCAGTCTTTGGGTATATGTGATGATGGGGACCCAGCCCTGACGCTTGGATCTGGAGAGGAACAGAAGCACAGATAAATGATAGCCCAGATGTTCAGGGCACAGAGAACCTGCTAGTTACCTTTTACTAACTTCTAGAAATGTCTGGGAATATTTGAGAGGTGTTTGAAGTATCCTCAAAATGTTAGATTTCAGAATCAGGGAAATGCCGTTTTTTTATGATGACTATTGTTTCTTCTTTTTATCATTCAGGTAGAAGGGCCTGGAAAGAAAAACCATATATGTATATGTTGTGAATTTTTTGGTGTTAAGTATAGTATCTTAGAATTTTTAATTGCTTAATTATTAGCAATAGGCACTATTTTATAAGACTTTTTAAAAATCTTTACCAGTTTCCAATATGAATAAACACCTTATTTTAGTTCCAGAATGATTTCTTTAAGGCTCAAGGCAAATGGGCCTGGAATTGATTTATATAAATATGCATTATATGAATATTGGGGACAAGTCTTGAGAGTCAAGACAGCATGATAACTCCATCAGAAATCTCATTTTCAGAAAGTATATTAAAACATATTCTAAGTGAAATAAGTGAGTCCGAGAAAGGTAACTATCACATGATCACACTCATTTGTGGAATATAATGAACAACATAAACTGATGAATAAAAATAGATCCAGAGACAGAGAAGCATCGAAAAGACTATCAAACCTCAGAAGGAAGGCAGAGAAGGGTAGAAAGGAGGGTAAGAAATCAACCAAAGGACTTTTATGCATGCATATAAGCATAACTAGTGGACACAGAAGGAGAGTTTGAGGACCTGTGCTGAGGGGTGGGAGCAGGTGGGGAGAGGTCAATGGGGGGAAAAGAGACATATCTAATACTTTCAACAATAAAGAATTAAAAGACGCATTTCATAAACTTTTACTGGCTATAAGAAAATACCATCATGTACAATGTTGGCAAGCAAAAACATTACTTTAAGTAAACTTTCTCTTTTAATACAAGAAAATTCTGTTCTTGGAACAATCTCAAATTGCTTTTCAAGGATAAAGTACTACAGAGTGAGTTCTCTCCTTTTCTGTAGAACTTTGGAACAACCAGAACAAATGGTGACTATGACATATTCTGTGACAGCCAACCAGCCTGACCCAGGCCCCAATTGCCGCCCCACCTCGATGGCTCCACTCCCTATTGGTCCCAACATCTCTAGTGGGGGTGGGGCGGGGATGGGTGGCCAACCCCCTGCAGCCCCTCCCCATTCCAGCCCAGCCTGATGGACCCCATCAGGGTGGGCCAGTCAGACCTTACCCATGCACAAATTTGTGCACCAGGCCACTAGTATATATATATATATAAAAGCAAAGTATCCTTTCATGTTTCTGACCTTGACTGCGAAAAATGTAGGAAAAACTTTTATAAGACAAGTGATAGAATGTTATGATGAGCTATGGGTTCTCAGGTCTGGCCAACTCTCAGATTCTGTTATAGTTTATTATGCAAAAAATCAGATAATTCAAGTCCTTTACCATAGGAAAGTATTTATTGCAAAGTTCTGTCATTAAAGGAATTTAAATAGTACTTTATACTTTTACATATCTAATCTCAATTTGTATGGTTATAATCTTGGTGATCTGTCCTGGCTTCCATATATCATTGACAGGGGTTCATTGGTTTTTCTATAGGCAGATATTTCAGTTTTAGATAATGTTTTACAGATGCTATTAAATTTACTTAATTGGTTTAATCACACAAGTTATAAATGTTATACTTACTGTACTCATTTTTATCACTATATACAAGGTACTTTATTATTCTATAAATTAATGCATAAGGGCTATCTCTCCAATTAGTCTATAGTCAAATATAGTGACATTATCATGTTTTCTATTCCCCCTGTATCAGCATGCACCCTCTACTTATGAGGGTCAATGAATTGAATAGATTGTATATATCCTTGGCTAGGTATACAATGTTCTTTGTTGCTGCAGATAAAAAATATAGAATAGATCCAGAGTCAAATTCCCCCAGTGCTTTATGACATTTTCCACTGGAGCTGGTAAACTCCAAGATTGTGATCTGAAAAAGAATAAGCTCCCCCAACATACTCATTTGTTACAATTTTTGCTAAAGTGAAAATGAAAGTTTCAACTAGAGTTTTCCTGGCATGATCATTCTGAAAATCGACCTACTCAATTATCTTTTAATTCTCAATTTCACTTATTTGAATTTGATTTAAATTTAATCTCCACTGCATCCTGGAAAGACTATGAGACTGAAAGGACAAGGACATTAGAACCATCTGGTCTAGGACCTTCCAGTCTAGGCCATCATTTTTCTCATTAAAGAGGTCCAGGAGGATATATTGAAGTCCACTGGAGTAGACCAATGCCAGCAAGAATAATAAATTATTTTCTATCTCATGCCGGTAATATTATTGCGTGTATTTTCCTATGAAAAATTCATATTCATAAATGCAAGAGGTAGAAGTGCATAATGGGATTTTAAATCTATTCATTTAAAGATACCTTTGGGTATACAAAAAATTTTAATCTGAAGTTTAACCAAAATTCTTTTCTTTTTTATACAAAGGAAATATTTGGAAGCATATATTTTTTTCTGGGACAAAAGTTGACTATAAGAAAAACAAAATGTTATCAATTTCTTCTCAGTAATTGCCTTATAAATGAAAAATCTAATCAAATTACTCTTTTTTTATGAATCAATCTTCACTGACTCCCTGTTGCTTGCAAGATAAAATTGAAACTCCTTAGTATGGCATTTACAATCCTTTATGATCTATGCCAGGCATTGTACTAGGCTTAGTATGGCTACTATCTTATGTAATTTCTCACAAGATTTTTACAAAATAACATAACTATCTCCATCTTAGAGTTAAGAAAACAGAGACTCAGTGAGATTGCCCAAAGCCACTTGGTACTTCTAGTAACATAGTTAGGGTGTGTGACACCGAACACTGTCCAACCACACTTTGCTAGCCTTTGAACTTTCCTGCAGAGTTACATCAGAAATGCCTGAAAAAGTAAACATAGATAAATAGATATATAAAGCTATTTGTCCAGTCAAGTGAAAATTTGAAGAAGTATTTTAAAATATAATGGTGAAGATGTTGAAAATGGGCTAACTCAATGATCTTTGTTGTCTTATTCCCATGCCCCAGAGCGTGGGAATTTCTAGAGAAAAGTTTAAATCCATTGAGGAAATTTCATGATGTTTTTAGTTCACAGCATGTGTTGTAATTAATAATTATTTTTTTTAAGTAGCAGATACCACTAAAAAATTTCCAAACACTGTGTAGCAGTGCCCTAAAGAAATGCACTATGAACTCCAAGTAAAAGCAGAAGTCTAGGACTTTGTCATTCAGTATGGCAGCCACTTAGGGACATATATTTATTTAGGATTTGAAATTCAGCTAGTCTAAATTAAGATATGCTGTAAGAGTAAAAAACACACTGAATTTCAAAGAAAAAAGTAAAATAACTCGTTAATAATTTTACATCAATTACATATAGAAATGAGAATACTTTGCATACAATGGGCTAAATGGAATATATTCTATTATTACCTATTTAGTTTTAAAATGTTACTAAAATTTAGAAGTATATATGTGGTTCACTTTATATTTCTGTTGGATAGCTATAGTCTAGGTAGAAGTGTTCTTTTTGTTTTTTGTTTTCAGATTTCTTTTCCAGGGGACTTCAAACTTAGAAAAACATTGGAAGAGAGAAGCATCTTTCAAAAATGCAGAACGCATTTGCATTTTTTAAAAATTTGAGGTTTATTGGACGGTATCTCTCTAACACTTGTGGCCTGAGAAAAACATTGAACCCAGAGCTGCCAAGATCATTGGCTGTGGCCTTCAAGAGTTGTGATATCCTCAGGCTGTGTCCTAGAGGAATTCTGGTCATGTTTTTCTGTTGCTCTGTGTTCAAATCAAAGTAATATCCACACAGCATAATAACAAACATCAGTAATAAAGGCACTGGAGCTCTACGTAACAATTGACTATAATGGATCCTGGTTGAGGCAGAACCACTCATTGGCTGAAAGTTGAAATCTGTAAAACCAGTTAGGTATGTTGTAGATGGTCTTTGTTCTACACATTTCTATTTTCCAGTATTCACATTAAATTTAATCTCTGTATGTATCTGTATAATGTAAAAATATATAAATTGAGCCACTCTAAAGAAATGGCACAAAAGTGATAGAAGTTTATTTTTCACTTACATAAAATAAAAAACAATAATTTTCAATTGATGGGAGGCTCTTTTCCAGGTGGTGATTTTGAGACTTTGGCTATTTCCTTCTTGTGGCCTCGCTCTCTTTAACATATGACTTCCAAGGTGACAGTGTTCATATTTATCAAGCCAGAAAGAAAGTGCTCAAGGGTCACATTTCCATTAGCTAGAATTGTCATGGTGTACTTGTGGGCCCTGAAAAAAGAGGACCATTTTGATAAACACTCTCTAAATAGTCTCTTAATCTACCTTCTCTGTCAGCAAATACCAACTCTTCCCCTACATAGAACTCATTCATTCTTTCCCTAAGGGAAACAACTCAAAGGGAGGCAATAGAGCCACTGCATCAGCTCAAAGTCTGGGATGTCCAGTTCATGTGCAATCCTGTTATTTTTTTATATTTTGAACTTTGGGTTGAGAAATTGATCTCATAAGTGTTTTTTAAACACACACACACACACACACACACACACACACACACCATACCACACCACACCACACCTTTATTATGGAGTGATTTTTAATTCCATAACAATGGATTTCTTGGGTAGGTTGCATCTAAAATAATCTAAGTCAGTTGTATGACAGAATATGGACAAATTATAATTGTTTGGTAGCTTCTCCATTGATTGAGGTGGAACTTACTAATGATAACCTCAATGCAATGCTTATATTTTCTTTGCCAGAGGAACATGGTGAGTCACTAACCCACATTTTTCTTTATATTCCAGTTTCACTGTCACTCTACACATCCCAGCTCCAACCTTCAGGTCATTGCCATTCCAGAAATCATTACAAAGAATGGACAAAAATTTTGTATCAAGGGTTTTTGTTTGTTTTTAAACAGTGCTTTGCTTTTAGAAAGTATGTATCTAGGAGGCAAGAGCAAAAGTGAGTAATCCTTGCTTAAGAAGGACTATCAGCTTGTCCCCTGAATTTTTATACAGGCTTCATTATCAATGGGAGAGCCTTGAGGACTTCTCCTGAAGCCATGTACCACCCACCAGTACCAATGCACAATTTTTCTCTTCTCCCATCTTCTCCAGCTCATAACAAGTATAAGTGGAAACTCTAAAACAAGTAGGTTCAAATAGTTGTTCCATGAAGATGTGGACCAAATCCTCAACTTACTATGTACAAATCTTATTAATTATTAACCTCTTTGAACCTCATTTTTCTCCTCTGCATAACAATTATCATCTCTGTCAGAGATTTGTTATAAAGAATCAACTAGAAATATCAGAAAATATAGAACATAGTGCCTAACTCATAACAAGTACTTAATTCATGATAGGGTTTTTTTTTCCTCACTTTTCTTACTTTGGACATCATCCCAACTGCAAATCACAACCCTCCTTCCCTAACCAACCACATACACACATTGTCCGTGGCCTTCAGGATTCTGATTACTAGCCCAGGCTGCTGATGTTGGACACACTTTTTCATCTTCTCCTGCTGCCTCAGCACATCCTAGCCCCCAGCTGAAGATGCTTAGGAGCCATCTTCCTCCTAATGTTCTGTCAGTTAGTTTCACTCTAGTCTAGTTCCATCTAGTTCCAACACACTTCTCTTTTATACCAGTGGCTATTGGTAGCAAGAAAATTAGTGGCCAAAATAGCTGAAGACTAAATGCCAGCCAAGGGAACCAAAATTTAACTGAGTTCACATGTGTGTATGTGTGTTTGTATGTATTTGTGAGAGAGGGACAGAGAAACACACAGAAAGAAATATATTGAGAGAATATGCACCAAGAAATATAACTCAAAAATGTATTATGAGATTTTTTAATAACAAGTTTGGATGAAGAAATACATTAGGCTCCCAGAGGATGCCTGGGAACAAAACACATGTGTGTGTGATACAGAAGGAGGGAGAGAGAGAGAAAGAGAAGCCAGCAGGATGCATCATTGAATTAATGTGACAGAAGGGAGAAAAAGGAATGTAGTGGGGGAGGGAAAAATAGAATTAAAACATATGGCTATGTGTAGCTAGATGATAGATAGATAGATATACATTCATATCTCAAAACATATGTATCCTATTAATAAAGAGGTAATATACAAATTGGCCATCACACCCTGACATAAAATGGCCATCCCCATGTAATCACAAGATGGCTGCCCCTATATGATCACAAGATGGTAGCCCCCATGTGGTCATAAGATGGCAGCCCCCATGTGGTCACAAAATGCCAGCACAAGATGGCTGGCAGGGGAGGGCTGTTGTGTGTGATCAGGCCAGCAGGGGAGGGCAGTTAGAGGCAACTAGGCCTCCATGGGAGGGCAGTTGGGGGCAACCAGGCCTTCAAGAGAGGGCTGTTGGGAGGAACCAGCATGCAGGGGAGGGCAGTTAGGAGCAACCAGACCAGCAGGGGAGGACAGTTGGGGAGGACCAGGCCTGCAAGGGAAGGCAGTTAGGGGTGATCAGGCCAGCAGGGGAGGGCAGTTGGGGGCAATTGGGCTGGCAGGGGAGCAGTTAGGCATCAATCAGGCTAGCAAGGGAGTGTTTAGGGGGTGATTAGTCTGGCAGGCAGAAAACGATTTGGGGCAATCAGGCAGGCAGACAAGCAGTTGAGCCAGCAGTCCTGGATTGTGAGAGGGATGTCTGATTGCCAGTTTAGGCCCAATCCTACAGGGACATCCCCCAAGGGGTCCCCAATGGAAAGGGTGCAGGCTGGACTGAGGGACACACACCCCCAGTGCACGAATTTTGTACACCAGGCCTCTAGGATACTCCCCCCCCCCTCCACACACACACATATCCCCATAAGAAATAGAATTTTATGAAATTGTATCATAAAAATAAATTGCTTATTTCAAAGATTAATAACCAGGTAAATTCAGGAAGAGATCTCAATGCTCCATATATAACCCACTTTCCCCAAGGGATAAATGTAGCTCTGGATAAGCAACCTCTATATAGAAAAGGCCAGCATCATGAGGAGATTAAGGCTTGATTCATGATTATTGATGGCCAGTGTCCAGCCAAGGAAGCTCTGCATCTGCCCTTAACCACATCCTTTAAGCCTGGATGTTCCTGCCTTATATGGACCACCAACAGAAAAGGAAGATTATCTTTCTAGAGTCCCCACACAAATAATATAAGTGGGATCCAGCCCATTTTCAAGTCATCTCAAATTCAGAGGAAATGATCTTTGTTTGATAGCGATCAACTAGGCCAGAGAGGGAGAAAGGCTTTCCTTTTCTGTAGAAAAGAGCCAGTGCTCTGTGGTGACCTCTATTCTCTGAGAAGGCTTCTGAGCCTGTCTCAGAAGAAACTGTTTTTCTGATACTATTCCCACTATCACCCTGTGTGCACTTGGTGACTCACAGTAGATGAATTGGCCTTCTCAGAGCCATGCCTTTGTCACCACTGGGAGAGCAGAGCAGCTGTCTCATCAGTCTGACTTTTCCTCCTGGGCTTTCTCCTGGCGTTTCTCCTGGCCATTCCCAGTACAGTGGAGCTTTTCCATGCTCAGGGAGACAACTCACAGAAAGTAGTTTCTTTGAATAACAAATGCTTTTGCCAGGTTCTGACTCCATAAACTACTTAATTCCAGATAGTGAGGAAAGCTTTTAGTAAAGTAACAATATTGACAACATAAACAGCTATGGCTACTAACATTTTATTATTATTATTATTATTATTATTATTATTATTATTATTATCATTACTAGAGGCCCAGTGCATGCAATTCATGCACAGAGGGCAGAGGAGTATCCCTCAGCCCAGCCTACTCCCTCTCCAATATGGGACCCCTCAGGGATGTTGGGCCTAAATGGGCAGTCCAACATCCCTCTCGCAATACAGGACTGCTGGCTCCCAACTGCTTGCCTGCCTACCTTTCTGATTGCCCCTAACCACTTCTTCTTGCCAGCCTGATCACACCCAACCACTCCCCTGCCAGCCTGATTGATGCCTAACTGTTCCCCTACCAGCCTGTTTGCCCCTAACTGCCCTCCTCTGCAGGCCTGGCTTTCCTCCACCTGCCCTTTCCTGCAGGCCTGGTCACCCCCAATTTCCCTCCTCTGCAGGCCTGGTCATCCTTAACTTCCCTCCCTTGGAGGCTTGATTGACCCCAACTGCCATCCCTTGCATGCCTGGTCCCTCCTAACTGTCCTCCTCTGCTGGCCTGATCACCCACAACTGCCCTGCCTTGCAGGCCATCTTGTGGTGTTCATCTTGTGTCCATATGGGGGCAGGATCTTTGACTACATGGGGGCAGCCATCTTGTGTGTTGGAATGATAGTCAATCTGCATATTACTCTTTTATTAGATAGGATTATTATTACACAATGAAATGGAATCACCACCCTATATTTTATGCACTCTCCTGGAATTTTAACATCTGATTTGAAAACCTATCTCTTATTCATTGACAAAAGACAAAGGGAAACTTCAGTAACATCTCTAAAGCTTACAGAAAATGGATATAGAATCATATTTAAATGTATTGCTATCCCACTTTCCTCAAGATATATAGCAATGCAACTTCAGGCAACTGTGAAAAAGAGACAGTGGAGCATAGCTCCAACAGCAAAAACTCCAGCCAAGGGTCATTGTGTCATAGCTTTCCCTCTGTACCACTTTGGGTTTGGAACATTTTTTCAAATTGTGTATCCAAAACATATCCTGGAGAGTTAACAGTATCTCTGATTAATTCTAATGACAACTACACTAACCCCAAGGCCTTATGAAACCACTGGTAAAGAAATTGATTATTTGTAAGTTTTTATCTTGAAAAAAATTATAGGTTCACATGTAGTTGTAAGCAACAATACAAAGAATTCCTGTGTACCCTTTACTTAGTTTCCTCCAATGGTAGCATCTTACAAATATAACTTCTGCAATACAATAGTTAAATATCAACCAGGCAATTGACATTGACACAACCTACTGGTCTTATTCAGATATTCAGATTTCCCCAACTTTAGTTATACTTATTTGTGTCTATATTTAGTCCTATGTGATTCTATCACATCTCTGGGTTTGTGAATCCAGCACTATAGTCAATATACAAAATAGTTCAATTATCATAATGTCTCTTTTATATTGCTTAAATGAAAGGAACTTTCCTCATTAAGTAGTTCAGGATAATATTTGTAACTGAGGTATTATAAAAAGAGATGAAAAAAAAACCCATACCCTGATATACCCTGATCTTATAATCCAGTGATTATTATGCTTTCACAAGAAATGGAATTAAACAGTTCATTTTCTCCCCCTTTTAATTCACCTGACATACGATGTGTTAGGATACCTTTATCTCAGGTTTCTCTAGAAAAAACTGTTCATTTTTCTTTATATTCAATTCTTCCCATACCAAACACACACAAACAGAAAAATGTAAAAAGCTGATGTAGGTCATGGAAAAAAAATAAAAGCTGGCAGAATCCCATTTGGATTGAAAGGATTTTCTATGGGCAAAGAACTGTGAAATTGCTTAGCAAAGCCCCATTAATCAATCTGACACACTCGTGAACTTTCATATTTTTGCCTCTAGCACTGTCACAAGGCTATCGAATTAGTCAGTGATTAGATCATTTAATTAAATTAATGACACCTGCCTTGTCATAAGGAAATTTTTAATATTCATTCTAATAATTTAATTGTTATCAACTGGTATACACCTGACAGCTCTGGTGTTACTATTCCAGTGATAACAGTATTTGTGTGTATCTGATTTTTCCTTCAAAACTGTACTAATGAAATATCTATTTGTGGAGGGCTGTAGGTCAGATGGCTAGGATTCAAATCCCAGCTTCCCTTTTTATTAGATGTATGAATTGGAAAGTTAACCTTTCTGTGCCTCAGTGCTCCCACCTGTAAAATGAAGATAATAATTATACTCACTTTATGGGTATAATTAATGTTGCAAATCTATAAAAACCACTTCTCTGGATGTCTTGCATAGAAGTGCTTACTCTGTTTATGACTATCATTTTTTACTATGTTAATTATGAGACAATATTTTGGACAGCCGTAAATATCATCTTAAAAAACACACAACTTGGACTTTAACCTGTAGGCAATGGTATGACCATTTTAAAAAGAGCAGTAAGTGGTAAGATGTAAGAAGGCACTTAGGTAGGAGATATTGAAAGACAGTGTAAATTGAGACTGGGAAAAACCTAAGGAAGAAGGAAAATCATCTCAGCATGAGACAAGGAGAACCTGGGTTGGAATAGAAGAGAGAGATTTCAAAGCAAATATGTTTGGACTTAGGGGTTACTACTACTATATTTGAGAAGAAAGAAGTGACAACTTTGCTTCTATTTCTCAAATTCTAGAAAATAATGTATCATGAGTTAAATGAGAAAGGAAAAGGGTAATGAATTTAATTCAGGATAACTGAGTTGAAAGTGAGAGTGAACATTTTATATCAGTTAGGATCCAATCATTCAACCATAGGAGCAGAACAAATAAAAGAGAGAGATAGCTCACATCTATATATCTCATCTATATGTATAATCATTTATATATGTGTATTTACATATATACATATAAATATAATATATACTAATACACACACTCACACGCACTCACACACACACACACACACAAATTCAGGGAGTATGAATAAGGGTTGTGCTGATGACCCTTTAAAGGTTAGGTTGCCACAGTCAGAAGAAAACATCCTTAAGTTGCTATTTATAAATTGTCCGCTGTGACCCATCCCCTCCTTTCTTGTTCCCAGTCATAGTTTGTTCTAGTTATTGCTCATTACTCCCAATTCTATACTTTTTTCTTTTTAAGGTAATAATAATGTTAATATGCTGATCACTGTGCCCTTCTTCTATCCTTGTCCATCTGCGATCAAAATGGGGAAGATACCTTGTGGATCATTTAGTTGCCACATGTATACTTCCATGACTCCATTGGGGCAAAACAGCCATACCTTAAGATGTGATGAAACTCTTTTTTTGTTTGTTTCTTTATAGAAATGTTCCTCCTTTGGGAAATAAGACCTCCAATATTGATCAAACCACCATGTTGATCTTCAATTTTATTCTTACTAAATTTTAGAGAGGCATAATTTATTAAGACTATTTTTAAACTGAAAGTATAATCACAGGAAAGAAATTCTAACAAGGGGAGCTCTAGATTCTGGCAGTGGGGGTGATTTAGCAGAACTCTGGGTTCAAATCCTGTCTCTACCATCTGCTTTCAGTATGAGTATATAGAAGTTACTAAACCTTGGTCTGACCCACTCATTCAATAAAGGCAATACAATCTAATAAAAAGGATTTTTGTAAGAAAGAAATTAGATAGTTGCACAGAAAAGCCTACTCTAGGTAGACATTCAACACAACAATGCCAGGCCCTTCCATTTTACTTTCTAAGGTAACCCAGGGATTTCTCACCAGAAATAGAATGTGCTTGTCATTCTGCTTCATCTGTAATCCTCTTAAGTACAATCCAGAGTGACCTCTTGAAAAGATAACCTAGGAAACCAAAAAACAAATATGGGAATGTTTAAATTTTCTTAGTAACAAAAATAGCCAGTGACTGGTCTTTCTCAAGACTCCCTGATGCATGACTAAGAGAATTTTGAAATGTCTGTTAAGTTTTCCTACTAGGGATACTGATATTTCTCCAACATCCCATTGCTATCATCCAAGGAATTGTGACTTTTACCAAAGGATATTTCAAATTTTCCTTATGAAGCTATCTTTGGAAATGAAATGATTTAGAGTAGGTTTTAGTACTATACCCCATGATGATGGTGAATACATGTATAGATATATGCATATATAATTGTTACATGTTCAAAGTTAGAGCGAAATTGAGAAAGTGAGAGAATAAGAGAGCTAAAGCAAGAGTCTGAGTGGGGAGATAGAGAGAGGGAGAAGAGAAATGAGGCTACAGATATTGAAGTTTTCTGTGATGATGGAATCGATGGTGTAAGCTGGTGATGGAAGTGATACTGCCTAGTGGTTAAGAAATTTGGCCTTGAGTATATATCTTACTGTTTTTCACTATCTGTATATCCTTGGCATACCTCTGAAACTTTCTAAGGCTTAATTTTCTAATCTCTAAAATAAGACATATTAGTATTGACTTCAAAGAGTTACTGACATGAGTAAATGAGAGTATAAATGTTAAGTGATTTTTATGATGCCAAGCACAAATTCAGCACTTATTACATGAAAGTTATTGTTATGTTAATGAAACTTTCTTTTGTCTTCCAAAAAAGCCACCCCAATATTGTACTCCATTCTTGTAGAGCAAAGGAACATTCCCATGTGAAGTTTCTCACTGTCAGCACATGTGCTGGATAATGTTTATTGCACAAAACATCTATTCCTACTATTTCTTTTACCTACTTGTATCTGTAAGGCTGAAAAGGACAATTCACAGACTCATGCATGACTAGTTCTGGATCTGATATATCTAATGTATAGGGACAGCCCAAGGGAGGGTTCTCACAGATAGAGACTAGCAGACAATTTTAGGAGAGGAAGATCACTCTTGGAGGCTGGACTCCATCCTCCAGGACCAAATTATGGCACTGATAACTAGAAGCAGCAGGAGCAGCTCTTTCCATATCTCAACATTGCTCTTGAAATACTACCTTAGACCAGTGACTTCTGCTCCTCTAGCCCTTCTAAGGATTTTGCAATAAGCCATTACTCTGTGTGAAATATCTCTGCTTAAATACCTACAGCCATTTACAGTTATTTCACACTGAACCCTGAATGATAGAACACCTATCTGAGCTCTTTCAATGACTTTTACCTAATTGCTTGGGGAGCTAGAGACTTGAAAAAATGGCCCATGATCTATTCATTAATTACTAGGTGAAAGGCAAATGATAGGCACTGTGATTTTAAAAAACAACCAAACAACACCCAAGCACAAAAATCCAATCCCTACCTTTACAAAGTTGATGCACCAGACATATTTATAGATTCTTATGTTTTGACTAACCATTTGGACTCTAAGACATGAGCCTACAGGGACTATTACAGATTTTAGTCTACAAAGGGCCATTCCTATGAATGTGGTTCAGTTCAAATTTGTCATTGTCAGCATGTTGCAAATTGTTTTGCTCTTTTGTTTGGAAAAAGTATATACTTGGTTAGGTGAACTCATAATATACTATATATTTGTTTATTCAGTAGTTATTAGCTGAATTCCTCTTGCTATCAGCAGATATTGTCCTAGATACTGGCATAAAGAAGTAGACAGAAAATAAAAGAAAAAAGCCTTGCCTTCATTGATATTATAGTAAAATGGGAGAGAAAGACCAAAAAGTAATCAGTTAATAACAGAATGTCAGATAGTGGTAAGGGCTATGAGGTTCAGGAAAAAAGCATATAGGAATGGAGTACAGTGGACATAGAAGACCCCTCTGAAAAAGGGACATTTGACCAAGATTCTGCATGAAGAGAGGTTACAAACCATGTGTATATCAGAAGAAGAGCACTCTAGGCAGAGGGAACAACAAGTGCCAAGGCCTTGACAAGGTTAGGTCAGCAAGGTGGTCAGGAAGTGGATGACTATGGGGAAGAGATGTAGGTGATGAGGCTGGAAGTAGGGCCCTGTGAGCCTTACTAAGGCTCTTATATTTTTTTAGGAGTGATAAGAAGCCATGAAGTGGAATGATATTATCTGGCTTACATTTGAGGATCATTCTGGCTTCTTAGCAATGGAAAGACTTTAGGGAGCAAGAGTACAGGAAGGAAAACACATAGGAAGATATTGCAATAAGACATGAAAAAAACCTTGAGAGAGAGAGAGAGAGAATTTGAGTACTGGTGGTTTGTTAGGAAGGATGTTCAGGAAGAGCACAGAAGAGAGGGAGAGAGGGAGGACTGGGCAGAGGAACATTTTGAACTGTGAATCACTTGCAACAATCAGTCCCACAAGCAGTATGGTCATACCTTCAGAGACATCTGGAATTGAAGCTAAGAGTGTCATCAAACAATCATTAGATATTATTGGCTGCTCCTGGAGAATGAGTATAACCATGAGTGAGGCAGAAACCTGTGATAAAAGTCAGTTCCCAAAAAGGGACAAATTGTTGAGCCATCAGCAAGAAATACTTCCACCAAGTGGGGGAAATGTGTGCTTCGGATATAAAAGGAGGCATCTTGGTATCTACAACCATCCACCCCTGTGTTATCTGCATCCACTTGCTTCCTATTCTTCAGCCCACCTCAAAACAGTTTCTCTAGGATTCTGATCTGTCTCTTTTTCTGGAAAAAGTCTGGTCTCATGGCTACAACTGAAACTCAATTCCTTTACTGGCCATTCTAGATTCTTGGTAGATTCTTGGCAGATACTGGTAGATTATGTGGTGGAATAACCCTGACCTCACCGCTGGGAGCTATGAGGCCTGATCACCAAACCCTTTGCTGATTTTGTCTATTTATTGTCTAAATTGGGCAGAGGAGACCTAAGATATGGCTTGTGGATCATTTGGGTGCCCTTTGTATTCTTCCCTGACTCCACAGAGCTAGAGCAGCCCTCTTCCTCTTAACAACCAGGTACATTTACCCCTACTAGATGGTGATTCCTCTCCTTGCCTGCTAGTCTTTTGGACAAGAAGCCCAAAGTGACTGAGTGGCAGCTGCACCATAAGGTTTAATAAAACTCTTGTATTCCTTGGTGGAAATGTTCCTCCTCTGGAAAACATGACCTTGAGATTCACAGAACCCGGAATCGTGGTGATGGAAAGCACACATTTCTCAAGTTTATCACTGGGAGTGAAAGAAAGCAGAGTTATGCTTACCTCTACCACATAGTATCCAAATTCATGTGTTCTCCTTTTTTGGTGATATGGCACCATATAATTAATAGCCCATGATTTAAGGCATACACTTTTCCCTCATCTCCACAATGGCATCAGGTTTCACCTTCATAAGGATAGTCCATAGCTCTATCAAGCCAGAAGTTTCTGGGCAGGCAATTGATAGGTCTGAAAGATCTCAGGGTCACAAATGTAGTAATTAGCAGTGCTGGATTTAATCCAATTCAGGTCAATAATAAAGCACATTTCACGGTCATTTTGTCATTGTTTTCTGGGGAAGATAACATCTTATTTTATGTGTTCACAGACTTTTCTCTTCTCCTACCCTACAAGAATTGAAATTGGTTGATTTTAACCCTCTGCACTACTCTTTATCAGGATAACGTAGTACCACAATGCTAAACAGGGAGCATAACAACATTGTTTGCATTTTCAAAATTCACATCAGTCTAACTTGATTCAAACAAGCAAATTTCTCTTTACTAGAAACCCTATAACCTTCTCACTTGGCATGGAGAGAGCTCCTGGAGCCGACAACTGAGGACCTTCACCACAGGAGTGAGGGAAGAGTCTTGTTTTCCTGCAGAGTGTTGGTCTGCAGCATGGTCTCAGAAGCTACCTGATTTATTTATTGAATAACTCACCAGGATAAGAATGTGGCAAAAAGCTTCTCTGGTGATATTCCCCAGCTGTGCTGTTGTCTGTACAGCTGTGGCCTGAAGTAGGACTTATGTTATTCATATTCTATCTGCTCACCCAGGCAGGGACATATGCCTTTATTTTTCTGGAATGCATTGCTATCTATTAAGTAAAACTTCTAACCTTAGAATTTTTAATTTAATATTTTGCTTTCCCAAGACTGTTTTGGTCATTCCTAAAATGCTTATCAGAATAACTGGGGTCATTTTAATAATAAAATTCCAGAGGCTCTAACCAGGAGTTCCTCATTCACTAGGCCTGATGAAAAGCCACAGGTAAACTTTTTGTTAAATTATAACAAAAAAAGTTCACAGAATGACCTTTGTGATAGAGTTTAAATAATTGTCACAAAGTGTATACATTCATATAGTACCTCCCATAATATCACTAGCTCTCCCCTCGCTTCATCCCAGGTGTTATCCTCCCCAAAGGAATTGCAGTCCTGACTTCTAATTCCATAGATTATCTCTGCCTGTTTGTGAACTGCATATAAATGGTTCATGCAGTGTATGGTTTATTTCATGCAACATTGTGTTTATGAGATTCATGAGTTTGGTTTCATGCAGCAATATGTTGTTTATTCTTGTTTTATAGTATTCTGTATGAATATACCATAATTAGTCCATTTTGCTGTTGAAATTTTTGCTTCAGTTTCTGTCTATTAATTACTAACATTCTTTAGCATGCCTTCTGGTGAAAATATGTATGCATTTCTATTGAGTCTTTTCCTTGGAGTAGACTTTCTAGTTTAGATGGTATGCATGTGTTCAGCTCTAGAAGATATTGCCTGTTTTCTAAGGTGGATCTATCAATTTATACTCTGAGCACAAAACAAGACCTTTGTTCTACATCCTTGCCAAAAGTGGGCAATATGCATCTTTTTAATTTTCACTATTCTGGTTTTAATTTGAACTTCTCTCATGAATGTTGAGAAACTTTTCATAGTTTTGATCATTTGAATGCTCTTCCTTTGTAAACATCATTTTTCGGGCTTATTTTTCTATTAGTTGTCTCTCTTCTTACTTGTTTAACTCCTTTTATTACATGTGTATTAAAAATATCTTCTTCCACTCTGTAACTTATCTTTTCACTCCCTAATGGTAACTTTTCATTAATGGAAGCTCTTAATTCTTATGTTGTCTAACTTACCTATTTTACCTTTATATTTATTGCTTTTTGTTTCTGATTTGGAAATATTTTCTCATTACAAGGTTATGTTTTCTTCAGAATTCATATATTTTATTTTTTAAATGTATTTTTATTCATTTCAGAGAGGAAGGGAGAGGGAGATTGAGATAGAAACATCAATGATGAGAATCACTGATCAGCTACTTCCTGATGTTCCATACTCTCCCCTCTCTTCATCCCAGGCATTATCCTTTCCAAAGTAATTGCAATCCTGACCTAATTCCATAGAATAGCTCTGCCTGTTTGAGAACTTCATATAAATGGGTTCATGCAGTGTATGGCTTATTTCGCTCAACATTGTGCTTGTGAGATTCATGAGTCTGTATCTAAGATTATAGTATCTAAGGTTTATTGAATACTTCCTATTTGGGTATTGAGCCCACAACCCAGGTATATGCCCTGATGAAATTCAACTGTGACCTCCTGGTTCATAGGCTGATGCTCAACCACTGAACACTGGCCAGAATTCATATATATATATATATATATATATATATATATATATATATTTTTAAAGCTCCATGAATCTAAAACATTACCAGTTTAAAGAAATTCTAATGTTGAGTATTTGGAATATATTATATAATGTTACATATCAGAAGAAGTGTCTCAAGTCAAAATTAATGATAGTGATGTTTGGTCCAAAGTCAAGAATGTCTTACCTAAAACGCCAAAGAAAGGGAGGGGACTTAAAAATGTAAGCTTAACATAAAGGTCTATTAAGGATATATGGGATTGATACTGTCAGTAAAAAATAAGCAAGGTCAGATTACTGTGTCAATATCAAAATCTGGGGGAGCAGAACTGAACAGTTTCCAAGTTTCACGGTCATAGGCTAAACAGGGATGGAGGAAGTGAAGCTGAGCCCCCAAAAAGAAAAGAAGCAGTGATGAAAGCCTAGGCTATGTCTGGGCTATGTCCTTCATGTTCATGGCCCACCTTTCAATGTCCTCTCTGTCTGTTGTGAAGTGCTTTTAGATTCATTGCTGATCTGTATTCTTATCACTTTTTTATTTTTAAAAAAATATTTTATTAATTTTTTATAGAGAGGAAGGGAGAGGGATAGAGAGTTAGAAACATTGATGAGAAACACTGATCAGCTGCCTCCTGTAAACTCTCCTGCTGGGTTTGTATCCACAACTGAAGTATATGCCCTTGACTGGAATCAAACCTGGGAGCCTTCAGTCTGCAGGCTGACTCTCTATCCACTGAGCCAAACCAGTTAGGGCTCTTATCACATTTTAGAAAGTGATACTATTATTAGACTAGTCTAATAAAATACATTATAGCTTCAGGACTTAAAAAAATAGCTTTCCATCCTAGCATGACTATTCATATTTTTCTGAAAGTTCCTGATTTAATTTTTTTTAAAAACAAATAATAAGACCTTCAGAGCTACTCATACCTCTTAGGCTCTAAAGTCAGACTTGCATGGTTCAAATTCTTTCTTGTGATCTTGGAAAAATTACTTAATTTTCCTGTATCTCAGTTCCCTCATTTGTTAATAAGATAATAATAATAATAATAATAATAATAATAATAATAATATCTATTTCTTAGGATTTCCATGAGTATTAAATGAATGAACATATGTAAAGTACTTGTAGTTTCTGGCACATAGGAAGTATTCAATAAATTTTAGATATTATAATCCTATAGTACCTGATTTAATAACACCTGCAATACATTTTGAGTTCCTTATAACTTAAAATTATATCAACACATAATTAAATAAATTTCAAGACAATGTAAGTCATAAATTCAGAATTCCTCAAATTTTACTCATATTTTAGAATAGTTTTGTCTCTTCCCCTTGTTCACTATTTTACCTCAGAGGTCAATAAGCATTATCCAGTGACTCTTTCCTAACTTGTAAGATTCATCAGCCTGAAAGAGGCCAGAACCTAGGAGAAATTCTCAGGGAGAGTCATCCTTAACTACAGATGACAGAGATGCTCCATGTCATCATTAAAGAGCAGTAGCTGCATCTTTATCCTTCTTCAGGTAATGGTAAACCAGGTCGATGTTTTGGCAAAGTAGGACACTAAATTATAAGAAACTCATGATTTCAGATACCAGGGAAGGCCCACCAAATAAAACTACTCCCCCTGATGGCCGATGCCTAGAATTGCATCCATAGACTTTTGAAAATCCCATTAGGCTAACTCTGGTTTTTCTAAAATTAATAGTGTCAGTACTTAACATTCTCTTAGATAGTTTTCTAATTTTATTTTTCAATTACAGTTTATATTTAATATTATTTTGCATTAGTTTCAGGTCTCTGATATTTCAAGTACTTACCTGGCACCATACATAGCTGTTACAATATTATTTGCTATTTTCCCTATGCTGTACTTTATGTCCCCATGACTTTTTTGACTATCAATTTATTAGTTCTTAATCCCTTCAAATTTTCACCCAGCCCCTCAACCTCCCTCTCCTCTAGCAATCATTAGTCTCTTCTCTGTATCTATGAATCTGTTTCTGTTTTGTTTGTTCATTTTGTCTATATTGTCCTTTAGACTCCATATGTAAGTGAAATCATATGGTATTTGTCTTCCTCTGACTAACTTATTTGTTTTAGGATAATGCCATCTACTAATAGGTCCATCCATACTGTCACAAATGGTAAGATTTCATTCTTTTTTATGGCCAAGTAATATTCCACTGTATATATGTACCACAGTTTGTTTATTCACTCACCTATTGATGGGTACTTTGAATTGCCTATATATTTTGACTATTGTAAATAATGCTGCAATGAACATAGGGGCACAGATATTCTTTTAAATTAGCATTTTAGGTTTCTTCTAATATATACTCAGGAGTGAAATCACTGTGTCAAAAGGCGGTTATATTTTTTAATTTATTTTTTAATCTTCACTCAAGGATATGTTTTTATTGATTTTAGAAAGAGAGGAATAAGGAAGGAGAGAGAGAGAAAAAGAAAACATCTGTCTAAGAGAGAAACATCAATTGGTTGCCTCGCTTATGTACCTTTACCAGGGATCGCACCCACAACCTAGTTATGTGACCTGACCAGAAATCAAACCTGTGATCCTTTAATGCATGGGACAATGTTCAACCAGCCAAGACACACCAGCTAGTGCCATTTATAATTTTTTGAGATAATACTATTTTCTATAGTGGCTGCACTAATCTGTATTCCTACCAACAATGAGCCATCTCCTATATTTTCTGAAAGCAGTTGTTCAAAGAGATAGAGAAGAAAGCCTTAGGATATAATCTCAAAATGAATGTTGGAAAGATATCTGAAAGTTGGGGGAGAAGGGGGAATATAGGATGGGAGATGTACTAAAGGCCAGTTTTGCTTGATTACATTTGCTTGATGAATTCTATGTGAATACAACACTGGTTACTCCGGACATTGACAGAAATCACATGCTAAGCTTAATATAATTTCTGGAATTGACAAATGGTCATTTTCCATGCAGGAAAGCTGTTGTTTGTCAAACTGAAGAATTATTTCATGGACTGTCATACCATCTGGTGAGCAGTAGTGAGCTCACCTCACTTCACTGATTCCAACATTTGAAATTTAGAAAATGGTCAGGAAAGATTTAGTTATTCCCAGCTAATTTGCATTTGACTATACATTGTATGAAAAATTTCAGTTTTCAAAGGGAAATTATTTAAAGAGAATGCAGAATGGCCTCTTGTCAGAGAAGTGATCGTTTTTATAAGAGCAGTGACAGCAAAATCATTCATAGCTCTCAGAAGTCAACAGAGTTCCTTCTTGGCAAGCCTCAGACTCCACTGCCTCAGAGAGTTACTCTCTAATTATCAAGAACTTGATATGGTAGAAACAAATGTTGCTGGCTCCAACCAAGTGTATAATTGATTGAAGAGGTCAGTCCCAGAGTAATAGTAGAGAGGCAGTCTGTGGGACTGTTGCTGGGAATGTGTGAGTGGGTGGGGGCCAGATTTGCTCCTCACTGCTGGATTGGGGAGTTTGACTACATGCCATGTCTTTGGGGATTGAGAACTGTTGATATTCAAGAATAATAAGGGAAAGGCACTTCCAGGAACGGAAGGCTATGTAGGCTAATTGTATCAGTGTGGCGTATTGCCCCAAGGGCATAGTCATAGCCATTTGATATGACTAAGATGTTAAAATAGCAGATGCACACTTACTAGATGGAAAAAGTTTATCCTCCTGGTCAGTTCCATTCTCTTGGTTGAAAAAAAAAATGCTGGCCTCTTTGACTCGAGTATTCACAAGATGGAAAGTAGGTGGGAGGGTGAGGAGAAAAACCAGTCAAATTAAAGTAGCCCAAGCCGGAAGGGTCATGTGAGGAAGTGGAGGAGTTGAATACCCTTGAAAAGATGGAAGAATTTTCTCAGCTGTTTTGTGGTGTGGCGCACTGACACTCTGAACCCTGAGCACTCAGGATCTCCAGCTGCTGGTGTTTCTGGGAGTGCCAAATCTCAGGGTGTTACCCAGTCATTCCCTGGGTTTGTCCAAACATGGCAAAGAGTTCCTGGGAAACATTGCAGGTCACATTACTTAGCCCTCTCAACTGTGAGTCCAAAATACATTTTTAGTCATTACAGTAGCGTATTGTGTTTGCAGAGCAAAGACAAGTCACCAAATCAGGGGGTGCCTGTTTCTCGTGGCATCATTATGACACATGATTGCACTCTTCCCTCACTTGTGAGAACTGTGGAGACCTGGTCTCTGCCATCCTCTCTGCAACATCACAAAACCGCATCGTGCTCCTGGACGTCATCCCTGAAAGAGATCTGGGATTTGCCCTGCGGGCAAAGGCGGAGCCCTGCTCATTCCTGCTTCTGCTCTTTCACTGACTGGGATGATCTCTATGTTTCTCTCCTTACCTCTTCCCAGCTCATTCAGTTCAGCTCAGTTTATTTCCGCAAGTAATCACTGACTGACTCAAGGTGCCTGACCCTGGGAGCACAAAATGAGCTATGGTAACGAATGGTCTCAAGTTTCTTGTCTACTCGTCACATGGATCTCTTCTTTAGCCTTCCAGGGTTTGGTTCCTGTCTTTACCACTGATAATTGTGTGACATTGGACAAGTTACCTAACTTTCTATGCCTCACTTGCTTCATTTCACTATTTTCATGGGGATTAAATGAGCTAACACATTTAAGAGGTTAGATTAGACCATATTATATAGTAAGTGGCCTATATTATTTATAATAATAATACCTATTTATTTATAATAATAATACCTATTATTATTCTCTTTTTATTGCTTGGATAGAAAGCCCTAGTTTATATTGGATATCTCTTTTTTACTCTTTTTTGTTTTACTGGACACATACATTTTATTATGTCTTGCTTTTCTCCTTTATTGTTCCAGGTATGATATTATAAAACAGCAGCTGCTTTTCACGTACTTTGAGGAAAAACATGGCATCTTTTATTCTCTCTGTGTTCTCCACCACCTACCTAACAGTGCGAGATGTACAAAGGGTGCACCAAAAATCATTGGTTAATTGAGTATTAGTAAAAAGAAAGGCCACTTCTTATTTATACCTTACATATTGTGCCTTATAACTTCCTCTTTGTCTTTCTCTGACCATGCCAGTCCTTCCTCTCCTGCATATTCCTTCTATCCTCTGTCTTTACCCATTAGATGAAACTAGGGTCAAAGAATATTCTGTGCAGCATTGAACACCATTTGGTGCTTTCCTGAGCAGCAGCCTCTTTATTTATGTATTATTATTTTTTAAAAATACATTTGTATTGATTTTAGAGAGGAAGGGAGAGGGAAAGATAAATAGAAACATCAATAATGAGAGAGAATCATTGATAGACTGCCTCCTGCATGCCCCCTACTGGGGATTGAGTCTGCAACTTGACTGGGCATGTGCCCGGATTGGGAATCAAACCATGACCTCATGGTTCATAGGTCGACACTCAACCACTGAGATATACAGGCAGCAGTGGCCTCTTTAAAGCCATAAACCTAAATTTGCAGGTGTTTTGTTTTTTTAAATGGCCAATTTAGTCGTATTGTCCACAGAGCTGCCATTTACCTTTCCAAGAATGTATTTCCACAAACTCCCAGCTCTCAAACTTTGGCAGACCTTGTAATAATAATGCACATGTAAATTTAATGCCGCACTTACTTGGAGTTATAGAAGCAGATGGAAACCCAGCTTGAGAGTTTAAGAAATTTTATCACAATCCCCAATGCATAGGCTCAGGACTCACCCTGATCCTCAAACTTTAAGTGAAGTTTTCTTCCAGTCTAGGCTGTTTCTCATGCAGCTGAAAAACTGAGATTATAATGAGTAAGAAGAGGCAGGATCATGTATCTGCAAAGTGAAATTAAGCTCCAGATGCTCATCTCATAAAATCAGCCCTGTCCAGGAGACAGTTTTCTGCAAACTTGACCAGCCCAGGAGAAATTGTTTAGGAGTCGTATGAAGTGCCTCCTGCAACAGGATGTCAGAAAGTGTGATTTCTCATTCAGGGCTGAGAAAAATAAACCTTTACTTTCTTTGGGGTTTAGAGGCAGAAGAATTATTCCTGAAAAGGGATTGCTTCCCTCATCAGTGGAGTTATGATTGGTGTAGATGACATCTCTGATTTATAAAACAGCCATTGCTCTGGGTAAAGACCTATAACTACCACACACAGAGGCCGGATGAGACCTGATGAAAGGCCACGTCCATGTTCACAGATGGCACCATAGGTTTGGAGCAGGTAGCTATGCGAGACACAGTTCACTCACCTCTGCCTTCTGCCCTCCACCTGTACTATTAATTTCCTGGCTGCAGCCATACTGCATCTACAGCTCTGGAGCGGGGTCACCTCTGCCACTCTATCCAACCCACTGCATGGCAATGAGGAACACAGCTCCTGCACACTCACCAAACTTCCCTGGTGGGCTTTGGCTTCCTCAGGAGCTTTCCGGAGAGACCAGAGATGCTGTCTGAAAGTGCTGGGGTTCCATGTAACCAACTTTGACCAGTCAATGTTAGTGAATGAATAGACTTTCTTCCGCCTCCTGGACAGTCTATTCTCTCTCTGATCAGGTAGTCTCTTTGATGGTATCATAAACAATTAAGCAACTAAGCATGCTTGCTACCTGACGATAGCCAGGTAGCTTATACACATTCTCACCTCTGTTCTTTTCTCTGTGCCTCACTCCTCATTCCCCCACATTCCCTAAAAAGGAGGCAGTATGTGAGTTTTTTGCTTTTAGGCTCTGTTTCTAGGAACCTGAGCTAAAGTAAATACACAGCCACACGCAACAAGTTCAGATACTGAAATAAATTGTTTAACCCCATCATTTCAGTCCAGTCTGGCTTCCATAACTATAACACCACCAATGGTCTTCGTGTCACAAAATTATCTTCATCTTTGATTTTTAAGGAAACAACATGAACTGTCTAAACATAAACAGGCCTCTTGTTCCTTTCCCAAGGAACATCTGCCTAAAAATTGTAGCTGCAAGGCCTTGCAATGCTCTATCTTCTGAGGCAGCTTATTAGATCTTTGAACATCTCTAATTGTTACTCTATTGTTTTTAAACTTTCACGTCAAGCCAAAATTATCCTCAACCCTCCAGTAACTTCTATGCTTTGGTTTAATCATGCCCTCTGGAGTTACTGCAAATAATTCTTTAACTCTATGAAGTCAGTTAGCTATCCTGAGCCCATCAAAACTTCTGTTCTCCAGAAAAATTATTCATAATTTCTTCAACTATTCTTAATATATTACCTTTTGGAGGAACCTTAGAATTATATTCTTAGCTCTCTTGTCACACAAAAAGTTTCCCAAGGCGTCAAAATGTGTGTGACTCAAAGCTGAACTAAATAATGGGGCCTCATGGGAGCAGCAGAAGAAAAATGACATCAAGACACTTCTTTCTGTGTTTGTTTTTTCTGGAAGAGTAAACTTCCTCTAATCTGTGGCATGTGTAAACTTATGTGTGGGTGGCAAGTTAGAGACAAGGAGTCCCGTGGACAATAGCCTATTCTGTATCTCTGGTTTGAATTTGGGAGAGTAGGCTGAGTGTTCATAGTCTGTGATGTACATTCTTTCCAGGAGGACATGTGTGTGTGTGTGTAGTAAGCACTTCAGTTCAATCTCAGACATTAATGTCCTTATAAATCAGAGGTAGAAGCCAATATGAACTGGGAAGAGAGTAAGGGCATGTGTTATTTAAAAATCTTGTAACTTAATCTTGATGGTGGGAAAAACATTCTGTCTTCTTCAGGAAGAGTATAAGAAAGAATTTGTTTTTTTGTACTGAAGGGAGGAAAACTGTTGAGTATACTTGGGAATGGTGATGCGGGCTCATAGGGGACAGCAGACACAGAATGCTGTGAGCTTAAATAACTTTGCTTTGACACTCAATGCTTAGATGCCACAGTCAGTCAGGAAAATTCTGCCACATTTCGGCACATTTAGAGACAGATCTCTGAGCCTTATCCTGGGAGGAGATGTGTATAAACACAGCAGAGGTAAAGGAGCCCTTACTTTCAGCATTTTACCATTGGTGAGCAGTCAGCAGGTCTGGTTTTTATTTAACTGCCTCCTGCCATCACAGCATATTAGAAATAAAATTATACCGAAAGCCAGTATCGAAGTAACATACCTTCCAATCAATGAGACTTGTCAGTCTGGAGTTTTGCCTTTTGAATGAAGGTCTGAAATAGTTACAATGTAGGTTGCAACTGATAAAAATTGCAAGGGTCTGCTGACTAAATTTGATGGTGGAAAAGATATTATGTAACCACAAATATGAAGGAGAAGAGATATAGTAAAAACCCTCCATAGTTTATAAGAAATTTTCCTAAGTTTCCTGGAATTAATATTAGATCCTTCTCCATGATTTTGATATGATTCATAGGACCATTGCCAATAGTTTAGAAGTGTGGTCTGGTTTGACAAAGTAATTGCATCTCTCAGCTCTCCCCCAACATTCCCAGCACTGGGATGGAAACTTTACTCTGGCCATCAGTTATCTATTTCATCTTCATACTGCTCATTTAGGAAAATCTTCACATGGAGACAAAAGTTGTGTACCTGGCATTCATGATATTTGTCCAGAAAAGGTCACACCAGCGGTCAGGTCAAGTCTGACCTTTATTTCCTAAGGCAACATGGGAATATGCAGAAATTAAGGGAAGAGCTGTGGCCAATTGCAGTTTGGCTCAAGTTTAACAAGATGTGCCAAGGTGCAAGGATGCTCCAGTAAATATCTGCGTGACAGAGCTGTGCACTCCTACCTCTGATTTATGCCTTAATCTAATGTATTTCTGTCTTTTTAAAATATATTTTATTTATTTTTTACAGAGAGGAAGGGAGAGAGATAGAAAGTCAGAAACATCGATGAGAGAGAGACATCGATCAGCCGCCTCCTGCACGCCCCACAGTGGAGATGTGCCTGCAAGCAAGGTACATGCCCCCGACCGGAATCGAACCTGGGACCTTTCATTCCGCAAGCCAACGCTCTATCCACTGAGCCAAACCGGTCTCAGCAATCTAATGTACTTTTGTCCTAGCTCTTTTTTGGCCTCTCCTATCAACATAGGAACTGTGATGAGTTTATCATTATGGTAACTGAAGAGTCTGGTCTTTGTCCGCTTGCTCTAGGCCAGTGGTCAGCAAACTGTGGCTCGTGAGCCACATGCGGCTCTTTGGACCCTTGAGTGTGGCTCTTCTACAAAATACAACGTGCAAGTGCGCACGGACAGTGTGATTGAAACTTTGTGGCCCATGTGCAGAAGTTGGTTTTCGGTTCTCAAAAGAAATTTCAATCGTTGTACTGTTGATATTTGGCTCAGTTGACTAATGAGTTTGCTGACCACTGCACTAGGCCAATCCCTCCTTCTCGGGCTCTCCTTCTCCCTTGGCTTTATCTCTCTTTCTCAAAAGAAATAGCACCTAAGAAGCTGCAGGAAAGTCTTGCTTTATGAAAAATAAACCCAACGCTTATAGTATAGCAGTTCCAGATTCAGGAGCTGAATCTTGAGCTGAACAGAAAAGCCAAGAGAGATCACTCCATGAAACATCGCTCTGGGCAGGTCAGTCTCTCCTTGTTCAAATATTTGCAACAACTAGGAGCTCACAACTTCAGCTGGTTCCATCATTCTATTATTAGACAACTCTCATGGTTAAGAAAATGTCTCTGACTGTAGCAGAAATCAGCCCCTTATATTTTTTACCATTGGGACTAATTTTTCTATTTGGTGCCACACAGAAATAATCTGTTTCTAGTTCCTCAAAGCAGAGAAAATATGTTGAGACAGTTTTTCAGCAGCCAATCCCTTCCTATTATCTCTTCTACTTCTTTCCTACCTCTTACACACACACACACACACACACACACACACACACACACACACACAGCACTCAAATACTTATCTATTATTTTCTCTAAGTGAATTGAATACATTTTTTTCTATGACTTGATAAGCCATGCATCATTCTGATTGCTCGCTGCAAAAATACTTGAATAAGCTTTTCTCATATAGCCAATTTAGCAAAGATGATGAGAGCAAGGAAAAGGGTTAGGAGGCCTTGTGTTGTATAGCACACCAGGTTTTTCAGCTATTTGGTTTAATTTAAGTTTTAGTGGGTCTCTCCACCCTTGGCCCATTCCACCCACAGATAAGTCACACCCAGATACATACAAGCTTCCCTGCTTGATCTTCCCCTGCCATTATTTTGCTTTCCAAGCTGGATTTTTTATTCTTGGCAGTTGTTCTTCATCTGTACAACAGTTGGGCTCAATTCCTCTCTTCTTATAGATACCATGATTATCTAGAGTGCCGACTTCTTTCTTCAGCTTCAGGACTGCAGGATAGCATTCAGGTCCTAGGCATTGAGGCAGTAAAGAGCGGCTGGTCCCTTGGAGGCAGAGGATGAGTGAGTAAGGACAGGGTGTCAATAAGGAAGAAAAAAATTGCCCCATACTGGCCATGCACCGGCATTAGAGACTTATTTCAAGAGATGTTTGGTCTCTGATTCTCCTATAATTAATTTTTCCATAAAAAGGCAGTAGCATGTCCTTAAAAAGTACTGAATTGGAAAGTAGAAAACTGTTCATGAAACTTCTAATAAGTTTTGCCTCTCTGGCCTCCTTTTCCTCATCCATACATGCCTTGTAAGGTCATTGCAGTGCTAAGGCTGTGAGATTCTATGTTTTAGCATGGGCAGATTGTGGGATAATAAGATAAATTGGAAGAAAAGCCCCAGGACTGACGCAGTTAGGTAGTAATTCCACATTAAAGAACTCTTGTTGAACAGTTAACATTAAGTTGGTATTAGCTGTTAATCTTTAGTCAGGCCGGCCTCAATAATTGATATTTAAATTAAATAGTCATACCACATTTAATAATAAAGTCACTGTATGTTAAACAAATACGACTTGCTTATTGAAAACATATGTTCCTTTAATTGCATTGTGAGGGATTCACATGTTTTCAATAGCCATTTGATCTTTATTTCATATAGAGCGCAGTGCATGTACTTTACCATGAAAAGTGGAGAGGCTATGTATGTCTACCCCAAATGATTATTTTAAAATACATGCATTAGGTACTGATTCACCCACCCAATGATCTGTTTACTCATTGTGTAGGTTCTGTCAGTAAATGAATTATGCTTATAACAGCCTGTCTTCCTAAGTTCTTACCATTTTGTACCTGAATTAGTCAAGTTAAACAGTGATTACTACAACTGCCAATCAACTTACTTTGCCCACGTGATGCCAAGGGGATTTACTGAATTTATTGGCAGGAATGCAAACATTTCTATTTTTAATGCCTCTCTAGGATCATAAAATACATTGCCTTAAATGGAATGTTCCCATTTCCATTCTGCTCTCACTCTGATAAGTTGGCAATCACCAAACATGAAATATGAATGAGTCTTTATTATTTCATTTTACTCCATTTTCTCAAGTATTTGTCATTTGTACTTTTAGTATAAATATATTGACAGTAGTATCTTTGCAGCCCCAGTTTATGCCGATGATTTGGCAGTTATGCCCACTGCCTGTGGGATAAAGGAAGGAAGAGAAGGGGGAAGGAATGAGTGACAAGAACAAGACACATGTGTTAATGTATTTTAGTTTGTTTTCATCTTATTTTTGGGGTGGATCCTGTTAGGGAAAGCTTCACATTTGCAAGAATCAGTTATCTTATTGAAGTGCTATGCCAAGGCATATTTTTAAATCTGCTAATAATTAAAATTATATGAAGTGCATGAAATTAATGTACATTTTATGTTGTGTTCAACATTAGCTATGACATGCACTAGGAAAAACCCTATAAGGGGCTTTAGAGACTATCTAATCAGCACCTGCATTTTAAAGATGATTAATAACCTATTTTAAGATTTGTTCCCAAATTGCACAGCTAGTTAGTAGTAAAGTATGCAGCCACACCCATGACAAATAATTCAATTCTTATACCACACATTTATTTCTTCTTCTTTCTTTTAATAGGTAAGGTGGAAGTAGTTATAAATCCTGGCCTTCCTTTCCTGCTCCCAGATGAGCTATGAGCACTTTTTCTATCTTACAATTGTCTTTTGTTCTATCCCATCCTTGAGATCAGCTACAGCTACAGCTATCTAGTTATGACAACTTGGTCAGAGTCAAAGAGGTCAACATTGACCAAAGGTTGGTTCTTCCTTGTGTCTTAGTTCTGAATCTTTTTTCTCTTTCAAGAGACCAGCCACATCCTCTGCTTCCCGATATTCCACTTTGGCCTGAATTTTTCATGAATGCGGTCCCCACTCATTGATTCTCTGAAGATATAACACATGAGTTATCCCTGGACCTAATGCCATCGCTCAAACTTAGGTTTTTTATATGCATTATGGATGAATCCTTTAGAACCAGCCTGGCTGCAGCCTTGGGTCAAACTAGTCAGTAACAGTATTCACTTGGTGGCATGATTGCAATGACTGAGTCTTCTATGATTGATTTATAGTATGGCTGGGTAGACAAAGCTGAAGTCAGAATCTGTGTTGAGCCTTTGAGTCATAGAAAGGTTTCAATCATGGGAAGAGGAATATAAAGAATCATGCTTAAATGGAATGAAGGGTATCATGAATTTTTGCCAAAAATACAACCTGGATATTTTCATACTTCTTAATCTACTATCAGTTTATAGGAAAAATTAGAGCAAAGAAACGTGTTAACTCCACAGGCAAAATCCTGAATGTGGGACACTCAGCCACTCAATTTGGTTTCTTTAACATATAAAATTTTAAGGAAGAAAATAAATCTCTATTGATTAAAAGAGACAATCAGTTACAATGACTTTGATTTGATGGACTTAATCAAAATATCTAAAAATACAACAAAACCTGAAGAAACTATGGGATGACCAGGGGGGATATGAACTCTGAACAGTTATTTTATGGTACTAAGGAATTAATGTTAATTTTAAACAGTATGTGGTACAGTGAGTAATAATCCCTCCATCCCAAAGATGTCCATGGCCTAGTTTTTGGTACCTGTGAAGAATTATCTTAGATTATCTGGATAAATCCTAAATGTAAAAGGTCCTTAGAAGAAGGAGACAAGGAAATCAATGAAGAAAAGATGATGTTACTGAAGTAGAAAGAGGAATGATACAGCCAGCAGCCAAGGAATGCCATTAACCTTTAGGAGCTAGAAGAGAAATAGGTCCTCCCATGGAACCTTAAAACAGAATTACCCTGATGACACCTTAATTTTAGCCCCCCGTAAGACTCATTTCCAACCTGTGACCTTCAGAACTATAAGAGAATAAATTGGTTGTTTTAAGCCACTGAATTTGTGGTAATTCATTACAGCAGCAATGGGAAGCTAATAGAATGCAGTAAGTGTATTATGATTCTGTTTTACTAATAAGTATTTTTACAATTTCATAGTACAATATTTACAGAAGAGTAAAACAATGCTACAAAATAATGCAGTGGTTATGATGAAAATAATGTCTGTGGGAAGTATTGATAAAGCAAGATTGAACTTGAGTTGATAACTCTGAAGCTGGATAGTGGGTACATGAGCATTTGTTATCTCTTTTCTTTGCTCTTATATGTTTCTCTAGTTTTAAAATTAGAAATAAAAGAAAGAGGGAGTATGAAGATTTCTTTTCATACTTAACAATCCCAATGCTCAATTGCCTAGAATGGTTGTCTTGTCTTTTCTTATTCTATCACTTTCCCCCATCCTCAATATTCCTAGCAAATAATGAAGAGGGAGTTCTAATAGACCTTCTAATGACCCGGAAGAGCAAATGGAGGAGAAGGACTCATAGTTGCTTTAAGAATCAGTTCTTATTTGGAAATGTCAGCCTAGAACTTGATGGTGCTGGTGGCTCTTTAATGAGAGGAAGGGAGGGGGGAAGAGAGATAGAAACATCATCAATGGCAATGATGAGAGAGAATCATTAATAGGCTGTTTTCTGCACACCCCCTACTGGGGATCGAGCCTGCAACCTGGGTATGTGTCCTTGACCAAAATCGAACCTGGGACTCTTCATTCTGCAGGCTGACACACTACTGAGGCAAAACAGGTAGGACTGATTTCTCTTTTTAGATAAAACTATACTAAAGAGGAAAGATAGAGAAAACCATTCTCTGTTATCTACTATGTATTTACTTAATTTGGTATTTTTCTAATTATATGACATATACTAGGGGTAAACATACTATTTCCTTTGTTTCTCCTAGATAAGAATTTTTAAGCATATCATCAGAGCAATGTCACACCTATAATGCTCCCTTTTACATAGATACATACTACATAGGTATAAAATTACTGCACAGATTTTGTTTTTTGGTATAATTTTCAAGACCACTATCCTGTATTGAAACCAGAAATTCTGGAGCAATAAGGAATGCTCCTTGGTTTTTGTTTGCTTGTTTGTTTGTTTTTTAAGTAAAGAGATGGCATGGTCATGTTTTAGAAAGAGAATTTGATAACTACGAAAGATGAGCGATCATGGAGAGAAAAAATAGAATATCCAATTAAGGAAGTTTTGTAGTAATGGAATTCAGAAATGGGGATGTACAACTGAAGTAAGGAAGTGTAATTAGTTGAAAAAAAGAAAGTGAGTTTGAAAAAGATTTCTGAGATAGAAAAAATAGATTTTGGTACTTCATATAATGTGAGGAAATGAATAATAAAAGATGTGTAAGCCAATATAACAATAAAACACAGAGATGTCCCTTCTTCCCTGTCCCACCATCACCACCCTTTCAAATGTATAGAATATTCCTTTTGAGGAGTGCTCATTCCTCTTTTTCCAGTAAGGCGATGAGTAGGACAAGATTTCCATGATCTTATGCAGTCTATAATAATAAAAGTGTAATATGCTAATTAGACCAGACATCCTTCCTGATGACCTTCTGAACGAAGCCAGGGCTATGAGGGAAGCCCGGCTCCCAGGTGCCAGAGGGAAGCCTGTGCCAGTGGCCAGAGGAAGGAAGGCCTACTCCTGTATGAATTTCATGCATTGGGCCTCTAGTTTATATATAAAGAAGGGAAAAACAATTAGAGAGGTTCCTGAGAAGAAATAGAAGGTATGGAAGTATGCCTCCACCAGGTGGCTAGATCCTTTATTCCTCTTACATCCCTCACAGTGATGACTCCAGATATATGCCATTCTCCTCATGTTTATTCCTATCAGTGCACTCTCAATGGCACCTTCCTAGTCACTGAGTCTCTGGCTGACATGGCAGATTGCCTGCGGCTTTGTATTTCCTGGACATGGCCATGGCTTTGACTGAGGTCTCTGCCACTGGGGACCATAACCTTTCTCAAGAGGAAACCAAATTGTCTGCATCTTTTCTGTTTCCTAAATAAATTACTATTCTGTGCAGAAAGATTTAGAACAAAGACAGAGCCCCAGAAACCTCTTTATGGGAATGACTTTTGCTGTAAAGGCAGGCCTGGCTCAGCATGTTTGTCATTGGAGGCTTTGAGCACGGGTGTTGGTGGAAGCCAAAAAGACCCACTCAGCATTTTATGTATCTTATTCCTATATAGTCATAGCCAAAGAATGTCTCTAAGCAGGGAGCAACAAATATATTACTTTTTTTTTTTTACTGTCAAATATACCTAAGTTTTCCTTAGTTTATCACAGTGAGAACATTCTGTCAGGAGGCAATGCTAAACTTTACATGCATAAGTACATGTGCACTGGATGAGTATTCCAGCAGAAGCCTGTGTTTTGTGAGCATTTTCATAAAAATGAAAGCTCTCGCCGAAACTGGTTTGGCTCAGTGGATAGAGTGTCGGCTTGCGGACTGAAGGGTCCTGGGTTCAATTCTGGTCAGGGGCATGCACCTTGGTTGTGGGCACATCTCCAGTAGGGGACATGCAGGAGGTGGCTGATCAATGTCTCTCTCTCTCATCTATGTTTCTAACTCTCTGTCCCTCTCCCTTCCTCTCTGTAAAAAGTCAATAAAAATATATTTTTTAAAAATGAAAGCTCTCATGAAAGCATGATGGTACTTAAGCTAATAATTGTCTGTCCTTCCCAATGATGAAGAACTCCAATAAATGATTTTGGTAAAACTGAATCTTAACATAGGCTTTTTCTTTTGGAGGAAAAAATACTAATGCCGTCATTATTCATGCATAAAAAAAAAGATAGAATGCCTGTGATGTGGTAATGACTCATCATCGCTGGATAGATAGCTTTGGAGTGAATGGAAGACAGGAAAAGGCTGTATGGTCGTATCTTGAACCATTCCTTTTGATATTGGAAAATAACACAGTGTAACATTTTGTTATCATTAGCTGTCAGGCTATTCCAGTTACTAGTCAGAACGTGTGTTGACCAGCTTGCTAAATATAGCATTATGTTCTTTCCACATGTGTTAGAGGAGGAAAAGTAGAGTAGGTAACAGTATTTGTCAGATTATTTAGTTACTAATTTCTCTGCTATGAGTGAAATTTATTTAAAAGCTTCCTGGAATGCCCTGGCCTCACTTTGGAGGACAATTGTAAACTCCCAGGGGGCTTTGGAGACCCTTTTAACAACAGAAAATTCTTTAGTAAACACCATGAAACCAACTTGTGTTTAAAACCCCAGCAGCTTATTCAGCGATGCCCTCAGTTTCTTCATAAAGAGCCCCAGAAACCTCTTTATGGGAATGACTTTTGCTGTAAAGGCAGGCCTGGCTCAGCATGTTTGTCATTGGAGGCTTTGAGCACGGGTGTTGGTGGACAGCCAGAAAGACCCACTCAGCATTTTATGTTGTTAACCACAAAGTAGGCAGTCTTTGCCTTTGCCATCCTGACCCATCCCTAGACTGTTTCTTCTAATACAAATGATAATCTTGCCATTTTTTAAAGTGACCCATTCTAGTCCTCAAATTCCATGAATATAGATAGTATAGTGATTTAATATAGTAATAGCTAATTGCTGTTGTCCATTTCTGCACTTAACTGTTAACACTGTTTTGACTTCTGTTGATATCATTAAATAACAAAATTAATCAGTTACCCCAAAATAAAAATTATACAGCTTCTGCCTATTGATTATTAAAGTCCAGTTATTTTGTGTTGTTTACTTCTTTTCCTATAACTATTTGATTCATGCATTAGCAGAAGATTCATATCTATTAACTTGTATCAAAATGTGAGTGAGCTCCCAATTAAATGAAAGCAAAATTCAAGAATATAGAAACATCTGGTTCTTGGTCTCTCCTTTTGGGATTAGTTTGAAAGTTTGATAATTGAGGAAAACCACAGCTCTTATTGTATAATAATTGATACTGAATTTTAGGTAATATGTAATCAGCTTTTGTTCTTTGATAAACATCATTACAGTCAATTTTAGAAAAAAATGTAGATTATCATACTTTATTATCTGTGCTCAGACCTAATAATAATTCTAAGGACAGAGACCTCCATTTCTATGTTAATAGTAGTCAGAATTCTTTGACTAGTCACTATGTACCAGTCACACTGGCAAGCTGCTAAAATTTATTAGCCTCCAAAATTCTCATCATATGCTATCAGGCAGGTTCTATTGTTATTTTCAGTTTAGAGATGAAAAAGCCTTAGAATATTAAACAATTTAATCCAGTTTACATCACTAGATGGATGTATATTTGGTACTAAAACCTGTGCTTATCACCACCAGGTTTTATTGCCTAATCATGTAAATAGAAAGTCATGTCACAGTAGGATGAACCTATGAGCCCCCTGTGCCTGCTTAGGTGCTAACTGCTCACTGCTAACTATTCTTCAGAGGATTCAATGAGTTTATGAGATTTTTGGTGCTGGTAATCAAGGGCCTAGGGTTTTAGAGTCAACCAAGCCAAATTCTATACCTTCTGTTAAGTATGATTTTTTTATAATTATTATTGAACTAGAGGCACGGTGCATGGAATTTATGCAGGAGGGGGTGTCCCTCAGCCCAGCTTGCACCCTCTCCAGTCTGAAATCCCTCTTACAATCCAGGACTGCTGGCTCTCAGGTACTCTCCTGCCTGCCTTTCTCATTGCCCCTAACCACTTCTGCCTGCCAGCCTGATCACCCCCTAACCATTCCCCTGCCAGCCTGATTGATGCCTAACTGCTCCACTGCCAGTCTATTTGCCTCTAACTGCCCTCCCCTACAGGCCTGGTCACCCCTAATTGCCCTCCCCTGCATGCCTGGTCACCCTAACTGCCCTCCCTTGCAGGCCTGGTCCTTCCCAACTGTCCTCCCCTGCTGGCCATCTTGTTTCCACATGGGGGCAGCCATCTTTAACCACATGGGAGCAGCCATCTTGTCTGTTGGAGTGATGGTCAATTTGCATATTACTCTTTTATTAGATAAAATAGAGACCTGCTGCACCAGTGGGAGGCAGTTGGTTTGCCCTGAAGGGTGTCCTGGATCAGGGTGGGAGTTCCCTTGGGGTGTGGGGTGGCCTGGGCAAGGGACCTGTGGTGATTTGCAGGCTGGTTATGCCCTCCGGTGACCCAAGCAGAGGCCCTGGTATCTGGGACTTATTTATCTTCTACAATTGAAACTTTGTAGCCTTGAGTGGAGGCCTGAGCCTGCCAGGGTATGTGGAAAGCTTGGCTTCCTCCATTGCTAGGGAAACCCAAGCCTCCTGCTCTCTCTGTGGCCATAGCCATCTTGGTTGGGTAAATTTGCATACTTGCTTCTGATTGACTGGTGGGCATGGCTTGTGTGTGTAGCAGAGTGATGATTAATTTGCATATTACTCTTTTATTAGATAGGATCCTTGACCACTAGCTTCTCTTCAAAGATCTGGTGATGGAGAAAGCAACTATAGTTTTGGAAGGCAAGGCTAGGTTTATGTCATAGCCTCACGGTTTTTGAAGTGAGCACTAAATGGCACACTATGTTACTTCTATCCCAACATAGTCTATTTCAAATTCATCTGAACTACCAGATGCCAAGAAATTCACTGGCTATTGTAAACCTACATTTTCATGTGCACATTTAATACTCTCAACATCTCTATCCTCACTTTAAAGAAGAGGGAATTGAGACTCTGAGTGTAAAATGACTTGCCTATAACCAGATCTAGACCATGGTTGAGATCAGATAATAATTCAAAGTCTAGTCCTTTTTTTAGTTCACCATGCTGCTTCCCAGGACACTAATACTCACACACTCACCTGAAACCGAATCTGAACACTGCACAACCATTTTTTTTTGAAAGTTATTATCCTCTCTGAATATTCAACATTTTGCTAATTTTTATTAGGTTTTAAAGAATGTTGGTGTTTGTTCTTTCTCTTTGAGAATAAAATATTTCAAGAGTAGCGTTTTCAGAATTTTGTCTCCTGAAGCTTTAAAAGTTAAAAATAACAACAACAAAAAAGCTTAGCAGTTTTATAGTGCTCACAATGTTCAGTGAAGGAAACCCATCTACCATTTCCCCTCATGGTTCTGACCAACTCCTGGATCCCACACTCAAGGAATAACAGACTTTTTAATGCTTTCGATACAATGATCTGTAGAATTGGCTTGAGCTCTGCTCTGTTGCAGACTTTGGATATTTGTGAGTCAGTGGGATTTGTTTTCTATTAAACTGACTATCCACAAGGGAGGGAAGAGAGACAAAGAAACCCCCCTCACTTTCCTTTCGCTGGTCTGACCAGTTTAAAATGAATAGGAGCCCAGAGAGATTTCTCACTTTCCACTTCCCACTATCAAAGTAGGCAATGGATCCAGGGGCATGTTTGGAAATGGCAGCTGTGTGGTGCCTGCAGGGCAGCTGAGTGGGAACTGTAAAAGGAAACCCCACCTGGGGAGACCCACAGTGTCCCATTTCATCCTGAATTCAGAGGGGCTGTTCAAGGTCATACACAGAAGGTGAACCAGTGACCTACAATTGGATTCCTTCAGTTTGGAGGTTCAGACTTTGAAAGACTTTACATTCTCTGCTCTCTTGTTCTGCCTGAACTTCCCCAGGCATCTCCACTCTAATTTCACACAACACCCATCCATTGAGCTGTGAGATTGGCTTCAGTTTCAGGAGCCTCAGGGTGCCAAGGTGAACATGTCTTCCTTGGGGATTATTGTCTGCCTTTCTGATTAACATCTCCAGACAATTCAATAGAATCTCCATTTTTTTTTATCACTAGAAATATCTTTAATCATTCCCAGCTTTATGCTTAAATGGCAATTGGTGAGTATGTTGTGATGATATTAATGAGATGAATAAGCGAGGTAAGGGAAACTTTTTGGAAAGAATTGTTAACAATAAAAATATTTTCTCCTTTATCAAAGTATTGCTTGCTGAAAGAACACAGGGGAGGGGAAAGAAATGCAGTAAGAAACTATAAGCATTGAAAAACCAACTCTGAGCTTACCTTTCCTGAATCACTGCAGAGGTGAATGAACACTAGCACTGATCCATGGGTTCTCTGCTGTGTGTCATACAAAACATGTCTAAGCCAGCATTCTTTCAACTTTGGTCCTGACTGGAGTCTTTTACTTGTGTATTTCTTTTGCTCTTTAAATCTCACTTTCTTAGCCTGGTATTGTGTACAACATTCTATTAACTTTTAAATTCTCTTGGAATGAGGTGATATTGGGAATAAAAGCATAAGTTGTATATGTGTATATATGCATACAAATTATAAATTATATATTTATATAAACATAAAACTGAAGAACAAATTAATAACAGTTTTTCCCCTACTGGCAATGTGCCTTTCCTATCTCTAAGTTATAATACTGCAATTGTTCTCTACCTGCCCATAATTTAGAGCACCCAGAAAGATTTCAAATATATAGTTTCACAGCCTAGACCAGTGATTGGCAAACTGTAGCTCACAAGGCACTTGAGGCTCTTTGGCCCCATGAGTATGGCTCTTCCACAAAATACCACAGCCTGGGCGAGTCTATTTTGAAGTAGCATTAGAAGAAGTTTAAGTTTAAAAAAATTTAGCTCTCAGAAGAAATTTCAATCGTTGTTCTGTTGATATTTGGCTCTGTTGACTACTGAATTTGCTGACCACTAGCCAAGACCTACTAAGTCAGAATACAGATAAATGTGGCTTTAATATGCATAGAAGTAGAAATGTGAGGTTGATACATCTTGAGTGTTTATTTACCCTTATAATTTATTTATGCATTAAATCACACATGAATGCACAAATTTAAGGGATATAAAGACAAAGTAATCACAGTTCTTAAAGAGCTCATTACTTTATGACTCTATTGATCTTTAGAACACATAGCCAAATGAATGCCAATTGACTCTGTAAGAAACATTCTTAAGCTCATACCCTTGAAGAAATTCCTCCATAATGATGTAGAATATCACCATGGTTTATCTGCACTTGGGATATTTCAGGGTCCCTGTTCTATGAGTTCATGTGTAATGAGAACAGCACAACTTGAATCATCTCCATATTTCTTATTAATGCAGAAAAATAATTCCTATTAAATGTACAAATGATTAAGTATAAAAAAATTCATACTATAATTTTCTCCCTAAGTCTTCATCTCTGTCTGGAAGGAGTCATTTTATATAACTGTTGACCTATTAATACATGCTATTCCATGATAAAATTAAGTTTCTTCTGCTAAAAAAAAAAAGTCTAATACCATTGGTCTTCACCATATTTATAGCTTTGCATTTTGTGTAAGTGGAATTGCAGGTGCAAACTCAATGCCAGAAATGAAGATGAGTGATTCATTGCAGGGCATGGCATGAAATGACTGAAACTTTTTTGAAGTGACTTTATTAGTTCTTCAAAATCAGTGCAAAGTCTCTCATCCACATCTACCCAGAGAATAAACTTACATAAAGATAAAGAATTAAGAGAAGCTATTTTCAATAGCCTGGTATATCCTATACTTCTATGTAATATTTTTCATTTTAAAACCTATTTTAATCACCTTAGCAAATTGTCTGATAAATGCTCTTATATAAATGCAGAAGAGTCTGATGACTAATACCCTGGCTTGAGCAGTCCATCAGTCCTGGGTTCAACTGGCTGCATCCCTTATTATTGAAAGGTCACATTACTCAGTCCTCTTCAAAGCCTCAATTTCCCCATATGTAAAAGTGGCATAATGATAATATCTGCCTCTAAGGTTTGTCAACTGAAGGTGTTGGTACCAATTTAACACCAACAGGGATTCTCCAATCTGGGGTGCTGTGAAGGAGGAAACTTTATTCAGTGCAAAACAGATCAATTGTGATACAGCAGGCTGTGAAAACAACATGGCTGTGAGGCAGCCCTGGGACCAGATAGCCTGCCTCCAGGCCTCTCTCTGTCTAGATGGCTCTGCCCTGCTCCTCCATGTTCTACTCTACTCTGGGTTGATTTGCTTTGCATTGTGCTGGTCTAATCTTCATTCTGTGCCAGCCTCCTCAGGACTGCAGTAGTCTGCTCTGATGGACTCTTGGCAGGCATTTTCGGTGTTTTAGTATAAACCAGGAAGAGGCAGTCTTTGGTGGAAAAGGGAAGTGCACTCTCAGAGCCAAAGAGGATCTGGCTTATATATGTAGATGTCTCTGAATGGTCTGTCATCATGCAAATGAGAACTCCAAATCAAACAGTTTGATTGATCCAAAAGACACTGTCCTGATTGGTCAAAATAAAGCTACTTTGATTTGTAACTGTGAAGCTCCAAATGGATGGGGAAAGCCTCAGTATTATGTGTTGAACAGGATTCCAGGAACTGCTTTATAAGGGCTGGCTCAGATGGCAGAAACACAATGCAGGCAGGCAGTTCAGTGCAGGATTTTCCCTGAAGTACAGTTTATGTGAGAAGTCTCTATGTAGAAATGGCTGCTAGGCTCTGTTTTTTCTTAATATTTAGCCAATTAGCCACCAGGTACCCTTCTTAATGGGTGTTTACTTTCTCAGGGTTCACAGGTTGTTATAAGGATTAAATAATAATGCATGTAAAGTAGATAGCATCCTGCCTGGAATATTATGTATGCTCAATACAATTTTTTCTATATTAATGTTATTATTATTGTTACATTTTGTTTTTATTATCATCACATGTGGCTTGACCAAAATAATATGGTGGCAACCTGATAGTATATATCTTGGATTCCTCAGAAAGTTTCTCTATACCATCTCTTCCATACCTAATACATATGTTGTTTCTTTTATCATCTTAATTTTTTGCCTTCACAAGAAGTCATATACTCTAATTAAGCTAATTAATGTTGCAAATGACAGCAGGTAATTTCTCTAGTTCCCTTTGCACAGTTAGCATATGATTTCTTGCACCACTGCCTTATTACTTGAGTTGGAAGAATAACTAATGTGTTATTTTCTGTAAAAGCATTCTTATTCTTCAGAAATATCTTACACACCCCCTTAAAGATTTACATGCCACTTCCCCATCAAAGTACTATCTATCAACTTATTGTCTGATTATATGGTGGTGATTAGGGAACACAGATACATCTGTCTAAATTTTAAGGGCAAAAGTCAGATGAGTTAACACAAGACACTAAATAATCCAAGGATATTGCAAACTATGATCAATCTCCATTGACACATATAAGTGTCATATTAGTTAATAACAGTAAATGTGACCTAGTTTAAGTAATAGTAGTTAAAAAGAATAAGAATAAGAATAAGAAGAAGAAGAAGAATAAGAAGAAGAAGAAGAAGAAGAAGAAGAAATTTAAAAATAGACCTCACAGGGAGAAACCAAGATGGCGGCATAGGTGAACACCTAAGCTGCTGCCTTGCACAACTAAAAGACAGAAAGGACACCATCCAGAACCACAAGAAGGCTGGCTGAGTGAAAATTCTACAACTAGAAGTAAAGATAGGAGCTCACTGAGACTCAGAGGAGCTGTAAAAAGCTGAGGTACGAGAGACATGCTCATGGAGAAGACAGGCGGAGGAGGGTCTGGCTGGCTTCCTCTAGCACAGCGGTTCTCAACCTGTGGGTCATGACCCCTTTGGGGGTCGACCAACCCTTTCACAGAGGTCACCTAAGACCATAGGAAAATGCAGATATTTACATCACGATGCATAACAGTAGCAAAATTTCATGGTTGGGGGTCACCACCACATGAGGAACTGTATGCAAGGGTCACGGCCTTAGGAAGGTTGAGAACCACTGCTCTAGTAGGAGGAAGAAGAAAAATCCCAACTGCACTGAATCCCAGCTCCAGACAAGACTCATAGGGACTGTTGTGAAAAGGAAGGAGTGCATGGAAACTTAGGGGAGCCGTGAAAGACAGAAGTCTGGGTGTCCATGAAAATGCATGTGAAAGTGCACACACAGAGCGGTGACTGGTGATTGTGCCTGGCTTCCTCTAGTGGAAGGAAAACAGAACCTCACAATAGCACTGAAATCCAAATCCAATTGCACTGAACCCCTGTTTCAGGAGAGATCCTGGGGACCCAGACTCATACGGGTCCCTAGAGTGCACGGAAATCCAGAGGGAACCAAAATGCAGAGTTCTGGAAGCTCGCGCATGAAAGGCAGAGGTCTGGAGGCAAGCCTGCATGCGCAGACACAGCTGATCCTCACAACCAATTGGCTTGGAGGTCAATCCCCCCCATTGATACCAACAACAATGAATTAACTACAACAAGACTGTACACACAGTTCACAAAGAGGTGCACCAAGAGTGTCCACCTCAGGTAACTGGGGAGGCAGAGCTACTCGGCCACATAGGACAGCTAGCACACAAAGCTACTCTACCAACTCAGGGAAGAAGCAAAATAAGTGGAGACTAAAGAACAGATCACAAACAAAAGAAATAGAGGAAAACAAACGACTGGATATAGAGTTCAAAACCACGGATATAATATTTTCAAGAATTTCCTAGAAAAAAATGGATAAATTTAGTGAGACCCAAGAGATGAAAAAGAACCAAATAGAAATTAAACATACACTGACTGAAATAAAAATATTATACAGAAATCTAACAGCAGACTAAAGGATCACAAGAATCAAGTCAAAGATTTGAAATACAAAGAAGCAAAAAACACTCCACTGGAAAAGCAAAAGGAATAAAAAAATGTGAAGATAGTGTAAGGAGCCTCTGGGACAACTTCAAACGTACCAACATCAGAATTATGGGAGTGCCAGAAGAAGAGAGAGAGCAAGATACTGAAAACCTATTTGAAGAAATAATGACTGAAAACTTCCCCCACCTGGTGAAAGAAATAGACTTACAAGTCTAGGAAGCAGACAGAACCCCAAACAAAATGAATCCAAAGAGGACCACATCAAGACACATCATAATTAAAATACCAAGAGCAAAAGACAGAGAGAATATTAAAAGAAGCAAGAGAAAAACAGTTAATTACCTACAGGGGAGCACTCATAGGACTATCAGCTGATTTCTCAACAGAAACTATGCAGGCCAGGTGGGAGTGGCAAGAAATATTCAAAGTGATGAATAGCAAGAACCTACAAGCAAGATTACTCTACCCAGCAAAGCTATCATTCAGAATTGAAGGACAGATAAAGAGCTTCACAGATAAGAAAAAACTAGACTTCATCAACACCAAAACAGCATTATATGAAATGCTGAAAGGTATTCTTTAAGAAGAGGAAGAAGAAAACAGTAAAGGTAAAAATTATGAACAACAGCTACATATCTATCAACAAGTGAATCTAAAAATCAAGTGAATTGAAAATGAACAGAATAAACTGGTGAATATAATAGAATTAGGGGCATAGAAAGGGAGTGGACTGATAATTCTCAAGGGGAAAGAGGTGAGGGGGGTGCAGGGAGAGACTGGACAAAGATCATACACCTCTGGATAAGAACAATGTGGGGGAGGTAAGGAAAGAGGGTGGGGTGGGAACCAGGTGGAGGGGAGATATGAGGGGAGAAAAAGAGGAACAATTGTAATAATCTGAACAATAAAGATTCATTAAAATTAAAAAAAATTGACCTCACATAATTTTGAGAGGAATTTTTCTAAATTTTAAAATATAGACTAAAACCCACAACCTGGGTTTAGTAACAGATAGATACAGCAGATACTGAATTACTAATAGATAAATTCACTAAAACTTCAACCTAACCAAATGAGATGTCATCACATGATTTGGGATCAGACATTAACTGGTTCATGATATCAGCTTTTAATTTAGTCCTTCTAGAATCCCAGATAAGCATGGAACAGAAGACTCAAGGACTATATCTGTGACATGTGTATTATCATGTAGGAGTATTTTTAAAAAGTAGAATAGGATATAAAGAGGATTAATCATGATGGAAGGAGACTTGACTTGGGGTGGAGACCAAACAATACAATATTCAGGGGGTATATTATAGAATTATACATCTGACACTTATATAATTTCATCAACCAATGTCACCCCAATATGTTCAGTAAAACTTTTTTTAAGTCTATGTATCTTTTAAATTCATGTTCTAAGGGCAGGGATTTAAAAGAAGCAAGGTATGTTCAGATGGCCAGCAAATATCAATATCGCTTCCATTTTTGTAAAGTCATATTCTATCGATCATATCTTTAATTTCTTTATTTTAAGCCACTTTAATGAGTATAACCGGCATATAAAAAGCTGTTCATATTTAATGTATACAACTTAATGAGTTAAGTATACACCCATGAAACTATCTCCACAATCTATGCCATAAAAATATCCATTTCCTCACACTCTCTTCAGTATTAATATTTTTGTGTGAAAAGAATGCTTAAGACCTCTTAGAAAATCTTGAAGTATGTAACAGTTTTGAAGTATTGATAAACTATAAGCAATAAGCTGTACAGTAGATCTCTAGGACTTATTCATATAGACCTCATTTTTAAAATATTTACTGTGCTAATATATTTAGTTAACTTGTTTGGAGTTATTATAATGTGTTAAAACTTAATAATTTAGAGAATATAGATGTAAGCCTTTTCTTTAAATTCTAAATCCACCCTAAATCCTATTCCTAATCATTATCTTCCTCAATCCCATTCCTAATTTAACCAAACTTTTAGAATGACACAAAGGTACTACTAAGTTATGGCTTACATCTCAGAGTAGAATTCTAATTTCCTTTTTTCTTTTTTATTGTGTTACATGTATACATCTTCCCATTGCCCTCCCCTCCCAGGCATACCCCAACCCCCCAGTGTTTTGTGTTCATTGGTATTGCTTATATGCATGCATACAAGTCCTTTGGTTGATCTCTTATCTACCCCGCCTCCCCTTAAACTTCCTGCTGTAATTTGACAGTCTGTTTGATGCTTTACTGCCTCTGTATCTATCCTTTTGTTCATCAGTTTATAATATTCTTTATTATCCACAAATGAGTGAGATCATGTGGTATTTTTCCTTCATTGACTGGCTTATTTAACTAAGCATAAGGCTCTCCAGTTCCATCCAGGTTGCTGCAAATGGTAAGAATTCCTTCTTTTTAATGGCAGTATAGAATTCCATTGTGTAGATGTACCATAGTTTTCTGATCCACTCATCTGCTGATGGGCACCTAAGCTGTTTCCAAATTGTAACTATTGTAAATTGTGCTGCTATGAACATAGGGGTGCATAAATCCTTTCTAATTTCCTTCAGTCCCCTGCTGTCAAAGTCATTTGTTATCTCCTATGTCTTATCTCATCATTGCCAAAGAATCTGCAGTCTGAGCCTCTTTTCTAATCTTTACCACTTCTGTTTTCTTTCTTTTTAAAAAAAATATATATATATTTAATTGATTTTTTACAGAGAGGAAGGGAGAGAGATAGAAAGTCAGAAACATCGATGAGAGAGAGACATCGATCAGCCGCCTTCTGCACGCCCCACAGTGGGGATGTGCCTGCAAGCAAGGTACATACCCCCAACTGGAATCGAACCAGGGACCTTTCATTCCGCAAGCCAACACTCTATCCACTGAGCCAAACCGGTCTCAGGAACACTTCTGTTTTCTAATGCCAATCATTTCTATCTTTCTTCTTCAACCCCTCTCCCCATTTCCCAACAGAGAACGCCCCTCCTACTTTCATGGCCCCTTCTACTTTTTGTAGCAAACAACTGTTATTAGCAACTTTGTAATCTCTTCTTTTTTTCTTTATGGTTAGTACAATGAGAAATAACATTGTCTTATTTTGTTTCTGAATGTTGTATTGTGTGTTCACCAACCCAGGTCAAGTCACCTTCCATCACCTTCATGATGTTTTGGCTCATGAACTATTTTTCTCATTAGATCTGATCAGTGGCTTTAATTTAAAATTGTTTAAAAAACTCACAATTTGTTGAGGTTACCAGAAATCAGAGTGAGGTATTATATACAATAAAGATAATAATATCAAATAATGGGGAGGGTAACCAAGATGGCAGCATAGGTAAACACCTACACTGCTGCCTTGCACAATAATTTCAAAACCAACTAAAAGACAGAACAGACATCATCCAGAACCACAGGAAAGCTGGCTGAGTGGAAATTCTACAACTAGAAGGAAAGAGAGGGAGAGGGGCTCACAGAAACCCAGAGGAGCTGCAAAAAGCTGAGGTACGGAGACACGTGCGTGGAGAGAGCAGGTGCCGGAGTACCTGGCTGGCTTTCTCTGGCGGGAGACTCCCAATGGCATTGAACCCCTTATCCTATGACACTAAAAGCCAGGTCCAGCCGAAACTCATATAGGGGGAGTTTGGACTGTGAAAAGGGAGAAGTGCACAGAAATTTGGGAGAGTCACAGGAGGGCAGAAGTTGGGCGGAACGCACAGCACTGTGCCAGAAGATCGACGGCTGATTGTGCCACTGGCTTTCACAAGAGGGCAGGAGACAAAGCATCCCAACTGTGTCACTTCTAACTCCACTAAACCCCAGATTCAGGCAAAACCCTGGGGACCCAGATTCATATGGTCCAGGAGCGCAGGGGAGCTGGAAAGGCAGCAGTCTAGAGGCGCACACAGGAATCACTCCAGAGATTACCCAATCACGTGAGCCTTGGGGGCCATAGAGGGTGGAGCCGAGTGGAAGGCAAGGTGGGTCCCGTAAGCCCTGAGACTCCACCCATCCCAAGCTCAACAGAGAGTCTTTTGCAGTTTTGCAAGTCTGGTATCATAAGGCTGAATCCAACACAGAAGTACTCCCTGCACAGTGAAAATGCCGAGACAAGGGAAGAGATCACAAACGAAAGAAATGGAGGAAAACAAATGACTGGATATAGAGTTCAAAACCACGCTTATAAGGTTTTTCAAGAATATCCTAGAAAAGTTGGATAAAGTTAGCGAGTCCCAAGAGGAGATGAAAAAGAACCTAGAGATGGAAAAGATCCAACTAGAGATGGAAAAGGTCCAACTAGAGATGAAAAAGGACCAACTAGAAATTAAACATACACTGACTGAAATAAAAATATTATACAGAGACCTAACAGCAGACTAGAGGAAGGCAAGAATCAAGTAAAAAATTTGAAATATAAAGAAGAAGAAAACACTCAACTGGAAAAGCAAGAAGAAAAAAGAATCCAAAAATGTGAAGATAATGTAAGGAGCCTCTGGGACAGTTTCAAGCGTACTAACATCAGAATTGTGGGGGTGCCAGAAGAAGACAGAGAGCAAGATACTGAAAACCTACTTAAAGAAATAATGACTGAAAACTTCCCACATCTGATAAAAGAAATAGATTTACAAGTCCAGGAAGCACACAGAATCCTATATAAAAGGAATCCAAAGAGGACTACACCAAGACACATCATAATTATTATACCAAGAGCAAAAGACAAAGAGAGAATATTAAAAGCAGCAAGAGAAAAACAGTCAATTACCTACAAGGGAGCACCCATACGACTGTCAGCTGATTTCTCAAAAGAAACGATGCAGGACAGACAGGAATGGCAAGAAATATTCACCATGATGAATAGCAAGAACCTACAACCAAGAATACTCTATCCAGAAAAGCTTTCATTCACAATTGAAGGGCAGATAAAGAGCTTCACAGATAAGAAAAATCTAAAGGAGTTCATCAACTCTAAACCAGTATTGTATGAAATGCTGAAAGGTACTCTTTTCGAAGAGGAAGAAGAAAAGGGTAAAAGCCAAAAAATTATGAACAACTAATACATATCTCTCAACAAGTGAATCTAAAAATTAAGTGAATTAAAAATTTGATCAACAGAATAAACTGGTGAATATAATAGAATCAGGAGCACAGAAAGGGAGTGGACTGATAATTCTCAGGGTTAAAGGGGTGAGGGGTGTACAGGGAGAGACTGGACAAAAATCATACACCTATGGATGAGGTAGGTCAATGGGAGGGAGGTAAGGGCAGAGGGAAGGGTGGGAGCTGGGTGGAGGGGAGATGGAGGGGAAAAAGAGAAACAAATGTAATAATCTGAATAATAAATATTTATTTTTTTAAAAAGTCAAAAAAAAGTCTGAAACGAGTAACTATACCAAAAATTGGCATTTTTAAAAGTCACCAAACCACAATGGAGACTAATGAATCTGATAATTGCATTCCCACTGAAAGCAAAAAATAAAAAATAAAATAAAATAAATAATGTATTAAAATTCTCATTAATATTGATAGTGTGAAAAATGTTACTTGACAATTTAACAAAGAGTATTCTTTCTTTTTTGGTTTTCTAATACCCAGTCGAGGCATTCTAGAAAGATCATTTCTTTCTTTATACCTCATGACACACACACACACACACACACACACACACACACACACACACGGATTTGGAAACATAGCTAGAAACATAGAATGGAAAGAAAAAATAATAGTTGGGAAACTATCTCTCCAGAAGCAAAAAAGAGATTAAGCAGGTGCATTACTCAATTATAAATTATTTAACACCAAAATATCTTTTAGGAAGATCATAATTCATTTCTAAAACTCCTCACCCATTTGTGTATAACTGCAGGTTGCCCCATCTGCTTTCATTATTTTCACATGTCTTCTTGGTTTCTTACTGTTTAGATCACTACTTTCTTTGCTTTCATGATTCTCTAGAGTTTTCCATTATAATGTTTGATTCTATAATTTTTCTACAATGAACTAGTAAGCTATTAGATATATGTATATGTTGATGGACTGGGTATGATGGATTCTTTTTAATATTTTGCATTTTTTTAATGGGACAGTGAGTGATTTTTGTTTGCATGTAATTAAATTCCTGGGTTCCAAAGTCTCATTTCCCTTAGTTCAGTCATGGGAGAAGTATAGCTCGGATTTTAGTAAAGTTAGAAGCAAAACCAGTGCCCAGAGTTTCTTTCCATATTGAAGCTGGGTCCAGAACAGCATCAGGCTAGTTACAGTACATTAGTTCATTGTGTCTGAGGTATACATGCCTATGGGGAAGGCCGGGAGGCCAAGAGTGAGCCATGAGCCAAGCATGCCAAGAGGAACCCGGAGAGCGCAAGAACTGTATTTGTTTTGTCTTTAAAACTGTTATAATTCTTTAGAAGGCTCTTTTTAATATTCAGACATCTAGGAGTGGAGAAAGGTTGGACAGGAGGGAGAGAGTCATCTGTGATACTTTCCACAATAAGGATAATTTTTCAAAAATTAAAAATCAAACAAAAAATTCTCAAATATTAATGTTCTTTGAAAGGCCATTAGGACCAGAGATAAATAGAAAGTTCATACTCTGAAATGACATGGGGGTGCATAATAAAAACAAAACAACACTAATTAGTAGAATGCATGCCATGTGGATCTCTGTCTATTCAGTATTGTCTCTGCTTGTGTAAAACCATTAGCATTTATTGGATATAGTCACTCAAGACCCTTTGCAAAAGCTTAAAATAAATGTCTAGGCCAGTTAGAAGTATAGTCTCCTGAAGAAGAATAACATAATCAAGAGAAAAAATCTAAAAGAAGAGATTTATAATCCTCTAAATTGAAAATATTGACCATATTGGTTATTTAATACCTTTCTTTTGACTTGATGTAGTTATTTGGAAAGTTTTTCTCTATTAAAACTTTGATCTGATAAATTACACTTCCACAATCATGGTTTCGGGAAAATAGCAAAATAAATAATTCCATTTACCTTCCCTTTGTTGTATAATCAATGTTTTCCAAACATGGCATTAGTATCACCTGGGGAGATCTTTAAAATACAGATTCCCAGGATGTATCCTACCATACTAACTCTGAATCTTCAGATAGGACCTGAAAATATCTATTTTAACTTGTTGCCAGATAAATTTCTTATGAAATCATCCAAACACCAATTACAGGAATTAATGAGTAGATCCTTAAGAAGATATACTGAAATGTTGGAAAGAAAAATAAGAATGTCTTTTCTGTCCATATATTTCTCTCTCTCTTTCTCTCTCCCCCCCCCTCCCCCCCCCTCTCTCTCTCTCTCTCTCTCTCACACACACACACACACACACACACACACACACACACACACACCATACAGGATACATAAATATGTGTGATAGCAGTGTGTGCCTGAGGGGACAGAAACTGACCTAAACTGGAATACTCATGTCTGATTAACTCTAATTATAGAAATAGCTGTATATAAATATCCTGTCCCAAGTGTGTTTGACTGGCCAAAGCTTGGCTTACTTTCCCAGTTGTCGTCCTCAAAAGGCATTATGATTGGGTGTTTGCTTTGCTTTCAGAGTCCTTGGACTTTGGGTTATATTAGGGGCCTTCTGTCCTAGGGACATTTCCAGGGCTTGGCTCCTCCAAAAGCATGTTAGTATCCTCTGTTGCTTACATCCTATCTCATTTTTTTTTAGGACCAGTCCTGCATCCTGGACTGAAAGCAGCCCCTCCACTTAGCCACATAGTGCCTGCTGTAGACCTCCCAGAAAGCACTCTGTATTAACACTTTGACATGACTGCCAGAAATAGTGGGAGTGATTTAGACTTTTTAATCAGCTCAGTTATCTGGTTCTTTTTTCCAAACTAGATTTTAAAAAACAAACTGACTGCTGTTTTTATTTGACATTCGATTTGGTGTAAATAAGAGAGAAAGGTGAACAGGAGAGCAGTAAACTGCAGTCGCTTGGAGATTCTCTCCTCTTTGGTTTTCATTGGTCAACACGTTTCAAAGTGTTTATGGGCCACCCTGCCTGGTTTAGAGCTATCACCCTGTGTTGTCTTTCCCTCCCATTTAGGTACTATTCCAAACCTCACTGAATTTTTTTTGTCTCCAGTGTAGTTGTTCACTACTGAGGAGCAGGGTTAGAACAAACATCTTTAATAGAAACATGTAGTTCAAAATCACTTTGCATTTGCTTAGATGCCAACATTTAACAGCAGCTTTATTTAACCCACATGATTGAGAAAGGGATCCTATAAAAGATAGGAAAAGAGGCATGTTGCTTGGGCAAAGGGGTGCTCCAAGTAAAGCAAGCTGCTGTCTACCGACCAGTGGACAGGCTGACTCACAGCTGCCCTTCTGGCCGGCCACTTGAAGGGGACTGGATCATTCCTCATTTGGCCTAGTTCAGGGTAGACCATTAGCTGGACTCTGAAGGCTGACCATATCACTTTGGATGAATCGGATCTCAATTCTGATTTCTCATTTTAAATGTATGGGAACATTTTAAATTAGCCATGAAGTCAGTTTTAGGCCCCCTACTACAAAAGTAACTTTTGTATTCAGTATTTATATATTCTATACACAGACGTGTATCCTAATTTATGGAAGTGACAGCCATTAGGTTATAATTTATCAAGGGGCTGCAGCTAAGACACAAGCTCTGAGTTCTACTAATATCCTCTCATAACTTCAATCTGTGGGAATCTTTATTCTTCATAATAGCTATAATATAACAAAAAATATAACTAATATAAAAATAACTAATATTACAACAAAATTTAGGTCTGTGGTACCTGAAGATTGCTCTATAGTCAACATTTTAAAGATGTTTCTAAGTGTTTCTAACCTTTGAGATGAAAAAGGAAGTATTTAGTGCTACATATGAGTTGTTTGGTGGCACGTAAATGAAAAGAAACCCATGTCCCTAATATTCCAAATTTATTTTAAAAATTAAATTACTTTGAAGCTGTACATATATGTAGACACCAGTATTAATCCATTTCAAAGTTTGTGTTCTCTATATGAACCTGAACATATACTTTGGTGTTTATAAATCCTGCTTACCTCTATTTCTCAACCCACTAGTGTTTGAATAATTCAGCATTCCTTTCCATTGAGTTTTGTCAACAATCAATAGGTCAGATGCTATTCATCTCCCTAGTGATCTCATGTGAAATCCCACGTAACACTTACTTTCTTGACCCTCATCCTGGAAATGGTCCACACTCATTAACTACTGGTATATCCTCCCACAGCATTCATAATGCACTGGGCCTCGCCATGTACAAGCATTTAATTATAGGCCAGTCATCTGTTTAATATAAACTATATCTGCCAGCAGCCTCTTGACAATCTGAGGAATGATTTTTTTCTAAAGGAAAATAAAAATTGCTCATTGAATGGAAGCAAAGAAAAGACCTTGAATCTTTCCCACTTTTACACTCTCAGGTCTTCCAAGGCCAAGTCCATGCTTGAAAAATAACATGAGTGTTACTTGACTTCACAATTTAGAGAGAGTTCAGTGTTCCTCGGACATTTTCTGAAAGTCTGGTATGAATTATTCATGCTTTTTTTTTATCCTACTAGCTTAGGCTTCAAAGACAGTAGGCTAAACAAATGACCTAAGGGATAAGAACTGACCAAATGTGGACATACTTCCTATGTAGTAATATGGCTATAATTTTATAGTGGAATGAACATCATACTGGTAAGATAGAAAAAAAACTAAAGAGTATGACAATAGGGGTTGACCATACTTCTTTCTTCATGACTCTGGCAAGTTGACTTTTACCTACTCCCAGAATCTTTCAGGAGTGCTGCCATGTCATAGCTTTGCTGGAACAGCAGGCCAGGCCAGTGTTATTCAGCCTCTGTAATCAGATCAGGGTGAGTCGGGATAGTACTTTGTAATCTGGTTGAGGTAGAAAATGAGAGGCCCTCATCTACTGCTGCCCAAATGTCAAATCACTCCACTTATTTTATTCTAAGATGCACATCTCCCTTGTGGTATTTTACTTGCCTGAAATCAGGATGTCATACTATCTACATAGGTAGTTGGTATGATCATATTTCCTTCTCCTTCTCATAAGTTTAAAATGATGGTCCATTACAGAATCAATAACACTGAAGCAGTAACTAGGAGTGGGAACTAAAGCCTAAAGGATATGAGGAGTCTTTGGGATAGTCAGGTCCATGATGGAGAATAAGCCAAAGATATCAGCCAGCAGAAGATATGAGTAAACAGAGGAAGTGGTAGTGTAGAAAAATAATGAAATGAATAGGTAGAGGGACAATGGTTATGTGGGCCAAGGGAGAACAGAGGGAATAACAGCAGGTCCCCAAGTCCTCACAAGCAGTGCCTACTCTTGAAGCTCCTCCAGTGGACTTTGATACAAATAACCTGACAAGAACAAGGGAAAACGTAAACCTAAGACTTTTCCTACTTAAATTTCTGTGATTCATATTCTAAGCAGGTTTTGAGGTCTTTGAGAATGATAGATGTGTATATCCAACCTAGCTTCTCATTACAAGAAGCAATTGAAAGCTTGTGGTCCTCTTAGCACTTTGATTGATAAAAAGAGCATAATGTTGAAGTTCACACCTAGATTCAGTCCCAGTGGAGAAACAAAAACTGAACATGAAAGAGTGGTCCTTTCTGCTGTGGTTGACCAATGTGAGGTTGGAAGATGGACTTTCAAACATGTTAACACATATGATAACAGAATCTTTTGGTCCTAATGAGTTCTGTGATTGATAGCTCCCTTCCTAACATAGAATGCAGTGACTAATTATACATTGATGTTCACAGGTTTGTTTAGACAATGGCATGAAATGACTTTCTCTGATTTCTTTATTGCACCACTATGTTAGTTGCCTTACAACACTTACCACAATTTGTTATTTGTCTACTTGGTTATTATCCCTCTCATTAAAATATATTGTTCAGCACTATATTTTAAGCATTAAGTAGCACATGATAGATACTATATATTTGTTAGCTATGGAAACAATAGGAAAGGTAAGTGTAACTGGTTTGTTGAACACTGGTAGAGATCAAATAGAAATCATGTATGAATTAATATATGTAAAACTTTGTAAACATAGTAACTACTATAATGTTAAAATAATTTGATTATTATTATTTCTCATTATTATCTATTCCTCTATTCCCATTGCTCTCTCAACTAGTTCTTCCTAACCTATATTAAACCTTGTACATGTTCCTTAGCTTTTCTGGTAACTTCTGCTTTGCAAATGTTTTTGTTTGTCTCTCTTATTGATATATGTAGATTTTATGAAGACCTTATCTCATTACTGAGACTCTCTAGCCACAGTTCGCTCCTGCACTGGTTATTTATAAGCTACTCTCTATTCCTGGTTTCTGACCATTCCTGTTCTGTTAGGGTAACTTTACCATCCGCACAAACTTTTTTGTCTTTCTCAATGTTATCAAATTTTGATTCCTGGTCAGGGCATATACCTAGGTTACAGGTTCCATCTCCTGTCAGACTATGTATGGTAGGCAATCGATCTAGGTGTCTCACACTGATGTTTCTCTCTCTCTTTCCTTTACTCTCTCTAAAAATCAATTAACATAGCATATTTTTGGATAAAGATTAAAAATAATTCTATTAAGAAAAAGAGAACTTATAATACTTTTTTCATATAAACTAGTAAATTGAAAATATGGCTTTTTATACTCAAGTGTCCTTGTATTTGATCAACACTAATCAAACTCAAGTATAAAATGACTGGCTTAACCTGAAGACTATAGATAATTTTGTAGGGACATCTGACTAATACTTGAAATTGTTGGATTTGAATTGGGTTTGGCTTTTTTCTTTGCCAGAAATACCTGTGAGAAAGTTTGTGTATAGACACTTGGGAGGTCAGTGAAAGAGAACAGTGGGGGAGATATATCCTGGCACCTCACAGGATTTGGAGAATGGTGTTTGAACACCTCTAGCAAGGGTTAGAAAAATGCTTTCATATGGGCCAATGTAAGGGCTGAAAGGAATACAAGGCCCTGCTGGTGCTTGAGCAGTGGGAAACAGCCTCAGGGCTAGCCAGCACTCTTCTGCAGGTGTGTTGATAGTAGCCAGAGTGAGAATTCAGTGTGTGTAGCAATTGCTCAGATGAGTCAGAGGAACAGTGGGGCAGCAGCATGTGGCGGGCCTACTTGAGCACATGTGAGGTTCCCTAGGGAAGCCCAGAAATATTGTGGAGGTACTTTTCAAAGATCAAGTTTGTATAGTTATATGAATGAAGGCAATAAGCCTGCAGAATTTGAATTATAATGCCAGCATGAATTATTTGTGCCTATAGGCTAATGGACAAAGGGCGTTCAGTTTGCATGAGACCCTGGACCCAAAGCTCTGAAGGTCAGATCCTAAAAAGGAGTCTGGCAACTACTTGATGCATTCCTTCTGGAAAAATCCATTATCCTCACTCTGCCTTAGTAAGGTGGAATTGGAAGAAAAAATGGTTTATCTTTATAAACCTATTTTTCTATTCCTGGAAATCCTAGCTAATGCTCTTATCTGATAATTAATATTTGTATTTTAATAAAAGATGCAAAAGACAAGAAAGCCCTGGAAGAACCCCAGCTATAGTAGTGAAAATGTCGGCATCTCAGCACCTCTCCTTTGAGACCAATGTACAAGAAATTCCCTATCAGGGAGCCAGGAGGAAGGAGGGAGGTTGGGCAGAAGTCCAGGGCTGTTTCTGGAGTAAGTACAATAGGCTTTAGTAAGTTCCCAGCATTGAGGTGCTAAAAGCCACAAAACTGAGTCATGCACTTGTACATCATCAAAGATAAACTATTACTAAATAAATCAAAATTCTTAAGGCCCTGAGGTAAAAGAGCAGTCTCTGAGCGAATACTCTGTCTAGGCAAGCTTCTGAGCTTTCTCTTGGATGGGTTCCACCCTCATCAGCCTGATTCAGGTGGCAGACTACACAACTGTCAGCAGAGAATGGCCCAGGAAGTGAGACTCTGGAGTGGTGCTCTCTGCTATGGGAACAGTTTCCTTCTTTCAGTTTGATTGTGAATACTAAGCAACAGAGAAACATCTGCTGCCTCCTTTCTTCTAACGTCCTGCTTCCCGAAAAGCTTTAAGCCAGTAGATGCCTTGAACATGGGCTAATCATCAGACTGATCAGAGAGTTCTGCCCCAGCAGGTCTGTCAAACTCTTCTGCTGCCAGCATTTCCAAATATACTCTTTTATTTGCAAAAAATAGACAACAGCTTTATTGAAATATAATTTACATCATACAATTCACCCATTTACGATTCGTTGTTTTTTAATTTACTCAGTTGTGCAACCATTACCACAATCAATTTAGAACATTTCATCATCCTACAAAGAAACCACATACCTATGAGCAGTCATTTCCCATTTCTCTTGGAACCTCTCCAGCCTCTGGCAACCACTAATCTACTTTCTGTCCTTATGGATTTGCCTCTTCTGGACAATTTATAAAAATGAAATTGTACACTATGTGATATCATACAACATGTGGTACAATTTGTGACTTGCTTCTATCACTAGCATAATGTTTTCAAGGTTTACCTATGTATGTGTCAGTATGTCATCCTTTTTTATAATCAAATAATATTCCATTATGTAAGTATATCACATTTTGCACCATTTTACATTTCTACCAGGAGTATAAGAGAGTTAACATTTCTTCAAATGATTGCTAACACTTGTTATTATCTGTCTTTTTTATTATAGTCATCCTAGTGGATATGAAGTGATATCTCAATATGGTTTATATTTGCATTTCTCTGATGGTAAAGATTCAAGTCTTTTAATGCACTTACTGGCCATTTGTATTTCTTTGGAAAATGTTTCTTCAGATCCTTTCAAAGACACTCTTAAGTCCATGAAAAAGCTTGTTGGGGGTTTGGACCTTGTCCCTGACCGTGGAAGGACCCTGCCATGAAATGCATGCCAGAAGCAGGACCCATGAATATGTAGGGCCTACCGTACAGTTGCGATGGGATGAACAGAATAATGTAATTGTGAACAAAACATCAGAGCCTGAAGAATAGCTCTAGAACATGAGATAGTTTTAGGTCTATAGCTGTAGACCCCAGTTATTCAATCAAACACGAATCGAGGTGTTACTATGGAAGTATTTTGTGACTGACATCTACAATTATCTCAGAAGATGTAAAGGAGACTACACTAGATAATTTGGTGAGCATAATTCAATGAGTTGAAGGACTTAAAGAGCAGAACTGAAGAAGAAATTCCACCCAGGAATTGCATCTTCAGCTCAGGAAGAGCTCCAGCCTGGACTAGGAATTTCATGCTTGCCTAGTCAACCCCCATAATCATGTGAAGTGTAAGCCACAATCATGTAATCTGTAAGCCATTTCCTTGATTTATATGAATTTTATAAAATATGTACATACTTGTTTATATAGTGTTACATATCCTATCTAATAAAGAGGTAATATGCAAATTGACCATCACTCCAACACACAAGATGGCTGCCCTCATGTGGTCAAAGATGGCCACCTCCATGTGGACACAAGATGGCCTCCACAAGATGGCCAGCAGGGGAGGGCAGCTGTGGGCAATCAGGCTAGAAAGGGAGGGAAGTTAGGGGTGACTGGACCAGCAGGGAAGGGCAGTTGGGGGCAACAAGGCCTGTAGGGGAAGATAGTTGGGAGGGACCAAGCCTGCAGGGGAGGGCAGTTGGGGTGGACCCAGCCTGCAGGGGAGGGCAGTTAGGGGCAATTGGGCCAGCAGAGGAGCAGTTAGCCATCAATCAGGCTAGGAGGGGACTGGTTCGGGGGTAATCAGGCTGGCAGGCAGAAGCAGTTAGAGGCAATCAGGCAGGCAGGAGAGTGGTTGGAAGCCAGCAGTTCCTGGATTGTGAGAGGGATGTCCAACTGCCCAGGATGGGGCCTAAATGGGCAGTTGGGCATCCCTCAAGGGGTCCAAGATTGGAGAAGGTACAGGCTGGGCTGAGGAACACCCCTCCCATGCATGAATTTCATGCACCAGGACTCTAGTTTTATATAATATCACATATATCTCTATCTATCTATCTATCTATCTATCTATCTATCTATCTATCATCTATCTCCTACTGGTTCTGTATTTCTGGTAAAACTGTGACTGATACAAACACCAAGAAGTTTCTGAGATAGCTGAAAGGGTTTCTTGGATGTTCTTTCCTCCCTGATCACAATTCTTCCTCTGCCATATTTCTACCCTCTCTGTCCCCTACCCCCCACCAAAACTCCATCTTCTAACCCTTGACAGCAGCAGTGATTCTCAACCAGGAGAAAGTTTGCCCACAGGGGACATTTGCAAAGTCTGAAGACATTTGTGTTTGTCATGACTAATTGGTTTGCTATTAGCATCTAGTGAGTAGTGGCTAGAAATGCTGCTAAACATCCTTCACAACAAATGCCAACAGTGCCAAGGTTGAGAAACCCTGCTCTACAGGCTCATTTAAACATCTCCAGGTTCACAATAGGAACAGCCAATGGTAAACAAAATCTTTGATGCCCTCAAGGAATATCTGCACTTTATTTATTTTTTGTTTTGTTATTTTGTTTCTCATCTTTATTTATTTTTAATTTATTGGGGGTGACATTGATTAATGTGATTATATAGGTTTTTCAGATTTCTATGTTAGAAGATCGGTACATTGCACCACTCAAAGTCAAATCTTCTCCTGTCACCTTATATTAAAAGGTATCTGCACTTTATGGATGAGATCAATGGGAGGGAGCTAAGGGCAGAGGGAGGGGTGAGAGCTGGGTGGAGGGGTGCTATGGAGGGGAAAAAAGAGAAACAAGTGTAATAATCTGAATAATAAAGATTTAATTTAAAAAAACAAACAAAAAAAATAAAATAAATAATTTTTGTAACTACAAAAAAAAAATGACTTTAGAGATCAGACAATCTTCAAGCCACAATCAAACTGAAGCTATAAAAAAGTAACTTTGGTTTTTTTCAAAGGAGAGTATTAACTTGGGATGGAATTTATTTACTATTAGAAGGACTAGACCAGGTAGAAGTTCTGTATAATAGAAACTGATTCCTTGATCCCATGAATGCTATTACACAAAGACCCCACTAATATTTAAATATCTTCCTGAGTGAAACCCTTGTTATTACCTATTAAAAGTAATCTGCTATATCTTAATTTATTTATGGTAAAATCACAACCTAGGAAGGAATTGTAGAGGTTAAATACAATTTCCAATATATTTGAATATCATATCATATGTCATATCGATGTAAGGCCTACTTTTTAAGTATTCAGTTCCAGGACTGAAATGCTACCTTCTGAAATAACTTTCCTTCCATCCCCCTAAAAACAACTCTGTTTTCTAGAAATGTTTCCTAATATTGAGATGAAATCTGCTTCAAAGATGTTAAACACATAGTTTCTTAGAGTCATTACTTCTGAATGGGTAATTGTCTGTATACAGACTATTAGAGGAGATTAAAAAGGAATGTATGATGCCACAAATTTTATGACTTAAAAAGTTGGTCACAATCATTCTCTCATTAGAGAGGTGTTTTAAAAAAGTTATTTTTAAAATTGAAGCTTACTGAATAAAATTGGGGTGGTGGTGGATGAGGTTAAAATCTGAGAAGCAGTAGTGGATGACACAAAGCACAGTGACTTCTGGTTGGTTCCTAGTTGGGCACCCATTAATTCTTTGATATCTTTAGTCTTATTCCAGATATCTTAGCTTTGGCAAAATATGGTGTATCCTTAAAATTTCAACTCACATGGCTTTCAAAGGAAACTCTTTTGGGGATTGGGGGATGTTTCTGAACCCTTTACACTTACCTCATCAAAGTGTGTTTTCGCTCTGCCTATTTGATGTCTGAGAGGCCTCATTAAGAGCTCATTTTATTAGCCCTCTTAAAAGAATTTCTTTCCTGTAGAGACAGGAAGTTACATTTTGCCAGAATTTGGACAAATTTGGAGTTCTAGTCTCTGAGGCTCCAAATCCAGACACAATTCTTCCCTAAGTTGCTCCCTAACACTCTTGGAAAATTAGTTCATACCTGGGTCTGGCCTCTGGGCATGCCCGCTTTATAAGCTCTGTTTTTCATGAGACCAGGAGAGTGGTTCCACCAAATCTGCTTTTGGTGACCTTGAATTCTCTGTTACCTTTAAAGGGCTCTAAAAAAAGATTGCCATCTAATAGGTTATTGGACCAACTCAATAACTCCCTGTTGGCTTGGCTCCTTCTTCATAAAGGAGAAATGTTGGGAAACAAAAGTCATTGAAATATTCTTGCTTTTCCACTTATAAAATTGGGAAAAAAGAGTACTAGCCAACTTCTCAGGATATAGAATCAAAGTGCTCAGGAATACCTTGGATTCTTCTTTATTCTGTTTTTTTTTTTTTTTTAGATCTGGTTACTAGATCCTTCACATTACTGTAAGTATCTAAAAGGGTCTGGATCATCTTAAATACTTCACTGTATCTGTCCAATTCCTGGATCGTTCCCTGTGATCTTTTCTTATAGAGTTTTCCTCATTTTATATATGACTCCATGGTGTCCAGCACATCATACTTCTTTGATAAATTGTGGAAAAAGGTGTCTTTTTTTGAGGAGATGTGGAATAGGTGAACTTCCCCTGCTCCAAACTTAATAGAAATAAAAAAAATTCTAGATTTTGTGGTAGAGTGTGAAAAGAGTGTCGATAAATAGGAAATGTCCTACAATTATATAAACATGGCTGGTCATTCACAGTAGTGAAACCAGGGGATCAAAGCGCTAATTTCTAGAGCATCTTTCTCTTCAATATCTTCAAGTCATCTTCCAAAGGCTGTCTTTTACTTCTCTGAATCCTCACTGGATTGTATATCTTTGATTATTGCCACAGGAAATTATATTGCAGGAGACAAGGGAAAAAAGTTCAGTATTGATTAGATCATTGTTTTTTAACCTCAGTCAAACCTTAGTGTTACCACTCAAAAGGAAAGGAAAATAAACTCCTAACAGAACAACATTCCAACATTTGAAAGGAAAAGAACTCAAGTTTATCCTTCCACCTTGACTCATCCTGTATCCCACATGTTTGCTTCATTTCCTGGCAGAGCATAAAAATGTCCTGTACTGGAATCTTTCATTCTGAGTGGGTCAAAATCCTCTGCACAAACAAATCTGATTCTGTGCCTTTACAGGGTTTGATCTTTTACAAGCAAAGCAAATAACACTTTTGTGTTGTCATCAAACAACAAAAATACTACCATGTACATACAGTGATAAATATAATTAATTCCAGTTTTTCCCAACTTTTCTTTTCCATTTTTTTTCCTACAAAAAGTATCCCAAAGTAAAATTATGACAATTTTCCCCTCTCTAAACTTATGAATTTATAGAAACTTCTTTTCTGTCTAGGGCTCTCCTTCACATACATCTTCACTCCACTACCGTTCGGACAGAATCTTTACAAATGTCTACAAAGGGTCTAAAAAATTTCAAGTCCATAAAATTTATTTGATGAGTGAGTTTATATTATTGTATGATATTATAAAGCAACAAGGAGCTGGCATTGTAAGAGATACGTATTAGTCTCAGAATAATTGTATGAATCATTTATTAAATATCTCATGTTTTAACAAAAGAACAATAAACAGAAACTAATTCTTTATATATGGTTAAAGTTTTTATTTGTAGAGCTAATTTTCTTTGCTCCTTCCCAGAAGACTTAAGTCCCTATTTCTTTGCACCATGTTATATGTCCAGAGTTAATTTTGAAGAAAACAATAACAACAACCAAGTATTTATTTGTAGTCAGACCAGTCATATTAATGCCTACACTGAGTCTCTCCCACCCAATCCCAGTGTTTAAAAATAATCAAAATTCAAGGTATTGGCAAAGAAATTTGGTCTTTGCTAGCCAGTGACTTTTCCCCCACATGATTCAGTGGAAAAGGATTTTTTATTTCATGAGAACAAAAGACTCAAGTATAGTGAAAATGTCATCCTTTATGAGTTCTGCTTTGATTTTTCTAATATTGTGGGGATTTAAGCAATTTTATAAAATTAAAGGAAAATGTCAAATCTCGTGATTTAAGAGTATGAATACTAGGAATCCTAATATTTCTTCAGTTTTTGTTTGTTTGTTTGTTGTTTTACTTTCTGGCTGAAAGTAGAGAGATGCTGAAAATCAGTTTATTTTTAGAATGGAAATAATGATGGATTAAGTAGAACAACATAGTTGCTTAGAGAATTGTGTATCTTTGATTTTACTAAGTGTGATATGGCTAATCAGTAGTATGGAGTGATGAAAAGAGTGCTGACATGATATTAGATGAAAGGTTACAAAAAGGTGGTATCTGAACATTCATAAAGAGCGGTGAGATGTGACACTTACAAATTAGAGAGGAACATTCCAAAACCATGAAATAGCAATTACCCATAGAAGTGTTGAACTTAACTTACAGAAGAGTCTTTTACCAGGGGCAGAATTGTTGATCAGAAACATTTTATACCTGGGTGGCTGAAATGAAATCTATTACCACTACTTACTTTCCCTCTTTCCTTGGAACATATTAAATATTTCTCTAAAGTCTGTTGGATGTTTCCTTTGAGAACAACTGGATAGATTTGCAGCTGTGCTTATAGAAATCAAGTTTGAAGATGACTTACTAAGTTGGCTAAGGGAGCAGACTAAATTCTTATAGATCCTAATATTTATAGTAAGAGTGAGAACTATTGACTAAATCCTTATATAGATAACCTGAAAGTGGTTTTGAAAAACACATAAGCCAGCTGTTTTCCAGGAAGAAAAAAAATGTTGAAAGAAAAATGAAACAATTTTTTTTTTCTGCTTTACTCCTCAGTCTGGCTTCTTGTTGAATGTCCATCTGCTATTGCTCAGCTCATTCATGGAAATACTTATAAAGTGTATATGTTGGAGAATTATTTATTTCAATCCTAACAGCTTTTTCTAGTAATTTAACATGCAGTCCTTTGATTCTATCTTATATAAAATTAGAGGCCTGGTGCACAGAATTCATGCATGGGGGTATATGTCCCTCAAATCAGCCTACAGTCTCTCCAATCTAGGACCCCTTGAGGGATGTCCAACTGCCCTTTTAGATCCTACCTGGATCAGGCCTAAATGGGCAGTCGGGCATCCCTCTCACAATCCAGGACTGCTGGCTTCCAACTTCTTGCCTGCTTGCCTTCCTGACTGCCCCTAACTTGCTTCTGTCTGCCAGCCTGATCACCCCATAACCACTGCCCTGCCAGCCTGTTTGCCCCTAACTGCCCTTCCCTAAAGGTCTGGTCACTCCTAACTGCCCTCCCTTGCAGGCCTAGTCACCCCTAACTGCCCTCACCTGCAGGCCTTGGTTCCCCCCAGTCCCCCATCCAACTGCCCTTCCCTGAAAGCCTGGTCACCACCAACTTCCCTCCTCTGCTGGCCTGGTCACCCCTAACTGCCCTACCCTGAGTGCTTGATCACCCTCAACTGCCCTCTCTTGCAGGCCTGGTCCCTCCCAATCTTTCCTTCTCTGTTGGCCTGATTGCCCACAATTTTCCTCCCTAGCAGACCTGGTTCTTCTCAACTGCTCTACCCTGCTTGCCATCTTGTGGCAGCCATTTTATGTCCACATGGAGGCAGTCATCTTTGACCACATGGGGGCAGCCATCTTGTGTATTGGAGTGATAGTCAATTTGCATATTATTCTTTTATTAGATAGGATTAGATAAGATAGAGGCCTGGTGTAAGGGGGGGGGAGGCAGCTGGTTTGCCCTGAAGGGTGTCCTGGATTAGGGTGGGGGTTCCCTTGGGCTGTGGGGTGGCCTGGGGAAGGTGCCTGTGGTGATTTGCAGGTTGGCCATGCCCCCCAGTGACCCAAGTAGAGGCCCTGGCATCTGGGATTTATTTATCTTCTATAATTCAAACTTTGTAGCCTTGAGTGGAGCCAAGCCTCCTGCTCACTTTTTATTTGGGATTTATTTATCTTCTATAATTGAAACTTTATAGCCTTGAGCAGAGGCCTGGGGTGGCCAGGATAGGTGGAAAGTTTGGCTTCCTCCATTGCTGGAGAAACCTAAGCCTCCTGCTCTCTTTGTGGCTGCAACTATCTTGAGTTAATTTGCATACTTGCTCCTGATTGGCTGGTAAGTGTGGCTTGTGGGTGTAGTGGAGGTATGGTTAATTTGCATATCACTCTTTTATTAGATAGTATAGAAATTGTGTAATAACTACTTTTTTCTTTATTTGTATCTTAAATATTCAGAATCTTGCTATAACTTTGTTCAGGTAAAAGGACTCTGTATTAAGTAAAAATAAGTACAATTTAATCATATGGTTTCTTGAGAGGAGCTCAAAACCACCTCATATTTTTAACAATGTTCATTTTTCAAAATCATGTGATAGGCTATCCTTTTGACAGATTTGCTCCCACATGCAACTTATTTTTTAAGAGAAACAACAGCAAACAGCTGAATGTTTGGGTCAGTTTTGTCCAAGGAAATTTAAATTTTGCTCTATTTGAGGCTTAATGTAGAAAATAAAATATGAAATTGGATGCTTGAACCTGTAGCAGTCTTATTTTGAGGTCCTAGTTAAACCACAAGAGGAAATTCCTAAGTCTTTTTCTGAGATGATACTAGTTGGCATTCATTTCCCATGGTTTATGGATGAAGCAATTTAAATTTGCTAAGAAGTAATTGAAATGTCCCATATACCTTTCTGTTTCAGTAGAAACCAGGAGCTACAATTTTGACTCATTGATACATTGTCCAGGTTACTGGGAAGATAGTTTTCTTAATTTATTTTTTTCAGACATCTTTCATAACCAGAAATATTTGAGAGACAACACTTCCTTTCAAGCACTGAGCAACTTCTCTAACTATCAGTCTCTTTGGTCTCTAAACCATCCCATAATACTGCAGTTATCACACCATGCCAGTCTGGCACTTTAGACGGACTAGTCAAAACCACTGGTGTCAAGGTAAAGAAGCTCTCTGCCAAATTGCTGCTTAAATCCATCAACGTATTGAACTAATGGCAAATTTGTATTGGCTTTATATTTTGTCCAGAATATCATAAACTATTTATACAAGTGAAATTGTTTCTGCAGAGCCTTCTTCAAATATCACTGTTTGTCCCAATCATAGCAAGTTTGATGATAGCTGCTTCAGTTAAGCTCACATTTTAAGAAATCCGTTGATGTAGGAAGGCTATTGTATATTTCTTAAATCTTATAGTATATGTGCTTTACTTTTCATTATTTCTAAAATATGTATTGGCTACAAACTTAGCAGTGTCCCTATCTCAGGAATCTTACTGTCCAGTGAGACTTCTAGAGGAAAATGATCAGTAGTAAGGAAGTGAGGTAAGTGCTTCTGCTGGGAGCTGTGATAACCTAGGGGAAGGGTATTTAAATAGATTGGGAATTCAGAGGAGCCTTATGAGAGACATCAACAGTGTTCCAGTGAGCCAAATATATATGAGAAGGAAAAAGAGCATTTTGGCTCTCGAGCCGCCAGGGCACCTGCCCTCTGGGCTTCCGGTGCGGCTCGGGCTGGGCCGGACCAGCAGGAGCGAGCTCCGGTGCTGGTTCCCTTAACCCCTGCGACCCCGCGGCCCCCCGACCTCCCCCGATGTGTGTGTGCTGCCGCTGTGGCAGCAGGAGGAGGTGTGCTCAGTGGGTAGAGCGTCGGCCGGCGGACTGAAGAGTCACTCACGGCGGAGCCCGCGGAGGACTTGCTGCTCCAGACCCACCCGTGACTGATAATTCTCAGGGGGAAAGGGGTGTGGGGTATACAGGGAGAGACTGGACAAAAATCATACACCTATGGATGAGGTCAACGGGAGGGAGGGAAGGGTGGGAGCTGGGTGGAGGGGTGCTATGGAGGGGAAAAAAGAAAAACAAATGTAATAATCTGAATAATAAAGATTTAATTTAAAAAAAAGATAGAACAGAATGGACAGAAGCATGGAAACTTTTGAAAATACAACATATATTTAGAAAATGGCAGGTTATTCAGTGTATTTGAAGCCCATGCTGGGAGCTTGGGAAAATAATGAGATATGAATACGGCTGAGCTATTCTAAGGAATTTGAACCTTTTGGCAATTGAGAACCCTTGAATGATTTTAAGCAGGGGAGTGATGCTATCATAGTTGGATGTTAGAGATGGTGTGATAACTGCAGTATTATGGGATGGTTTAGAGACCAAAGAGACTGATAGTTAGAGAAGTACCCCAATAGATAAGAATAAAAACTGATACAGATCTGATATAGGAAAATAGCTGATTCGGGAGAACTTAAAATAATAAAGCAGCATTTTCTAAAATATTGGCAGTTGGCAGTAAGGTCAAGGCTGACTTCTTGGAAAACTGGAGGTTTTTTACTTTTGTTACTGGACCAAATACAGGACATGAAAATCAATATGGAATAGAGAATGAGTGAGAGAGAAATGAAAGAGGAAAAGAAAGTCTGAGAAGGGGCTTTAAAAGTAAGTTCAGCCCTGACCAGTGTGTTTCAGTTGGTTGAAGTGTTCTATACACTGAAAAGTTGTGATTTGATTTCTGGTCAGGAAACATACATAGTTTGTGGATTCCATCCCTGGTTAGGATGAGATGAGAGGCAGCCAATCAATATTTATCTTTCCCATTGACATTCCCCCCCCCCTTTATTTTTTATTATTGTTTAAAGTATTACAAATAGTAGTACATATGTCTCCTTTTTTCCCCAATTGACTTTCCCCCAGCCTCCCATACCCCCTGGCAAATGTGCTCATTCACCTCCCAGTGTCTTACATCTATTGGTTATGCTTATATGGATGCATACAAGTCCTTCAGTTGACCTCTTACCTTTCCCCCATAATCCTTCCAGCCTTCCTGCTATAGTTTGACAGTCTGTTCGATGCTTTTCTGCCTCTGTACCTATTTTTGTTTCAGTTTATAATGTTTTTTATTATCCATAAAAGAGTAAGATCATGTGGTATTTTTCTTTCACTGACTGGCTTATTTCACTTAGCATACTGCCCTCTCTTTTTCTTACTCTCTTTTCCCCCTTCGTTTGTCTAAGATCAGTAAGCATATGCTTGGATGAAGATTAAAAAAATGAGTTCAGCTTTGAACATGTGCCTTTTGACATCAGTTTTTATATATAGTAGGACACAAAAAGTAAACTCAGGAGAGAAGTCTGACTGCAGCTTTATGTTTATCAGTTATTAGCAGAGAAGTGAAGTTAAAACCATAAAATTGGGTAATATTTCATAGGGAATATAAAACAAAAAAATGACCTAGGACAGAATTCTGGGGAGGTCATAATTTAAACTGTAAACAGTGGAAAAGGATGACAGAAGAGAATCAAGGGTGGTTGAAGAGGCAGGTGGAAAGTTGGGTTAGGGCAGCATCTGGAACTCCAGAGGAAGGAGTTAGATGATTGTGTTAGTTCCCTATAACAAATTACCACAAACTTACAATAGTAATGTGTTCTTCAAGCATTCTGGAGGCTAGAAGTCTGAAATCAGGTGATAGGCAGTGCTATGTTCCTTCTGCATGCTCTATAGAGAACAATCCTTCCTTGGTGTTTCTTATAGCTGTATTACTCTAATCTCTGCCTCTATCTTCATTCACAAGGCCTTCTCTGTGTGTATCTCTGTCTTCTCTTCTTATAAGGAGACAAGTCATTGGATTTAGGGAACACCTTAATCCAATATAGTCTCATCTTCATCCTTAATTACATTTGCAAAGACTGTTTCCAAATAAGGTTACATTCTGAAGTTCCAGATAGACATGATTTGAGGGGGACAATATTCTACCCACTACAATGGCAAAAACTATACTATACCCTTTACACATCTATAATATGGTCTTTTGCCCTCATCAGAAATCATGGTTTTTCTCTGGGAATTTCTTAGATCTATCAAAGAACTAATGAATTTACAAAAGGAGAGTGAGAGAGAAACTCTAGAAGGAGAGTGGAAACAGAGTCAAACCCTATCCCTTACTAATTTTCTTCCCCAGGGCACACTTATATGCTCTTTCTGTGAAGCATGGCCTGGGCATTGGAAAATTGTCCAAATATGTTGTTAAGAACCACCCTCTTTCCTCCCCCTCCCTAATATGGAGGGAGGCCTAAGAGTGAAAAGCAGATTAGGGCCGATAAGTTGCACTAGCCATATATTTAGTGCTCAGTAGTCATCTATAGGCAGTGGCTATCATATTGAACATGGTAGTTATGAATGAGGGAGAAGGGAAATAAGGCTGGAGAAAGTTGACTTCAGTTGTATAGCTTTTGATACTGCTTCATCTTTAATTATTTGCAAATATCATGTTGCTTTTAAAATTATTTCTTTAAAAATTTTTACTTTTTCTGAGAAAATGAATTCAATGGGATATGAGTTTAAGGTAGACTACATATGAGGATTTTGCAGTAGTTCAGGAGTGAAATAATAGTTTTTCTCTGCAATTAGTAGAAATCAAGTAATCAAAGTCTAAAAAAGTGTTATTGAAACCACTCTGTCATCATAAAAGAAGGTGGTGGAAAAAACATTTGACCACCTTCGAACTAAAGCTCTTAGAGGGCTATATAGGCCTTAATGCTGAAAGATATAGAAACAATTCAGGTATTGAACAAGGTGCTCACTGCTTAGTGACTGGGCCTGAGATCTCCTCAGAATTCACACTTAGGGATATCCTTACAATGGCCCCCAAGGGCCATTATGGCAAGCCCAAGGGATAAGTGAAGACAATTGCAGAATCTCTAAACAAGGATAGTTATATCTTCATTAATAACTTATTCTCTGTCTCCCCTCTGGTGTTTAACCAGAAGTAAAAAGACATATACCAAAATTTCCTCTCAAAATTATACTAACAGCAAACTCCTACAACACTAAACAAAATCAGTTTTAAGAAAACAACAAACAAAATTAACCATCAGAATATTAATTTACTTTGGTTTAAATTAATTTGATGTAACAGCTTGACAAAGACTTTAAAGTAAGTATATAGAGTACTCAGGATATTACTGGTAAGTGACAGTACTATCTTTTTAAATGATCAAAAGTTTATGAATCAAAAAAGTGGCAGAAAGTAAGAAGAGGTGACTATAGGAAGACCTAAAGAGAAATCTTGGGATGAGAAAGTATAGCCATTTATTTAAAAACACTCAATAAAATAGTTAAACTCTAGACTGTAGACTTAGAATAAATTAGTACTGAGGACATCATTAAGAATAAAGAGGAAACAAAAAGGTGAAAAAATATGAGTAATCAGTAAAGAAGTATAGAGGCCCCAGTATGTATGTCCTAAATCTTCCAAAATAAATAAAATAAATAAATGTGAAATGATACTTGTAGAGGTAATAGCTGAGTTTTTTTTCTAGAATTAAAAATAAATATGAATCTTTGGATTGATTGTACACTCAAAGTACCAAGGTGGATAAAAATAAATCCACATCACAGTGTATTGCTTGCAAACTACAATATCAAGGGTATAGGAAAACCTTAGATTTTACCAAAGAGGAAAAGGCAGATTACTTATAAAGAGAGAACCTTCAGACATATAATGGAATTTTTTATTGGCAATGATAGATGCCAACATTATAACAGAATGATAGCTTTGAAATATAGAAGGAAAATAATTGACAATCTAGAATTTTGTATCTAAATGAAATGTCATTTAAGAGCAAAGGCAAAATAATGGCATGAAAATAAAAACATTTTTATTTATATAAAGCCAAAAGTTTCATCATCTATAACCCTCACTAAAAGTCCTATTGAAGGATAAATATAAGCAAGAAGAAAAGTGAATCCAAAGAAACCACATAATACAAAAATAGTGTAAAAATTGGCAAACTATATGGATAATTTTAATTAACAATAGACTATTTTTCAAAACTAAGAGACATAGTTTCAAGGTAAAGGCCATATTAAAATGTTGGCTGTTAGACCCTTTGTTAAGACTTCTGAAAGAAGTTCTTCTCTACCAAACACAAGTCCTTGAAAGATTAAAGGCATAATCCCATAGAACCTGATATGCCCAAATGCTCTGTAATTAAGGCTAAAAGAAAAAAGGACACGTTTCAAAAAGAATTGTAGGTATGGCTTTCAGTACATGAAATTGACTAGAATAAAGTACATTTTATAAAGCACAAAATTCTATGAGAGAGTTGCTTTGGGAAAAATGGCATTGGGATGGAAAAACAAACAAACAAACAAACACATACACACACAAATACCAACTTTCTATAGGGAGGAAGCAGCCTGGTAAAGTTGCTCAGTTGCTCATAATGAAATATTCTCCAGTGCCCGCCACAGAAGTGATGAAGGAAGATGTTGGGAAAAGGGACACAGTAAAGGCAGAATCAGTCATTATTGGGGGAAATAATGGTCTAGGGTGCCATTCCCAGGATTCTAAACTGAAGCTTTATTGAGATACTGGTGGCTCGGTACATGAAATTCATGCACATTAAAAGGGAATTAATTAGAGGAAATATTTCAATATTGCTATTTGTCCTTTCTCTATAATAGAAGTGTCAGAAATGAAAGAAAATTAGTAAAATTTATATGAAAATTTTCCTCTTGTCAAAGTCTGGAGCATACCACAGGACCCAGAGTCAAGTCCCTGCCCACCTGCATTCACCTCAAAATCGTGCCAGACCGAGACCTGACCAGGCCCACCCCCATTGGATGAGAATTAGATCCAACTGGCCCCACCTCTGTCAAGTCCTGCCAGGCAGGGGGCATAGCCTCAGGTCCCCGGCCCCAGCAGGCACCACGCATCCTCAGGTACCTGCTGATCAGTCATTATGGCATCATGGCGTGATGACCATTTGTATTCTAGCCTTTTATTACAATGATATTCCCTACCCTCAAGGAAAAGAGACCTGACAACATTTGCCCAATGGGACTCAAAATTGCTATGCTCAATAACTCTCTCTCTCTCTCCTTTGAATGAGAGAGTTTTTTTTTTTAGTAATCCTGTCTATGATTCATCATTATAAGTTGGATGTGTGGAAGGTAGATAACTTGTCTTTTTAGTTGTGGAGCTACATCCAAATGTAACATTAATAATAAGATCCTAGATTTACAGCCAGATGCTTGGTTGGATGAGTCTTTTGGGTTGTAACAGGAAGGTTTGAGTGAAAGTTGTGTGTAGAAGAAATACAGTAAATATAACCAAGGTGCAATTTTTCATATCTCTCTGCATTGTCATTGGACTTTGCAGTTCCTCTCACAAGAGGCAAAGTACATTTTCCCTTCTCACCAATTCTGAACTTGGCCACATATGTCTGGCCATTAGAATGTCAGCAGATGTCCTGTGATCAGGGACTGGAAATGTTCCAGTGCAGTTGGGCTTGCTGTATTTCACTTTTCCTATTGGCCTGGGTAGCTTTCTGGTCTCAGATTAATGCAATGTGTGTGAGGAAAACTTGACCTAAACCCACTAGAACCAAGCCCAGTTGAGCCCAGCTGAGAGTAATCAAACTATAATCAAGCCCATGATGCATGATCCTATATAAAAAAAGCCTAATATGCTAAGTGTCTGACCATTCATTCGACTATTCAACTGGTCTCTATGATGCTCACTGATCACCAAGGGGCAGATGCTTTCACTGGTAGTTAGCTTATTGCTGGGGTCCTGCCAATCTGATGGCCCCAATCGAGATTGGGTGAGATGGGCCAGACACACCCTGGAGCCAACCTCCCAAGGTCCCTCCCTGGCTTCTAAAATATTTCTTTTAATTAATTTTCATTTAATGTGCATGAATTTGTGCACTGGGCCTCTAGTATATAAGTAATTGCTTTCTGTTATAATCCTCTGATTTGGGAATTTAAAAAATATATATTATTGTGTTAATACTTGGCTAAAATATTCTCTGCACAGAAAAATAAATTCAAGGCAGTTTAAAGATGTAAATATAAAATGAAAAAATATTGTAAATATTAAAGCAAAAATAACAGAAAATACTTCAAGAATGTCTTAAAGAATAAAACAAAAGCATAAAATTATTAATTTTTGTACGATTAATTTTAAAGCTCTTTTTAACAAAAGGCTTCAAATATTAAGACAAATTACAAAACACAGACTGGGAGATATTTGAAGAAGAAATATAAATGACCAAGGAAAGATGTTAACTCTCACTAATAATCAAAGAAATATATATATAAATATATATATATATAAATATATATATAAATATACATATATATGTACATACATACATACATATATATATATATATATATAAAAGCCTAAGTGACCATTATGACCAAATGACCAGAACAACCAGTTGACATTTCACTATGATGTGCACTGCTCAACAGTGGACAGATGCTCAACACAGGAGCTGCTCCGCGTGGTCAGTGCACTCCCACAACCAACCTCCTGTGGCCAGCCAACCACCTGTGGTCCCTTCCTCTGAACAGCTGGGCCCATCGGCCACTGATATGAAAACATTTGTAGATGAGCTGCTTCTGGGTCGGGGTTTCGTACTTAGCAGAGCAGATCCCTTGCTTTGACCTCTTGAAAGTCATCCCTCAATTCAAGTATTTTTCTTGCTCCTGTCCTCTCCCTTCCTCAGGGGCCGCCCACCCACCATGGTGGTGGCATAGTGGCAAGGGAAGGAGGAGGGGTTGAGGCAGGGAACTGCACAGTGGTGGGGTGGCCTTGGTGTCTAGTATCTGTTCTTTCTGCACCCAGTCCTGTGACCATCACCTTCTCTCCTGATGATCCCTCCCCTGGCTGGCCAACATCCTGAATTTCATGAATTCGTGCACCAGACCTCTAGTATATAAAAAAAATGACAGTGAATATCATGTTATGTTTACCACATTGGCAAAAATAAGACAATACTAAATCGTGCTAAGGATGTGGTGTGATGGGCCCTCATATAATTATGGTGGGAGTGTGTATTGTACAACCACTTTGGAGAATATTTGGTATTGTCTTGTGAGAACCAAATTCAACATAATTCTCTATCCCAGTGTTAAACAACGCTGGTACTAAACAGACTTTCTCTGTTCCTATGTTAGACAAGTCTAAGATCAGGTGTCCTTCTCTGTCTCTTTGTTAACCAATTTTTAGCTATTTGCTCCAAAAAGTATTTTCTCCTGGAAGATAATACTATGAGGCTACAAAAATAACTTACTTATCAATACTAATAGCTTGCTCATCCAAGCTTCAAGAGCCTTGTCTCATAGTGACTACCAATGCAAAGATATTATGTCACAACCTGCCCATTTCAAACTAGTTCCTTACTATACAAGATATAGTTAAAACCATATAAATACCTCCTTTGAGGCACTCTTAAGACTCTATTCTTTCTCACTATAGTTGGCCTAAGACACTGAGCTTTGCTTGATCAACAGTATTGTTTATTTATTTTTTCCTCTGGAGGTATTTTGTGGGAGCTGAGACTAGTGAAGATTTAAATGCTACATAACTCAGGAATTCTATCTTCAAGTATAAAAACTGAAGTGGTTTGGTTCAAACTATGAATTTTGACTAGTGAAATGGGAAATCAATTTGGTGAATCACAACTCACCTTTATTTTTTCCACAATAGGATAAATCATACAGGAAGGAGAAGAATGGAATGGAATAAAATAGAATAAAATAGAATAAATAAAATATAATAAAAACAGTAAATTAATAAAAGGTTGCTTTGTAAAACTTTGGTTTCAGTATATATCTCAGTGTGCATGTGTGCAGGTATATGTGTGCATTAAGTTATTGCCTTAAAGAACCCTGTAGGTGTTTATTTTTTTGTTTGTTTGTTTATGTTAATCCTCACCAAGAATATTTTTCCATTGATTTTTTAAGGAGAATGGAAGGGAGAGGGAAAGCACAGACAGAGAAACAGCAATGTCAACATCGATTGGTTGCCTCTCACAGTCCCGACAGGGGCCAGAGACCAAGTCTGCAACCAAGGCACATGTCTTTTACCAGAATGGAACCTGCAGTCCTTCAGTCTACAGGCCAGTACTCTAATCACTGAGCAAAACCAGCTAGGGCCTATATATGTTTGTTACAGAATAGTTATAATAGAAAACTAGAAAAAACTTCAATGATCATCAAAAAATATATAATACATATTTATGTAATGAATATTATACAGCAGTTAAAATGGGTGAACCAAAATTATATTTCTCAGTACAAATAAATCTAAAAAATATGTTGAGTGAAAAATCAAGTTATATAATGATACATTCAGATATTTATAAAGAAGACTAGACTAAGTATTACTTGGGACTGTAATCTACACAATATGATGCAAGCATATAAAAACTAGAATAATCAATGTCAAATTTCAAGCATTGGTTTTTCTAGTAAAGGGTGGGAATAAGAGAATGAATAAGCAAGAGAGTGAGAGGGAATGCTTAAAGGGAATGATGGAGGGAAGAAGCTAAATATATCAAGGAGAGATAAACAGGAAACAGAGTATCTTGGTATTTTTATTACTTTAAAAAAATCTAAGACAGTTATGGCAAAATGTTAAAATCTAATAAAACTTTTGGAAAGTTCATTTTAGGTCTGTGAAATATGCCATTGATATTTTAATGGAGAGTGCATTGAATCTATAGATTGCTTGGGTAGTATGGACATTTTAATGGTGTTGATTCTACCAATCCATAAATATGGTATGTTCTTACATCTGTTAATGTCTTCCTCTATCTCTTTTTACAGTGCCCTGTAGTTTTCTGAGTACAAGTCTTTCACTTCCTCAGTTACATTTATTCCTAGGTATCTTAATTTTTTTTTGAAAGACCCTGAATAGCTGCAGCAATCCTGAGAAAGAACAAAGTAGGAGGGATCTCAATACAAGATATCAAGCTATATTACAAAGCGACTGTCCTCAAAACTGCCTGATAGAGGCACAGGCATATAGAAATATGGAATAGAATAAAGAACCCTGAAATTGACCCAAACCACTATGCTCAATTAATATTTCACAAAGAAGGCTAGAGCATACAATGGATTCAAGACAGTCTCTTCAATAAATGGTATTGGTAAAATTGGTCAGATATATGCAAAAAAATGAAAGTAGACAACCAACTTACACTATACACAAATATAAACTCAAAATGGATAAAGGACTTAAATATAAGATGAGAAACCATAAAAATCTTAGAGGAATCGACAGGCAGAAAAATCTCAATATATGCCTAAGCAATATCTTCAATGATATAGCTCCTAGGGCAATGGAAACTGAAGGGAAAATAAACAAATGGGACTACATCAAAATAAAAAGCTTTTGCACAGCAAAAGAAACCATCAACAAAATAACAAAATTGCCTGCTGCATGGAAGGACATATTTGTCAATGTTATCATCAATAAGGGTTTAATCTCCAACATTTACAGGGAACTCATACAACTTAATAAAAGGAAGATAAACAATCAAATCAAAAAATGGGCAACAGCTCTAAATAGATATTTTTTTTGAAAGAGAACATACAAAAGGCCAAGAGACACGTGAAAACATGCTAAAAGTCACTAATCATCCAAGAGATGAAAATCAAAATGACAATGAGTTACCATCTCACACCTGTCAGAATGGCTATCATCAATAAATCAACAAATGACACGTGCAAGGATGCAGAGAGAAAGGAACCCTCGTGCACTGCTGGTGGGAATGCAGACTGGCGCAACTACTGTAAAGAACAGTATGGAGTTTCTCCTCAAAAAATTAAAAATGGAACTCCCATTTGACCCAATGATTCTGCTTCTAGAAGTATATCCCAAGAAACTAGAACCACCAATCAGAAAGAATATATGCACCCCTATGTTCATAGCAGCACAATTTACAATAGCTAAGATTGGAAACAGCCTAAGTGCACATCAGCAAATGAGTGGGTTAAAAACAGTGGTACATCTACACAATGACATACTATGCTGTTGTGAAAATGAAGGAACTCATACCATTTGCAACAGCATGGATGGATATGGAGAGCATTATGCTAAGCGAAATAAGGCAGTCAGAGAAAGATAAATATCACATGACCTCACTCATTTGTGGAATATAATGAACAAAATAAACTGATGAACAGAAACAGATCCAGAGACAAAGAAGTATTGATCAGACAGTCAAACCTCAGAAAAAAGGTAGGGAAGGTTGAGGGTAAGGGAGAGAAATCAACCAAAAGACTTATATGCATGAATATAGGCATAAGCAATGGACATAGACACTAGAGGGGTGAGGGTATGAGTGGGGCATTGGGGGAGCAATGGAGGATAAGGACAGATAATGTAATATCTTAATCAATAAAGAAATAAAATGATAAAACAATTTTAAATAATCTAATAAAATTTGGTGTGATAGCAACAAAAATACTAGCTCATTAATATTTTCTTTCTGTGGTCCAGGCAATTTCAATAATTTTACATATTTTATTTAAAAAGCTATTTCTTAAATCTCTTTCTTCTACTTTTCATTGTGTTTTAATTCACAATTTGAAAAATAAAAACCTGGGCAAGATAATGACACAGTAAATCTAAGCAGTGGGTATACAGATGTTCATTATGCTATTCTCTGTAATTTTCTGCATGGTTGAAATCATTTTAAAATGTTTTTTAAAATCAATTTGATGACAGGATTGGTAATTAATTATTAGTATGAGACCCTAGAATATAGGGAATGCATTGAAGTGTTTGTGCTGCCCTATGCTCAGATCTCTATGATTGTTCTTTTTGTCACTAGAGTTCCATTAAAATGTTTACTGTAATTTTGTAATGAATCAGACTGGTTATTTATAGAAAGTAGAGAGTGTAGCTCTCCTCAAAGTAAAACCAGGAGGTTGCATCAAAGCCATCCTTGCCAGCCATGTGCCATCCAGAACTCCATTTCTTTTCTCTTCTCCTCTAGATAACAGAATGGCACATCCAGAAATGGTGACAGGGAAGGACCTTAAAGTTCCTATTCCTTCTTTGAGAAAAAGGCTGTACCTAAAGAAAACAGAAATTAATATCACACTGGGTGGGCTATGAGAAAAAAGAATGCTTCAGGGTGAGTCTTCATTTGAATAGTTTCTTTTTGTGGCCTTTATGTCTGGAATGACTTCACCAATCTGAGGGTGGTTTTATTATGAGATGAAAACAGTCAACATCAAAATTGTTCATAAACTTCAAATGCGTTATAACTCAATAGCCAGCTCTGAGGGCGATGTGAAGCTTCTCTTGCAGTGGTTGTTTGTGCTAGCACTGCAGGCAGGTTGGCTCTGCCAAGAATGACCCTCCGGTTGGACCATTGTTCCACAGAACTGACCAGTTGTTTGATGAAACTGGCTGAACTAGCCTCTTAGGGCTCACCAGATCTCTGACCAGTTTTGAATCTTCCCTATTGAAAGAAGCTAATTAAGAGCCCAGCTTTAGATACAAAACTGGAGATGTGGATCTAGTTCTTTAAGACTCTAAACAGTCTTTAAGACTCTTGGTTTTTCTCCTAACATTTTTTAATTAAAATAATAAATAGGTTTCTAAAAACAATTTTGATGTCCATACTTGAAAGCACAAAGTGGGACTCAATTCAATTTTAAATTTGAAATATTTAATAATGAAAGTAATAATAAAGTAATACAAATAACTTTTATTGACTGATTACTATGAGCCAAGTATTCTTCCAAATATTTTATGAACATAAACTCATACTTATAACAACCTTATGAAATAAATAGGTGATTATTACTTCCATATTATAACTGAGACCCTGAAGCTTGGAGAAATTAAATAATTTGCCCAGGAGAGTGGTGGAGCATAGTGGAGTTTACTAGTAGTTATTATGTAGTTCAATCCCTCTTCTTACATATGAGAGAACTGGAGGTCTTAGCAGAGCATTGTTAACATGAGGAAAACTATTTGTGTCTAGAGAGATACATTCTCCTCTTCAGCCAAGGTATTTATTTATTTATTTTGCAATTACTTCACTTTCTATTTTTTTGTTAAATAATTTTTAAGTACAATTGGCATACAATATTATATTAGTTTTAGGTATATAACCCAGTGATTAGACATTATATAATTTACTAAGTGATCACCCCAATAAATTAGTACCATCTGATACTATATATAGTTATTACAATACTAGAGGCCCAGTGCATGGATTCATGTACATTAAAAGGAAATTCATTAGAAGAAATATTTTAGAGGCAGAGGAGGAATCACTGGAGGATGGCTCCAGGGCATGTTCGGCTCGTCTTGCCCAGTCCCGATCAGCCAGACTTCAGCAGCAAGCTTACCTACTGTTTGAAGTGTCTGCCCCCCTATGGTCAGTGCACATAATAGCAACTGTTTGAATGGTCAGATGAACAGTCAGACACAGCTTATTAGGCTTTTATTATATAGGACTAGAGGCTTGGTGCACAAAATCCATTCACTCAGAGGGGTCCCTCAGCCCAGCCTGAGCCTTCTCACAGTTCTGGAGCCCTCAGGGAATGTCCAACTGATGGCTTGGGCCTAAGCCAGCAGTCAGACATCCTAAGCACTGCCACAGAGGCCGGAGAGGCGCCTGCCACCACCGCTGCACTTGCCAGATGTTAGCTTGGCTTCCAGCTGAGTGGTGCTTCCCCTTGGGAGTGCACTGACCACCAGGAGGCAGCTCCTGCATTGAGCATCTGCCCTCTGGTGGTCAATGCGCATCATAGTGACCAGTCATTCACCATTCAGTTGATTTGCATATTAGCCTTTTACTATATAGGATTATTGACTATGTTCCCTGTGTTGTAATTTATGTTCCCATGAAGGGATTAATTTGAACTTCTTAATCCCTTCACTTTTTCCACCCAGTTCTCCATCCCCCCTCTCCTCTGGCAAGTCCCAGTTCTCTCAGAGAGATATATTCTTCTCCCCATGGAGAAAACCAGACATTTACTTAAGCCTCCAACCCAGCTAAATCAACACTGGGTTCACACTTTTGTCTCTAGATAATAACCAGAAAGGAAAAATAACTTGCTCATAATTGGGCATTTAGTGAATAGCATACCTGAGAGATAAAAGCTCATCTTTCTCTACACTCTTAACCTGATTTTCTTGATTGTGAATTTGGCTTTCTTCATTGTTGTGTTTTGTTATTTTTCCCCCCATTATTGTAATTTGCTTCATTTTCCATGATTTTCCATTTTCATTAGAAATGGGTTAACTCTCCCATTCAGCCTCTAGGGTAAGCTCTTTTTAGAAAAATTCCAATTTTAATAATATTTTATTGATCATTTTACCAAATGGAATTCACAAAAATAAACCTCTAATTTGAATGGAAGTTGGGGATACTCACCCATTTGGGGGCCATCTTGCATTTCTGTGTGATCTTTAGCAATGTTCATTAGTCACCTTTGTACAGGTTGTGTAATGAAGGGCATACAGAAACTTGCCCTTTGACCTTTCCTATGGGCATATGACAACATATCCAATTACTTCTTTTATTTATTCTTTCCTGTAGAACAGAACTTGGCTTGAAAATATAACTGAAAAATTCCAGAGATTGCCCCTTCAGAAATTTATAAGGTACTAATTAATATTAAACAGCAGGAAACAAATACCACAAATACTCATGACCCTCTCCATCTTGTATCCACACCTTTAAAACTTATTTGAAAAATGCCAAAGAAAGCAAGTTAGCTAACTTTTTTCCACAGCCAATATTTGGGCACAACAATGGTAACATCTCACCAGAAGGTGTTTCTTTTTAAGAGATCTTTAAAAACATCCATGTATTTGGGAGTATCATTCAACCAAATTAAATAGAAAATAGAAACTGAACATTTGAACTTGATAATGTGTTTAATTAAGGCCAATCAAATGTCAAAAGAATACAACCCTTATTTCTTGAATTTTTTTCAACCTAAGGTAAATGTAATGTAGAAACTTGAATAGTCCATAATATGGTGATGCAATGCATATCTCATGGCTTAAATATGAACTAATGGTAATGTTAGAAAGAATATTTTGGCTATCCTGGAAAGTTTAAAGTTTTCTAACATCAGCATTAAGACTATCCTCTTGTCTGCTGTTTAAGACCTATATTGTTTCTTTGTGTCACTGTTAAGTTAGTTAGATTCTCTATCTCTCCATAATTTCACTATTAACCCAAATATCCAACCCACTTAATTAAAAAAAAGACAATTTCTCTGTTATGCTCATAAATATAGTTGGATATGATACAACCCTAAAAAGGAATATCTTATTACTTTTTTATCAATTAATATTGTATATAATCAAGTTTCTATGACATTACCTGGTTTAAAATTTAAAATAGAGAATAGCCATCCTGACATGTTATAACTTTGGATATAGTCATCTCTATCTTGAAAATAAAAAAAAAGAATGTTAAGCCGAAACCGGTTTGGCTCAGTGGATAGAGCGTCAGCCTACAGACTGAAAGGTCCCAGGTTTGATTCTGGTCAAGGGCATGTATTTTGGTTGCGGGCACATCTCCAGTAGGGGGCGTGCAGGAGGTGGCTGATTGATGTCTTTCTCTCATCAATGTTTCTAACTCTCTATCCCTCTCCCTTCCTCTCTGTAAAAAAATCAATAAAATTAAAAAAAGAATGTTAAATAGCATAGCTATAGGTACTTATACTTTTTGAATAAATATTGTTTATTTTGTTATTTCTATGTACAGTACATTTACAGTTTAAGTAGTTAATTAATCAATATTTTATATTGTTCTTATTATGTCTCAAATTTACAAAATCTTTCTGAACTTTTTTCTTATATGATTCTTGATATCTGTAATTAATTTGAATATAAAATTTATCATTATTTATTTGATTATCACCTTTTATTCAAAATTTAATTCATAAAACTATAGTAAATATCTTCTCAGCTATGTTTTATACATATTTTAAATTATTTTCTGAGGATACATTTTTGGAAATGGAGTTATTGTGTTAAAAAAGTATACCATAGGTTGATACCCACTGATAAGCTTCATAAAGAATATAACATTGCTATCCCACTCAAATATATTAGTGAGTATAGTTACTTATACAGAATACTATTATTGCCAATTTAATGAAAATAGCACCTTTTAAATTTGCCTTTATGATTATGGATGAAATTAAACTCATTTTGTATACTTATTATCTTCCAGATTTACTCTATAAATTTCCTTTTTTTAAAAATTGCTATTTCCCATTGGCATGTTTGTCTTTTATTATTTATTTATAAGATTTTCTTGAATATAAGTGTTATGGTCTCTTTGACAAAATGATGAATGTTAGCTAGGCTTCTCTTTGGTGAGTTGTAAACTATGTGGATTGGATAAAACATTTGAGAAAGGCTCCCAAGCCTTGTCGGAGAGAGCATAAGAATCTAAGGAGGCCACGGATACCTCTGGAAATGTCTGGGACTTGCTTCTGGTTAGACCTGGTTGTCTGATACTGACTCTGAGTGCTGGTGTGTCTGTCTCAAGTGAACCTTTTATGTATAATAGTTCCCTTTAGTTTCAGGACAGGGAAGGCTCCAGAACAGTTTTATGACCATTTCTCCTTATTAGTTAATAAATATCTAGATTACAAATACCCATATGCATGGCAGACTTTGGTCTGAGGCTCACTTTTCTTCTAAAAGGCAGTCCTCACTAATCCCACATTTACTTTGTAATTACTATGAAGAATATAAGTTGTGTATGAACAGATTATTGATGTCAAGTCTACAGGCAGATCTATGTTAAACCCACTAATGAACATTTTGAAAATGTTTCTGTACCATCATTGAATTGTCCTGGTTGGGGCCATCTATAAAAAATGAGATCCAATTTTCCTATAGTTGGGAAAGGAACCACTATTTCTCCTTGTCATCTTTTTCTTTTATGGTAAATTATTTTAGGAATTCAAGGTCACTTGCCTCTATAACCTTTTCTCTTTCACCCTGTCATCTATGTCACCTCAAAAAACACTAACCTATAGAGAATTGAGGTAAGAGGTCTGTGTTGAGAAATTATAACTAACAAGTAATTCCCAAACCCTGCTAACTCAGCAATGCACTTTATTCTGGCTCTTTCTATTCTCTTTTTTGTCTGATTCCACACATACACTTGAATTTATTCTCAAACACTCCTCCCACCCACCCGCCTTAGTTCTAGTTTCTTAACTGTATGTAAGATGCAAAGCATAAGAGACTGACTGTGAAGGTAGCATTTGCTACCTCTAGGTTAGTTACCTGCCAGAGCATCACCTGATTAGGGTTGGTGCCCAACTAATCCTATTCTGGATTTATTTTAGAACATAATATATCTGGATCCTCATCATTCAGGAAGTGCCTCAGACTTCATCAAATAAAATGTCTAAAACTATGTTAACAGAGTAGTTATTGTAATGGAAAAGAATAAAAAGTGTAAATCTTCCCTTTTCCTCAGTTCATAAAACCAAAAGCAGAAATAAAGTTAAATGCCCTGTGACTCACTGTGAGTTTTGATTGCCCACTTCTGTTTCTGCTCCCAATCTTTGTCTAGGAGAGAAGCCTCCACCTTTTGATGTGGTCATGTAGAGATGCATGCATATCAGAAAGTGTGTCTCTATATGATCATCTCTTGGTTATCTGAGGCTTTGGGGCCCCCTGTGATCCTTTTGTCACTGTGGGAACCTGACGAGAGAGGTTGGCTGGACTCTCTTTTCTCATGGTCAGGGTCTCAGGTGAGTACAAAGCAACCAAACCATGAAGAATAAAATATAGGCTGCCTGGTTCTGCTTTAACAGTCATTCCCTGGCATGTCTCACCTCTGAATGAAGGAAACAAACATTCTGTGTCACACACACCCTTATCTTCTTTGATTAATAACTAATTTAACTAATTGAAGTTCAACCATCAGTGTGTTCCTTCTGCTGCTCAAGGTGGACCTGAGGGAACTAGTGTGTGAATGCTTATATTGTGCTAAGATCTATTCTAAGGCCATTGGAATTTATATTTGCTACAAATTATTTATTAACCCTCAGTTAGGTAAGTACTATTTCCCTGGTGATTGGGCTCAACAACAATCAATATGTAAACTGTGGATCAGGGATGTGAACCCAAATCTCTCTGACTCTGGAGTCCTTGATATTTAGGAGGAATACACATAAAGCTTCTATCAGTTGTACTTAGTTTTGCATTGATTTGGACAGAAATAAGCAGCACTTATGAATTAGAAGAAGTATCTAGAGTAGCTGAAAATAACTTTTGGCTCCCTTACAGTGTTGCTAAGGAGGCTGGGTAGGGCTTTCTCCCCTCACACCTACTCCAGGGATCCTTCCACTTTGATTACTTCTTACTTTACCCAAGTAAGGATGTTCTGAAGGGGGAAATCTCATTATAATAAAAGATCAACATCAAGCAGGAGCCTTTCTTGCTTAATATGCTCCAAGAAATATCCATGATATATAGGAGTTTAGTAAATGGGGCATGAATTTGTGATAGAATAAATAGCTCACAGCTTACCACTGTGTAACTGGGATTTGGCAGCTTAACCAGCTGAACATTTTTTAGATTAGGAGACCAGACAGGTGTCAGGAGAGACTTGGAAAGTGCTTCATACATTTACATCCGTGTCACCCTTTAGGTGTGGCTTAAAGTTTGAAATAACAGATGCGGTTGGCCTCTGTAGTAAGAAAACCTGGACTTGGAAGGAGAAGACTGGTATGAGAGCCTCAGGCCTTCCACTGATTAACACTGCAGGGCGGACGCCAGGCAAGGCTGTGTGCTCAGGCAGGGTCCCAGCCTCTGCTGGATCCCACTGGGTACTCCGAGAATGTGACACTTTACAGTTTGTCTTAACTTCCAGGCAACAAAACTGAGCTTTCATAGTTCCCCCAAAAAACAGATTCAAAAATTAACTCCATAGCTTACTAGAGCTACTAACATGAGGAGAGTTAGGCTCATAGGAGAGAAGGAATGCAAATGTTTATCCACAGTTCTTGATATACAGTTACTGTCAGTATTGGCATTCTGAATCTCAGTTTTATTTTCCTCTGTAATGGTAGCCATTAAAATAAAAATATAGGTGAAAAATATCATGTTGGCATGGAGGGGGTATATTTATTATTCCTTCTGGTTCTGATATCCTATGAAATTGCAGCCTTGCCTACAATTCTTGATGTCAAAACAGTTCTCTTGAGAAATTCTGAGAGACATTTCTATGGGACTGGATATAAAAGCAAATTGGGCTTGGGGATGTGGCTACTGGTCCCCATAACCTAAATCTAGCAGAGCTTCAGACAAAAGCCTTTGTGATTTCAGACCAGCCTGGGGTGTGTATTTTCTATGAATAAAAATAATGATGCATGTTTTTTTGTTAAGTCCCTTTCAAGTAGTCACGTCTTGGAAATCATCATGAACCACAGAAGGGCAAAGCACAACGTGATGAGCAAAGTTTATAGTAATCTGTTCTCCTCATTTGATTTCTGTATCTATTTTGCAATTTAAGGAGAATAACTCCTTCTGGCAGTGTGTTTGGATGGAAGTCCATTTTTCATTTAAGGACAACAATAACAGTGATGAGGCCAGTGTTAAGCAGGCCAGGATTTAGGATGGGGCCAGTTCTGTATCTATGTATCTAGCCTGGAAACTAAGGAAACAGGAAGAAAAAATACAAACAACCCATGATTAAAAGGATATCCAATAGTCACTGTGTCTGCATCAATAAGTCCTGCAAACCATCTGAAAACACAGTGCAGATGAGTCTTTTAGTGCTGGAATAGAAGTTACCAGACTATTAACTGTCTCTGAGTCCTTGTGGGAGAAAGTCGAATCTGAATAAAACAATTGTTTTCTTACTCATGATGGGTGCAACTTACAATGGCAAAGAGAAAGCATAGAATGCAGTAGAAAGAGCTCTCATCTCTCCCCAGAGCAGAGGTGGAGGAATCAACATGGCTGTAGGAAGAAGATGAATACCTTAAAGTCTTGCTGAATAGCTGAGTTAAACCTTCACTCCATAGGGGAGGCGGGTGTGAAGTTCAAAGAAGTCACCAGTTCAGCAGGGTTCAGTAGGGTAGGACAAACCAGATGTTTCCATAAACATTGTTGGAGTAGGTACTAGTAGAACAGAGGGGTAGTGCATATCTAGTAGCAGGGAGTTCATCAATGTGGCTGAAACAAAGGTTGGAAAATAAGTGTTTAAAAATGAAAGAAAGTGGTTTTGAGACTTCAAATGGTGCTGGACTAAGGATTTGTACATTTTCTTAATGAAAAGCCTCTAAAGACTTTGGAGAAATAAATCAGAGTAAAGAAAGACTATTAATCTGATGCTAGTACATAACATTGTTTAGAACTAGGAGAGGAAGTTGAGGTTAGGAAAAACTAAATAAGGCTGAAGGTGCCCCATTGGGTGGAAGGGAAAATTAATAGACATATCCCATCCTGGAGAGAGGTGGGGAGGGGTTTGCCAAGGTGCTCTGTCTACGTGAGAGACAAGAGGAATTGGCAGAAGAGACAGACCAGCTTCTTGCTTCTGCAGAGAAACCTGCAACAAAGACCATGGTTTTCATAGTTACCTGAGGGAAGCAGACAACTAACAGGCCAATATGAACAAATGCCCTCAGTAACAACACAAATTTCATATTGCAATTACTTGGCCTAAGCCTGAAGAGGCTCCTAGCTCTATTAACACTGCCTTCCATGAAAGAGATAAGCATTCCCAGTCAGGGCCACCCCATTCTGATGATTCTGGGAGTAGCTCTAAAGATTTAAAAAGTGACCTATTTCACCACATTTCCCCATAATTTCATGCCTAGAAGGATCTAGTTTACCATATGTCACCTCCTTTGGGTTTAGACTTCTAGGAGAAAAACTTTGTTACATTTGACAACTTTCAGAACCCAAGCTAGCTGAGAGACAGCAATAGGTAAACTGTCACCATAACTCAGAGAATTCAAACCACTGAAAACAGGCAAGTGAGCTATTAATCATTTTAGACTTATATGATTAATGATAGTATATAATGCATTTTTAATGCCAAGAGTAAACGAGTACATCAGTTTGAGGTAACCATGTATATTTTTTTCACATAGCTTTCTCATATTTAAAGGTAAAATATAACTTTATAGTCAAGACATCCATTAATGAAATAAAAGCAGTAATGAGAGGAGAAAGTACTTAGCATAAATTTTTGTTCATGGTAAAAACACAAACAAATGGCAGCCATTGTTAATCAGGATTTTAGGTATTGCATAAAAACCAAGAGAAAAGATCCAACCTCTTTTAGACATGTAGAGCTAGAGCCCATGAGAGAATTGGGGATTAGAATAATGTTTTAAAGTCATTTGTGTAGAGGGAATAGTATAACTTATGAATGAATGTTTCCATACTTGCATGGAACTTGTATGAATGTGACAAAAAAAGAGGGCTCAAACCCACCACTTGAAGACATAGAGGAAGTGGAGCAGGCAGACATAGGTCTGGAGCTGGTAAGAAGGAGAAAGGCCAGGACAATATGAAATCTTGGAAGTCCTTAGAGGGAGAAAGTGAAGCCAAAGTCCTCATTGATGGAGAAACATAAAGGGTTGGAGAAGCCACAGGGGAGCAGTTCTAAGATGACTCGCCATATTGTTAATCATGTATTTTAATGATGAGCGCTGGGAACTGTGGCCTGGTGTACTCAGTTAGCGTATCCAGAGCGCCAGCCCACAAGACTTCTGCCATTGATTAATCTTGTGTTTTCTAGGCCCTAGATCCGAAACCATAAAATGTGTAGTATTTATTTAGTATTAGACTGTGTTCTGAGGATGCTTTTTCTGGAACTGTTTTAAGACCACAGAATTGAAAAAGTTTTTCAGATGAAATGCTAGCCCTGTACCCAGGTTAGCTTGTCATTCTTTCCATTTAAAGCCACTGGTAATATGGTTGCAAGATGTATTTTGCCCATTTTTTAAAAGCCATTTTCTACTTTCCAACCACCAAAATATGTTGGGAGTGTCATAATTGTTTTTCTCTTTGGAACACTAGAAAATATTGTTTTTATAATAGAAATAGCATTTCTTTAATTTTTTTTCTTTTTTTAATCGCCAATGGCTGCCATACCAAACCACTGACTTGGCTCATTATATTTCCAATTCTAACTTGTGCCAGAATTTCTGGCAAATGAGTATTATAGAACGGACCAAAATATTTCTGAGGAGGTTTATCTCAGAGGCTAGTCAGAGGAAAGACTAAAAAACAAAAATGGACTTAAATGCATTAACTTAATTCAGGTAAAGAATTTTGAATAAAATTTGGCACATACTAAATTTGGCACATGCACAGTGCTGGATATTATTACTAGGACATTTTAAGATGCTGCTGCTTCTGAGGCTAGAAGGGACCAAGAAAAGCCACCAATCCTTATGAAAGGATATGTGCTCCCCAAGGATGCAAAACAAATGATTATTAGAGTAGAAAAGACCTCCAGGAAGCTGTTAAAAGATGACTGCTCCATAAGTGGTAGGCTAAGTGAGCAAATAGATTGACCAGTTGACAACTGGATAAGCTTATCTACAAGATATATCATGTAGTAGGATGTAGAGGAGTTTAGGGTTATTAAAACCTTGTTGTAGAGTCCACATACTTTGAAAGTGGTCTAACCATAATTAAAATATAAAGGCGTTTGGAATTAGTAAAGAACAAATCTGTGATGAGCAGAATATTCAGACATTTAGAAGATGTGAAAAATAGAGAGAGATAAATAAGTGACCTTCCATTCAGGGTTCTATCTGCTTCTTTTAATTTAATTGCTTTCAGAGTCTCTCAAGTTATCTTGCAGTAGGGCAATGTGATTACTACTTTATGAACAAATAATCTGGTTTCCATAGATCAGTCAGTAAACATTTGAACACCTATTTGTATAAGCATTTGCCCTGAGACACATGAAAATCACAACAGATATTGTGTCAATCATAATCTTCTCTATTATTCATATTATTGCCAAAGGTAAAAAGAATGTATCACAGGATATCAGATAAAGAGTGGATAGACATGACCTCCCAAAATGTACATGTTAACAGTGTACAGTCTAACCAATGAAAGACTATGTCTAAGAGTCTTGAAAAAGAATTAGAAGTACCAGATAAAAGTTGAACAAAGATGAAGGGAATATGGAAAGAACAAATGGAATGTTTTGAAGTGAAACTTCACTATAGACTCACTATAGAGCAAGACATAAAACAATTGATAATAAAAAATAAACACAGATTCAAGTAAACCTTGCCCACCCTTTACCTGGAACTCCAGGGCCTCAAGGAGCCTATTTCCAGGGTAGAATAACACAAAAACAAACAACAACAAAAACCAACAATACCAGGTAGTTCTAGTAGGGAAATGGCCATAGCCCATCCCTTTTTGAATTAATCTCTAAGCCCATCATTCCCATCAGTCATCCTAATGTAGAGTAAAGATTAAAACAAAAAGAGGATTACGAGCATATTTTCAGATCTGTCCAATAGAGAGGTAACAATATCCAAAGAGCTCTTGACATGGGACAAGGAAAACAGAGTTTAAATAAGATTATTTATGTCAGGAATTTGGAAGATAAGGTTGCAAAACTAGGTCAGGACCTCAATATAAAGGACCTTCAAGCTTAGAAATGAAAGCTCGGGAGTTTCTTTTCTTGACATAGGAAGGGAATGAAAGATTTGTGAGCTTGAAGGAGGATAAAATATTAAGAGATATATTTCATAAAGACTACTCTTCTGATAGGGTAGACCACAGTTGTTACATACACTAGAGGCCTGAGAAGAGAAAGCAGGTTGATGTTACTGCCATGGATCATGCACAAGAGCCTGGATTCTATGGTATCATGAGACTGAAAACAGGAAAGGACTATTTAAACTAATTTTGTGCTGAAACCGGTTTGGCTCAGTGGATAGAGTGTTGGCCTGCGGACTGAAGGTTCTGGGTTTGATTCCAGTCAAGGGCATGTACCTTGGTTGTGTGCACATCTCAGGTAGGGGGCGTGCAGGGGGCAGCTGGTTGATAGCTCTCTCTCATCAATGTTTCTAACTCTCTCTATCCCTCTCCTTTCCTCTCTGTAGAAGATCGGTGAGATATATTTTTAAAAAACAATTAATTTTGCATGGTGTTCTTTCTTTTTCTTTCTTTTTTTTTTTCCACTTTTTATTAAGGTAAGAATCCCATTATACAAAACAACAGAGAAAATAGTGCAATGACTTCCCAAGTACATAACATCCAATTTCAACCATAATAAATATTTTGCTAGTCTTATTTCATCTATCTTTTCCTATAATTGTTTTTACACAATTATTTGAACTTTTTCTTTTAAAATAATTGTGAACTTTTTCTTTTAAAATTATTTCACACTTACAGAAAATTACAAAAATAATATCCAAAGTTCCCATATATCCTTCAACCAAATTTCCCAAATGATATTAACATTTTGCCACATTTGCTTTAATTTTCTCTCCCTCTTCACTCCCTTTCTTTCTCATATCGATGCTCCAATTGTCCCAGATTTGGCAGGGGGCCTTTGCTAGCTGGATCCTAGGTCCTTCTATCATTTCTCCTCATTTTTTGAACATGTCTTCCTTTTTGATATAGTACAATGTTTGAAACTCAGGTATACATCCCATGCCACAAGTGGAATCAAACATTTCCCCAAGGACCTTGGTGCCTTTTAATAAAAAATAATATTTAGAAACCAATATATGAGTATTAGATATATTTATTTTTTTTCTATCAAGCCCTCTTGGCAAATAATGCAAATATATATCTATAAATATATGCATATTTATTTCTATATATAAAATTATGAGTTCATACTGCCGCCTCCAATTTCAACCTGACATCAGCCTTACCCCCTTTTTTTTAATATATTTTATTGATTTTTCACAGAGAGGAAGTGAGAGAGATAGTTAGAAACATTGATGAGAGAGAAACATCGATCAGCTGCCTCCTGCACACCCCCTACTGGGGATGTTCCCACAGCCAAGGTACATGCCCTTGACCGAATTTGAACTTGGGACCTTTCAGTCCGTAGGCCAAAGCTCTATCCACTGAGCCAAACTGGTTTTGGCAACCCTTTTTTAATTTCCTTTTCTAACAATGAAAAACATAACTCTTCTTATTCATAATATAGATAAAATTATACTTTTTATTAATTATCTCTAAGACTTCATAGAATAATCATAAACTTACCCATATAAAATTATCAATAATCCTAAACTTCCTTTTCTCTTTTTGACTGGCTAGACAGTCTCAGCAGGGAAGAGAAGGAAAAAAAAAAGCATCCACAACAAGCAAAAATTTGACATATAAATTCCCCTAAATTTCTAAACACAGGGCAGACATGGTGAAATGATGTTTCCAGGGCAATTAAGGACTAGAAACCTCACATTTGTCCTTGGATAGGAGTTTATTTTCTCAGACTAAGTCTGAGCTTCACATTCCAGTTGTTCGCCCTTCCACAGCAAATGGATATGGAGAAGTCTGCCACCAGCTGATGATGGAGAAAACAGCTGCCTCTCGAATGAGGATAAGCTACGGAGGTGGTTGGATGTTCCTCTCTATTCCCTCATGTTCCCCCCCTCCTACAAAAACAACATGCACACCTCCACACACAAATAAAGGGAAAAGGATGCCCATTTATTGCTAGGAAATCTTATTATGAATGAGAAAATATCCCTTAAGCAAATTATTTAGCCAAAATTTCCCTTTAGATAATGATTTGCATGAACATCGATTCAAGTATGATTATCTTATTTATGAATTGTTTCCTGTGTGAATTGGTTCAGTTTCCTGAGAAGTTGGATGAGTGAGCAAATGACCTAGATTAGCTGACCACTTTACTTGTTATTTGCCTTAGTGGCTTATTTCCCCTCATTAACAATGCTTATAGAGCACTTTCTCTGTGTTATACACTGTAAAACATAGGCATGAATCAGAGACAAAGATTCCACAGTCTAGTCAACAGGAACAGAAGTAGGACCTCCTTTCTTTATGAGATAAAATATTTCTGGCTTTAAAATAGCCACCTAGAATGGTATGATTTAGATGATGCTTAGTAGTTTTCCCTGATTCTTACCTAGCTACCTGACATCTGTTATGAAACCTCAAGTTATACTATTAGTCTTTTTTTTTAATATATTTTGTTGATTTTTTATAGAAAGGAAGGAAGAGAGATAGTCAGAAACATTGATGAAAAGCAAACATCTATTAGCTACCTCCTGCACAACCCCCACTGGGGATGTGCTTGCAACCAAGATACTTGCCCCTGACCAGAATCGAACCTGGGACCCTTCAGTCCACAGCTGATGCTCTATCTACTGAGCCAAACCAGTTTTAACTAGTCTTTTTTCGAGTCCATCTTAAAGGCTTTGTGTTCTTATAGAATTTTACATCCTATATAATAAAAAGCTGATATGCAAATTTTCCCCTTGTGAGTTCAACCAACCAGGTGTTCAACCACTTGCTATGATGTGTGCTAACCACCAGAAGGTATTGCAGAATGAAGGAAGGCCCCAGCTGGAAGCCAGGGGAAGGGAGGCCCTGATCAGCCCTGTTCACCAGCCAGGCTTAGGGATGCTCACATGCACAAATTTTGTGCACTGGGCCTCTAGTTGCAATAATAAGTACTTTTTTCTAGTAGGATAATTGTCTTAAATCATTATACAGACAATATCTTAATCTTATCTAATAAAGAGGGAATATGCTAACTGACCCTCACACTGTCACAAAGATGGTGGTGCCCACAGTCAATAAGGAGGAAATATGTAATTGACTGCCCCATCCTCAATGATGGCAGCACCCACAGCCAATAAGAATGGAATATACTAATTGACTGCCACATCCTCAAATATGGTAGTGCCCAGTCCTCCCATCCTTGTCAGGGTGGCAGGCACACAGCAAGGTTGGACCCACTCCCAGGCAGGACTTACCACTCCATGTGCCTGCCTCTGGAGTCCCCCAGTCTCCTTAGACCCCCAACTGCCTAGGCCCAGCTTGAGGCACAGGCAAGCCTCGGACAGCAGCTGCCCAGCTGCCCAGGTTGGCCTGAGGCACAGGCAAGCCTTGGGTGGTGGCTATCCAGCTGCCTAGGGCCAGCTGGAGGCACAGACAAGCCTTGAATGGTGACGGCCCAACTGTCCTGGACCACCCAAGGCTCAGGTAACCATGGCTGGCTAAGGCTTGCACTGCCGGCAATGGCAGCAGAAGAGGTATGATGGGGCGTCGCCTTGCCCTGATTACCAGGTCATCTCCCGCCCCTGAGGGTTCCCGGATTGTGAGAGGGGGAAGCTGGGCTGAGGGATCCCTCCCTGACCCACCCACCCTCGGCCACCTACAGTGTATGAATTTTTATGCACTCTAGTGGTATTATATAGCCCTTAACTTAGGGTAATATCTTAAGAGTAGAAATGCATAAGAAAAAAAGGAGGTTAATTGGAAGGTGAGAGCAGAGAATTCCAGCTAACACCATTACCAATTTTACCAGTTTTCTGTTTACAAGACCTGAGAACAACAGTTGATACCTCTTAAATATATTTTATAACCCAAAATATGTGCTTTGCTTGGTCATTCAGTGGAAAAAAGAATAGGAAGAGACTAGTCAGTCTCTGTGAAATGAAAACAGACCCAAACTTAGATCTAGCTAATCTCTCACACATAATTTAAAAGGATTGATTTTCTTATCATTTCACACCTTCAAAATCCGTAATAAACTTTATCACTCTGATTTCACCATAGACTGAAAGGGACCATTAAAAAGAAGAAGTATTACAGCCACATTGTATGTTCAATAAGATTCTTGATTAATGTGTTAAAGACATAGTATGCTAGCTTAATCCATATTTATTAACTGATGAAGCTAAAAAGGAGAGAGGGTAGCTCTGATGGGAGACAATTCTTCATTGTTATCTCAGGTTTCTGCATGTCCTATGAACAGAGGCAATGATTATCTGTTGTTGGACTTTTTCTAGCATGTTTGTATAGTGAATCGCTGGTGTCTCACTCTGGAAAAAGGGCAAGTAGGCATATTGCTTGTTATAAAAGGTCTGAGTTCCCAAGGCCTAGGTTTTCTCCTCTGTAATGCAGTTGACTGTGTGTGCAGGTGTAACTTGGTCCTTTTTACATTATCAGGTGGGAACTGGAACTCAAGGAATGGACATAAGAAAATATGATACCATGGCTACTATTAAGGATATAAAATAATAAAGTTCTTTGTCTCTATACCATGTTCTTTGTCTTCTACTTAGCATCCATGAAACTGTGGCAGGCAAAATTAAAAGCCTGCAAATAGTGTAAAATCTCATATCCTTTTATCAACTCAAGGGATCAAAGTAAAGATAAACTACTGGAACAAGAGTCTCAAATTAATTCTATCCAGGACCATCTTTCTTTCCATATCTGCTATGGGCTGGTTTTTTATATTTCTCTCAAATTCATATATTGCAACCTAATCCCCAATGTAAGGATATTTGGAGATGGAGGCTTTGAGAGGAGTTTAGGTCATGAGGACTTAGTCCTCACCAAGGGATCAGTGCCCTTATAAAAGAGGCCCAGGAGAGCTCCATTTTTGTCATATAAGGACACAATGAAAGGATGGCTGTCTATGAACCAGGAAACAGGTTTTCACCAGACCCCAAATCTGTTGGTGTCTTGATCTTGCACTTTCTAGCCCCCAATCTGTGAGAAATTTCTGTTGTTTATAAGAAAATCAGACTGTGGTATTCTTGTATAGTAGCCTGAATGGACTAAGACAATACCTCGTTCATTTCTACCTATTCCTGTTCAGCTTGAGTCTATAGACAGAGAAGAAAGATAGCTTTTGTCAGTCTCAAATCTCTTCTCTCAGCTCCATAGCCCTACGGCTGTGGATTTTCAATTGTTCCCAGAGGAAAACACTGATTGACTATATATCATGGGTCCCTTAGATCAATATTTATTCAACAAGTATATGCTCATGATATACTCAGTATGAATATATTTATGGAAATTGTATGCCCTTCTAAATCCCCCCTTTCTCAATCCTTCAAAATTCAACTATAACAAAGAACAGGGCGGAGAGACCTGAACAATGTTTCTTAAACATTAGTTAGAAAGGTAAAATAAAACTGATTAGCTACAGCTCAAAAGTTAAAGAAAAGTAAATTGGGTGAAATTGTCATTTGGAAAGCTAATCATTTGGTAAGTAGGTTTCAGGCAAAATCATCTATGACCCTCATTCCCACCTCTACTTTACCCTACTCAGATTCACACTTTTTCTTTACTCCTTTATTTCTCTATATGTCTCTCTCTTGAGATAAGATACCACTTCAATGCTTCACATATAATAAGTACTTGCTAAATACAAAACCTGTTAATGTCCACAAAAGAAAAGCTCATCAGGCTCTTCTCCTGAGGATAAGCAGAAGGCCTTAAAAAGAAATACAAACACAAAAAGAGCCCCCAAATCCTGAGACATATTTTTCCAAACAATGATTTTGCTATAGCTAGAAAAAGAATCTCATAAGTTTCAAAAATTTGAGATTTTATTTCCCTGTTCATTAGGTCTCAGTTTCAAGAATCTTGTGAAAACATAGCTCATTTAAACCAAGTAGAATAAAGTTTCCTATTAAAATTTATATAAATCATTGAGGTCTCATTAAAAGAAGCTCTATAACCTCTGTTTGGAAATACTCTCCTTTGCTCATGTGCCTTCTCCTGCCAATTTTTTCAAAACACTAGTTCAAATACTTAAATTTATAATGAGTTTTTGTTTAATGTTGATGGTAATGTTAAAAAAGTAGTTATAGCTTGGTGGTTTGATCTGACTCCTCATACTTTTTGTTGCCCCTTTGTCTGTGCTAAGAGGGAAGAGAGGCCAATGTCCTGAGCTGAAGCTTGAGGACAGGACCAGCCAGCTTGGCTTCTGCCGAGTTAGTGAATCACGGTGCAGTCATAGGTCTCCTGGAACGTACCCCCAGGGTTGGCCAGCCTAGGCAGAGCCTCAGCTTCTGTGGCAGCAGATGGGGCCAACCCAGCGTCATTGCCCTTGGTCTGTTTTTCTTTAGAATACCTGCAAGATATGCATTTATATCTTCAAACCTGTTTTCAAATGATGATGAAGTTGACATGATTTATCAACAATGACAAGAGTCACCTTAAGTATGGACCGTAGAGTTCCTTGTACATCATCTAATTTTAACAATGTGAGCTTCTCTTAGGAGTGTTTATATCTGCCACATTGGTGTGGTCATGGGTTACACTAAATCAGCCTTATGGGGTACTTAGAATTGATTCCTACATTTGACCCAAGCCACATGTCCTCACAATATAAAGTCTAGTATGTGGAGTAGTGCAGGGGAATCCAGAGGGATCTCTACTGGCTCTCACACAGACATCTGAAAACGTCCTGCTAATGACACACCCATCCATGAAAGTACTTTGACTGTTAGTGTTTACTGACAGAAAATAAGATTATGTTTGGTCAGCAAAGGTCTTTCTATCACCCCAATAAACAATAGCCAAGAAGTCAATGTGTCTTATCTTCACAGATTTTTATTTAAGGGGCTAACATTGTGTGAGATGTTAAAATTCTGAAGGCCTATGAATAGGGGCTATGTGCTTTTCTCATCGGTATAATCTATCACATAGGATATTTTGCTGATAGTGCTAATCCATGTCTTATTCTGTTGCATTTACTGCTTTCTGACACATCTAACTTTGGGATATTTCTTGATCAAAACAAGTACTATATTTTCACTGAACAGTGGAATAGAAGTTTATTAGCAGATATCATATATCTATCTCAACTAGTAGATTACAAACCTGAGAGATAGTCATGCTTTAGAAAGTATTAGAATATAAGCCCTACAAAATACTTAAAAAGAAAAACATCAAGAACAAAAATACATCCACTTGGAAGGAAAACATTCAATAAGTAGAATAAATTCAAAGAAAAGGAACAATTCAGTATTCATGATCTATTATAGCCTTTTACATGTTTATTCAGTTAGTTAAACAAAAAAAAATTTAAACCTACAAATGGAGAAATCTTACCAACTAAAAATGATTAATAAAGGATGAGCTTAACCTAATAATAAATCAGAAGGTTCAAGGAGTGAGCACAATAGTGAGTATGGCTCAGTTGGTTAAGCATTGTCCTGTGCACTGAGAGGTTGAAGGTTCAATTCTGGGTCAGGGCCCAGGCCCAATTTTGGGCTCATTTTCGAGTAGGGGACGTGCAAGAGTTAGCTGATGTTTCTCTCTCATTCAGGTTGCTCTCTCTTTCCCTCTCCCTTCCTCTCTGTCTAAAATCAATAAATATTTTTCTAAAAAAGTATGCTATTACTTCGACTTTTAATGATTATATAGTGTCCATGCATTACCTTCCCAACTGTCCCATTTAATCTGGACATCTGATAAAAATTCACAGGTACATGTTTATTAATAGTACAGAGGCAAGAAAAAAACTTTTGGCCAGGCAATGTAAGATTCAATATGCTTAGCTACTATTACACGTGCCATCAAGAGCATCTAAGAGGGGTGTGGATCTTTGTTTTCCTTAGTGAACTTGAGCTAAACATTTATAAGATATTAATATTTTCATAGCCTGTATATCTGTGACAAAGAAAATAGAGATTGATTTATTCCTAAAATAGATTATTACATGGATACATAAAATAAAATTAGTGCAGAATTCTTATCTGATTGCACAATATCTTTAAAATGCATAAAGCCAGTTCAGCAAAATGGATACATATCTGTTAAATTTTATTTTTGCTCCCTCTTATACTTCCTCTTTTCATTCTCTTCTTCTCTCTTCTAAAACCTATTTTTCTTTGTATATATGATAATTCCTATTCCCAAAAAGCATTTAATTAACCAGTTATCATACCTTTAAATTGTAAGCACTCTCAGGATAAGGTGGGAGGTGAGATTGAAGGAGAGCACTCTGGAAAATCCAGTGCTTTTCTCTGAAGGAAAAATATTTTACTCCCTGATTCAATTTAGAATTTTGTGGCAATAACAGAGAGTGGCTGAAGCAAATGGTGACATGACCAACCTATCTCAAAGCTAACATGCTAAGTCCACATGGTGGCAGAGAGATAAAAAGTGCTAAAGGCAGCAGGCGTTGGCTGACTACTTCCTTAGTGGCCTCTGAAGGAAGGCAGATTTCCCTGCTGGCTCCTGCTTGCTGGCTCCTGCTGAAGACATGCCATTCGGATATCTTCCCAGGTTTGCTTTACAGAGATAGAATGGCTCACAACCCAGGCTTCTCCAGGGCAAGTTTTAAAGATGGTGACCTTTTTTTTCTTTTGGGAAGTGGAGACATAAAATCTAAGATGCATCCAGGCTCTGGGTGTTGCTTTCTGGGCGACTCTTCTCAAAGCACACGTGTGTGCATCTCTCACACCTGCACATCACTGCATTGCCCAGTTCTAATAATAGGAAGCCAAACGCCACATGAACACTGGGCAGAGAAACAAAGCAGGGAAAACAGACAAGCCCTGGCGAGGCCTCTCTAACGCCAGGGCACACACAGTGCCCTGGGCTGTCCAAGGGAGGTGTGACGCTGTTTACTAGGGAGAGTGCCTTCTCCACCGCTCCCTACGCCCTGTCTGGCCTATGAAATTTGATCTAAATCACAGGAGTCAAAAACATATTACTCTGACCACAATTCACATTCCGTAGGAGGAGACAGGATTAGAACGTTTCTATTCTTGCCCAATGCTACTAAATTTAAAGTCAATATAACTGTTAACTGCCTTCTTCCTTCAAAAGACCAAAAGCAAGCATCATTTGTTGGTGGTATAATGCTCTGAAATATCATCAAAAGCTGTATGGTTGGGCAGAGAAAGCTGAATAGTAACAAACAACTCATAGCCAAGGCTGTTAGTGATGCCACTTAGAGTAAACAACTCCATTTATGGCTTCATTTATAGACTCACCCGATCACTTATTCTTTTATTTATTCACCCATCATTCATTAAGTTTCTACAATGTGACCAGTACGGTCTTAAAAGGAGTATAAAGAGAGAAGCACATACAGAGAGTAAGAGTTCTTCATTATATACCTAGTATGCTAATGACTCCCTTGTCTTTCACTTCTGCACTCTTCCTCAGTTACTCTCAGGTCTAGAATCTTTCACATCTTGGTTAGGTAAGTATCTTCTTTATAATTTAAAAGATAGTTCAGAAGTGCTGATGTAGGCTTCCTTTCTTCAGGAAGCTCATCTGGATTTACCAGGTGGACCTAGGAGGCATTTCACAGAAAACTTGATTACCTTTTCTTTTTTTTTTCTTTTTTTCAGCCTTCTTCTTCAGACTGTAGTCCCACTCTAACTAACTTTATTCTATATCAAACAATTTTTTAGGCTATGTTTAATTTTGTAAGGATATAAGCACCTTGACTAGTTTTCCCAACCTCATACCATTTGGGACTTTCAGTGGCTTAGATCTACTATTGAACTGTTGGGGACTTATTTCTGTTTACCTGACCAGATCTCTGTGCCCAACACCTAAAAATCATCTCTGCTATTCATCATGAAAGCACTAAAGGTTCCTGGAGAGAAACATGGACAGGAATTGTGGCTATTAAGGACCGTCTTTGGATTTAATTTTTATTGATGCTGGTCCTCCAGGCTTAGCAAACTAAATTCTGAGGGTTATTTTCCAACCCATGCTAGAAATATCAGACGTTATTATTTTACATGAGCTAAGACAACAGATTTTGGGTCTAAGGAATGGTCCTAAACTTAATGATCTATCTCTGTGGTCAGCAAACTGTGGCTCGCAAGCCACATGCGGCCTTTTGGCCCCTTGAGTGTGGCTCTTCCACAAAATACCACGGCCTGGGAGAGTCTATTTTGAAGAAGTGGCATTAGAAGAAGTTTAAATTTAAAAAATTTGGCTCTCAAAAAGCAATTGCAATTATTGTACTGTTGATATTTGACTTTGCTGACTGATGAGTTTGCCGACTACCACTCTATCTGGACATGAATACATGACTAATCCTGTACCATGAAAAGGAGAAATCCAGGAGTCCTCTCCCTCACCCCTTTCCTCCAATCTCACTATAGCTGATGGGTTGAAGACTAGTGAAAGTTCCTCTCTGAAACATCTTATGCCCCTCTCTTCTCCTGGGCCACCAATGGCTGGTAAAATGGGTTAAGATTTAGAGTAAAGCATCTCTTGAGCATGTAGCATTTAAAGCTCTTTGCATATTTCTACATGTCCATCTTTTTTAGAGAATATGAAGGCAAATCATCAAGGAAGTGAGAAGAGGGACTGAAAAATTAGACTTAATATTGGAGTTTTGACAGAGTGACAGCTGGGTGAAATACTGGGAAATGACCACTTAGAATAGAAACCTAGGATGGACAAAATATTATTCACACAGAAGAAAAAAAAACTAGAGGAATGGATTTGAGTTACTTGGAGTTGTCAGTAAAAAATTCAGCAATTCTACAGTGTAGTGATATGCACCAGGAAGGAACAAATCCCTGGCCTGGCCTCCTGCATCCCCAGGCACTGGCTCTGGACCAGGCCTGAAACAGGAGACTGAGCTCCCAGCATATTGAAATTGCATCAGCTGAAACGTTAGTTTTTTCCATGGAAAGATTATAGCAAAGAGATTAGGATATGATTTAGTGCATATCAAAGGAAAATAAACATTTATTGTAATAAATAACCATTAAATAGATCTAATAATATTCTTAAAATACTTTCACAAATTGGGAAAATAGTGAAGCTTCTTTTTCACTATGCCTTGCATTTTCACAGGGCATTATTTTAATGATTAGAAATTTTTAATGCTAACTCAAGATCTGGGTTATCACTGCATGACCCATGTCTCAGCCCCTGACCTCTCTGTGACCCAGGTCTTTCACTGCACAATGGGATACTTCTCTCCTTTCTTAGTGAGCACATTCTGAAATAAGAAAAATAATAAAGAGGTTTTATCCCTTAGGAGACATGAGGCTAACACATACAAGTTTTATTTATATACACAATTCCTTCTGAAAAATTCTGCCTTCCTGTAAGCTGAGATAAACACAGATGGATTTCATAAGATAGAAAAGGTAGCCACCAAATTCTTTCTTTTCACTCTTTGGCAGACCTCCTCCTTCCCTCTCCGATAGTTTTTCTGTAGTGACTTCCCTATAGGGCTAATATACTTCATCCTTATCAAGTTGTGGCTATTCACCAGCTGCTAATCATTATTTCTAGCTGCACTGTCAAAAGCTCTGTCTTGTAAAAATGCCACTTCCCAGACTCCATTAGTTCTGTCTTAATTGATCACAGGTAGGACTTACGCAACACTGAGTTTAAAAGACTCATCAGGTGTATCTAATGTGCTGCCAGGCTGGGAAATATTGAGTGGCTGACTTTGAGAGGGGCTTTCACTTACATGTGGAGAGAATTAAAAATAAAATTACTGATGCCCGAAACATCTGCCTCACTTAAGGAATCACCTTTATGCAAGAATGGCTCAGCTGTGTCCCTGATGACCCAAGATGTAACTAACTGCGTGATCAAAATTTTCTAGTCGCAAGTGAAATTCTGCATTTATTTCAATGCTTTTGATTAGGCTTATTGTATAATTTATCCCTAAAACTAGAATACAAAATAAAAAGCCTCTGCACAGCAAAAGAAACCATCAGCAAAATATGAAAGCCCAGTGTAATATTTGCCGATGTTATCATCAATAGGGTTTGCCCTCCAAAATTTATAGGGAACTCATACAACTTAACAAAAGGAAGATAAACAATCCAATAAAAAAATGGCCAAAGGATCTAAAGAGACACTTCTCAAAAGAGGACATACAGAAGGCCGAGAGACATATGAAAAATGCTCAAAGTCACTAATCATTCGAGAGATGCAAATCAAAACAACAAGGAGATACCATCTCACACCTGTCAGAATAGTTATCCTCACCAAATCAACAAATGACAAGTGCTGGAGAGGATGAGGAGAAAAAGGAACCCTCGTGCACTGCTGGTGAGAATGCAGACTGGTGCAGCCACTGTGGAAAACAGTATGGCATTTCCTCAAAAAATTAAAAATGGAACTTCCATTTGATATAGTAATCCCACTTTTAGGAATATATCCCAAGAAACTAGAAACACCAATTAGAGAGGATATATAAAATAATATATATAAGATTTGGAAACAGCCTAAGTGCCTGTCAGCAGATGAGTGGATTAAAAAACTGTGGTATATCTACACAATGGAATACTATGTTGCTGTAAAAATGAAGGAACTCCTACCATTGGCAACAGCATAGATGGACCTGGAGAGCATTATGCTAAGTGAAATAAGCCAGTCAGAGAAAGATAAATATCAGATGATCTCACTCATTTGTGGATTATAATGAACAACATAAACTGATGAACAGAAACAGATCCAGAGACAGAGAAGCATTGATCAGACAGTCAAACCCCAGAGAGAAGGCAGGAGAGGGTGGGGGGAAGATGGAGAGATCAACCAAAGGACTTGTAAGCATGCATATAAGCATAATCAATGGACATAGATACTAAGGGGGTGAGGGCATGAGCTGGGGGCCAGTGGGACAGTGGGGAAATAAAGACACATATGTAATACCTTAATAAAGAAAAAAAACAGAATACACTTGAGAATGAATTATGCTGGTATAACTAGACAAATTGGGACATATAAGCCATTCCAATTATACGAGATTTGGGGGATATAGTTTGTTACCCCTTAAACAGATTACTTTGCTCATTTATAAAATTGGTATAATAATTTGTAGCTTTCAAATTGAATGAAGTTTAAATATGGATATTTATATGAAAGACCTTTGTAAAATGTAAAGTCCTGTATGTGTACTATATGTATTATTATTAGAGCCATTTTTTTTTGTCAGCAGAGCAATTGAGATACCAGAAAGTGTTAAGAGAGTAGATTGATAACTATTATTTAGCACCACCTTTTCTCTTTAAATCCCACTGTGAATTTGGAAGTCAGAGTAGCCAAGAGGAGAAATTTGTAGATGCTTGTCAAAGGTATCCCCATGGTCGACAGATGTTCCTCCACCTAACCTGTCAAATACCTTTTGCTAAACATCCTAGCTCAGGTGTTTCTTAGGGCATCAAGAAGAATTTACAATTGTAGGATTAAGTTGCAAAAGAGTTTAATAACTGTAACCAATACCATATATCTATATCATGCTTTACAAATTAAAAGACAAAATGTAGCTTAGTGAAGGTATGGCCTTTAGAGATGTCCACCACTGCCTGCTTCATTTCCTTGGTAGTTTCTTCAGTTTTCTCATTCTCAGTTTCCTTATGCAAAATTTGAGGTAGCAATGTCCTCATCCTAAGTTTGTTTGATGACTGAAGTGGAAATATTTATATCTAGCACATGAAGTGAACACAGTAAATGGAAGCCATTGCTATATTAATCACCACTGTCGGCTCCTGATTCTCCAGCAAGCCATGAAGTGAATAGAGAAGGTTGTGGGAGGAATATCTCTAACAAGAAGAAGATGGGAGGCAGAGATAGAGAAGAAAAGAAAGGTTAGTTATTTCTATTTCACCAATGTGGAGAGATACTGAGACTCGGGTTTGTATGTGCAAATGGCATACCCCTTTGTAGTTTAGAATACAAGTCTGACAAGTTCATTATTAGAATTCAGTGAGGTTATGAAAATAAACCCAGAGGACAGAGCAGCAGAAGACTTCCTTTATCCAGAAGCCCCATGTTAATATTATAGCATAGCAGGTGTCACACAGAGCCACAACCTTGTGCATTCACCACATCCCTTCTGCTACCTTGTTTTCTGGGTTAATTTCCTAATCTCCCTGACCAAAGCATATTTCAATGCTATCTGGTACAACCCTTCGCATTTTGAATATGAAATATCTCCCAACACATTGAGATAATTTATTTGCAGTGCTAAAATGTTTTTGTTGCCTAAGCCCAGATTAAGTTGAACTTTTTGTTCTTTTCAAATACAAGAGAAATAATTGAGAAAAGTGGCTGAGTGTTATTGCAAGCATGATGGAATCATTGAACTGGCATAAATTAATACAGTGATAGACACAGAAGAACAGGGAAAATGTGAGGAAAAGACATCAGAGGTTTTCACAGCAAAGGTTAGAAGGAACCAAGGAAAAAGTACCCCTTTTCTATCCCAGGGACATGAGAGAGGGAGGACAAAGACCGTGAGTCTGTGTAATCTAAAGTTCTTTGTTTATGGCCACTGATGTCTTGCAAAGAGAGCATGTCTCTGCCTCTCCATGTTTGGATCACTGGGTAGATGGATGGTGTTGCTAACAGTATATCAATTTGGCTCATAGGTTTCTGTATCTAAGTCACAAAGCGTTAGTGGATTTGTCAACCATGAGAAGTTTGTCACTAGGAACATAAGAGAAAAAACTCATTATAATCTTGTAAATGATCTTTTATTCTTAACTAAATTTGATACTGAAATCTCAACATAAACACGAGACTAAGTTTCCTGTGTGGCTCAGTATTCTGTAATTTTCAGTTGACTGGGCTCTATAAATTTTAGCTTTTGCATTCACAGATAAAATTCAGATGGGTGAATTAGTTCAGTTGTCACTGCTACAAAGTCAAATACCAAATCTGAACCTATAGTTGAGAATTGTGTTCTGAGAAAGTTATGCACCATGTTTTTGTTTTTGTTTTTGTTTTACGCTGTCAACTATTCTCCACAGAACAGTTCAGTATAGCTAAAATGGTTGACCTTTTACCCTAGATAGCTACATGCTCTCAGGAAGTTTGTCACATGCTAAGATTCTGCTTTAAAACTAAAAGCATATGGGGCCTATGTCTTACCCAAATTCACAACAAAGGGAAGGTCTACCACCTTTCCTATATATCTCTCCTCCTGATCCCAACTTCCAATTCTCCCTTACGTGTTGTTTTTTACATTTTATGGTTGCTTGAAAGCTGTATGCATCGTGGAATTTTAATCCTACCCTTTCTGCTGGAATACTCCTTTGATAAAGAAGTAGATTGGACAAAGCCAACCAATCAACCAGGTTGGGGAACACCAGCAAATGAGAACTCCCAACAAAATACTTAGTTCCATGGAAAAAGAAAGACCATAGATTGAGCTGAGTTGCTTCTAGGTCATTTATAATGAAAACATAAAGTTAGCAGAAACTAGGGTTTATTTAACATGCTTCTCCCCTCTGTCTTCTCTCCTCTTTCCTTACTCCCTTCCCCTTTCCTGCACACACACACACACACACACACACACACACACACTCCAGAACTGGATGAAAGCTTAATGGCAATTCCATACCAACTTTTAATCTACCCAAATTACCAGGTACCAACTGCCATATGCCAAGGTACCAGTGAGCTTCCTGGTGCCACCCAGCAATTCATAGTGGTTATAATGGTAAGATGATAGCTGTGCCTCTGTTGCCGTATGCTTTATAAACTCCCCTTGCTTATGGCTTTTTAACTTTGCAATAATGAGCCCCTTGGTGCTGAAATGGAGGCCAAGGAATGAAGAATGGAATCCAGACTAAATGTGAAAAGGAGAAGAAAATAAAACACCCATTTTTTTTTTTCAAATCATAAAGCAGGAAAAAACAGGGACAGGAACCACTTGTTAAAAATAATGTTTTTATAGGACTTGTGGCAACCAGAAATTTACTTTATATATAAAAGGTAGATCCATTTCTGGATTGATAAGTAAATAAAATTTGAAACATGCATTTTTGTTTTTCTTGCTTTAATTTTTAATTACAAATCCAATGTTTTAATTCGTAAATTTTTCTGGGATTTGGTCATTTTTACTTTAACATTAAAAGTTCTTCTACCAACTCAATATATGACTTCTTTGAATTATTCAAAGAAGGGCAAATGGTTATGCACTAGGGATATGGCAGTGACAAAATGAAAACACCTATGTCCCAGTTTTTATTTGGTTGGACAGAGAGATGGATAATAAATATAATAAATATTTACAATATATTGTGTGTTTTATGGTGATAGGTTAAGGAAAGAGTAAAATAAGAAATGGTTGTATTGATATTGTGTGTTTGCTATTTTGATAGTTAAGAACTGCATTCCTGAGAAAGTGCTCCCATCGCCCCAGTGGTGAGAAGACCAGTGATGTCACCATGCTTGTTCTCTTTTAAAGTTTCAACCCTCAAACAGCTTCAAACTAACTGTTGGACACCAGATCAAGGAACAATGTTCTTATTTAACACTAGAGGCTGAGGCATGAGATCATGCACTGGGCGGTGGCTGGTGGGGGGGGGCAGGTTGGGGGGAGGTTTCTGGGGGGAGGGAAGGGGAGAGTGGTGGGAGAGATCCTTCAACGGGGCTACCCCTCTTACTGTCCACGAGCCCTTGGAAGATGTCCAACTGACGGCTTAGGCCTGCTCCCTGAACATCCTTAGCACTGCCACAGAAATCAGCTTCTGGCTGAGCGGTGCTTCCCCTGTGGGAGCACACTGACCACCAGGGGCAGCTCCTGCATTGAGCGTCTGCCCCTGATGGTCAGTGTGCATCATAGTGACTGGTCATCCCGCCATTAGGTCAATTTGCATATTACCCTTTTACTATGTAGGATGTTTTGTGTTCACCATGGAAGGTGCTGTGAGGAAAGTAAAGAAATAAAAGAAATAATGTTTATTTTATTACTTCAAATAGGTTTTACCTTTTGAGGGTAGAAATAAACTACATGTCATCATATGCTTTAAGAACAACATAAATCATGCTACAAAAGAGCTATTAGTCACAGGCTGGGGGGTCAGAAAAGGCTTCACCTAGTAGCTTGCTTATGATCTGTGCTTTGAAAAAGTGACAAGTGTGACCAGGAAGGGACACTTGAGGTGAGGGGAGTAAGAAGGCTTTGTTAATCTCCAGCCCCTCAACGGAGATTTTTAATAATCTGTGGGTTGATGCATTCAGAGCTCAAGGGTAATTTTCAACTTTTTCTCCAAGTCTCGCCCCTCCCAGCATACATTGTCTTCTTTCCTCATGTCTAATTTTCTCTCAAGAGGTATGGATAATTATGAGTTCAGTGTTTGTTTAGGACCATTTTTTTCCCCATTGAATTTTTCCTGAGCCCTTCATGAGCACCAGGTTCTTCATAGGCTACTGAAGTGAGGAAGGCTCTGACCCTCCATTTAGGGAGCTACTATTCTGGTAAGTATACAGTTACATTAGATAATTCTCACTCTCATAAAACTCCTTTTCTCTAGTGTTTTCACTGAGCATATGACCACTCAGAAAGAACAACAACTGCATGTCCAGTTTCTTTTATAGATAAAAATAGCCTCAGTTCTGGCCAATAAATAGTAAAAAGAGGGGCTATAACCCTTTCTTAAAAATTCATCTTTAGTTGATTTTTTTGCTTTTGAATAGTACAAAAGCAGTGTAATTACCATACGGAACTAGAAAGCTAGATAAAATATATTAAACACTCTTTCAGACACTGAGATGATAGGCAGAGCGGGACTGTGAGAAGAGGGAAACAGAGGGGAGCCTATGGGCCTTGCTTTCTGTTTGTAAAATAAGGTCCGAGAGGTAAGATCCCAAGCAAAGCACATAGGAGCTTGCTGACATGGAAAGACAAGTTTTGGATTTGGGAAAGGTTGAGGCAGCCAGAATTTGTAGGATGGAGTATTAGAGAGGAACAGTCTATGCAGAGAAACATACATAAAGGTCCCTTTAACTATGCATGTAGTCAGTGAAACACCCCAAAAAGCAACTGCTGGGGAGAATACCTATTGAATAACTATGCTGAACAACTCCTAGAGCTTGAACCAGGTTGAGAGACATTCAAACTCCTTCCACCTAGAAAGAGGAACCTCATTAAATCCTTAGGGTAATTCAGTAAAAAACCTAGAAGGGTCATGGCTTGTTACTACGGCTAAATTAGTCCTTGAGTAAAGGCTACTTTAAATCAACCCTAAAAAAGATTCAAAACAAGCTTTATAATACATTTTGCAAGTAATTTAGTTGCCTAAAAAGACTACTTCAACATTCTTTAAAGAAAGGAAAGATAGTAAACACTTAATTTTGTAATATGCACAAAATGTACTAGACAAGAAACAACAAACAGTTATCATGAAATAGGAGAAAATAGAAGCAGAACTAGAAATTATATTGGTGATGAAGTTAAATGAGAATGATTTTAATTCAACTATTATAAATGTGATCAATAGCTCCCAAAGAACATGGTCATAATAAATAAATAAATAATAATAAAACACACACACACACACACACACATATATATATATATATATATGTATATATATATATTAAAATACAGTATCTTAAATAAAAAATTACTTAATAGAATTAATAGCAGATTAATACTGCGTAAGAAAAGACGAATATGAAGACATAGCAATAGAAACTATCTAAATTGAATCATGAAGAGAAAAAAATAAAAGAAAAATTGAAAAAACTCAGTGACCTGTCGGAAAACATCAACCATCTAACATATGTGAGATTTATCTCTCAAAAGGAATGAAATGTGCATAGCTTTTTTTTTTAGTAAATAATGGCAAAAAAATTTACAAATTTAATTTCTAATTATTTGCTAATGGAGCAGAGAAATAGAGTTTATTTCTGTTCCTTAATCTTCATCTTAACTTCTTAAACTCACTTATTAGTCTTAAAAGCTTTTTTATAAATTCCATAGTGTCTGCAAATAAAGGCTACTTAACTTTTTCACAGATGTGCTTTATCATGTTGAAGAAGTTTCTTCCTAATTTGATAACAATTCTATTGAGAAGGGTGTTGAATTTTACCAAATTACTTTAAATATATATGTAGTTGATCTTATGGTGTGTTTTTTTTACTACTTAGTCTGTTAATATAAGCCAAGGGGGTTGGATGATTGACTGCAGAATAGCTAGAAAATTTCTAGATCTTAATTATGTTACTGGTCAGAGGGTTTGTCAAAAATAATTTAACTCTAAACTTAGAAAGTGTGTATTTTTTAGTATATTATACTGCTACAAAGTTCATTCAAAAATTTATTTAGAATATTTCCTTTCCCCCTTATGTTGTATCTTCATCCTGTTGCTAGCATGCCTATATAATGACTGAAGCTCTTGGTGCCATTTTATACAATTACAATAGGAACCGTGCAACCATGCGCAAGAGAAGCCTATGTTCCTGAGGTCTCTGAGGAGTTAAGCTGCCAAACCTAGCCCTATGGTGTCCACTTTATTTTAACAAATCAAAACAAAAAACATTTTTTTCAAAAATTTAAGCCACTGTTATAATTTGGCAAAAGTAATTCTAAATGATATAAAATTATGCCATAAGAATTTGATGCAGAGGGAAAACTAAGAACATTCAATAAAGTTCACAATGAATTACAAGTGGAGTGAATAAAATTTCAACAGATAAATGTGGTAAAAGTGCATTCCAGGCAAAGGCATGGCATGAAAAGAGATATGTAAAGAATGAGAGGTGAAAGCATTCAGGCAGCATAGGAAACATAGGAGCATAATAGGATGGAGGGCTAAATAATTATGCGGGAGTGCTCTGAATGCTGGCATAGAAAGTTTGGATTCCTTAAGCTATAAGAAGTCAAGAAACATTTTTGAGCAGTAGGGTAATACAATGGAAATTATACTTTTAAGAATTAAATTGTGGCAACCCAGACAGAAGAAGATAAACTCAAAGAAAATAACAACTGTGCATAAAGAGCATTGAGATTAGCTGAAACAGGATGTAGGAGGAGATGGGGTGGAAATAGACTAGAATAACAACTTTGAATACTAGGCTTGGTTTAACTTAAGTCTTTTAGAAACATAAGTGATTATTTCTGAATTGAAATAAAATCAACTTTTGCCTGTAGAATTACATGGCAATTGTAGAATGAGGAAGGCAATTGTGGACAAGAATATAAGATGGGATATCTATTAATATAGTCTGTCCAAGAGTAAATAAGGGCTAGGATCAGGAAAAGAGGCAAGATTTTGGCTTGAATGACTAAATCAAGAAGATCTGGAGAATAATGACAGGAAGGGTCAAGACTGGCTTTGAGGACACAGCCTGAGATGACCCAACCAGGGATGATGCAGCAAAGGCAGTGGTGTCAGAGGTATAATTCCTCCACCTAATCCTGGGGTCTGACATGCCTCTGTGGAGAAGCTAAATTATGCTGACTACACTGAAGCAGAGAAAAAGGGAGAGATGGGAATATAAAAGGAAAAATCCTGATGTTTGATTTCATTAAATGTATCAAGATATACAGGTATGGATGTAAGTATTCCCAGCATTTTTAACTCTAAGAAACTAGAGGTAATAATATTCCATAGAAATAAGCCTACTAGCATTATATGCTGACTTGTAAACATCATTTCTGTTTTCTCTAAAATAAACTGGGATTCTTGGAGAAATGCTGATTCTAGCCTCAGGGCAGGAAACGTTTTAGGAGTTCATGAACCTTCTTGCTGTGCCAAAAATTAAGGGAATGCTCAAAATCTGCCGTGGTCATGTCAAAATGACCCAGAAGCCAGCTTGAAGGGGCCAAATTTAGATAATTTTGAGCATCAAAATGAAAACTGTCAATAATATAACAAATCAAATAAGAAAATTAATTAGTGAGTCTATACTTATAAATAAGAACACATGAATGAATAAATGTAAGGAACAGAAAGGGAAAACCCTCGTTTACTAGGGAATCCCTATTTATCATGTAGAAGATATGGCAGAATGTAAAAATATTTTTTAATCACAGTATTTATAATTGATTCATCAAAGTATCATAAATAAATGCTAAAGCCTTTGGTTAAAAGGTAGTCAGCAGGTCCCTGGCTGGGTTATTCAGTTGGCTGGAGCATCATCCATACATCAAAGGTTGTGGGTTTGATTTCCAGTCAGGGCACATAACTCAGTTTCAGGTTTCATCCCCAGTCAGGGTAAGTATGGGAGGCAACCTATTGATGTTTCTCTTTCATCTCTCTCTCTCTCTCTCTCTCTTTCTCTCTCTCTCTCTCTCTTCACCCCCTCTTTCTTCCCGCGTCTTTAAAATCAACAAAGACATATACTTGGGTAAGGATTGAAAATAAAAAAAGAAATAAAGATAGTCAGGAGGCAGAATATTTAGTCTGAGTCACTTTAGAATTACATAGAAAATTAACTTTATAAAGAAGAAATCTGGATTGGGAGTGTTTGTTGGCAAGCTAGGAGTCAGTTGTCCTCCAGGGGAAGGCGGGGAACTGCTGGAGGGGGCTCTCCCGGCCAGGCAGCCCCACTGCCACGGGGTTTTTGTCCGCTGGAGCCACCAGCGCAAATGCAGAGCCCTAGCCATCTTGCAGTGGGAGGTGGATGTCTGCGGCGCTCTGAAGCCTTCGGCTGGGCACCCATCAAGCAGCCAGGGACCCGGGGACCCAGAACTCCGCTCTCCAATCGGCGCAGACACGGGATGGAACCAGAGATCCACAGAGCACACTGAAAGGTCAGATTGCGCCTGATTTAAAGGGGAGGTGGATGTCTGCCGAGGTCTGAAAGCTGCGGCTGATGGAGGCACCCACAGAGCAGCCAGGACCCAGAGCGCGGCTTCCCAGGCGGCACAGACGCGCAGGCGGAGGATTCAGAGATCCACAGGGCGCGCTCGGAAGGGTCAGATTTCGCCTGGGCCAGGGTGCTGTCTCCTACCCCAGCAGGGCAGAGACATGCACTGTGGGAGCCGGGCTGCGGGAAAGCTGCCTCTGGAGAGGTCCGCAGAGGTGGTCAGGGCGTGATCCCTGAGTGTGAAGGCAGACCCTCTGAGCTGTTGACAGAGGAGAGCTCTGGAAAACGACTCTTTTTTTTTTTCTTTTTCTCTGGGGCAGAGGGACAACCTGGGAGTTATTGCAGTGTCCAGGCTGCAAAACCCCCACAAACTGGTTTTGGGAACCACAGAGTAGCAGGATCTGACCACAGCCTAGAGAGGTCCTGTGCTTTGTCTCAGTGATCAATTCCGAAATACTGCCACCCAATGGATGACACACAAATTGACTCTCGCATAACCACAAGAGAATAAAGAGATTAAAACACCAAGAGGGGAACACAGGGAACTGCAATACCTCCCCTACTGGGAAACAGGAGTGCCAAGCAGAATAATAGTGGAAGTGAAGGACCATTCTATTTTTCTTCTTTTTTTTTTTATTTTTCCTTTTTTCTTTTTTTTTAAATTTTTAATTCTTTATTTTTCATTTTCACATATTTTAATTAAAAGAATGTTTTTTTTCTTTCTGCCTCAATTGATTTTACCTTTATAATTATTACATTTTTGTTTTAAACTAGTATTATTAATTACTACTAGTACTTTACCGTTTTTGGAAAAAATAAGTGTCATTTTGTTTTCTCTTTATTTTATTTCGGGATTAGAGTTCTACATTCTATTTTCATCTTCCCTTTAGCATAATTTTACTCCAACTCAACTCCACCTTTATGCCAACACTTTCCTCCTAACTTTCCCCATTTTGCTGTCTTGTTTCTCTTTCCCTTTTCCAACTTTAGATTCTCCCTATTTTTCTCTTTACCTGGTTAAAATTTCACCCCATTTATATATCTAATTTCAAATCCCCTACTACAAGTCCACACAAACCTCTCCCCTCTTGTCTTCACTAGCCAAAAAGTTGTTTTTTCTCTATGTCCTTTTGTTGCTATTTGCCTGAAAAGTGATTATATCGATTTTTTGAAATTGTTTTTGAGAGACTGTTTTAGTTTATTCTACTTATTTTATTTTGCTTTTTGCTTGCTTTGTTTTCTACCTCTCTTTTCCCTCATCTCCCTCGATACCAGTTGCTATTTGCAATTTGCATTAATCTCTAGGTACTGGTTGCTGGCCTTTATTGCGATTAGTGACTGTTCTATTGGAGTTGTCTCCTGACATCTATATTTTGTTCCTCTTTTCTCTCTTATACACTTTCTTTTCTCTCTGACTTTTTTCTCTTCCTCTTTCCTTCTCCTTTTTCTCCTTTTTATTTTCTTATTTTATTTTATTTTATTGTTCATTTATTTATCTTTTTTTTTCTCACTCTCCCAGTTTGATTTTGGCACTTCTTTCTTTTCTTTCTTCCTCATTTTCCTCTTCTTCTTTCTCTATTTACCCCTAATTTGTCCTTCATTGGTGGTCACCTTACTTGTGATTATTAACATTTTGAATACATTTCTACTCAGTACCTTGTGTGCTGTACCTGGTCGTGTTGTAGTTTGTGCCTTTCAATCAATGTAGGATAGAGCACTACATAACCAGACACCCAGAGAAGAAAGACCATGGGCAGAAAAAGAAACAGCCCACAAAAGACAGAAAGGCAGGTTTCACCAGAAAAGGAAGTAAACGAAATAGAACCACAAATAAGCCTACCAGAGAAAGAGTTCAGAGAATTTATCATAATGTGGTTGAAAAGAATGGAAGACAAATTTGACAATATGAGTAAGAGCCAAGAGGAAATGAAGAAGATGCAAGAGGAGATTAAGAAGCAGCAAGAAGAAATGAAGAAGAACCTAGAGGAGGTGAAGAAGCATGAAGAAGAAATGCAGAAGAAACTAGAGGAAGTGCAGAATAAACAAGAGGAAATGAATAATGACATCACTGCTATAAAGAACTTAATAGAAAGCATCAAAAGTAGACTAGAAGAAGCAGAGGACCGCATCAGTGAGCTAGAAGACACGGTAGGAAAAAATACCCAAGTACAGCAGCTTCTAGAAAAAAAAATCAAAAAGCAAGAGGAGAGTCTAAGGGAACTTTGGGATAACATGAAACAAAATAACATCTGCATAATTGGGGTTCCAGAAAGAGTGGAAACTGAACAAGGATTAGAGAACGTGTTTGAAAAAATAATGACAGAAAATTTGCCCAATATAGAAAAGAAAAAACCCACATAAATCCAAGAAGCTCACAGAGTCCCAAGCAAAATGAACCCCAACAAACCGACACTGAGGCACATTATAATTAAATTGGCAAACACCGACGACAAAGTAAGAATCTTAAAAGCAGCCAGAGAGAAACAGAAAGTTACCTACAAAGGAACCCCCATAAGACTAGCTACTGACTTCTCAACAGAAACTCGTCAGGCCAGAAGAGAATGGAATGAAATATACAAAGTCATGCAAAGGAAGGGTCTGAATCCAAGAATACTGTACCCTGCAAGACTCTCAATCAAAATTGAAGGTGAAATCAAAAGCTTCACAGACAAAAAAGGACTAAGGGAATATATTACCACCAAACCACCAATGCAAGAAATGTTAAAAGGTCTGCTGTAATAAAAAGAAAGAGGAAGCGAAGAAGGAACTTGTGGGTAAGGACTAAAAATGGCAACAGATAAGTACTTATCAATAATAACTTTAAATGTAAACGGATTAAATGCTCCAATCAAAAGACATAGGGTAACCAATTGGATAAGAAAACATGATCCATATATCTGCTGTCTGCAATAAACCCACCTTAGGAAAAGAGATGCACACAGATTGAGGGTGAAGGGATGGAAGATGGTATTTCAGGCAAATGGAAATGAAAAAAAGCTGGGGTTGCAATACTTATATCTGACAAATTAGATCTCAAAGTGAAGGACATAACAAAAGATAAAGAAGGCCACTTCATAATACTAAAGGGAACAATCCAACAAGAAGAAATAACTCTGGTAAACATATATGCACCCAATATAGGAGCACCTAAATACATTAAAAAGAAAACTCCTGGAGGGTATTAAGGGAGAGATTGAGAACAATACAATCATAATAGGAGACTTTAATACCCCACTGTCACCACTGGACAAATCCTCTAAACAAAAAATCAGCAAAGAAACATCAATCCTAAATGACTCACTAGACCAGATGGAATTAATTGACATCTTCAGAACATTTCACCCCAAAGCCACAGAATATACATTCTTCTCCAGTGCACATGGGTCATTTTCAAAGATAGATCATATGTTGGATCATAAGAAAAGTCTCTTCAAATTCAAGAAGATAGAAATCATATCAAGCATTTTCTCAGACCACCGTAGCATAAAACTGGAAATCAACTATAATAAAAACAATAGAAAGAAATCAAAGACATGGAGACTAAACAGCATGCTTTTAAACAATGACTGGGTAACCAGAGAGATCAAGGAAGAAATAAAAAAACATCATGGCAACAAATGACAATGACAACACAACAATACAAAATTTATGGGACACAGTGAAAGCAGTCTTGAGAGGGAAGTTCATAGCCCTACAAGCCTACTGAAAAAAACAGGAAACAATGGTAATAAATCACCTAAACCTACAACTCAAAGAGCTAGAACGTGAGCAACAAGAAAAGCCCAGTGTACTCAGAAGGAAGGAAATAGTGAAGATCAGAGTGGAGATAAACAACTTGGAGACCAAAGAAACAATTCAAAAGATCAACAAAACCAAGAGCTGGTTCTTTGAAAGGATAAACAAGATTGACGGACCCCTAGCCAGGTTCACCAAGAAGCAAAGAGAGAAGACCCAAATAAACAAAATCAGAAATGAAAGAGGAGAAATAACAACAGACCCTGTGGAAATACAAAGGATTGTTAAAAAATACTATGAACAACTCTATTCCAACAAATTGGACAACCTGCAAGAAATGGACATTTTCCTAGAAAAATATAACCTCCCAAAACTCAATGAGGAGGAAGCCAAACATCTCAATAGTCCAATAACTATGGAAGAAATTGAAGCAGTCATCAAAAAGCTTCCAGCAAATAAAAGCCCGGGTCCAGATGGCTACACAGGAGAGTTTTACTAAACATTCAAGGAAGAATTAAAACCTATCCTCCTCAGACTATTCAAAAACATTCAAGAAGAAGGAATACTACCAAACACCTTCTATGAAGCCAGCATCACCCTAATACCAAAACCAGATAAAGACAACACAATGAAAGGGAATTATAGGCCAATATCTCTCATGAACATAGATGCCAAAATCCTCAACAAAATTCTAGCAAACCGGATCCAGCAGAACATCAGAAAGATCATACACCATGACCAAGCAGGATTCATCCCAGGAATGCAGGGATGGTTCAATATCCGCAAATCAATAAATGTGATACATCACATAAACAAATTGAGAGATAAAAATCACATAGTCATATCAATTGATGCAGAAAAAGCATTTGACAAAATCCAACATCCTTTCTTGATAAAAACTCTCAGCAAAGTGGGAATAGAAGGAGCATACTTCAATATCATAAAAGCCATATACGATAAACCCACAGCTAACATCATACTCAATGGGCAAAAACTAAAACCATTTCCCCTAAGAACAGGAACAAGACAGGGATGCCCACTCTCACCTCTCTTGTTCGACATAGTACTGGAAGTATTAGCCATTGCAATTAGACAACAAGAAGAAATAAAAGACATCCAAATTGGAAAAGAAGAAGTAAAGCTGTCCTTATTTGCAGATGACATGATATTGTACATAAAAAACCCAAAGGACTCCATTCCAAAACTAATTGACTTAATTAATGAATTCGTCAATGTAGCAGGATACAAAATTAATGCTAAGAAGTCTGTGGCATTTCTATACACTAACAGTGAAATTATAGAAAGAGAGACTAAAAAAGCAATCCCATTTACCATTGCACCAAAAAAATTAAGATACCTAGGAATAAACCTAACTAAAGAGGTAAAAGACCTTTATGCAAAAAACTACAGGATACTGAAAAAAGACATAAGAGGAAGATGTTAACAGATGGAAGAGCATACCATGCTCATGGATTGGGAGAATCAACATCATTAAAATGTCCATACTACCCAAAGCAATCTACAGATTCAACGCACTACCCATTAAAATACCAACGACATATTTCACAGACCTACAAAGAATTCTTCATAGATTCATCTGGAACAAAAAAAGGCCACGGATAGCTACAGCAATTCTGAGAAAAAAGAATAAAGTAGGTGGGATCTCAATACCAGACTTCAAGCTATACTACAAAGCAACTGTTCTCAAAACAGCCTGGTACTGGCACAAGAACAGACATATAGATCAATGGAATAGAATAGAGAACCCAGATATCCACCCAAACCACTATGCTCAATTAATATTTGACAAAGGAGGCATGAACATTCAATGGAACCAAGATAGCCTCTTCAATAAATGGATTTGGGAAAATTGGACAGATACATGCAAAAAATTGAAACTGGACCACCAACTTACACCAAATACAAAAATAAACTCAAAATGGATACAGGACTTAAACATTAGAAGGGAAACCATAAAAATACTAGAGGAATCCACAGGCAGCACAATCTCAGATATATGCAGAAAGAACTTCTTCACTGATACTGCTCCAAAGGCACTGGAAGCTAAAGAAAAAATAAACAAATGGGACTACATCAAAATAAAAAGCTTTTGCACAGCAAAAGAAACCATCAACAAAACAACAAGAAAGATCAATGCATGGGAGAACATATTTGCAAATGCTATCACTGATAAAGGTTTAATCTCCAAAATCTACAACCAACTTATACAACTTAATAAAAGGAAGATGAAGGATCCAATAAAAAAATGGGCAACGGACCTAAATAGAACCTTTTCAAAAGATGACAGAAGGAAGGCCAAGAGACACATGAAAACATGTTCAAAGTCATTAATCATCCAAGAGATGCAAATCAAAACGACAATGCGATACCATCTTACACCCGTTAGAATGGCAATCATCAACAAATCAACAAACGACAAGTGTTGGCGAGGATGCAGAGAAAAAGGAACCCTTGTGCACTGTTGGTGGGAATGCAGACTGGTGCAGCCACTGTGGAGAACAGTATGGAGTTTCCTCAAAAAACTAAAAATGGATCTCCCATTTGACCCTGTAGTACCACTCTTAAGAATTTATCCTAAGAAATTACAAACACCAATCAGAAAGGATTTATGCACCCCTATGTTCATAGCAGCACAATTTACAATAGCCACAATTTGGAAACAGCCTAGCTGCCCGTCAGCAGATGAGTGGATCAGAAAACTGTGGTACATCTACACAATGGAATTCTATGCTGCCATTAAAAAGAAGGAATTCTTACCATTTGCAGCAACCTGGTTGGAACTGGAGAGCCTTATGCTTAGCGAAATAAGCCAGTCAATGAAGGAGAAGCATCACATGATCGCACTCATTGGGGAATAATAAAGAACATTATAAACTGATGAACAAAAGGATAGATACAGAGACAGTAAAGCTTCAAACAGACTGTGAAATTACAGCAGGAAGATTAAAGTTAGATGAGGTAGATAAGAGATCAATCAAAGGCCTTGTATCTATGCATATAATCATAACCAATGAACATAGACACTGGGGGGTTGGGGTATGCCTGGGAGGGAGGGGGGGCAATGGGGAGATATGTATAAAAAATTAAAAAAAAAAGAAATCTGGCCCTAACTGTTTTGGCTCAGTGGATAGAGCCTGTTGACTGAAGAGTTCTGGGTTCGAACCCAGACAAGAGCATGTACCTTGGTTGTAGGCTCAATCCCTGTTATGGGGCATGCAGGAGGCAGCTGATGTTTCTTTCTCATCGATGTTTCTAACTCCCTATCCCTCTCCCTTCCTCTCTGTAAAAATCAATAAAGAATATATATTTTTTTAAAAAAAAGAAGAAGAAATCTGGATCCCACCAACTCAACTAAGTGATTCAACTTAATATTATTAGTAAAGGGACAAAATTATATTAAGTGCCTTATTTTAGAAATCACTGGGATTATATTATCACCAAATAGCATTTCTATCAAATGTATTTAATTTTAATCTAATGAGGAAACACCATATAAATTCAAATTGAAGGACTCTTCCAGAGAGATTAATGAATCTAAGTCAAAGGTATATGGGTATCTATTGAACTATTCTTGCAACTTTTCTTTAAGTGGGGGGGGGGAGGGAACAACAAATAAATTCTCAAAAATAAAATTATAAAGGATCAATAGTCTCTAAATTTATGTAATTCAAATGCATAATGTTTCATGCATGCTCAATTTCATCTTATCTTTATTTTAGGGGCACTTATTTTCTAGTTATCACTTGTGTTTCAGGTAAAAAAAATGTGTTTGCTAAATGTTGAGTAAATTAGTTTTTAATATAATTAATTATAAATTAATCATTAAGAAGAATGAGAAGCATATAAGTGATAAGTATATCATTAGTAGCATATCAAAATAAGATTAAGAAATGTCATTGATAATTGTGGAGATACCACACAATCTGCCATGTGTGGTGGTCAGAATCCTGTGAGGATTCTTGCTATGCTTGGTGAAACTCCCACCTTATCTGTTGCTCTTCTTCAAGGTAGATGACAGATGACTCTCTCTCATTGATGTTTCTATCTCTCTCTCATTCTCTTTTCCTCTCGAAACTCAATAAAATTATATTAAAAAAATGAATTCAGACCCTGTGAACACTATTCCTCATACTTTATGTTTAACAAAGTAATTCCCATCATCACTGTTCATAATACAGATGCATTTGATGAGATCAGCTGCTTCCTGCACACCATCCACTGAGCCAAAGAGGCTAGGGTGGTTTGAGTTCATTTTTAAGATTGGCCAACCCGATGGTTCTTGGATTCTGAAAACATTTCCAAATACCTTTCCATGGTCTTTTAGTTTGTCAAAACCTCAATCATATGTGGTGATTTTGAGATATTTAATCCATATGTTTCTAACTTACGTTGATTTAACTCATTCAAGTAGATCTCCAAGATGACAGAGTAATTCCTAAGAAGGCAGGAAATTCTGTTAAGGATTTTTTTTTTTTTTTGCTAATGTACGTACTTGACTGGAGTACCTCCAATCTCAGAGAGCTGAAATAAGTTTAGAATTTGGCTTGATTATTTTCCTTTACCTCAATATAAATTTCATCTGAAACTGAGTTGTGGAAAACTTCTCTGTGCTACTTGTTTTCTTCATGGTCTAGTCATTCTTCAGTTGGTCTAGAGCTGAAATACAATCTGAGTTCAGGATGTTTACATGACAGGAAAATGTCAATGATTTATGTCCACACTAGCATGAACAGAATTCAAAATAGTTTTTTTTTCCATCCTATCTGCCCCATTTGGGTTGCTTTGGGTTGAACCAGAGGGACAAAGTTATTGGACAAGAACATGGCAAATAGAGTGCTGAGTTCTTTGCAGTTCTTGTCTAAACCATGCGAACCTCTCACATCAATTATCACCAAGATATCTGTTCCAGTTACACTCATTGAACTAAACTAATCCAACAGCCCAACTCAATGGTATTATTTTATTTACACTGCATAAAATTCACAATCTCCACAGTTGTTTATGGCTATCCTGGGACTGTATGCCCTCCATTCCACTAGTTTTCATTCTCAGTAGAGATTTTAGAATGGTTATTTGGGGTAAGATCATAATTTAAAGCCCAAGTTTACTACTTGAAAAAAAATTAGAGAAACTTTATCCATATTCATTAAAAATGTATTGAGCTCCAGGGTGCTCAGTGGACTGCTACTCACTGCAGTGGATATCATATACCACTCTCCTCCCCTTCACAATGTTCACTTTCTTTCACTTCCTCATATCTGCAAGATCTTTCTTACCTAAGACCTATATTCATGCTGTTTACTCTGCCTAACCACTTCCCTTGTCTATCTCCACAAATAGATATGCTATTTCCAGCTACTCCATCTTATCCTTGATAAGAGAGACCTTTTTTCACCATCTAATATAAGTTCTCTCTTCAAGCACCTCTATTTTGATAGCACATCATTATTTGTAATAAAATATTCATTTGATTATTTTCTTGTATATGTTCTATCTCCCACAAGACTGTATGGTACACAAGGGCAAAGGCCACATCTGTTTTGTCAACCACTGTATAGCCATTCCTTTTTTGCATAGGGTCTTATATATGGTCAATATTCCACATAACTGAGAGACAGTGCCTGTTCACACTTTAATCTGATAGACAACATGTTTCATTAACATGTTAATAGATTGATATACTGTAGTATGTTTATGATCAAGTGATGAATCCAATAAAGAAAATGCACAGCTATCCTTCTTTATAAGTAGTTATTTCTTTGCTGATATGTCCAAGCAGAAACTTCTTGGAAATATTTTCAAACACTCTTATGAAGTTGAGCCAAATAATTAAAGGTCAATAAAACTTCCTCCCACTAAATTCATTTGTGCTTATATTATATTTCCTCCAGAGCAAGAGAAATAGAAGTTATTGTTCATCACTGGGGGAAAAAAATGCAGTGAGTAACCATTACTTTATACCATTTTATATTAATCATCTTTCTGTATGCTTCATCTTTCTATTCCTTGCTGTTAACTATTCTTCCCAGAAATGAGTATGTCAGCATTTTGTGCATGAGCTATGAAGAAAAAAAAGTCAGACATAATTCCAAATTGTTCCAATATTCTGTCCTGTTTTGGTTTGCATGCATTCAGTCTACTAGTAAAATGATATAAGCATGACTGACTCAGTGAAAATGGAAGACATGCCTTTAAATGCTTTGATACTGGGTAAAGTTGACACTAGTTTTCATAAAACATGGGAATAGAATAATCAACACTAAGGGAAAATTTTGGTGTTTCATAGGAGTAAGATCACTGTGTCTTCCTTGCTGATCCTCTGAAGTCATCTCCTAGTAACTTCTAATTAGTAAAGTCTTGTTCTCCAGTGCCTTTTAATTAATATGTATCTGCCTCAACCTGTATATTCTAACCCCTAACACAGTGGTCGGCAAACTCATTAGTCAGCAGAGCCAAATATCAACAGTACAATGATTTGAAATTTCTTTTGAGAGCCAAATTTTTTAAACTTAAACTTCTTCTAACACCACTTCTTCAAAATAGACTTGCCCAGGCCGTGGTATTTTGTGAAAGAGCCACACTCAAGGGGCCAAAGAACTGCATGTGGCTCGCAAGCCGCTGTTTGCTGACCATGGCCCTAACCTAATAATCTAATAGTAATTAATCACTCAACTTCCCTGTGTGAGATGGAAATCAAGACAGTTGTCTAGGCACTTGGGATGGTAAGAGGGAGACAGCACATTGGAAGTCCCTCAGGGATTCATAGTACAGTGGACATCTGGGACACAATGAGGAAAACACACATGGATATCTCATAATCTAGTCACTGAACAGTGTGAAGAAGAGGCTGGAGAGGGTCAGAGATATCTCTTTCTGTCTCATATCAATGAGGCTTTAAAATTGGCCCTCCATCTAAATAGTCTTTTATGCTCATCCCATAGCCAACACCTATCCTGACCCCAAATTTTTCCAACCCCATGCAATACAATTTACTTAGAGACTCCAATGCTTAAGTGCTGGACATTATACTTCCTACAACCTGGATGACTAGAACAACAATGGCTCTTCTCCCCGGGAGCTTGCTGCCCTGCCGTGGAGGTGAGAGTGGGAGTTACTGAAGGGACCTGAACTACTACTATAACGTATAAAGTGCTATGAGAAATGCATGAGCAATGTGCTATGACAGTATAGAGCAGAAGAGAACAGATTCCCTGAAGATTTGTTTGAACACTCTGAAACAACAGTGGCCTCACTTGCATCTGGCATTTACCTATTTATTTTCCTACCAGGTTGGTGGTTCCTAGGTCCACACTAAGTTTCTAAAATTCACTAAAGAGGATTCAGAGGACTCAGCTTAAAATCATATTTAGGGATAGGATTTATTATAGTGAAAGGATTCAAAGTAAAATTGGCAAAGGGAAAAGACACATGGGCCAAGTTTGCAGGACACCACACACAAGCTTCCAAGGATCCTCTCCTGTGGAGTTACAGAAGACGTTCTCAATTCATCCAGCAATGAGTGTGACAGCACGTGTGATATGTTGTCTGTCTATAGGGAAGTTCATCAGAGAACCCAGAGTTTTGACTGGGTACTAGTCATATAAGTACCTTTTGTCTAGCCAGTAAAAAAATTTCAGAGTTCCAGAATAAAAACAGGTGTTCAGCATAAACCACACTGTTTGTATAAAGGGTTTATGCACAGGGAGCCATTCTTATCAGTTCTGGCCATGGTAAGAACTGATACATGGGGTTTGGAGTGAGGAGAATATCCCCCTTGTGGGTTCTTGCCCCCAAAAGTTTGAAGAATAAACTCAGGGACTAAAAGATTTCTTTAGTAGAAATTTATTGCCAGCACATACAAACTTTCCTCAGGGATGGATCACCAAAGGCGGAACGCCTGGGGAGGAGTCCCCAAATGGAAAAGCCTGATCACTCTCTAAAATGGGGAAAAAATAAATCTAAAAAAATCTTCTGAGTCTCTTTGACTTCGGGTTTATAAAGGCTGTCGCTTTTTGTCTAAACACAACCCTTTCTAATTGAACCCTTCCTTAATATAGGAACCCCATGCTTTCTTCATTGGTCACTCTGCTACATAGTTTCAGTTTCAAAGTCCAAATCCCATGTGGTCTCTGTCTTCATCTCCCCCTTATCTTGCAACATTCCTCTATCCTCTGTGAAAATGTTTGCCTCTTCCAGGTATTTTGTGACTTTTCTCTATCCTCTTTAAAAATAAGATAAGCATTTTAGCATGTCCAACCCTCCACTTGTGCATTTCTCTGCCATGGACCTTCCCTTTATTCCCTGAAACTGCCTGTCCTACCTCTAAAATTTCTTTCAGAGAACCTTTCCCAAATCCAAGTTCCCAGGTGCTAGCCAATATCCAACCTTACAAGCAGATCTTTTTATGGATAGTGTTTATATTAACTAATTTCTGCACATCTATCTATTTATTTGTTTATACATGTATTTGTATATCTGGAAAGAAGAGTGGCTTTTGGATTTGTATTCTAGTGTCAATCCATGTTAAACAATACTAGGTTTTCTTTTTAAATGATACAAACTTAATATAATATTTATTTGCAGTGGGCGAGTTGGAGCCAGGTGGTTCCTGCTTACAAGAGCCCATTGGGCTTCTCTCACCTCTTAGAGAACAGGCCATTAAATATTTATCAGCACACCATTGCCCATTTTTATGTTCCAGGTGAAAGGGTGAGTTGAGAAAATAAATAAATTTTCACAGCTACCAAGTAAAACCCCTATTCACTTTTATTTATTCATTTATTTAATAAATGTGAAATTAAAAAGAAAAACTTACTACCTTTAGAGAACTGACTACCGGTTGGGGAGAGAGATAATATATACAAAATGAGCAAGCCAGATTATTCTCACATCCTAATATATAAAAAGCTAGGGGCCATCACGACCGAAACAACCAGATGATGACCAAACAGCAAGCTGTGTGAGGTGACAAGGCCAGCAGGGAGGTTAGTGAGGGATGACCAAACGACTGAACAGAAGGCTGAGTGGGGCAGCAAGGCTGGCAGGGGAATGGGGGGGGGGGGTGGGGGGGGACGACACGAGCGGGGGGGGGGGGGGGGGGAAGCAGTTGGGGGCTACCAGGGTGGCGGGGGGAGGCAGTAAGGGGTGACCAGGCTGGTGGGGGAGAAGGCAGTTAGAAGTGACCAGGATGGTGGTGGAGGGGGTCGTTGGGGGTGACCAGGATCGCAGGTGGGGGCCAGGCAGGCAGGCAGGAGGGCCGTTAGGAGCCAGTGGTCCCAGGTTGTGAGAGGGATGTCCCAGATTTGTACATGTGAAATGCTCTGAGGAGTGGCAAAGGCTCTGGAGAAAGTACAGGCTGGGCTGAAGGGACTCCACCACTGTGCATGAATTTTGTGCACTAGGCCTCTAGTTAATGTATATTTTTCCCTCACTTCCCCAAAAGACTCAAAAGAAATATAAGTATTTTTCCTTCTACTCCAGAAAGTTTTATCTATGTCTGGACTCTCCAGTTTTTAATGAATGTGGAGATGCAAGGTTTCCTGAAGACAACCTTCCTCTTAGACTTTTTTGAGGAGATGAGGTACAAATGAAAGAGGCTGGTGCTGGCAATGGGGATACAGACTGGCCTTCCCATGGGAAAAGGTGCTGTTGTTTCTGAACTAGGAGAGAGCCATGTACTTAGGCTGGTGGGGGCTTGGAAGGAGGCCACGAGCTGTAGCATGTAGTGAGTGGTCCACTCCTCCCCCTGCCGTCCTGTGAAATATTTTGTACATGTGAAATGCTCTGAGGAGTGGCAAAGGCTCTGAAGAAGTGCCACAGAGTAGCCAGGGGCTAACTCTACAAAGGGTAGACTTGGGATCCAAGCTAAAGATCCTTGCACTCCGGATCCAGAGACTCAAAGCATGGAACAGAGTGAAGAATCTCAGAGGGAGAGTGGATGGGTGGGAGGTAAGAAACCAAAAACCTGTGTGCAATATGCATAACCCAGGGATACAGACAATAGAGTGCTGAAGAACTGAAAGGGGGCTGAAGCGGGGGGTGAAGGCTGGAGGGGGTCAATGGGGAAAAAGGGGACAAATGTAATACTTACAACAATAAAGAATAAAAAAAATCTATAAGAAAAAGATCTTTGCATTCCTAGGCAGCAAGGAGCAAGTACATGCTTACAGAAATCTTATTATGCTGCAGACACTATTTTGATCATTTTATGTGTTTTAACACTTTGAATCCAAACAGCACCCAATAAGGTGGATACCATTATATGAAAGAAAAAATGGAAGCACAAGGAGTCCAAGGAACTTTGCCACAGAGCTAGGAAGTGCCAGTTTTACACGGGGCCCCAGAAGCCACGGAGAGTACCACCACAAATTGTTGGTTGCAGATATTAGATTTCCTTCTTTTTTAAGAATTTTATTTCACTTATTTATTCTTTTAGCTTTACTGCAATGTAATAGACAGCTAACATTGTGTAAGTGTAAGGGGTAAAATGTAAAAATTTGAGATATATCAAAATGATTACCATAATAAGATTAGTTAACATCCAACACCTCACATAGTTACTTTTTGTATTCTTGTGATGAGAATTTTTAAGGTCTATCCTCTTAGCCACTTTCAAATAAACAACACAGTATTGCTAACAATAGACCCAATGCTGTACATTACATCCCAAAGACTTATTGATCTTTATAACTAGAATTTGTACTCTTTGATCACCTTCACCCATTTTCCCTACACCTCAGCTCTGTCTATGGCAATCACTAACATGTTCTCAATTTCTGTGTCCTTTCTTTAGAGTCCACATATAAGTGAGATCATACGATATTTGTCTTCTCTGTTTCACTTATTTCACTTAGTGAATGCCCTCAAGGTTCACCCATATTGCAAATGACAGTTTCCTTTTTTTTATCCTATATAATAAAAGGTTAATATGCAAATTGACTGAATATCAGAGCAACCAGTAACTATGATGCATACTAACCACAAGGGGTCAGACGCTCAACACAGGAGCTGCCCCCTGGTGTTCAGTGTGCTCAGCCAGAAACCCGGCTCACTGTTGGCAAGTGCAGTAGTGGTGGCAGGAGCCTCTGCCTTCAGTTGGACTTCCCTCAAGGGCTCGCAGACTGTGGGAGGGTGCAGGCCGGACTGAGGGACTCCTCCCTCCAAGTGCATGAATTTCATGCTCTGGGCCTCTAGTTACTAAATAATTGTGGATATGTGTGTGTATGTGTGTGTGTGTGTGTGTGTGTGTGTGTGTGTGTGTCTGTCTCTATTGAGATGGGGGGGTTTGTAAGCTCAAAAGTGTGCTTTTCTGCTTAGGGTTTACAGCAGACTCACAGGAGAGTAAGCAAGGCAAAAATTAAACCCAGAGGAACAATGAGAGTCCCAGGGGTAAGATGTGTAAACATTCCTCAATGAGAACTCAATTTTACAATGACTCAAAATATGTTTTATCACACTAAGCTGAGAAAGGCATTTTGTGTTTTCTCTGTTCATCTGCCTATGGACACCTAGATTGTTTCCATGTATTGGCCTTTGTGCCTAATGCTGTAATAAATATAAGGATGCAGATATCTCTTTGAGACAGTGATTTCATTCCCTTCAGACATCTACCAAGAAGTGGAATCTCTGGGTATTATAGTAGTTCTATTTTTAATTCTTTTTAATTTGCACAATTTATTTAATACTGGAGGCCTGGTGTACAAAATTCATGCAAAAATAGGCCTTCCTTCCCCTGGCTGACAGCACCAGTTTCCCTCCAGTAGGCACCTGAGACCTGGACTTCCCTCGCAGCCCTGGCTTTGTCCAGAAGGACATCTGGTCTAATTAGCATATTGCACTTTTATTATTTTAATATAGTACAGTTAGCAAAAAGGGACCAGATTTGACCTGCTCTCTAGATGATTCCAAATATGATACTTGTTTTTTTTTACATTTATTAAAAATCATTATTTTTTTAAAAATATATCTTTACTGTTGAAAGTATTACAGATGGCTTCTTTGTTTCTTTCTCCCCAATGACCCCTCCACCCTACATCCATCCCTCCCAAGATTTCACCACTCTATTATATACACTCATGAGCTATGCATACTAGTTTATGCATATAAGTTCCCCAGTTAATCTCTCCCCACTATCCACCCCTGAAATTCATCAGTCTGTTCCATGGTTCTATGTCTCTGAATCTATTTTATTGATCAATTTATTTTGTTTATTAGATTCCACATATGAGTGAGATCATGTAATACTTATTTTTCTCTTACTGGGTTATTTTTGCTTAGCATAATACCCTCCAGATCTATCCATGCTGTTGCAAATGATAAGAGTTATTTCTTTTTTACCACTGCATAATATTTCATTGTATAAATGTACCACAGCATTTTTATTCATTCATATGTTGATGGGCACTTGGGCTTTTTCCAATTTATCCTAAGAAACCCAAAACACCAATCAGAAAGAATATATGCACCCCTATGTTCATAGCAGCACTATTTTTAATTTTTTGAGGAGCCTTCATACTGCTTTCCATTGTAGTTGTGCTAAATTTCCACCAAGTGTGCAAAAGTATTTTACTCTCCACATCCTCTTCAATACTTATGATTTCTTGACATTTTGAGATTAGCTCTTCTACCTGGTATGAGGTGTTATATCATTGTGGTTTTGATTTGCATTTCCCCCTTGCTTAGTGAAGTTGAGCACTGTTTCATGTTCCCGTTGGGTATCTGTATATCTTCTTTGGAAAAATGTCTCTTCAGGTCCTTTTCCTGCTTGTAATTGGACTACTTGGGTTTTTGTGAAATTATTTGCGATTACATTATATGAGTTTCTTATATAACTTGGAAATTAACACCGTATCAGATATGCAGTTTGCAAATATTGCTTCTCATTCCATACGTTGCCTTTTTATTTTGTTGATCATTTCTTTTGCTGTGGGAAACACCTTAGTTTGATGTAGTCATATTTTTGCTTTTGTTGCTTGTGCTTAGAATGTCACAGCATAAAATCATTGTCAAGATCAATGTTAAAGAGATTTCCCCTATATATTCTTCTAGGCGTTTTATGGTTTCCAGTCTTCCATTTAAATCCTTACTGCATTTGAATAAATTTTTGTGAGTGATGTAAGATAAGAATTCAGCTTCATTTTTTTTTGCATGTGAATATTCAGTTTTCCAGCATAGATATTAGGCTTTATTAAAAATGGGCATTCATTTTGATGATCATGTATTGCAAGTGCATTTATAAATTGCCTTTTGATGGTTATATGATCTCTAAAATGATAAACTGCAAAATACCTTTGCTTATCTTAGTGTGATAAAAATATATTTTGAGTCATTGTGTAATTGACCTCTTCCTAAAGGATGTTTACACGTCTTGCCCTTGGGACTCTCATTATCCCTCAGCGTTTCATTTTCGAGTTTATTTTCGCCTTGCTTACTCCCCTGAGAGTCTGCTGCAAGCCCTAAGCTGAATAGGATGCTTTTAAGTCACTATGCTCACACAGTATGCTCTTTTGAAGAATGTTCAGCTTTAGTTACAATAACTGCTTTTGTTTCACTGCAATTCTCTGCTTGTGCTTTGTGTCTTTTCATACAAAATTTTTTAAAAAAGAATCTCTCTTGTCTGCCTGGAATTTTAGAGAGAAGGACAATGATGGATTCAGAAACATGCTTTAAGAATGTGTCCTCTAAGAAAACTGCTCCTTGAAAGCCATCTTCTAAAAACCTCTTAATACTTCTTGCTCAAATTAGTTCAATGAAAATGAATTGTTCCACTGAGTATAGCAATGAAACTATGAACAGAGAGTGTTTGCCTGAGAAAATGGCCAAAAATAATTTGGAGAAGTGTATTCCTATCATACCTGTGCTTTGCCTCCCTTTTTTATTTCTTCTCATCTTTTGGCCAAAGTTCAGGGGAGAATCATGCTTTCACGTTCCCTTTGCCAGAGTATTTCCCTGGGGTCGTTTTCCTCCCAGCCCACAATCCTACTAACACAAATCTCAGATTAGTGAGCAAATATTTCCCTGCTGAACTGAAGTTCTGCTGTTTTAGCTGCCCCTTGCCAAAGCCAGCATGATTTGAACATTCCTCTTCACCTAATATCAGCACCCATCAGATAACTACTAAATGAATAGGGGCTGCAGGTTATCAGGAATGCTAACAATGCAGATAAAGCCCTGATAACTGGCAACTGTGATTTAATTCAGCCGGATCACAGCTCAGGAGGGTGTCTGTCACAGGTACAGAAATGCTGGGGAGACTTGGCTTAGTGCCTATAACTTACAGTGCCTTTCCCTCAGCCAAGCAGCCAGGCATTTCATATCTAAAGTCAACACAGGAATGAAACAAATTCCATTGTCCTATCTGGCAGCTGCTTACCATGGCAAATCAACTCCCTGTGACTGATAGAAAGGGAAATAGGCACGTATTTTCACCTGGAGGAATGAATTAAAATGACTGACTGTGAGGTAGCCATTGACCCAATTAGGCATTGAGAAAAGGCTCAATTGACCTCTTAAGACATTCCATTTACTGGTTTCAGAATTGGGTTCCAATAGCCTGCTAAGTGTGGTGGTGCCTGAGGCAGAGCACTTTGCCTAAATATTTCAAAGCAGTCATAACCTATTTATTGCCTGTTTGTAGATTGGCAAGAGTATGCACTAGCGGAGCCTTGGGGAATTAGAGTTTTAATCTTACCCCTCTACTTCATCTCCTATCTGTCTGAATAGACTGTTTGTTTTTATTTGTAATGTACCTTCATCATCAACAAAAAACCACTATTTTGAGCAACTGAGCCTTGAGGCCAACCTCTGCTCAGTTTGGGTGTGTTGTGTCTATTAGCGATGTTAGGCAGAGGGACACTAAGTGTGTTCCTCAGTCTGACCAGTAGATGGAAGCATTTTTGACCTTGTGACACCTCTAGCTTCCCAGTCCCAGAAGAGAATTTTGACTTTCAGGAAAAGCTGAGAAGCTGAGTCACCAGACCCACTGTCAGTCATAATGTCTTATTTGTATATGGAACATCTATCAAATAAAGAGGAGTCTATATGTTTTGAGATAATTAGAAAAAAATAATTAAAACTAATCAGAGTTTATTTTCAATAACCTCAAACACTTAATTCTCTTAATTCCTCACACTCTTTTAATAAAACAATATAAAATGAAGATAATAATTTATTAAAATTTGTGGTTTAGAATTAATATATTTCTCCTTAAATACCAAAGTGCTTTCTAAACCCTGCATCTTTAACCAATGGTTAATGAGCCAGAGGGTTTGACAGAGGTACTCAGCCAGCTAGCCGAGATACTGGGTTCTAAAGCAAACTACCTTTCTGCTGAAACCTTATTATAATACCTCCTTTACCTATTTCTTTAAGGTAGGCAGGTTTTAATTTAGAAACCATAGGATATTTTTGACAGAAATGTCAAGGAGATTATAGGTTATTACTAATCCTTGGCAGTGATTCAAATATGGGGTAATTATGTGTCTTGACATAGTTGATAATTGGACTGATACTGAAACTGAAATATAACCTATCTCCTGAATCTGAAACTCAAGGCATATTCAAATAAAGCCTTGAGTGACTTTTTTCCACTGAAAGAAATAATGTCTACAGCCCATGCTTTGAATCATACCAGAAGGAAGACTGGCAGCCCCTGATGGTATTATATGTCTTATGTAGGCATTCTCCTGCAAAAGCTCTAGTGTTCTTTGGTAGACAAAGGTATTCTAAGGACATCTTAGCAATTTTGCATAAGAAACTGCTGATATGCCTACCTAAATGTGTTGTATCCATACTAGAGAAGTACATATATTTACATATAAATTATATAGATTATATGTGTATTCTTGTACAAACATACCTATAATGAAAGACCACACAACTACCAAGAGAGCATGCATAAGGCAAAAATGGATTTATTCACTTAATCCTGTGATGGTACAGCTGGCCCCAAGTAATCGCCCTGACTTTGAAACAGTTATATGACAAATAAGAGAAAGTACAGTACTATATCTATCCTGCCACTGATTTTCTTCTCCACTTCCCATTAATCTCAAATTTTTATTTTACAAAATTTTTGAAGGAGTTGTTTAATTCCCTTTCTTCACTTTCCACTTCTTCAACCTCTAGAAGCCTTGCTTTTTTTCTTTCCACACCCTGACATTTCTTTCAGAAAGGTGACCAGTGACCCAGTCATCTAGATATCTAATGAACACTTTTCAGTTATTGGTCTGACAACCTAGCAGCATTGAACTACATCGAATATTCTTTTTTGTCAAAACCATCATGTACATTGGCTTCTGTAGCTCACACTATCCTGGTCCTCCTCTGTGCCATTTCTATATCTCAGAATTAGATCTTTGGCCTTTCACTTTTCTCACTTTACACTCTCTACCTAGGCAATTTCATCCACTTCTGCAGATCCACTTACCACTTATATGCTGGTTTCTCATCCATACCTATACTCAGACCCAGATATACCTCCCACATATAGACATGTAAGTAGATATGTATGATAGTGTTCTTCAGACTGTGAGTCACAATCCATGAGTGGGTTTGAAATCAGTTGAATGAATAGAGACCAGCATTTTAAATATGAATATGGAATACAATAGAGAATATCAGAGTGCCTCAAGCTTATATAGAATAATTACTATTTTGTAAAACTTTTTGTCATTTGATCGGATATGGAATTGTAATTTTAAACATATTTATTTCACTCAGTCATGGTTAGACATTGAAAGACACTGAATGTTCCCACATAGATGTTTCAAAAGTAATCTCTGCAGCACATTTTTTAAAAAAAAATTTGTTTTCAACCCCAAACCTGTTTCTACTGCAGAAAATTCTATTTCTAGTTTATTGGTTCAGCTACCTAAGTTAGAAATCTGCAGGTTGCCTTAAAGTCAGCTTCTCCTTTACACTACCCAGATCATCAACGAAACCTACAAATTTGCCTTCTAATGTGTTCACAGTTCTGCTCTTCTCTCCATTTCTACAACCACCAGGCCAGATCAGGTCACCTGGTCTTTCTCTTGGACTATTGCAATTGCCTCTAACTAGATAAATGCATCAGTAATGAATGATGAATATATCAGACAGTAAAAAGTAAATATATGAAATCATTAACATTTGTATCCCAGAGGGTCCATCTTTAGCAGACTGATAAGGGCTTGGGGCTACACGTTTCATTTTTTTTTAATATATTTTTATCGATTTCAGAGAAGAAGGGAGAGGGAGATAAAAACATGCATGATGAGAGAGAATATTTGATCAACTGCCTCTTGCACACACCCCTAATGGGAATGGAACCCACATCTCAGGCATGTGCCTTAACATGGAATTGAACTATGACCCCTGGTTCATAGGTCAATGCTCACCCAGTGAGCCATGCCATCAGGGCCCATTTAATGTTTTAAGACTGGTATCAACAAACACCAGCCCTTGGATTTTATAATCAGAGAAATACAGAATAAATTAATGAACACCTGGACTATAAAGCAGACCTCAAATGGTTTTCCTTAAGTACATCTATATATATAAAAGGCTAATATGCTAAGTGTCTAACCATCCAACTGGCTGCTATGACACTCACTGACCAACAGGGACCAGACGCTTAATGCAGAAGCTGCTGAACTGCAGTGACTTCAATGGTGGTTCTTAGGCAACGCACCCCAAAACAAAAGAGGAGGGAGCCTGATTCTTCAAGGGGCCATGCCCTTCCACCTTTGGCCATGGTTATGTTGTTGCTGGGGCACTGTTGGCCCTGAATCTGGTTTACTGCACACTTATGTTTGTGTTCGACAACAGCAACTTTGCAGAGTGCCCTCTCGCACTCTGGAACCCTTTGGGGATGTCGGAGAGCCACTTTCAGCCTGATCCCCACAGGCCAGGCTGAGGGACTCCACCTATCTGAGGGATCCCGCTTGCTCCGCAGACGCCAGGGAGGGAACATGGGAGGTTGATTCCAGGGCATGTCTGGCCCATCTTGCCCAGTCCTGCCCTGCTGGACACCTTCTAATTAATTTCTTTTCAATGTGCATGAATCCATGCACCAATTCACTAGTATGAAGATAAGAACCCATCCTTACCCAAATTCTGATTATCTGTAGCAGCTGTGAGGGAGACTACCTAAAAAATAGCCAGGGATTTGGGAGAATGCTAATGCTGCTAGGTCCTATTGTTTTAGTAGCACCTGAAATTCATGTTTTCCCCTCAAGGGCTACTCTCCCAGGCTAAGGATTATGTAGAGGAGATCAAACAGTTATCATGGCATATACAACAGATGCCATCCTACTGTTGAGCTGCCTTCGTTGCCCTAAACCACAAAATAAACAGAATGATATCTGATAAATACACAGGTTTTCAGGTGTTATTTTTTTTTCACTGGTTGCAGATTTCTTAATTTCA
>JAAGEH010000076.1:61045996-61080154 GCA_011751065.1 Lasiurus cinereus
GTTATGGAGTAGAGAAAATCTGCAGCTTCTTTCCCAAGGTTATTCAAGACAACCAACTCACCAAAATATCCAGCTTTTTGCCATATTACTAACTGCCTGAGACACTTTAATGGAGGAGATGAGAGCCTTGGCTGTTATCGGTATTGGAGACACTGCACTTCTCTTTCTGAGTATGGTGCTCCTTCCAGCACCTTCCCATCTGCAAGACAGACAGAAAGGCTTTGTGAACAGGAAGCAGAGCTGGAGCTACAAAAGCCTGAAGCCTGTGGAGACAGGCGTCGTGGGCTCCGGACGTCTGCAGAAAAAGTTGAAAATGAGCCAATGTGTGAAGAATTGGGAGGAGTTCTAAAGCCCTCTGAAGACATCAAAAGCCAAGTATCATAAGAAAAGGAATAAAAAAATACAAACTGCCATTTTTATAGCCTTCTCAGAATTACTACCAATTTCATTAATCCTGGAAATATTTCATTGGGATAATGTTATTCATAACTATGAAAATAAAGAAGACATGTTTTCAAAGGTAACAAACATAAAAATAAAACATTTAGAGGGAGGAAGCCTACGATAATGAATATTTTACCATTTGATCAAGCTGTTAGATGATGTCTTTTGCCTGACTAGTAAGTCCAGGGATCTTCAAAAGAGTTTCACGCAAAGCTCATCTCTGAGTATGTGCATTACACCTGCAGGCCAGGCAGGACAGGCGATTTACCCAGAGCAGCAGAAGTGTGTTTCTTCCTAAGAGCTGTGCAGTGTTAAGATGGATCCAAATACAGGGATTAAGAAGTGGCTCTGGTCAGGGTTCTGAGGGTTAATATGTCTACAAAGATCTTGGAAAGGCATTTTTAAATGACAGAATTTGCAAAACTCATAGAGTCAACTCTCTCAAAACCTCCTAAAGTGTCTGTCACTTTTCTCTCTGGACAACATATTGAAAGATTTCAATATCCAGTAAAAGAGCTTGCTATTTAATGATGTGGAGATACACAGCTCCGTATAGTAGCCACTGGCCAGCCATGTGTGACTATTTAAATCTAAGATCTAAAATTAATACAGTTAAAAGTTATGTTCTTCAGTTGCACTAGCCACATTTAAAGTGCTCCATGGCCTCATGTGACTACTATTTACCATATTGCACAGCACATATTGCACAAAACATTTCCAACAGTACAGAAAGTTCTATCGAACAGCACTCATCTAAAGCAACTTGTCAGTGTATTCTGCAGTAATATACAGGGAGTTCTCAGTTAAGGTTTTTATTTTCTGCAGTAATTTTTTTTTTCACAGTGAGTCTCTGAAATAAACTGGAATATAGGAATTTCCCAAACCAATTTAGGCATCAAACTTTTCTTTGTGGATGAACTGCCAGGGCAGTGTTCCATGTAACAAACTTTGGGAATGTGAATCTGTAGAGTAAGTAGCCTGACATCATGGACTATGCCTTCTTCATCTCTCTCTCCCCCTTCTGTATCTAGAATAAGGCTCCACTCATAGTAAGTATGTAGTGTAGGCTTAACTGAGCCAAGTGCTAAGACCAGGTAAAGAGATATAGGGTGAGAACCATCTAGTTTTTAGACACCCAAACCATGTACATACTGCACTGAGGTCCCCAGTTAAGGTAAAACCACACAATCTTCTATACTCAAATACATACGCCTTTTTAATGTCTACATTTGGATTCACCTTTCTGATGTACACCACTTGAAATTATCATTTTTGTTCTTCTTCAGAAAACAGTAAACATTCTAAAAAAAAAGGTGTATTTTCCTGAATTATTATTTAATTTATTAAATTAAGTTGAGTTGGAATTTGCTTAAAATTCTAATATCTTTAACTGCTCTGAGAAGAAAGAATGCCAAAGACTCCAAAACCTCTCTATCTTCATAGGATTGTAGTTTGGACAAATTCTAATAAAAATTTGATGCTTTAAAAACAACTTAAATTTTCCTTTAGTGACATATCTTACCAAAAGCTGGCTGGAGCCTGGAAGGCGAGAGAACATCTTTTCCAAGGAAAACCACAATTTTTTTTTTAAGTCTTTAATGTACTATAGTTTATTTTTCTTTTAACGGGACCCTCCTAAAATCTTGGTGTCTTGGTTGTCCTATTTCTAAAACAAGATAGATACTCTGAGACCCTAATAGGATGCTGGGGGCGGGGGAGAGATGATGGTGAGAGGAAATTGCTTTAATCTCCACAGAGACCAGTTAATAAGCAAACCCTCCAAAGCTTTTCATATTCTGAACCTTTGTTCTTCTTTTCCTTGTCCAGACATTTTTGTCTTTTACATCCAAGACCCATCCCTCCACAGGAGACTAACAACACCCCACTCCCCCCCCCGCACCACATCTTAATGTCTATTAGGCTCACCATTGGACCTTGCATTTGGCTTGGCCCTTGCTCTTCTCTCCATTAGGTGGGTACTTTTGTGCCATGTTCTGTTTCCCAGATGAGCTGAAAGGCTCTTTAGAATAGATAACACAATTTAGTGACCTCCTTTGTTTCTTGAACACTTAGTACAGTATCATGCAGGCACCAGATAAAGAACATCTTTACACATTGCTTAAAGTAGATGAATTATATTGGACAGTAAAATTTACTTTATTCGGGATTTTCTAATTTAGAATTTTTGGTAATACATATAATATGTAAGATCTTGGAAAATTAAATAATAGCAAAAACATTTTTATAAATTTAACCTTCACAAAAGAACAAATTATTTTTATATCTTTAAAGATACCGATCAATCTATATAATAACCTTTTTGTAATAATGCAGTGGTTAGATGAACTAGAAGTTACCTAGTTGTTGTTTTTTTCTTGGTAGTATTTTTTTATTTTATACAACATAAAATTCTCTATTTTAAAGTATACAGGTCAACGGATTTTAATATAACCATTGTGCTGTACACCCATCACTACTATCTAATTCCAGAACTTTTTCATCAACCCTAAAAGTAACCCTATGCTTTACTTAGGGTGGTAAATACACAATACAATATACAGATGATATATTGTACAATTGTATACCTAAAACCTATATAATTTTATTAACCAATGTTATTCTAATAAATTCAATAAAAATATTTTTTTAAAATTGCCCCAAAATAAAAAATAAACTCTATAGCCATTAGCAATTAGCCCCAATTTTCCCCTTTTACCATTCCCTATAATCTACCAATCTACTTTCTATCTGTTTCGATTTACCTATTCTGGACATTTCATGTAAATGAAATTATATAATAATGCCTTTTTATGACTGACATTTTTCACTTAACATGGTCTCAAGGTTCATCCATGTTGTAGCATGTTTCAGTACATCATTTATTTTCATACCTATAAAATTATATGGATATGCCACATTTTATTTAGAATTTTTGGTAATACATATAATATGTAAGATCTTGTGATGGACATTTGGGTTGTTTATATGCATGGGTTATTATGAATAATGCTGCTATGAGCATTTGTATCCAAGTTTTTGTGGACATGTTTTCCATCTGTCATGTATACATACACTTAGGAGTGAAATTGTTGCATTCACTCTCTTTCACTCTTCATGTAAGTCCTTGAAATTATATAGTTTTATATCATTCTTATGTAATCACTATAAGAGAGCTCTGAGAGATTTTTATTTACTAGCATGTTGCAAACCAAGCGATGGTTCTGAGAAAGCATTTCTTTAAAAATAGTAGAATTTAAACTACTTTCTCTGCAGTGACTTCACTTAGTTTCATGACTCTGCCATAGGGATGTTTGAGAGGACCATCCTCCCAGCCTTCCAGTACAATAGGCCTCCTCAGATATACTGTATATGTAATCTGGTTACCAAAAAAAGACAGATTAGAACAAGTCCCCTGGGCAACTTCCAATCAGATGACTGCCCCAAAGTCTTCTCTAATAAGAATTCTGTAATCACAGTTGCTCTTGTCCCATCATAGGTGTTTCTCCTCCTCCTCCTCCTCCTCCTCCTCCTCCTCCTCCTCCTCCTCCTCCTCCTCCTCCTCCTCTTCCTCCTTCTCCTTTTCCTTTTTCCTGTATCCTTACCTGAGGATATTTTTCTGTTAATTTTTACAGACAGTGGGGGTTGGGGAGAGAAACAGAGATAGAGAAAATTCAATGTGAGGGAGACACATTGATTAGTTGCCTCCCACATGCCTGTGCCCTGACTGGGTCTGAAGATTGAGCATGCAACCAAGGTATGTGCCCTTGACCAGAATTGAACTCTTTTGTCTGCAGGCCAACATTCTATCCACTGAGCCAAACTTGCTAGGGCAATTCCTCTGCTTCTTGAGTTATTGGAGCTATTTGACTAAGGTTGGGCACAGAATATGGGAACATTGTTCTGTGATGTATATGAGTTGTATGGAATAAGAGGGGAGTCACTTCTGAACTTACCAGGTAGTGAGGTGGGTTAAGGACAGAGAGGTAGTGATTGCTATAAGTGACCCAGCAGTAAGAGTTTCTACTTGAAGATAGTTGTGGACATGAAACTGCCACCATCCAAGGGCTTCTTGTTCTTCTTAAGAGTAATTGATGCTTTCAAAACAGAAAATGTAAATGTGATCTATAAAGTGCCCCAAGGATGAGAAAATGTAGCCTATTTACAAATTTAAAAAAAAAAAACAACACAAAAAACAGATTTGTGTAAATGGACCTAAAAAATGTTTTTACATTTTTCAGCCTTCAGATACCAAATAATTTTAATAAGTTGCCACAAGCATTGTTTTTTATTGAAGTGGGGGTGAATTGGGATGTGATGGATATAGGCTAGGCTAGGCTAGGATAGGATAGGATAGGGCATTTCCCAGATAGCAAGGATAAGTATTGTTTCTTCAGACTTGGTCTTAGCTGTATGTGGTGTGTACATGTGTGTGTTTGAAAGTCATACCTCTATAGAAATATTCAATTATTTTTTTTCTTGTTTTCTGTTAGCAATGGATATTTGTAAACATTTCTGAAAACTTCCCTAACTAATATATAAATACTCTATTTGTGTCTGAAGTCGAGGCTGATTCCCAATTTGATCATTCCCCTGCAGCCAAATGGTGTGTAAGAAGTATTTGTGGTGTTTTATATGAAAGGCTGGGTGAGGTGTACTATGGTAGGCTGGAAATAAAGATTTCCAAAATTGCTAAATGTTTTTGAGGGAAAACAGAGCTATCAATCTTCTCTACCCCCTGGAACATTCCAAATAGACTTAAAGCATTGTTTGGGAAATGTGACTAAGAAAGCCAACAAAATTAGCAAACAGCATGAGAGCGGGTGTGACATAAAATATTCCAATGTTTTGTCTAGAAAATTCCAATCTGTCTTTTACATACATTGCCACACAGAATGAGTAACTCCAGACATGTCTTTAATGTACATGTCTCCTAAGCAGTGGGGAAATGTGTAAGTCTCCTTTTAATGGCATACAGAAGACAGTAAAACCCATGCTACATTCATGAGCACTGACATAACACTTCCTGTTTGCAATAAAGATCCATTCTATGGAAACCCAAAAGAGGAAACTCCAGTTGACCTCTATTAACACACTTCCTTTCCAGCCTCAGTTATCACACCATCACACCTTCACAATGGTAAAGTAACCACAGAGACAGGAACATTTTTCCAATGGGGACCCAGGTTGTGTTTGTTCTTTGATCACTATTTCTAGGATTCAATATTCTTAGAATCTGTCTTGAAGTCCTAATGTTTTCCCCAAAGCCTCACTTTATTTCTTCTCCATTTTCCATTGTCACTCAAAGAAAGAACCTTCAATCTTGACTTCTTACATAACATTCCAGTTTCAAATTTCTAAATACCCATAAGGAATTTTCAAGTTACATGTCAGGTTGGCCCACTAATTTCAACATTTCTGTCTTCCAAATTCTTTGTCTCTCTCAAACCTGAAATGAAGTTCCTCTTATTTCAGGCAAGAAATCCAAACATCATTTTGAAACTCTCTATCCACCATTATCAGTCTGCTAATGGGATATGTTATTTATTCCTTTGACATGTCATTGAGATTTGCCCTTTTATTCATTTACACTGGGATGGCTATATTCATAGTTGCAGTCATCCTTTTCTTGAGTTACTTAGCCTTTTTATTCCTTGTTCAATTAATGGGACAATCATAGGTAGGAGGATATCTTAAAATTTTATTATGTGTTATGTGTCAACCACAATATTAGTCACAGAATAAACACCATAATGAATAAGATTCAATCTCTGGCATCTAGTTGTTCAGAATCCCTTGGCTGTTACTGCTGGATTGGTACCAGACATTCTTAAATGTTACTGTCATCATGTCAACTCTTCTTCCAGAGTTTAGGATTAAGTACAAAAGCTTTTGTCTGACTTTTGTGCTTCTTAGATTTGGTAAGATTCCATCTGTCCACCTTATTCCCCTTGATTCCCTGAAATGGCGTATTCTACATAACAAGCTGCACTTCTACCTGCCCCCTTCATACTCTGTACACCTCTTTACCTTTACTTCTGGTCACTCTTCCTAGACACCTTACTCTCTCCCTCTCTCCACACAAACCTTATATATTCTTCACAGACTATTTGTCAGTCCACCTTTTCTATAGAGTCTTCTGCAATTTCCCCAAACCAATTTTCCCGTTATCAGTTCCTAATTGCTTAGGGAATTGTGTCAGATGTTTAATGATACCCCTACATAATATAAATTTTTGGATTGTCTCTTAAGTACTTAATATTGGCCCCATAGTATCCAGCACTGTGCCAAAACAATAGATTTAGCCTTTATCAGGCACACTTCTATTTCATCATTCCATGACTTAATTTATAAAATGTTTAGTGACAGATAATCTGTGCCTGGCATAGGGCTAGACATTGGGGATGCATACATATGCAAACAAGTGAATCCTGATATCAGAAATAAATATACAGCAAAAATCCAAAGAAAAAATAGGTCAACGCTGAGGAAGTACAGGGGAGCCTCCTGAAAAGGATGCTCTTTGCTACCTGGAATATTCTTCCTTTATTATTTAACTAAGTTTTATTCATTCCCTCAGGAATCAGCTCAAAGTTTATCTTGTCCCTCTAGCTTTCTGTTCAACAATAATAACAAAAAATTTAGTGTTTTGAAATTATACCCCTCTCTCTCTCCACACACACACACATATATATATGTAAATGTATATATATGGCTAATAAGTTTCTGACCATCCAACTAGTTGTTATGATGCGCACTGACCACCAGGAGGCGAAGCTGCAGTGACTTGGCAGCGGCAGCTCTCGGGTGACACACCCCAAAACCAGAGAGGAGGGAGTCAGATTCCTCATGGGACTGCACAAGTCCACCTTTGGCCATGGGTTGTGTTGGTGCTGGGGCACTGTTAACCCTGAATCTGGTTTACTGCACACTTACATTTGCGTTACACACCCTATATGACAGCAACTTTGCAGAGTACCCTCTCACACTCTGGAATGCATTGAGAGAATGTCAGAGAGCCAGTTTCATCCTGATCCCCACAGGCCAGGCCAAGGGACCCCACCTGCTGAAGAGACCCCATTCACTTCACAGACACTAGGGAGGGACCTCAGGATGTTGGCTCCAGAGCATATCCAGCCCATCTCGCCCAGTCCTATCCCCGCAGCCACCTTCTAATTAATTTCCTTTTTTTGTGCATGAATCCATGCACCAGATCACTAGTAAAAGATGCAGAGCAGTGTGATGATTTGCCCAAATTATACCATTTTTATGAGTATTTTTTCTTTGATATTTGAGTAATTTCACTTATAGATTTTTTTACATTTTGTTGTAACTAGATATAAAGTACAATTTTGGACATTGACTCCAGGTGTGTTATTTATTTGCAGACACTATTTAGATTCTATGACCCACCTTATTTGTCTGCGTTTCTGTTTCTTTTTCTATTTCTGTACTTAATTTCTTCTGGGCTCTGAGTGGACATAAGAAAGTCCATAAAGGAGCCGTTGTGCTCTCCACATAGAACAAGCCCCAAACTGTAAGGCTAATCTAATGAGTATGTTTTAAAAAGGTCTCAGTTTCCTTCCCTTGATCACAGGGAAGAGGTGTTTGATCTAACTCACCTAATCTCTCATTTCCAACCAGTTGTGTAAACATGCTTCTCAGGATTCCAGACCACTGCAAAGAGGGGAGTAAATAATCAGGAAACAGTGGTTAAATATAGACCAGGGTTTAGATTTATAAAACGTCAGCAACTTTGTCTGACAGTTCCCCCATGGAACTCCAGGGTTGCTCTTTGTCTCTAGTGTCTCAAGTCTTATTAACCATTTTGATGTCAAAGCTCCTTTATTTTTCTCAGCCTTCCTAATAATGTAAATGCTCTGACTTGGAGTTTTTTAAGTTTAGAAATCTATGCCCATTCAACTAATTCAGTAATTATTTACTAAATTCATATGATTCAGACATTCAAAGTTGCCACTAGGGAAACCACAAAAAAGACTCAGCTTAAAATATCACTGGGAGGTTTCCATTGATACAAATGAATGTATAAAAATTTTACCTCCTCACTTTCTTTTAGAACAATGTCATATAATACCTCGGAGAAACAAAACTTCTCTTGCACTACTAGAAGTAGTGTAGAATGGTATTCTCAGGGTACTTTGTTATTACCTATCAAAAGTTCAAATATTTTTATTTTTGATTTATCAACTGCACTGCCATAAATGTAGTCTACTAATATATTCACACAAATAGTCCAAGGGCTGTATGTAAGAATTTTTATTTCCTTATTGTCTAAAATAGCCTCCCTCCAAAAAAAAAAATCCCAAAACAAAAATTCAAACAAGCCAAAAAAACACCCAAAACCAATTTCTATTAATGGGGTTACTTAGATAAAATAAAATAAGTATATTCATATGATATAATGCAACTATGCTAAAATATGAGATAAATTCATACATGTACATATGAAAATATTTTTAAACATATTTTATTGATTTTTTTACAGAGAGGAAGGGAGAGAGATAGAAAGTCAGAAATGAAAATATTTTAAGGTATGTTATTAAAAAGTAATTTTTAATCAAACTTTTAGATAGTAATTATATTTTTAATAATGCTTTGTAAACCTTTCATATCCAATCATAATATAAAAGTAATCGGTCAAAGTGATACATGAGACATATATTCTCTGTCCTAAAAACTATAAGAAAAAAGAAAGCATTTTAAAGTAATTATGTTCAGAAATTTGACAATAGACAATGCAAGCATCTGTGGTCTTTGAGAGGAGGCAAACACATGAGTTGAACTCCACAGTCACCATGCCTACTATCTCAGGGAACCTTACTATGGTACAGGAAAGTGCGGACCAGAGAGCAACCATCTTTTTGGGTGAGAAAGAGATAAAAATTCAGGGCTGCTAGGGAGGTGGAATTTGAAGGACAGACTACTAAAGAGGAGGAAATATATATATGAGCACCCTTAAAAACTAAGCTGTGCTTATCAGTTTGAGATCCTAAAGATCTGGGATAATAGCTACTTAAGGATTGTGAGTTGGGTGGCGCTTTCACAGTGCTGAGACATGCTAGCATTCCAACAAACCAGAATGCAGTGACCTTAACAAATACCACGAACATTAGGACCTTACAAAGAGCATACTATGGAATAGGGCTACTGTAACCTTGCATAAAGAAATCCTAGACTAGCCTCAAGAAAACCAAGCCTTGCTGAGGTTAAAATGATTTTCCAATAAATCAACTAATTTCCAAAATAAAATCTAGCACTATTCAAAGAAAAAAAAGTATGACTGCCAGAAAATAACATCTTCAATATTCAACTTAAAATATCACTTGATACAACATATGATAAAATAAATTACTAGATGTGTGAAAAAGCAGGAAAATATGACCCATAACCAGAAAAAAATTATAATGGAAAAGATTCAGTGACACTTTAGATGTAGAATTTAGTAAAAAAATATTTTGGAAAGGAAAGAAAAAAATAGGTAAAATGAGAGAGTACATGGGAAATTTCAGTGTAGAGGAGAGAGGTATGTAACAAAAGAATAAAACTCTAGACCCAAAAAATATAATATATAAAATGAAAAATATAGTAAATATGGCTCATAGAATATAGGTCACTCCAAAAGAAAGGATCATTGTCCTTGAAAATTGTCCAATACAGACTATACACAATAAAGTACACAGAGGAAAAATGACCAAAAACAAAACAAACAAAAAACCCAAAGACACTGTGACTTGTGAGACAATATTGATCAATTTAACATATGTGCAATTGGAGCCCAAGGAGAGAAGTGACAGATTGAGGCTAAAGATTTTTTAAAGTTTGAAAAAATTATGACTAAAATGTTTTTCAGATTTAAATATCAACATACAGAATTTAATACCTTGACAAAAAAACTTAAGCAAAATAAGCAAAAAACACCCATAAATTACATAATAATCCTATCTAAAATGAGTAATGTGCAAATTGACTGTACCTCTTCTATACCACAAGCCATGCCCACCGGCCAATCAGAGCAAGTATGCCAATTAATCCAACCAAGATGGCTACCGCCACAGAGAGAGCAGGAGGGAGGCTTGGGTTAACCCTAGTGATGGAGGAAGCCAAGCTTTCTCCACACCCTGGCTGGCCCAGGCCTCCACTTAAGGCAACAAAGTTTAAATGACTGTGTGAGCAGGAAGCTTGGTTCCGCTCCAGGCTACAAAGTTTTAATTGTAGAAGATAAATAAATCCCAGATACCAGGGCCTCTGCTTGGGTCACCGGAGAGCATAGCTGGCCTGCAAATCACCACAGGCCCCTCGCCCAGGTCAATCCATGCCCAAGGGAACACTCACTCTGATCCAGGACACCCTTCAGGGCAAACCAGCTGGCCCCCACTCATGCAGCAGGCCTCTATCCTAGTAAAAGAGTAATATGCAGTTTGACCATTACTCCAACACACAAGATGACTGCACCCATGTGGTCAAAAGATCCTCCCCAATGTGGACACAAGATGGCCAGCAGGGGAGGGAAGTTGGGAGAGATCAGACCTGCAAGGGAAGGCAGTTGTGGGTAATCAGGCCAACAGGGGAGGACAGTTGGCAGGGACCAGGCCTACAAGGGAGGGCAGTTTGGGGTGATCAAGCCTGCAGGGGAGGGCAATTAGGGGTGACCAGGCCCACAGGGGGGTAGAGGTGAGGCAGTTAGGGGCAAACAGAATGGCAGGAGAGCAGTTAGGCATCAATCAGGATGGCAATGGAGTGGTTAGGGGGTGATCAGGCAGGCAGGCAGGCAGAAGTGGTTAGGGGCAATCAGGAAGGCAGATAGGTGAACAGTTGGGAGCCAGCAGTCCTGGATTGTGAGAGTGATGTCCGACTGCCCATTTAGGCCCTATCCCTTCCTGTGTCAGGCCTAAACAGGCAATCAGACATTCCTCAAGGGGTCCCAGATTGGAGAGGAAGCAGGCTTGTCTGAAAGACACCTACCCAACCCCCTCGTGCATGAATTTTATGCACTGGGCCTCTAGTTAAATTAATAAAAATCTAAGATAGAAAAAATTTAAAGCAGCCAGGAGAAAACATAACACATACAGAGGAACTATAAGAATAAGTCCTTATGCCTCATCACAAATAGTGCAAGCTAGAATTAATGGAATGCCATATTTTAAGTGTAAATGTGGACAGAGGGAGAATAAACAAGCTTTCAACCTAAAATTTTTGCAAAAGTATCCTGTAAAATAAGGCTAAAAACATTTTTAAATAAAGAATAGCTGACAATGACAGCATTTATAACTAACAGACCTACACTACAAAAAATATATATTAAGATATTCTTCAGCCCTGGCCAGTTTTGCTCAGTGGATAGAGTGTCGGCCTGCGGAATCAAGGGTCCCAGGTTCGATTCCAATCAAGGTCATGTACCTTAATTGTGGGCACATCCCCGGTAGGGAGTGTGCAGGAGGCAGCTGATTGATGTTTCTCTCTCATCGATGTTTCTGACACTCTATCCCTCTCCTTTCCTCTCTGTAAAAAATCAATAAAATACATTAAAAAAAAAAAAGATGTTCTTCAGTCTAGTGAATAACTGATACTAAAAGGAACTTGAATATTGGTAAAAAAATGATGAGTGCCAAATATAGTAAATTTGTGGAAAAATATAAAAAGATTTCATTTAGTATCTTAATTTCTTTTATAATTGTTTAAAAATGAATATGAAGTGTTTAGTTTTAACATAGATAAAAGTAAAAGTATGATGACAAGCACAAAGGATGGAGGGTAAATGTTGTAAAGTTCTTACAGGTATGTAAACAGGTAAAGTTGCAAGTGAAGTTAGATTGTGATAAATTAATGATTCCATATTATAACTACAAGACTGGTCACTGGAAATAAACACAGAGATATAGCCTAAAAACAAAAAGAATAAAATGCAACAATAATAAGTGCTTTATTAATCTAAAATATGACAGAAAAAGAACCAAAACAAAAGAACACATGTTACAAATAGCAAATAGTCAAGTTAAACTCAAGATATCAAGAATTGCATGATTATAAATACTGATTAAAAGGCAAAAGTCTTCAGATTCTATTAACAAGCAAGATTAAACTATTAATACATAGATGATTAAAAATAACAAAGTATAAAAATATGTAGCATGTTTATAAAAGAGAGGACATCATAAAGATTATAAATATATTAAATGGATAAAGGAATATTATAAACTTTTTTGTATACATCAAACTTTGTATACAAAAACTCAGAAAATAGAGGATGTGGAATTATTTCCCCACTTATTTTATGCACCAATAATGCCAATCCAGAGAAAAACCTAAGAAAACACTTTTTTAATTCCTCAGGCATAAATAGTAAAAATTCGTAGTAAAATTTTAGCAAAGAAAATTTCACAAGATATCAAAATCATCATCATGACCAAGTGGGGTTTACCTGGAGTGCAATATTGGTTTACCATTTAGAATTCAATCATTATTAATCACTATATTAACAGAATGAAGGCCAAAAGTATCCCATATGGTCATTTTAATAAATGTAAAAAATGTATTTAACAAAATTCCATACCCATTTATGATAAAAATCCTCAAAAAAAATGATAAAGGGAACTTCCTCAGCTTGATCAAGGGTATATTTGGAAAACCTACAGCCAACCACAGGGGATTTTAGGGCAGTAAAACGACTCTGTTTGATATTATAGTGGTGGACACAAGACATTCTATTCTTGTCAAATTCCCTTGAACTATGCAACACAAAAGTGAACATTAATGTAAATGTGAACTTTAGTTAATAATAATGGTAAAAATCAAGGACCTGGTATCTTATAGAGCCCTAAAGTAATGAATTAATAGATAACTAAACAATTTCTAAAAATTGTTTGAGCCTTTAATAATTTTAAGTCTTCTTAATATAATTCAGTGTGTGTCAAAGACTGAACTAAAAATTCCACAATACCTGTTAGCAATAAATTTAGCTATCATTCTCAAAGGACAATAAAATTAATTGTGCAATGAACAAAATTGAACAATAAGATTAATTGTTGTTAATGTCTCCAATACCTCTGCAAGGGGGTTAGTATGATCTCTAGTTTACATATGATAAAAACAGAGGTCAGAGAGGCTAAATGATTTGTCAAGTTTTTTAGGGGTAAGGAGTGGCAAATTCAGAATGTACTACCACATCTGATTCCTAAACTTAGGCTATTTATAATGACTGGGTGTTTGTTTGTTTGTTTGTTTTTGCTTCTCATATATCAACAATTAGTAAAGAGGAAACTAAAATAAGAAGTCACATTTTTAAAAAGCAAATTAAATGTAAAATACAGCACGCAGAGTGACTGGGAAAGAAGATAGTCAGTAGGAAGAAGAATTGCTAAATGGTGGCAACAGAATCTGATTGAGGAAAAGGCCAGCTAGACTTTTGCCTGACATCGAGGCTTTAAGATATCCATGGAATAATTAAAAATATGATGCTTTCTGATTCAGACTTTTTATGTAACTACATAAATACAAATTGGTACAAATTCAGCTGAAGCAGACAGTATTTCAGGTGGAAAGTAAAGAGAACCCTCACTAGCACAGTCATGCCTCTGTTGAATAATTTTGCAACATGCACATATACATGCAGTCAGCCAAAAGACAGCAGTAGCTGGCAGCTAAAATTCTGAGATTAAAATATTATATAGCACAACACTAGTCACAGTATTGAGGAATTTCCTTCATTCTCTAGCTCCTTAATAAGCTTGCCAAGAAGTTGTCTGGTTCAGATAAGAACAAAAGAACAGAAGAGAGAATAAGAGCTATAGGAAAATAGGAAACTTTTGTCTACTATTTTTCCATACTTTTGACCCTGCTTTGGGCAGCAGGGTGAATCAATAAGTAAATTTATTTCTATGCACATTTTTATTAATTGGTAGTTACAATCTCCCTGACCCTTCAAGTGAATTTTGAATAAATATTTTAAAATTCATTTTGAAATGGTACCAAATTATTAATCTAGAGACACCCACATGTTTAGGTCCAGACTTGGCTGTGTTTATATAGTCTTTTTATCCTTTTCATCATGGAATGATGGGCAGGGGGAGAGCAAGGAACTCCCCTAGCATTAGGATTATATGAAGGAAAACAAAAATTACAGTCTTGAAGCACATTTTTTTAAATGAAAAAGAAAAATGAAAGAAAAAGAAACTATACCATTTTACACCATACATACACAATCAGATTAAAGGCTTGAACATAAGAACTCAGCCATAAAACTAGAAGAAAATATAGGCAGTAAGCTTTTTAACATTGGTCTTGGTGATGATTTTTTGAATTTGAAAAGAAACAAGTGGGACAAAAATAATTAAAAACAAAACACAAACCCACACAGAAACAATTTTGAATATGTATTACATGCTAAGTTGAATATGGAATGTAAATGTGTTAAGAATTAGGACATCGGAGTGTACAATGGCCAAAAGTGGAAGAGTTTATGTTTGAAGTGGATCTTGAGCTGCACTGAAAGACTGATAGGATTTAGGACTTGAGAGCTGAATACCAGATATAGGCAAAAATACATAAAAGAGCTATGGTATTTCATTCCATTTCTGCTTTTCACTATCCAACTATTTCCATAACTCAATTCCTCTCAACTTCATATATGTACACACACACACACTCACACACATACCACATCACATATACACATGTCCTTACCTTGAAGAGAGATTTTTAGAAAAAGTGTGTGGCTGACTTTGAGCTACTTAAACAACAAAATTGATTTGGTTATTTGCAAAGCTTCCCTCAGATAATAGTCCTTGCTGAACATCATAATTGCAAAATAGTCCCAATAAAGAGAAATTTTATATCCCTTGGATTCCTTCATGGTCATAACTTTTCTTCAAATATCATCAGAGAGGGAAAGTCACCAGTAAGTGCCCATTCAGATTGGGACAAAATTAAAAAGCTGTGTATCTGGAACCTGCTTGAAATAGAAGATGTTAAGCTCTCTTTTCAAAGAGACTTCTGTGAACAAGGACCTGGCTTGCCTCTAGTCCTTCAACACCATCCGTAGCAGTAAAGGTGAAAACACCGGCATCACTCAGTAGATAACATGTAGGTGAAGTTTTCTGTTGTTTCTTCAGCACTGAATAGGATGTTGGCATGGCCAGTTTCTCTCCTTGGCTGCTCATGGAGAAGTTTTATTTAGAAACTTTAGCACATATAGAGGGGCCCTTTGTTGGCAAAGAGAAATTTGAAGGTATTTTTATATTGTGATAGGTTATTTTGTAAAAATATCATTACAGGAGTAAAACACTCTTACTTTTGAAATAATGAATCCCATTGCTTTTAAGCTTTCTTTTCTTAACTCAATTTGAAAATATAAGTACTGAAATGTTATTCTACATTTTAATAGTGTTGCAAAAGTCATCTCTAATCTGCAAAGTTACTCCAAGAAATATGGATGAAAGAGAATGAGCAGACACCATCCCAGATCTTGTTACCATAATTTCAAAAGAAAATGAAATCAAATGCTAAGATGAACCTCCACTGTGCCATATCTACTGGCGAAAGAAAGCATAAAAAATGCAAGGAAATAGTCTACCCATGTTTTACCACACGTAAACAAGTTTTATGAAAATACATACTTGCTCTTTTATAACTATTCTAATTTCTAGAAGATCTTGTTCTTGTCAACATTCTAATTTTTATGATGATTAAAATCAGATTATAAGCAAAGGAAGACTTGAAAAATAGGCAAGAAACAACTTATTAAAGGGGATAACTTAAAAGATAAAATATGCTTCTGGATTCATTGTAAAATAGCAAAAATGATTTTATTTCAAAAAGAAACCCCAAATCAGCATGAGTTGTATAGCTATGAACAAGAATTAAATTTGGGGAAAATATATGGTGTGTTTTGTAGATAGAACAAATAAGATTAAGATGTTAGAGAAAGCCTCCTGAAATGGATTATTCCCTCTAACCTGGATTGACTAATCTAATATTTAAAAATAATGCTGATAATATAATAATTATTATGGAATACTTTCATAGCTTTATGTTGAAGAAAATTATAACCTTAAAAACTTCTAGAGCAAACCTGCAAGAAGAAAAACATAGGAATTATAATAACAAGTTAAAAATTTAGAGTAAAATATTGCTTCTGTTTAAAATGTAGAAAGTCATTAGAGATTGTCATTGTCACTCCTAACATTGAGACTAAGTCAAATAAACAACAAAACTATATCTTTACAAAAAACATCAGAGTCCAAGATGCAACTTAATCTAAATGAATTAAATATCAGAAATTGGCAAACCCTTCATAACAGAGAAGGAACCAAGAATTTTTCCTCCCTAATGGAGCAAAAATAGAAGGAAGAACCTGAAATACACCAGTAAAAGAAATCAGCCAATCTTTCTGTGAACTTTTAATGACCAATTGGGGGCTGGCATGACAGCTAGAATCATAAGGAACCCCAAGAAGAGTTGATTTCTGTACCCATTTGCCAAGCCTTTGTCATTTGCTTTCATCCAGTACATGTGAATTATTTGTTGAAGGCTAGAGATGAGGCAGAAGAGCAGAAATTCTGCTAATACACTTCAGATGTGAAAGATTAATGATGGTCACAAATTATTTGACATGACTTTCATTGATAGATGGGGTTGTAGCTCTCCTTCCCTTGAATCTAGATGAGTTCTGTGACTTTGATCAAAAGAATGAAGCAGAAATCATACAATACCAGTTTCTGAGCCCAGGCTTTAAGATACTACCATCATCTACTTTCTGTCTCTTGAAACCAGCCACCATGCTGTGAGAAAGACGAGGCAATCCCATGGAAAGACTCATGTGCTCCCAGACAAGACCCTTGGCTGAACAATGTGAATGAGTCACCTTGGAAGTGTGTCAGCTAACTATAGGTGATCTATCCCAGGAAATGCTTGCTGCATGAAACAGAAAAATTGCCCAGATGAACTCTGTCTTAATTCCTGGCCTACAATATCATTTTTCTATCAGTATATCAATTGACCAGTTGTTTTTAATTAGCTATTCCTTAAATTCTTGAGATGTATGCTTAAATAACTGACATTTAGCGTTTTTCTTTTTTTTAAATATATTTTTTATTGATTTTTTACAGAGAGGAAGGGAGAGGAATAGAGTTAGAAACATCGATGAGAGAGAAACATAGATGAGCTGCCTCCTGCACACTCCCCACTGGGATGTGCCTGCAACCAAGGTACATGCCCTTGACCAAAATCGAAACTGGGACCCTTCCATCTGTAGGCTGATGCTCTATCCACTGAACCAAACCGGTTAGGGCAGCATTTTTCTTTTATAATTTTTTATTTAAGACTATAAATTTCCTTCTTAGCAATGTATTAACTGCATCTCATAAGGTACTTTTAAAAATTTTAATGATTTCCTTAATTTTTAAAGTCTTATCTGAGGCATACTTGACACACCATATCTGCACACATTTAACAAGAACATTTGATGTGTTTTGTCATGTGTATACACCTGTGAAACCACCACAATCATGTACAAGATGTTTATAGACCATTGCTCTTGAATAGTTTCCTAGGAGTAAAGTGGCCAAGTGATATGTCAGGTGCATGCTTATCATTTTAAGAAACTGCCAAAATGGTTGCCAACATGGTTGTACCATTTTATCATCCAATTATATGCATGTTGTAGGAAATTACTATTTGTTACACATTCTCATCAAAATTTGGTATGGTACATATTTAATTTAGAAATTTTAATAGGTGTATAGTAATATCTAATTATAGATTAAATTTGCTGGTTAGCATTTTTTTATATAGATGCACCACCATTCATTTATTCACTTACCTGATGAAGGACATTTGGTTTGTTTTCAGTTTGAAGAAATTATGTTTAATTTTCTATAAGTGCTATACGCATTACTGTTTTTCATGAACATGAATTTTTATTTCTCTTTTGTAAATTTCTAGGAATGTGATTAATGGAGAATATAGTAATTGTATGTTTAACTTTATAAGAAATTTCTGGACTGTTTTTTAATATTTTTTGTCCCACTAGTAATATATAAGAGTTGCAGATGTTCCTTTTATTTTAAGCCTATGTATCTTTTTATTTAAAACTAGAGGCCTGGTGCATGAATTTCGTGCACAGGGGGCATTGTTCCTCAGCCTAGCCTAGACCCTCTCCAATCTGGGATTCCTCTAGAAATATCTGATTTCCCATTTAGACCTGATCTCAGTGAGATTGGACCTAAACGGGCAGTCAGACATCCCTCTCACAATCCAGGAATGCTGGTTCCCAACCACTTGCCTGCCTACCTTCTTGATTGCCCCTAACTACTTCTGCATGCCAGCTTAATCACTCCTTAACTACTCCCCTACTAGCCTGGTCACCCCTAACTGCCCTCCCCTGCCAGCCTGGTAAACCCTAGTTGCCCTCCCTTGCCAGCCTGGTCACTCCTAACTGCCCTCTCTGCAGGCCTAGTTTTCCCAAACTGTCCTCCCCTGCAGGCCTGGTCACCTGCAACTGCCATCCCTTGCTAGCCTGGCCCCTCCCAACTGTCCTCCCCGGCTGGCCTGATCACCCACAACTGCCCTCCCCTGCTGGCCATCTTGTGTCCACATTGGGGTGACCATCTTTGACCACATGGGAGCAGCCATCTTGTATGTTGGAGTGATGGTCAATTTGCATATTAGGCTTTCATTATATAGGAAGAGTTTCCTATGAGCAATATATAATTGTGTTATTTTTTATTTTAATCTAAACTTAAAATCTCTGCCTTTTAATTGGGGTTTTTAAACCATTTATATTTAATATAAATTTGGGTTTAATTGACAAAGTTGGGTTTAATGTGTCAACTTGCTGATTATTTTCTGTGTTGTTTTAGATTAACTGCATAGTTTTGTTTATTCTATTTTTTTTCACTTTGGGCTTATTAGCTATAACTCTTTGGTTTTGGTTTATATTAGTCATTGTGTTAAGGTTTATAGTATTCATATTTAATTTATTACAGTCTGTCTCTAAGTAATACTATATAATTTTCTGTATAATACTACAATATAGCTATTCTATGGTTCTCTCACTGTCTAAAGCCATCACCTCTTTGCTTTACTCTTTGCCCAAGTTGATTTCTGTGTCACTGGATTTTCTATAGTCCAGAGCTGTGTAGTGAAGAACATTCAAAAGCTATTTCAGTATAATTTTATTCTTAAATTATATTTGATACAGTGTAATCTCTAATTAAAATTTTAATTATTTTTAATATTGCCCCCTCTACTGTCTTTTATGCTGCTTTAATTGAAATCAAATTTCTTTTCTCTTGAGCTAGGTGTAGTTGTGAAATAAGATGGGAAGAATTCTAGGAAGTAAATAATCTAAAGGGTAATAAACTGATACCAATTTTAAATTTAACTTGTAATATTTTAAAAACAATAACAAAGATAAGGAAAATGTAAGAAAAACTTTGTAATCTTAGAGAATTTATTTTTTCAATGTTTATAGAGTATATTTATATAAGATGTATAATATATTCAAATAATTGTGTTTATTAGTATTTCTAGTTTAATTTCATATATCCTATAAATTTTTAAATTTAAATAATTTTTTCAAATAAATAATAACTTTTACCTATGACCCTAACTGTTTAGCATGAATTTTAAAAAGTAACTGATTTTGACAAATTTCTTGACTTAACAATAATTTTTAACAGCATATAGACACATATTATGAAAACACAAATATCTACATTAAAAAAATGTCAGAATTTGTTTCTTTAAACTTAAATGTAAGCTTAATGACCAGAATGACTCATTTTAATTTAATCTGAAATAAGACCAGTTTATAAATATCATCATGTATATAGCTGATAATATGGTAAACTGGGTTTTTTCCATTTTCAAATTTAACGTTAAAGTATTTATTTTGCCTACTGAAATGTTCATAGTAATCATTACGTTAAATACTGTTTTCCCTTTATACCATAATTCCTTGGAACTACTCCTGTTTGAAATGGAAATGCCGTAAAACAAAAATATTTTCACGAGTAATGAAGGAAATATGAGCAAGTTCTTAAGCATATTCCTTGGGAGGTGGTTTAAAAGGTGTGAGAAGGTTGCTTCCCTTTTCCCATTTCAACCTTTACATAGTATGATATAAGCCTTTCTTTTTTTTTCAATATCTTAGGTATCAAAAGTCAGTATGACTCTTAAAAGTAAAGACATATTTTAATAAATCCTTAAAAGCAAAGTATTTCTTGAAAAAGAATTATTGTTTTTAAAAAGTTGGTATTTTGAAAGTAGAACTTCGTTAGGCACAGAGGAGAGTGCTTTAAAGAATCACAAAGTTTGACAAATAAAACCTTAAATATTGTACCCAGATTTCTTTTAAAGAACACATAATTAATAAAAAGTTTAGAGGATGCCCTTTCATTTATTTTCTATCTGAGAGCAAACAACTGAGAGGGCATAAAACACATTCTCTACCAGAGGTTTAAGATCAATCATAAATATCATGCCAAACCAAAGAATAATGGAATAATTTGTTGTCTGCAGACTTGCATCTCTGTGAAGCATAAAGCTTGATCCTAGATCTATTAGTAAGTTGAAATTTGGCTCCTGAAATGGGCTTTAGGTCAACTACACAAAGACTTGATTGATAAATGTGGTTACTAAGGCTAATGCCCAAGATATGCTCAGTTCAAGGTGCACCAAGTCAAGACAGAGTCTCTCACCATAGAATTTGAAACACTGGGCCAGTCCCTGCTTACTGAGCTGGTCTCCTGTATCTTTTAGAGATAGATTGACCTTTCCAAACCATTAGAATCCACTTTCAATTGCAGCCTGATGAGAGACCAGAGAAAACAGAAAATAGGAAAATCAGTCCCTTGCTCTTAATTGATTAAAATCTGAGCAAGAGACAAAAGCTACACAATAAAATATATTATTCCCCATGATTGGAAGGAGTTCTAGACAATTAAATATTGTGGCCAAGAGTCCATGTATGTTTAAAGAATTAGAAATAAAAATATAGTCTTAATTCCAAATGTAATAATATAAAGTATAGTAATAAAATGTATTTGTAATGGTTCAAAGCCACTATTGCAGCCAATTGTCATATTTACTTACCAGCTCAGCCACAGTGGACACTGAGCTCCTATAAAAAGGGAGCAGACTTCAGGGAGTTGTGCCTCAGAGGATGTCTCCGCCTGGGCGTTCCCTCACCTGCCCCCAGGGAGCAGCCTCTCTGTATTCTGGTCCCCTGTCAGAGTCCTTGCATTGTGGTCTGTTTTCTGTAACTTTATGCCCTGTGACATGATGATGGAAACTTTTGTTGGGAAGTTCCTAATATTTTGCCAGTCTCATTCTGTTTCAGACGCTGTCTTGGGTTTTCCCTTTGTTCTATACCTAAAGCCTCCAGCCGATTGTGGTTCAGTTTCTTGCTGATTTCTGAGAAATGCAGATTGTTATCCTAGGAGGAGCATTCATACTTCATGCTGCTATTTCTATGCTTTCACAGAAGAGAGATTTCCTGTGGCTCCACTGCTAAGGACAGACTTATAATAGGGGAAGAAACTCGGGAGTAATGAGTAATCCAGATTGATCAAACTACCCTGTCTCACTTCCAGGGCCTCACAGTTGAAGGTATATGAGAACTTGAGATTTGTACTTGAAAAGTATAGCAGAGCACTTAGTTGGTCTGGCGGTGTCCCAAAGGCACCAAAAGGACGCTGGTTCTATTGCCTGTCAGGGCACATGCCCAGGTTGCAGACTCAACCCCTAGTAGGGTGTGTATAGGAGGCTGATCCTTGTTTCTCTCTCTCTCTCTCTCTCTCTCTCTCTCTCTCTCCTTTCTTCTCTCTGAAATTAATAAAAACATTTTTTAAAATAAATGTACACAGGATGCAGACTTACTATAATGAGCATCACTGCTAAGAAAGATGTATATAAAATATGGTACTAATATGGGGATGACATTCCTTATCACCATACCCAGGAGGTGAAAGGAATTTTAGAGGAAATACGTACAAGAGCACTTCTAGTAAATAATCATTAAAAAGAATAATCTAGACTAAAAGACTGGAAAATATACTTTAGAATTAATTCCTTTAAAGAAAGTATAAATTACATTCTTTCAGAATGAATTCAAGATAGCTAAGATACTTGTCCTTTCATTACTATACTAAAGGCCTGGTGCATGGATTCATGCATGGGTGGGGTCCCTCGGCCTGGCCTGTACCCTCTCACAGTCTGGGACCTCTTGGGGGATATCTGAGGCCCAGTGCATGGATTCAGCCTGGGGATAATTGGTTTTTAAAAAGCATCTATCTATATAATTAAAAAACATTATATGTCACAATTAATTGTTCATATATAGTATATATTATTATTATGTGTTGATCATATCATCAATATGTCTTAAATATATATTACTATACATTATATATGTTATAAATTAGATATTTAATATATGTGTATATATATATATTTGCCCACACTCCTTGGGAAAGTGTATTAAAACAATATTCCTGATTCTTATTTTTAATGTATATAAATTAATAGTATAGTGAAACAACATATGCTATATAGGGAGGAAATTTACTTTTAAATGAAATAATGGCATCTGAGTTGTTAGTTTGTTTCGTTCTGCTACTAAACGGCAGTCTCACAGTGTCTTCCTTCCCCATGTTGTTCCTTCCCAACCCATCCCAGGGTTAAGAGGTTGGGAAGAGTTATTTCTTTTTCAGTCAAATAAGACTGGAGAAATTTACTTTGTAAACTGAGTCAGAAAATGTGTTCTAAGTATATAAAGAGAATAAGGTGAAGAATGAGAGAATGTATGAGTACATTGCCTGGAATAAGTCAAGAATCAAAACCCCAGTAACGATGACTCCTGAAGCCAAGAACTTAATGCTCTGTGGTTATATGGTCTGGGCTCTAATCCCAGCCCTGCAACTTGCCTGCTGTGTTGTCTGCAGCAAATTGCTTTAGATTTTTAAACCTTACTTTTATGTTTATTTAAATCTGCCTAGCTCTGAGCAATTATTAAATGAGATTATATATGTTCCCCCATGTGTGACTAGAAAGCAGAATTATGATAAAGCCATGATCAAGGTATGGAATGCTTTATAAGATATATTGATTCAGCTTATAGAAAACGCAAGTATTGTAGGAATCAAAATTTATAAATCTTGAATTCTCACTAATAAATATTAGTGGTATTATACATTAAAATCTTAATATATGTTTGGCCCAGCCAGTGTGACACAGTGGTTGAGCATCAACTCATGAACCAAGACGTCAGCAGCTCAATTCCCTCTTGGGGCACATGCCCGGGTTGTGGGCTCAGTCCCTAATGTGAGGCATGCAGGAGGCAGCCAATCAATGTTTCTCTCTCATACATGTTTCTATCTGCCTATGTCTCTCATTCTCCTTCTATCTCTAAAAAAAAAAATCAATAAAAACATGTTTTTAAATAGTAGTATCATATTTTTAAATAAACATGTTTAAAAAATAAACATAATAGTTTAACTTGTCATTAGTGGAGTCTAACTGATGGAGCCTAATATTAGCAGTGAGGAATCAAGGCAGGGAGAGCAAAGGTGAGAAACATACCGGAATTGATCCTTCTCTGAGTTATAGAATGATGTGCTTCTTTTAATTTTTTTCCTCTCTGATTTAAAAAAAATACTTTCAAAAATATTTTAATAACCATGGATTGCTATTAAAATCAGAAAAAAGCAACTAAAATCATCTCATATTTTAAAGTATATTTCTAGATAAGGTATCTTTCTGTAAGCCTCAGAAAGTAGCCAATGGATACACTGAGTATGATCACTTCGACCCTCAACTCAGTCCCCTGCACCACCCCTAATTCATAAGCCATCACTTTCTCAACCTCCCACCATAGTTTTCTTTGTACTTTAAGTGAGGTGTTGATCTGTGTAGTGTGTCAAATGGTAAAATACCCAAAGATATGTCCATATTCTAACTCCTGGAATCTGTGAATGTGACTTTATTTAGAAATTAGAAGCCCAATGCATGAAGTTTGTGCACAGGTGCGGTCCCTAGGCCTGCCTGTCAATCAAAGCATGAGCATCTGGTGTAGAAGGGCAGATCCCAGCCAACTCTGGGCTCTGGGCAGCACCTGGGACCCCGAGCACCAGGCTTCGCCTGAGTCACTGAGCCCAAGTCCTCACACAGAGATGTGGTGAGTGTGGCCGGATGCTGAAGGCCAGGGTGCAGCACAGGCCTCCCAGCCACCAAACTGCACTGCATGAAACCCGTGTGGGCAGTGCTCACTCTCTCTCAGCTGGCCTCACAGACCGGCTCCTGTGCAAACACATGGGGAACCCATCCATCCCATGTGGTCCTGGAGGCTGCAGCCCAGCTCACCCAGAAGAGGTGACATGGATGTGGAGTGGGCTCCTTGTAGGCACCCCAGTACCTGAGCTTGGAGGCTTCCCCAGGTCTGAGTTCTTGCATCCCAGGGGGAGGGTAGCAGGAGTAGTGAGAGCAAGCTCAGAGGATAACCTGCATTCTCACCACATCTCGATCCCCATCACCTACCTGCCCCCAGGTAGCTGGCAAGAGGTTACAGAGGGTGCTGCTAGGGAGATTGGTCACCACCACCCACCCCCAGCTCTCCATCCCAGCCCAGGGCCCGATCAGATTGCCCAATCGGGCCCTGCTCACACTCGCCTTGGCCTGGCACCACCTACTCACCTATTCCACTATTCCACTGCAGTCCCCGCTCTCATCAGGGCCCATTGAGGCCAGAGCACCTCCATTGCCACCCACTGCCAGGGCTGCATCACTGATGCCCGTCTTGTTCTGTGCCCTCCCCCTCTGCCTCCAGTGATTAGTGCATGTCATAGTGAGCGATCGAACTCCCGGTCGAACAATTTGCATATTAAGCTTTTATTAGGTAGGACTAGAGGCCCGGTGCATGAAATTTGTGCATGGGGGCAGGAGTGGGGGCTGGTGTGTCCCTCAGCCCAGCCTGCACCTTCTCCAATCTGGGACCCCTTGACAGATGTTTGACTGCCCTCTCACAATCCAGGACTGCTGGCTCTCAACCACTCACCTGCCTGCCTGACTGATTGCCCCTAACTGCTTCTGCCTGCCAGCCTGATCACCCCCTAACCACTCCCCTGCTAGCCTGATTGATGCCTAAATGCTCCCCTGCTGGCCTGATTGCCCTTAACTGTCCTCCCTTGCTGGCCTAGTTCCCCTCAACTGCTCTCCCCTGTAGACTTGATCCCCCCAACTGCTCTCCCTGGCAGACCTGGTCACCCCCAACTGTCCTCCCCTGCAGGCCTGCTCACCCCTCACTTCCCTCCCCTGCTGGCCTGGTTTCCCCATCTGCCCTTCCCTGCGGACCTGGTTTCCCCAGATGCCCTCCCTTGCTCGTCTGATTGCCCACAACTGCCCTCCCATGCTGGTTATCTTGTGGTGGCCATCTTGTGTCCACATGGGGGCATCCATCTTGTGTGTTGGAGTGATAGTCCAATTTGCATATTACTTTTTTATTAGATAGGATAAGGTCTTTGCAGATGTAATGAAGTTAAAGATCTCAAGAGAAGATAAACCTGAGTTATCTAGGCCCACATAAGTCCAATGACAAGTGTTCTTTTAAGCAACAAAAGAGGACACAGTTGAAGAAAAGAAGGCCATCAAAGACAGAGAAAGAAACTGAAGTGACACATCCACAAGCCAAAGAATCCCTAGAGTCACCAGAAGCTGTGAGAGACAAGGAAGGATTCTCCCCTAGAGACTTGGAAGGAACGTAGCCCTGCTTACATCTTGAAATTGAACTTCTTGTTTCCAGATTGTGAGAGAATGGATTTCTGTTGTTTTAAAACACCTGGTTTGTGGTAATTTGTTACAGCAGGCTCAGAAAGCAAATACAAGCTGTCAGGAAATAAAACCCATAAAATAAATGAATTAAGTTTTCTAAGTCAATGCCAAGTGAGTCCCTTTGTAATTTTCTTTCAAATTAGAGATTCTCTCCAAGGCTGACTGCAGTTCAGTGTCTCAATATTTGTCTTCTTTCTTGATCTTTGAATGAGTGGTTCTCAACCTGTGGGTCATAGATACTTGAACAGAGAATTCTATTATAGCATGTGTCTGAACTCCTTCTAGGCACCTCTTCTTTGTAATATGGATTCAAGTTTTGCCAATACATATTAGTAAATGAGGTATTGAAATAAAAATATTATATCAAATAGTTATCAAGTTATGCTAGGTATGTATTTTCTCAATTAAAAGATATTCAACTATAGGTACTATCATAGGGGAATAGGGGTACCCAAACCTTTTTAGAAACAAAAGATTTTACATTGAAAATATTGGGCCACTGCTTTAAAATCAATACCAGCACCTTTCATCCAATCTAGAATTAATTATTCTCTTCTACACCAACATAGGACCCATATCACAATAGTATTGAGATTAATCATTAAATTACTAAAAGGAAGTTTGCATAGCTGAATGAACTTCAAAACCTTATGATTTTTCATGAGAGCATTATATATATGTTAAGTCTCAGGGAATACAAAAGTAAATGTATGTTGAATGGTTGAACACATTTTTAATTGATTGTAAAAGAGACAATGGTTTTACTATATATTGGACCACTTTTTAGCTTTGGAAATGGGGCTACCTACTTAATCTCTTTTAGCCTGGCTTCCCTAAACTGCAATATGAATGAGTATTATTGAATGTGGTGAGGACTAAGTGGCATTATATATTTGACAGTCCTGTTGAAGGGCCTATATACAATAGATATGATAAACATCACTCCCACCCCAATCCTTTGTTTTCTGTTATCAGTTACACCCATGAGTTGGGCGACTGCACCACCAGAATAACTTTGGGCGAAATACTAACTCTGCCAAGCCAAATGTTAAGAGTTATCATTTTGGTCCTATTCTGTGCTCTTATTTTATTTTAATCCTCACCCAAGGAGTGAGAATATTTTTTTTCAATGATTTTTAGAGAGTGGAAGGAGGGGAGAAAAGGGAAGAAAGAGAGAAAGAAAGGAGAGAAAAAGGAGAGAGAAACATTGATGTGAGAGATTGCCTCCCACATGTGTCCTGATCAGGGTGGGGATCGAACCTGCAACCCAGGTATGTGCCCTTGGCCTGGAATCAAGCCTGTGATCCTTCAATGTGTAGGCTGATGCTCAAACTACTGAACCATGCAGTCCAGGACAAGGTGCTCTTTTTAAAAAAATTATTGAGGTGCCACTGGTTAATAAAATTATATAGGTTTCAGGTATACAATTCTATAATACAGCATCTGCATATTGTAGTACATGTTCCCCACCCAAAGTCAAATCTCCTTCCATCCTCATATATTTGATCCCCTTTACCCTTTAACACCTCCCCACCCCACCCCCTGGTAACCACCATACTGTCTGTGTATGTATTTTTGTTTGTGTATATTGTTTGTTCATTTGTTGCTTTCAGTTTTATATCTCACATATGAGATAAATCGTTTGGTTCTTGGTTCTTTCTGCCTGACTTTTTTGCTTACCATGGTATTCTCAAGATCCATCCATGTTGTCACAATCAGCATTATTTCATCTTTTCGTATGGCTGAGTAGTATTCTGTTGTATGTATATGCACCTAGGTACCACATCTTTATCCAGCCATCTATCAAGATTGTTTCCATGCTCTTTGAAAAGGCACTTTACCTGAAAGGAGTCTGGTTCCAAAAGGTCCAGAATCAGATTAAAATCTCTGTTGGCTCATATGTTGTTTTAACAAGAATGATCTGACTTTATTTAAACATGTCCTTTAAAAATTCTAGTAATTGAAATTTGATTACCTTTTTTTGTTTGTTGAATAAACATATGTGTTTAAATTTACACAAGAACCTAAGTTTCAGAGATAAAATAATTGGCTCAATGGAAGGCCGATGGGAAGATAGGGTGAGGAAGACGTTTTCTATTTCAACTGTATCAAACATGGAGGCGAGTTGTATGCTTCTGGCTTTTTTAGTGAGACAAAACTGGTCTGTTTATTTGGCTTATTTAAGTAATTAGTTGTAAAAATAGTTTGGGATTTTTTTAAGCCTATGGTAGTTATTCTTTATGGGCCTGGGCCCTGAACACAAATATTTCTTTAAGTTTTTTATGTGAGAATTGCTTTCTTCAGGTGAGCTCTGGCAAACACTGTTAAAATGTATAAATCTGGAATGCTAGGAAGTATAGAAAAGGGAAGGAAATTACCTCAGTTTGGCAGGAGGCATAATGTTACTTTCTTTAATAAAATGTATCCTCTGTCCAGACTAGCCCTGATGTAGCCCAAGTGCGCATTTCATTGTGTTCTCTCCGTTACCCTGCCAGCCAGGGAAGGCAGCTGACACTGTGTACCTGGGGTTACAAAGAGCCTGTGTGTCCCCACTCGGTTTTAACATTCCTCAGAGGGCTTGAGGGGAGAGCTGCTTTGTTATTTTTCTCAAGTCCTGTCACAAATGGTCTTTGACAGGCGCCCAGAAGGTCTGAGCAAAACTGCTGGGGCTGGTTGGCGCCAGCAGTGCCACATGCCCATGGGGGTGAGGGGCAGAGGTGGAAAGCAATTCAAATTGAGGGAACCCAGTGACTGACTGTTCCCTGGCTCTGACAGCAAAAAGCCCCCCTTTCCAGGGAACAAGCAAACATCCATGACTGGAATGGAAGAGCAGGTCTGATAGGAGAAAGACAAGGTTTGGAGGGTTCTTGACAGGTCAGTTTCTGGCCCTGGATGCATTGGTTTCCGTGGCAATCCAGCCAGTCCAGTGGCCAATTATTTTTAAAGATTTTTTTTTAATATTGATTTTTAGGGAGAAAAAAGAGAAGGAAAGAGAGAAAAACATCGATGTAAGAGGGCAACATTGATTGGCTGGCTCTTGCATGCCCCCTACCAGGGATGGAGCCAGCAACCTGGACATGTGCTTGACCAGGAATTGAACCGGCAATCTTGGGTGCATGAGGGGATACCCAGCCAACTGAGCTACACCAGCCAGGGCTCAAGTGACGAATTTTTATAATGGGAGAACATTTTTTTAAGTGTGTTTCCATATATTTCCCCTAAAATTTCAATCTAATGGGTACAATGATAAGTAATGTCACACCTAGTTAGTACCACTTTGTACCTGCAGTCTAACATTTTTATCAATGATTCCAATGATGATAGTTATGCACCCTTGCATTTTTACATATTAGCATAATTGATTATAATTTTTGATTAAGAATTAAGTTGTTAAATATAAGCCTTCAACATATTCATTAATCATTACACTATGTTTTAGCCTGCTTTCTTTCTTAATATACAAGTGACATGCATATTTCTTGAACTCCTTGGTTTAGTCCTACAGGATTATTAAGAGGAACAAAATCTATTTCAACTTCCGATAATATCATTCAAGGAGCATCTGACTCACTGGATCTCCTCCTATCAGTCTCCACACTTGCCAGTCTTTTCTCATCTCAGTGCCATTGGCATGTGGCAAGGACAGCTGAAGAACACCTGCATTTATCCAGGCTGGGGCACACTTCAGAAAAACACCAGCAACTCTTTTCTCTACTGGGGAACATGCATCATGTCTATGAGTCTTTTCATAGAGAAGACAATCTCAACATAGTAAAATAGTTTCTTATTTATTACTGAGGAGTTCATGGTCATAAAAAATATACAAGATTAATTGGAAAGTCTCTAATAAGAGTCTTTGTAAAATTGACAAGAGGAATTATTTGACAGTAAATATGATTAATGAGGCAGTGAGACAGAGGCCAACGAAATCCATTTTTTCTCTTTTCTCAGGAGATTTAGTAATGAAGCCAGTTTCCTCAAACAGTGCAATTTTACTCAGCCAACTGTTGACTTCTCTCCTAGTGAAAACAAAATGAAATACAGCTATTCAAATTCTTGTTACAAATGCTCCATTTGGTCTTATGAGGAAATTATAGAAGAAGAAAACACATGTTCTATATGATAGCAGAGTCTTGAGTACAGTCTTGATAGTAGAATTTTGAGTACAGACTGACTTCGTTTCACTCATTTAAAAATCTGCTTTATATGACAGTGAAATTTGAAACAAGGTGAAGGATGTAGTGATTATATCCCTGTGTCCATATGCATTTGTATGAATGCATTATGGAAGAGACCATAGTTGAAATGAGCCTTAAGACATGTGTGGGATTTTAAGAGTTAGAGATGATAAAGAGGAAATTATAGAAATGAGAACAACATAAAGATTTAAGATGAAAAAGTATGGGGATTGTTTAATCTTTGGGAATGGAATAAAGAAGTGTGAAATGAAAATAGATTGGAAAATATTGGAGAAGATTTTGAATATCTAAGGCAATTCTTTACTTTATGAAGCAATTGGAAATTAATGAAAGTTGTTATAATAAGGGAGTGATATTTTTAAAGGTCATTACATGTTGGCAACCGTATTTGGGGTAGGGGGAGGCAATGGTCAGAGATCCATTTTGAGGTATTTTGAAACAATCTGAGAAATAATCAGGACTTGAATTAAGATAGGAACAAGGGAGTGGTTATAGAGTAAAACTACCTAATTTCTCCTCTGATCCATTCAATGTCTCCATATTCAAAGATAACTGTAGATTAAGGATGGGAAAACTAAGGGAAGCTATAAGTGAGACCTTTAAGAAAAAGACTGGTATCACATGATCTCACTCATATGTGGAATCTAAAGAATAATAAACTGATGAATAAAACAATCCAGAAACATAGAAGCGTGAAATAGTCTGATGAATCTCAGAGGAAAGGCAGGGATGTGTGAGTGGGTGGGTGGGAAGAGATTAACCAAAGAACTTGTATGCATATATGCATAACCCATGGACACAGACAATAGGGTGGTGAAGGCTTGGGGCTAGGGGTGGTGGTAGGCTAGAAGGGGTCAATGGCAGGGGGAGGCTAGGGGGACATATCTAATACTTTCAACAATAAAGGTAAGTTTATTTTAAAAAGAAATACAAAAGGAAGAAAGGTGAGGGGAGATGATTTCAATAGTAAATTTTTATTAATTACTGAGCTTCAACTTGTCTTGAGCAACTGTGCTAAGACAAGCTGAGTGGAAAAGAGCATGCCTGGTGGATCAATGCTTTTACTGTAACATTTGTCTACCAATATTGTGCAGGATATAAAGCAAATATTTGACATAAATTAAAAGGCAGGGAAGTACCTTTTTCTAAACTAAAGTGTACTAGTAGTTGTTGAAAATGATATAAAGCAGATGGACAGCTCTAACCGGTTTGGCTCAGTGGATAGAGCATTGGCCTGCAGACTGAAGAGTCCCAGGTTTGATTCTGGTTACAGGCATGTACCTTGGTTGCAGGCACATCCTCAGTAGGGAGTGTGCAAGAGGCAGCTGATTGATGTTTCTCTCTCATTGATGTTTCTAACTTTCCATCTCTCTCCCTTCCTTTCTGTAAAAAATCAATTAAAAATATTTCTAAAAATAAATAAAACACATGGACAGACCATTAACTATTCTATGCAGGAAAGCTTAGCTGCCATCTTCTTTTGTTATAGGAAGAGAGAATTCAGGTCAGTTTCACCCACAGCTTTGTCTCATATTGATTTGGGTATTTTGGATAATTTTAGACAAAATGGAGATGACAAACTATTTACTTGTATTAACATATATTTTTAAATATGTATTTTTTCATTTCAGAGAGAAAGGAAGAGGGGGAGCTAGGAACATCAATGATGAGAAAGAATCACTGATTGGCTTCCTTCTGCATGCCTCCCACTGGGGATTGAGCCCACAACCCGGGCATGTGCCCTGACTGGGAATCAGTGACCTCCTGATTGATAGGTCAACGCTCATTCACTGAACCACACTAGATGGGTAATACATACTTTTTATGACAAACTTTACTGATTTTATGTTTGTAATAGAAATGTAAAGTTTGTTGTAAACATATTTATTTAAGTAAAAAAGTTGAGTCAATTTAAAGAAAAATATTAGATAATAGTATAAGAATATGGCAAAACAAAATTCAAGGTGGATTTCAAATGACTAAAGTTTGGAAAACACTGACTTAGATTAACAGGACTGACTTTAATATGCCCTAATATTAAACTTAGTTGCACTATACCAGATCTGTGCAGTGATCATCCTGACATCATTTCCTCAAATCTACCATGAGGATGTCTGGGTGTAGGAGGGTCTGGTACCAATTGTTTAAAGAACAATAACAATGAAAAAGGTAAAGTGACCACTGCCAACACTGTTTAGTTCAAATTAGCATAAATTATATTTCTGTTCTCATGTTCACAGGATTAGATTTTGTCACTCTAACAAAACTGTCATCTCCTTAAGGTGAGTATAGGTAGAAGCTATAGTAGAGGATAAAGCAGGGTATTATAATCGAGCTATTGCTTCAAATCCTGGTTCTGTAGCATCTTGCCATGTGTATGGTCTCCAGAAAGTTACCTGGACAGTTGGAGCCCAAGTTTGTGCATAATAATACTTTCTTTGTAGAGTTGTTTATCTGAGGATTAAATGAGATAATGTATATAATGCCCTTACTTGGAGGTAGCACTCATGTCAGGCATGGTTCCTGCCTGCCTCTCTGACCTCATCTTCTATAGAAAGCTCTTCTCATTGTGATTCACCCTCCTCATTTTCTCCCTGTCCCTTGAGTTACCTTCTGATCACACCTCAGCACTTTGCACTTTCTTCTGCCTGGAATTCTTTTACTCAGATCTTTAGGTCTCTGGCTCCCTCCTTTCAATTAATCTTTTATTTAAACACTAGAGGCCCAGTGAAAGACATTCGTGCACTCAAGGGTGGGAGGGAGGGCCCTCAGCCCAGCCTACAGCCTTTAGCAACCAAGAGCCCTCAGGGGATATGGGTCAGCCAGGCTTGTGGCTGAGCGGCATTCCCCCTGTGGGAGTGCACTGACCATCAGGGGGCAGCACCTGCATTGAGCATCTGCCCCCTGGTGGTCAGAGTCCATCATAGTGACTGCTCATTCCTCTGGTCAATTTGCATATTACCCTTTTATTATATAGGATGATCTCTTCAGAGGCCTTGCCTAATGCCTTACCAGTATTGAAAACATCCCCAAAGCCATTACCTCTCCCACGTAAATTTTATTTCTAGCACTGATTACTATTCAAAGTGGCATCCAATATTTATTTGCTTTCTTGGGGACTATCTTGCTTATCACTATTATAATAATAATATTATTAATGAATAAAATGGAGCAATTCTAAAGAATTTTTAAAAATCAATACAAAATTGTTAAGTACTAAGTGTAAAGAGATTCTAAACCAGTGTAAAAAAATGGTTTGCCCTAGATGGGGAAAGAAAATAAAAGCATAAGAAATCTTCTTATGCTGTTTCAGTCTTGTTTTCTGATTGAAAGTTAATTGATGCAACATTCTAATAACTGCACAAGAAGTCCAGTAAAGACAAAACAGTCAGAGCCTGGGGAGGCTTCAGCAAGGAAAAGATGGGAAGGCACTGGGGGAGGGGAGGTGTCCCCGATCAATCTGCCTTGAGCACAGTTGGAGGTCCTCCTGACAGATCCCACTGAACCACAGGTGCACCTCCCTGCTGACTGCCTGGTAGTGGCACATCCATGGTGAGAGGATGGGATGTGAACCTTTCGAACTTTCTGCTTGCCTCGTGTCTCCAGTTTGGCTCTCTGGGAGGTGTGAGTGTGTGTGTGTGTGTGTGTGTGTGTGTGTGTGTGTGTGTGTGTGTGT
>JAAGEH010000076.1:61091209-61119283 GCA_011751065.1 Lasiurus cinereus
GACATCTATATTTTGTTCCCCTTTTCTCTCTTATCCGCTTTCTTTTCTCTCTGACTTTATTTCTCTTTCTCTTTTCTTTTTCTTCTTTTCCTTTATTTTATTTTATTTTTTGTTCATTTATTTACTTATTTTTTTCACCCTCTCCCAATTACATTTTGGCACTTCTTTCCTTTCTTTTTCCCTCATTTTCCTCTTCTTCTTTCTATACTTACCCCTAATTTGTCTTTCATTGGTGGTCACCTTATTGGTGATTATTAACATCGTGAATACATTTCTGTTCAGTGGATTGTGTGCTGTACCGGGTCGTGTTGTAGTTTGTGCCTTTGAATCAATGTAGGAGAGAGAACCACATAACCAGACACCTGGAGAAGAAAAACCATTGGCAGAAGAAGAAACAGCCCGCATACGACAGATAGGCAGGTATCACCAGGAAAGGAAGTAAACGAAATAGAAGCAGAAATAAGCCTGCCAGAGAAAGAGTTCAGAGAAATGATCATAAGGTGGATGAAAAAAATGGAAGATAAATTCGACAATATGAGTAAGAGCCAAGAGGAAATGAAGAAGAAGCAAGAAGAAATGCACAAAGAAATAAAAACTCACATCACTGCTTTAAAGAACTCAATAGAAAGCATCAAAAGTAGACTAGAAGAAGCATCAGTGAGCTAGAAGACACAGTAGGAAAAATACCCAAGTACAGCAGCTTCTAGAAAAAAAAATTAAAAAGCAAGAGGAGAGCCTAAGGAAACTTTAGGATAACACGAAAAAAACAACAACATCCACATAATTGGGGTTCCAGAAAGAGTGAAAACTGAGCAAGGATTAGAGAACCTGATTGAAGAAATAATGACAGAAAATTTCCCCAATATAGGAAAGAAAAACATCACACAAATCCAAGAAGCTCACAGAGTCCCAAGCAAAATGAACCCCACAAAACTGACACCAAGGCACATTATAATTAAATGGGCAAACAGCAACGACAAAGCAAGAATCTTAAAAGCAGCCAGAGAGAAACAGAAAATTACCTACAAAGGAACCCCCATAAGACTAGCTACTGATTTTTCAACAGAAACTCATCAGGCCAGAAGAGAACGGAATGAAATATACAAAGTCATGCAAAGGAAGGGTCTGAGTCCAAGAATACTGTACCCAGCAAGGCTTTCAATCAAAATTGAAGGTGAAATCAGAAGCTTCACAGACAAAAAAGGACTAAGGGAATGTATTACTACCAAACCAGCAATGCAAGAAATGTTAAAGGGTCTGCTGTAATAAAAAGAAATAGGAAGCGAAGAAGGAACTCTGGGCTAAAGACTAAAAATGGCAACAGATAAACACTTATCAATAATGAGTATAAATGTAAATGGATTAAATGTTCCAATCAAGAGACATAGGATAATTGATTGGATAAGAAAACATGATCCACATATCTGTTGTCTACAAGAAACCCACCTCAGGAAAAGAGATGCACACAGATTTAGGGTGAAGGGATGGAAGATGGTATTTCAGGCAAATGGAAATGAAAAAAAAGCTGGGGTTGCAATACTTATATCTGACAAATTAGATCTCAAAGTGAAGGACATAACAAGAGATAAAGAAGGCCACTTCATAATACTAAAGGGAACAATCCAACAAGAAGAAATAACTCTGGTAAACATATATGCACCCAATATAGGAGCACCTAAATACATTAAAAAAAAACTCCTGGAGGGTATTAAGGGAGAGATTGAGAGCAATACAGTCATAATAGGAGACTTTAATACCCCACTGTCACCACTGGACAAATCCTCTAAACAAAAAATCAGCAAAGAAAACATCAATCTTAAATGACTCACTAGACCAGATGGAATTAATTGACATCTTCAGAACATTTCACCCCAAAGCCACAGAATATACATTCTTCTCCAGTGCACATGGGTCATTTTCAAAGATAGATCATATGTTGGGTCATAAGAAAAGTCTCTTCAAATTCAAGAAGATAGAAATCATATCAAGCATTTTCTCAGACCACAGTGGCATAAAACTGGAAATCAACTATAATAAAAGCAATAGAAAGAAATCAAACACATGGAGACTAAACAGCATGCTATTAAACAACAACTGGGTAACCAGAGAGATCAAGGAAGAAATAAAAAACATCATGGCAACAGATGACAATGACAACACAACAATACAAAATATATGGGACACAGTGAAAGCAGTCTTGAGAGGGAAGTTCATAGCCCTATAAGCCTACTGCAAAAAACAGAAAACAATGGTAATAAATTACCTAACCCTACAACTCAAAGAGCTAGGATGAGAGCGACAAGAAAAGCCCAGTGTACGCAGAAGGAAGGAAATAGTGAAGATCAGAGCGGAGATAAACAACTTGGAGACCAAAGAAACAATTCAAAAGATCAACAAAACCAAGAGCTGGTTCTTTGAAAGGATAAACAAGATTGATGGACCTCTAGCCAGGCTCACCAAGAAGCAGAGAGAAGACCCAAATAAACAAAATCAGAAATGAAAGAGGAGAAATAACAACAGACCCTGTGGAAATACAAAGGATTGTTAAAAAAAAATACTATGAACAACTCTATTCCAACAAATTGGACAACCTGTAAGAAATGGACATTTTCCTAGAAAAATATAACCTTCCAAAACTCAACGAGGAAGAATCTAAACATCTCAATAGTCCAATAACTATGGAAGAAATTGAAGCAATCATCAAAAAGCTCCAGCAAATAAAAGCCCAGATGGCTACACAGGAGAGTTTTACCAAATATTCAAGGAAGAATTAATACCTATCCTCCTCAGACTATTCAAAAACATTCAAGAAGAAGGAACACTTCTAAACACCTTCTATGAAGCCATCATCACCCTAATACCAAAACCAGATAAAGAAAATTGTAGAGAATTGTAGGCCAATATCTCTCATGAACGTAGATGCCAAAATCCTCAACAAAACTCTAGCAAATCGGATCCACCAGTACATCAGAAAGATCATACACCATGACCAAGTAGGATTCATCCCAGGAATGCAGGGATGGTACAATATCCGCAAATCAATAAACATGATACATCACATAAACAAATTGAGAGATAAAAATCACATAGTCATATCAATTGATGCAGAAAAAGCATTTGACAAAATCCAACACCCTTTCTTGATAAAAACTCTCAGCAAAGTGGGAATAGAAGGAGCATACTTCAATATCATAAAAGCCATATACGATAAACCCACAGCTAACATCATACTCAATGGGCAAAAACTAAAACCATTTCCCCTAAGAACAGGAACAAGACAGGGATGCCCACTCTCACCTCTCCTGTTCAACATAGTACTGGAAATATTAGCCATTGCAATTAGACAAGAAGAAGAAATAAAAGGCATCCAAATTGGAAAAGAAGAAGTAAAGCTGTCCTTATTTGCAGATGACATGATATTGTACATAAAAAACCAAAAGGACTTTATTCCAAAACTAATTAACTTAATTAATGAATTCAGCAATGTAGCAGGATACAAAATTAATGCTAAGAAATCTGTGGCATTTTTATACACTAATAGTGAAATTACAGAAAGAGAGACTAAAAAAGCAATCCCATTTAGCATTGCTCCAAAAAAATTAAGATACCTAGGAATAAACCTAACTAAAGAGTTAAAAGACCTATATGCAGAAAACTACAGGACACTGAAAAAAGAGATAGAGGAAGATGTTAACACATGGAAGAGCATACCATGCTCATGGATTGGGAGAATCAACATCATTAAAATGTCCATACTACCCAAAGCAATCTATAGATTCAATGCACTACCCATTAAAATACCAATGACATATATCACAGACCTAGAAAGAATTCTTCATAGATTCATCTGGAACAAAAAAAGACCACGAATAGCTACAGCAATTCTGAGAAAGAAGAATAAAGTAGGTGGGATCTCAATACCAGATTTCAAGCTATATTACAAAGCAACTGTTCTTAAAACAGCCTGGTACTGACACAAGAACAGATATATAGACCAATGGAATAGAATAGAGAACCCAGATATCCACCCAAACTACTATGCTCAACTAATATTTGACAAAGGAGGCATGAACATTCAATGGAGCCAAGATAGCCTTTTCAATAAATGGTGTTAGGAAAATTGGACAGATACATGTAAAAAAATGAAACTGGACCACCAACTTACACTAAATACAAAAATAAACTAAAAATGGATACAGGACTTAAACATTAGAAGGGAAACCATAAAAATACTAGAGGAATCCACAGGCAACACAATCTCAGATATATGCCGAAAGAACTTCTTCATTGATACTGCTCCAAAGGCAATTGAAGCTAAAGAAAAAATAAACAAATGAGACTACATCAAAATAAAAAGCTTTTGCACAGCAAAGGAACCATCAACAAAACAAGAAAGATCACTGTATGGGAGAACATATTTGCAAATGTTATCACTGATAAATGTTTAATCTCCAAAATCTACAGCCAACTTATACAACTTAATAAAAGGAAGATAAACTATCCAATAAAAAAATGGGCAACGAACCTAAATAGAACCTTTTCGAAAGACGACAGAAGGAAGGCCAAGAGACACATGAAAACATGTTCAAAGTCACTAATCATCTGAGAGATACAAATCAAAACAACAATGCGATACCATCTTACACTGGTCAGAATGGCAATCATCAACAAATCAACCAACGACAAGTGTTGGCGAGGATGCGGAGAAAAAGGAACCCTTGTGCACTGTTGGTGGGAATGCAGACTGGTGCAGCCACTGTGGAGAACAGTATGGAGTTTCCTCAAAAAACTAAAAATGGATCTCCCATTTGACCCTGTGATCCCACTCTTAGGAATTTATCCTAAGAAATCACAAACACCAATCAGAAAGGATTTATGCACCCCTATGTTCACAGCAGCACAATTTACAATAGCTACAATTTGGAAACAGCCTAGGTGCCCGTCAGCAGATGAGTGGATCAGAAAACTGTGGTACATCTGCACAATGGAATTCTATGCTGCCATTAAAAAGAAGGAATTCTTACCATTTGCAGCAACCTGGATGGAACTGGAGAGCCTTATGCTTAGTGAAATAAACCAGTCAATGAAGGAGAAGCATCACATGATCTCACTCATTTGTGGATACTAAACAACATTATAAACTGATGAACAAAAGGATAGATACAGAGGCAGTAAAGCATCAAACATAAGTGAGGTAGATAAGAGATCAAAGGACTTGTATGCATGCATATAAGCATAACCAATGAACATAGACACTGGGGGGTTGGGGTATGCCTGGGAGGGAGGGGGGCAATGGAGAGATATATATTAAAAATTAATAAAAAAAGAGTATTATGAATTACTTCATATCAATACATTTGACAACCTGAATGAGATGGACAGATCCTTAGAAAACACAAACTATAAAACTTAATTAAGAACAAATTAAAAAAAACTAAATAACCCTATATCATAAAGAAATTATAGGAACAAATCTTCTTATAATAAATATGTACTATGTATTATACACCAATTTTAATAAAATAAACAAACAAAAACCGAAACAATAGTTCCAGGCCCCAATGATGTCACTAGTGATTTCTACCAAACATTTAAGGAAAAAGAATCATCACAAAGTCCTCCAGGAAAAAGAATGGGAAGAGAACCTTTCTTGACTCATTTTTTATACTAATATTACCTGATACCAAAATATAAGAAAATAAACTCTAGGCCAATATCGCTCATGAATGTAGATGCACAAATCATTAAATAAAAGTTGTATATGAATTAGACATAGAAGAAAAGAGCGATGTTAAGGATCTTTACTTTTCCTGGCCAGTGCAAATGGATGGAAGAAAGTATAATTATTGACAGAGTTCCAGAAAAGTACCAGATTTGAAACAAAGATGATGAGTTCAGTTTAGATATAACCAGCCAAATGTATCTTCAAACTCTAAGAGAAGCAAAATAGATACACCACGCAGAGAACTTAATTTAAAGTTAATTTAAAGTAAAATATAGTGAGTCAGTACTGGCTGTGGTTCAAACCACCTCGGTAGAGAGGATGACATGAAGAAAGAACAACATCTGGGACTGAGCTTACAAAAAAAAAAAAAAGGAAAGCTGGATAGAAAAGGATAAAACTAGAGGAAAATAAGAAAACTAGAGAAAAAAGAAAAGGAATGGTTAGCAAGATATAGAGCAGGGAGCAGGAAGACCATTATTTTATCTAAGAAGCTAAGAGAGTCATTAAAAAGTACCTTTTGTGAATAACAATGCTCTAAAAATATTTATTTCATGAATTGAAATATCTCAAAAATAGGAGAAATTATAAAAGAAAAAAAGTCAAGTGAATAAGAAAAAATAAGTGAAAGTAATTTTAAACCTCAGAAATTATATCATGCAGAATGTGCCTTTTTCAAAAGAAAGTGAAAATTAAATTTTTTGTTTAATGGTTTTACTTCTTGTCTTAAATTCTACTTTTTGTGATAATAATTTTACTAATGCTATTTTATTTTTTTAATTGTAATTAATTTACAATTTCAATATTTTCTCTTCAAGTTTTTTTTCTACTCTTTTGTTGCTATATTATAACTATGGAAAATAGAATATTCAAAGAAATAATTTAGATGGGAATAAAAAAATCTTCTTTTGATTATTTGATATAGGAAATACATTCCAAAATATTAAACAGTGATCATCTCTGAGCGTTTAGATTTCAAATACAGTTTTCATGCATCTCCATATTAAATAAATAGTTTTAAATAAGTTATGAAGTATCCATGCAATTTAAAACAAGGAGACAGTGTTTTCCACCTAAGCTATTTTATTTATTGATCATTTGTTTTCTCATTTTCAGTTGGCTGCTATAATGTTTTAAACATTTCCTACTGGATTTTTTACCTTTTCAAACTTACTTAAAGTCACTCTGTATATATTATGTTTATTCAATCTTTTCTGTTATACATATTGTCCGTAAGTTCTCCCAGCTTGCCATTTTATTTTCATTTTATTCATGTCTTTAGCCAGATAAAAGTTTTAATTTGTATTATAAAATTTGTTAGCCCTTTGCTATGTGTCTTATTAGTTTTTATCAAATATTAATAGTAAAAATGTTAATAAATTCATTAGGTGATTGGTTACAAACTGGATTGAAAGCCATAAAGCAAGCAATTGTTTGATAAGATTCAAAATATTCACAATGTTTGTAAATGCAAACAATATGATTTCATAGAAATAAACACTTATGAAACAAAGACTGAACACATATAAAAACAATTTTCTTTGTGGTGTGTAATTATATATGACATATTTTCTTCTTTGTGCTTTTCTCTATTTTTCAGTTTTGTTTCCTGCAACGTATATAGAAATGGCTTTTGTAAAAAGAAAAAAGCTACGAAAAGTTAATTTGAAAATAAAAACAATGCATATGAAAATGATTATAATAAAATGGTATACAGGATTAAGTTACTGAAGAAGTGAGGATTAAAGAAAAGAGAGACTAATCTAAAATGGCTCTAAAGTTTTTACTCTGAAAGCCTAAAAGTATGGTAAAGCCCTGGATAAAGGTGTGAAGAGAGTCCACTGTGAGACAAAACTAGAGAGTTCTACCTTAGAAATGCTGAGTTTCTGCTAACAGTGCACTGTCAATTTCCTACTGGATTTTTTACCTTTTCAAACTTACTTAAAGACATTCTGTATATATTACATTTATTTCATCTTTTCTGATATATATATATATATATTGCTTGAAATTTGGAAATTTGGGACTGGAATTCAAAGTGAGAGATAAAGAAATAAGAAGCAAAATACAGAAATGCTGATAATAGATGACCCTACAATAGATATATCAAGAGAGGATATGTTAGGCCTAATCTTTAAGAATGAGTTCCATTGGAGGGAAAGAAAGAACACTTCGCTAGAGGCAGAGCTGAGGAGGGAGAACAGACCTGAGCCACCCATTGGTGAATAATGGACACAGAGAAGTTTTCATTGAGCATGTGAACATGTGGCCATGGGCAAGAATGTGGTTTTATTTCACTCTTCTACTTCTGAGTGGGAATGCCAGAGTGTCTCTATCATCTTTCATCCTAAAGGTCCTCACCAAATTCTTACAACCAATATATGTCATCCAAATCAAGAATAACATGGAGCATTAGGGGACATTAGTCAGGAGCATTAGATTTAGGTGCTCCTGGGACAATTAAGTTCTATATTTAAAGACAAGGAAGAACAACATTTGCTCTTGTTTCCTGGTACCTCCACAAAAGGAACGAGATTTCTCAATGACCAGTAACTGATTCTGGAGAGAGAAGTACTGAGGGGGAGGAAAAAAGGAACCTTAAGTAATGACAGAGAAAGCCTGAATTGCCCCTTGCTTAGAAGGGCATGGAAGACAAAAGATTTGTTCTCTGAAGACCTATATCCAGGTAGATATCTGAAAGCCCTTTCACAGGTCTTTAGTGAGGTCTGAGAGGGTCACTTCCCTCTTGCCTAGAAATGCTAGGCATTGCTGGGCAGCTCTGTGTGGGCTCGCCAAAGTGGCTGCACCTGGGTGACCAGTACTCCTGTGAGACCAAAGCTGGCTAAGTCACTCTTCTCCTGTCCATAAGATGTCTGGATGTTTTTATTTTGCTTCCCTCCCCTCCCCCCAATAAAGATAAAGAGGATAAATAAGGGCTTTTTTTTTTTCTTTTTCAGGAAGTTAGGAAAAAGATTAGGCTCTCTAAAGGAGAAACAGATAGAGTCAGGATTTTGAAGCATTTTTTTTAAATACTAACAAAAGAAAGAAGTATATAGATCCAGACCTGAAAACAAATTTAAACATTTCTCAATGAGACTTATGAAAAACTTTTCTTTTTTTTGCAATGAAATGCATACCTGTCCCAATGACATGGTAACAAATTATTGTCTGATTGGATATCTTATAATTGGTTTTCCTAGGGACAGAGCAAAAGAGTCACAGGTCAGCCCCATTGATACCATTTAGATAAATGGAAGGTAAAGAAAAACCAACCTCAGTGGAAATAATTGGAGCAACTGCCTCCTCAGGAAAAAAGGGGCTCATGAGTTTTTCCCGTAAGTCCAAAATAAAAAACAAGTATTAAAAAATGGTCCCAAATTTGATTTTTTAAAACTACAGTTGCTCTTGGACACAGGTAACAAGGACAGTTTGTTCATTGCAAAAGGCCTAATAAATTTAAGGCACCAAATGTGTAATTGGAAGTTTGCTATCATTTGGAAAGACCTTTTTTTTTTTTTTTTAAAGCTCAGGCATCCACTAGCAGTAGGTTGGTGTCAAACAAGCAGCCAAGGCAAATAGCAGTTGCTTATTATTTGGCATGCAGGTGGTAGGGCCATCAAATCACTTTTTGGTAAAGTTCAGACTCCTGAGGAATGCCTGGGAGAGGAAAGAGGGCAGGGCAGTTGGAAGGGAAGGTGGCAAAGCTATAATGGAACTGTGAAAAGAATGCCAATACATGTATTGGGGTTGGGGACAGAGAATTTTTACAATGTTTGAATTTAAATAACAAAGGCAAATAGTTTTAAGCAAACATTGATAATGGCTGATATTTATTATACTAAAGTCCCATTGCATGAAGAGATTCATGCAATAGGTCTTTCTTTCCTTGGCTGCCAGCACTGGTTTTCCTCAGGCACCCGGGACCCAGGCCTTCGCTCCAGGCAGAGTCTGCCTTCTTCGTCTTTGCTGCAGACTCCAGAATCTACAGTCTTGTCTTCACTACAGCACTCCGCTCCTGTGGATCCTTCACATTCCCTTCATCCCCTCTCCCCTACTCCCCCACCCCTCCTCTCATAGCAGGTGTCCTGCCCCACCTGGCCACTCTACCTGTGGAGCAGCTGGATAGCCGCTATCTTTGGCCTTCTCATTTGCATACTCACTCTGATTGGCTGTGGGCAGAGGTACGGTCAATTTACATGTTTGTCTATTATTAGGTAAGATAGTATGTACCAGATAACATGCTAAGCAATTAAAATGTCATATTGAAGTCTCAAAACAACTCAATTTATTGATGAACATTCTAATTTTAGTGAGATAGAGTAACTCACCTATATTACCTAACTAGAAGCAGAACTAACAATGAAACATCAGTCTGTCTTCAATGTCACACTTCTTAAAGCCACCACCTCTTCTCCACCACACATCCACTAAAATGAGAGTTGTATTTGCATCAGTTTTGTTTTTATTTTCTGAGATACAGTGAGAGCTGCTTCCTTATCCCTCTTCTTTTGAGAATTCACTAAGAATAAAATGATTGATTCAAAATTGCTGAGATAAGCTTCTTTGAGGAAGAGACAGTCTGAACATTTCTGCTTCTTTTGAGTTGTGCTTATGTTTTGCTTTTTCTCACAGTTAGTATTTAAAGCAAAAAAATGGTTTAGAAGATTTCAGGTTGTGTGGTTTCACTGGGCACTCCTAAAACAAGCAAAAGAAGGGACCGTAAATAAAGCAGAGATGCAGAGGGTACTGTGGTAAGACTTGCTGGGGTTTTTCCTCATGTTCAATGAATCCCCTTTCTCAGGTACTCTCCTGACTTCCACCAAACACATCACAGTTGCCCCTGCAATGGCTTGGAGGTGAAAAAGAGGTTGAAAAAATATTCCCCTGTAATAAGCTTTTCTCCTTCTTTCTCTACTTACAAGAGACTTACTGACAAAGTATGTGTGGGCATGTGCATGTACATGTGGATTAGTGTGTGTCTGTATATGTGTGCATACATGTATGTGTATCTATTACCCCATAATACATGCTGCTTCTGATCCTGTTCCTGGGCCTTTCCTAGAACTGATCTCCAGCAGAGGATTGAAAACTAAGTACAAGAAAAAAAGGACTAAGGCTACTTCCCAACAATAATTTTAACAAAAACAATAGAACGTGGACTAATGTGCAGTGTCTCATGAAATGTTTGGGAACATTCAATCCCTTGCACATACTCACACAGTTAATAAAGGATGCATAGCTCATTCATGGGCTGACTTATTCTGATACCTCAGTTATTAAATATTGTGCCATACTAATTTCAGATGTCAGTTGCCAAGGAGAAAATGAATGTAGTGTCACATGTAGAGAGAGTTCCTACATTTATGAGAAGTGTAAAAATTGGCTCTCCACATGCTCCCTATCTTGGAGACTGACCTGTGTGATCCTGTCTCCTTCTCCACCTGATGTTCTCCATTGGGGTTCTAAGAACTCCCCCTTCCCTTTGTCTCATTAAGCTGGGGTAGAAATGTTCCCCACTTTTCACCACCCCTCTATGGCTTCCCTGCGCTCTGCCCATACCTGCAAACATCATCCCTTCATTAAACTCTCCTATGTTACCCATTATAAAGGTTCCAGCTGTTATTTACCATTACCCTGCCTGATTCACTCTTAACAATTACATTAAAAATATAAAAACTACAGTACACTTACATTCTAACAGTCAAGAAATTTTCTGCTGGCAAGTACTATGTGTAGCCCTCCCATCCCCTCAGTTAATCTCCCCTTTCCCACTCTGCTCTATTCTGTGCTTCACACTCATGTCTTTGTTCTCTGCTCTTACCTCAGTGGTTGCTCTTAATCCATATGATAATGGCCCTACCCTTCCACCTGCCACCCCCCTCCCACCATTCCCTACCACCTTCATCTTGTTCTCCCAGGTTGCCCATGGAACCATCCACATGGACTCATTTTTTTTCACATCTCTGTCACTTTCAGAATGCTGCCTTAGAGGGGATTTGAATCTGTTAGCACCTCCTAAGGACTTCTTTTCTCCCCACTCCTATCAGGGAGGAGAAACTGCAAGTGACAATTTTACTTTACTTATTAAAGAAAAAGGGACTATTTTTATAAAACATGAAACGCATTATTAAGCTTTTCACAACTAAATAGTCTGTTCCAGCAATTCATACATACTCTAAATTTGTACTCTTAAATGTGTTCTAAACATTAATTCAAATATGTCCATATGCTTATATACCTACATACACTGTTATTTGTTCTTTGGATAACCATGCCCTATTTTTATGTGATATGTTATCACTGGAAATGGATGCTCTGGCCAAAGGAGAGGAAAATATATAGTTCAAGTCTCTCTCTCTCTCTCTCTCTCTCTCTCTCTCTCTCTCTCTCTCTCTTTCTCTCTCTTCCCCCCTCTCTCTCATTAAAAAAAGCAAGTCCCTAAAATAATTCCACCTGGAATATGTAATAACAGGAAAGAGAAATATACAGACTCTCTGTGCTCAGCATGGCAATGTGTCATGTGGCTTGGGAAGGTATGTCTGGGAGTATCATATGGCTGTTACTCAACCTGGACACAGAAGAGCTTTGTATGGCATCCCTCACTGTCCAGCCCCAAAAAACAGACATTCAGCTGAGCTGGCTCACATCGAATGTGAGAATTTCAATCTACTTCATGAAATATTTTTTCAACTGCAAAATATTTAGTGGTTTTTTGTTTTTTTTACCAAAAGAAATATTCAATTACTCCTTTATCCTAACTCCCAATCCAAGATCATTTTTTACTTCATGGGACCCAGGTTTTCACGCTGAAAATACAACTTGATTTCCTTAGTTCTCCCAGCACACAAGTGCCTGGGGGGCTCACCTTTAACATATTATCATGTTATAATTAGCTACCATTAATTGAATGCTTATAAATGCTACAACAACCTTGTGAAGGAGGTACTATTATTATGCCCACTTTATAAATGTCAAAAACAAGGATTAGTGTGCTAAATAAATTTGCCTACGTTCACACAATTAATACATGGAAACCTTGCATTCAAATGCAGGGCTGTCTAATCACACATACCAAGTTCTTTACTACCACACTAGACTAGCATTTTAGAGTAGATCAATGTTCACTTTTTGCAGTGAAATGCAAAACCAAGACAACTTATTCCAAAAGTTCTCTCAAGACTTATTTTTCTAAGAAAGTCTCCAAGAAAGCCATACCACATAGCAATGGGATGGATTCATGTGCCAAGGACAGTACTTGTATCATTTCAAGACAAGGATAGGCAGGAAATTCTTGGAATAGTTTGTATACCTTTATCCAGGAATAGCAAATCTTCCCTGTCTGCTTCATATCAGATGGGATGGGGAGCGTCACTTGGACCCTGCTCCCCTAAAGAATTATAATAATAAGGATTTTCCACAATGGATTCCATTTCCAACAATTTCAGATTTTTCACCAAACCTCTGATTTGTCAAGTTTTGTTAAGAGTTCTGTCAAGTTGATGCCCTAACCTGTTTGGCTCAGTGGATAGAGTGTCAGCCTGTAGACTGAAGGATCCCAGGTAAATTCCAGTCAAGGTCATGTATCTTGGTTTTGGGCACATCCCCAGTAGAGAGTGTGCAGGAGGCAGCTGATAGATGTTTCTCTCTCATCGGTATTTCTAACTCTATCCCTCTCCTTTCTTCTCTGTAAAAATCAATCATATAAAATCAATTCTATGAAGTTGAACTGATTTGGGTGAAGAAAATAGTCAACAGAGCCAGTAGAATCCATCCCTTAGAAAATGGCAATGGCTGGGAAGCTAAAAATAAAAGATCCCAAAACATGTGACTTTGTAACATTGACAGCCTTGTGGGTTTTCTCTTAAAACACACACACACACACACACACACACACACACACACAGCCACAGCCATACAGCAAAGGACGCAAACACAACATCCACAACAGAATCTAAGTTGTCTTAAAGCTTGGCTTCCTAATTACCAGGGCATCGGAACCAGATCCCATCCACCTCACATTACCCAAACAAGGCTACTTGTGGCCCACAGTTTGCAACTTGTGAGGTTCTTTCCTTTGCCTAATGATGTGAGAGAAATAAATTCAGGGGCTGTGTGGTTAACCCCCTGGCACTTCCTGTTTTGCACAAATGTGGCCATGGATTTCTCTAAAAATCAATTGAAACCATTTTACCATATGCTTTATCAAGACAATTTGGAGCAGCAAAACAGCTATCAGGTGGTCCTAAATCTTTATCCTAACTATTTATGTTTATGAACAGTCTATTTTAACTGACACTGAATAAACATTTTAACCATGTGAAATCCTTGAGACCACCCAGCCACTGTCCCTCTCTTCCCAATAGTATATGTAATCATAAGCATTCATTGTATATAAATGTTGATGATCCTTCAGAGCCAAAAAGACACTGCCCGTGGCATTGTCTGCTTCTCAGTGTGACTGGATGCTCCAATGCAGCACACAACTCCCTTGGGATATGTGAGCATCTGGACTGATGTGGCCACACTGGCGACTTGGGAGGAAGGTGGACTGGCTGCTTACCACATTGTTCTGTAGTGGCTTTTATTCCTTAAGTAAAGGCCCAATGCACAAAATTCATGCAAGAGGCTTGGCCCTCGCAGTCCCACTGCCTCAGGCAGCCTTCATAGCCTTGGCCAGCCCTTGCAGCCCCTGCAGCCTCAGCTTTGTCTGGAAGGTCTAATTAGCATATTAGCCCTTTATTATATAGGATATCTCCCAGCTTAGTCTTTAGGCCATTAGATAAGCTTCAGTTTTGTAGAGCCTGTCTGCATACAGAGCTATGCCATATCCACGAGCACATTGTTAAGCCTTAAAATACCTATTATAATCACAGCCCTTTCCCAGTTCTAAGGCCCAACTTAGAACTTGGTTGAAACTATCCCTGCTACTACTGATTGTAACAGGAATTGGGGAACAAACCAAAGTAATTCTATATATGCCTACAAAGCTATAAATAAGCTAGCTCAAAGCTGCCTCAAATGCTGCCATGCCAGGGTGATGCATATCAAATGAACAAAAACCAAGTCATAGCCCATATTTGCAGAAGTATAAATAGCCGGTGAACACAGAATCACTGGATCACCTAAGGTCAGGCTGCTGTTGAGGAGATGTAGTTATTGTGTTGAGACTTGAGAACCAGAGGGACAGCTGCTGCTGAAGCCATTGCCCATTATAGCCCACATGCCAGGTCATCTGTGCAGCAGATTGCCAGTGTGGAAGCAAACCCACACACTGCTCATTAAAGAACCTGATTAAGACAGAATCTATTATCTGACTTTAGCCTAAAACCAAAACCAAAACCCTGAGGTGAGTGTTCTAATGTCACTTTAAAGATGCAGAGATGGCCTATAAAGCTAAAGTGGCTTGCCCAAAGTCAAAGAGCTGGTAAGTGGAAGAAATTCTGCATACTGGGCAGTCCATTTTCTTCAAAGCTGAGATGCTACACCAGTCTCAATGGCTCACCCAGCAGAAAGGATTTGTCCAAGACCACTGCAAAGCTCACTTTCTGGTGCAGTGTTCTCACAGGCACCTCCTCCAGAACTCCAGCCATGGACTCCAGTCTGGGATGTTTCAGAGGCCCATGTTTAATTCAGTTCTTTTAGTCTGGCCAGATATATTCAGCTAACAGGGAAAGACTTTTAGATTGCTGTGGTGGAGCAAGGGCTCCATCCTCACTTCCCTACGTTGGGCTGTCACATTCCTCCAGCTTTGCCCACAGTTCAGTGGTCTCACTTGTACTCTAAAATTAGAGTGACAGGTGTGGTGGAGAGGGAAGTCAGTGCAATTCCAGGCCAGTAGTGCTGATAATACTATGGGACCAGTGTGATTCTACAGTGTTCTTGGAGAGTATCTTGTGTGACTACCTGTATTGTGACTAACCTTAATTGTTGAGCATTGAATTATCATCCTCAGTGAGTTATTTCCTAATAAATAGCAAGACATCCCAACCAACACAAGTTTTGGAAAGGAATCAGGTTCTATGAAGAAAGAAGCTTTGAGAGGATGTTTTTTTTTTAGGACAGCCACCTTTGCTGGTTGCTGTGAGCAAGGACAGCTATTAGCCAGATACCTCAGTAGCAGGAACAAAGAGTCATTTTGGGATTAGTCCCCTGCCTCTGAGAGGAAGAGGGTGGTCCATGATCCTTCCAAGAAATAAAAGAGTCAGCCAGGGGGGAATCCTAATGCTTTGAAGGACTCCACCAGCATCTCCTAAATGAGGCATAAGGTATTTACCCCAAACCCAAAATATGCTGGCCTCTCAACAAATGAAGTTCCCTTTATTTCTTATACATTGAGAAAAATAATGGAAGAGTGCCACATGGTAGTTTATACATGAAAGCCCTTAGTAAATTTTCACTGAAGGCCATGAGTCATGTGAACACCCAGAAAGAAAGAAATCCTAGATAATTATTGGAGCAGCAGTGAAAGAAAAGCAACCATTTAAAATGCAGTCCCTTCCTCCAGGCACAGTCATATCAACATGTGTATTTTTCTAGCATCTGTCACAGACTAAATTATCTGTTTTATTCACTGTTATATTCCAGAATCTAGAACAGTGCCTGTCTGGCACACAGTCTGTGTCCAGAAATGGTTCTGGAGTACACATACATACATACATATATACATGCAGTATTACATGAATATATAATAAATCAATCAATAAAAGTAAACTATTAAAGGTCCTATGATACCATAGATAAGTCCAGAACCTACATTGAAAGGGCTAACTTTGTAACCTTGGGTAGGTCACTTGATGTCTTTTTGATTGACTTCTTTATCTATAAAGTAACAATAATATCCATCTCACCAGGTTGCTATCAGGTTAAATTATTTAATATACATGAAAATAATGCATAAACCATAGATACTAAGCAAATATAAAGACTATCATGATGCAAAAAATAATAGATTGGTATAATAGGATTATTATATCAGCCAAGTTTAGCATGGCTTGCGCCCCTGGGAAATAGACTTTTACTCTGAGTTCCACTTTTCTAAGCAGTTCTTTTAGCTTACATTGACCTGGTCTCAGAATGTGCATATATCCTTCTCCCACTTACTTTAGTGATGTACATGAATAACAATCTTAACATTTCTCTACCTAACTCTTATTCATCCCCGAAGACCCAGTTCAGGTGTTGCTCCTCCCCAGAAGTCTTCACTGATGTTGACCCATGTGAATATCCTGTACAAACAACACACCCTAAATTACATGTTTCTCAGATAACAGTCTGCGCATATGTATTTGCTTAGTCATCTGGGTCTAAACCATAAACTCCTTGAGAATTATGTCTTTCCTCTCTTTGTCATCTGTACATAGCACAGTGTCTGATACAAAGTAAGAATTTAGTAAACATAGAATGAATTAGTTATGAGTGAATGAGACTCAGAAAAGCCACAGCTTCCACTAGTTGGCATTGCAAAAAATCTTACTAAGGCAAGTTAATAGTTAACCTTCAAATGTATTCTAAAAGGCTAACTCACAGAACTTTAGGAATGCGTGCCCTTGAAGGGGTTAGAAAAATGTCACATTAGGCATAACTGTTTATCTATTAAATGATATTTTTTCTTTTTATTTTCCTTATATGCCTCTTCTTGCAATAAATAAGGTCTCTCTTCTTACCATGGCATGGATACAACATAAACCACAAAGTGCACAAATTCCTTTTACTGAAGGAACTGTACATGTTTTCCAAATGAAAAAAAAAGTTAGATGAAAGATGTAGAAGTCATCAGCAATTTTTAATGTCCCAAACATCCCTAGAGAAATTAACATTTGCAAAATCACTTTGAACTCTGGCATTCGACAGCACTTTGAAAGTTCCATACAATGAAAAGTTCCATTCCCATAAAATCAGAAATACCTTTCTGGGCTCATTTTATATCAAAATGCAATAAGGTTCATAAATGTCTCTGTGAAGTTTGAGTGTAATAAATTTTGCTATAAAATATTTGCTATGCTACAGGCTTCTAGACTCAGGGAAGCATTTGGTTTAACAGGGTTCCCTTCACAGCATACTTCATCATCAACAAGAAAAAAACTCAGCAAGAACCTATAAATGCCTGCAATACAACCATCAAAAGCTTTTCAACTCTTATTACAGATCAGGTTGAGGCAAGCTGACATTCGCGATCACTTTACCCAAAGTATGTTCATAGAAAGCTCTGTAATCTGTCCCCAAAGAGTATGTAAAATCCACTTCTTACTTGGACATGTCACTGCAGGTGATAGATAATCTCCAACAGCTTCAGCAGCAGCCTTTTCTACAAAATGAGTTTTCCTTTGGAAATCAGAAAAACAGGTTTCTTCCACCTGTCCCAATCTGTCTGTGTACCTCCTCTTCAACCCAGACCTAGGTCCACTACTGAACTGACCCTGGATGGAGCAATTACATTCACAAAGTGCAGTGTGTAATCCCAATTTCTAATTGGGGCCTGCAGGCTCAGGGTGTTTCTTCTCCCTTTCTATTTTTAAAAAATATTTTCAAGGGCATTTTACATTCAAAATTATTTTGGATTCAATTCAGGTTACATCACATTGGTTAGCTAATCATATACTTTACAAAGAATTCTCTCTGATATTTCCAATATCCACCTGGTCCCATACATAATTATCATAATGTTATTGACTATACTTCCTATGCATATATTACATCCCTTGATTATTTTGTGACTACCAATCTGTACTTCTCAGTCTCTTCACCATTTTCACTTTGTCCCCCCAAACCCTTTTCCTCTCTTTTCATGCTTCTCCAAAGCTAGCAGGACTGTACTCACTTTCCCACTTCATGTTTCTGCTGAAATGTTTTCACCACCTACAGCCCTTTCCTCACCATCCTCATTAAAGTAGCCCATCAACAATTTTATATCCCCTTACTTGGTTATGTATTTTTTAAACTTTTATAACCCTTGTCATATTTGCTCATCAGTCATTTGTCTCCTCTCACTAGAAGGTAAGCTTCCCGAGGGCAGGGCCTTTGTTTCACCCGCCCATTTTTGTGTTCTCAGTGGCTAGAATTATTCCTAACACCTGGTTGATGCTTAAGACATACCTGTTGATTTTAGTATGAAGGATTACATGGATGGGTGAAAACTCAGACATTATGATAAATGGTGTAAAAGAAGACTAAGGAAACCGACTTTGAAGCACAACATGCAGTCCGGTGCCTCTCCTTCTGTTCATATTGATCTCTCTGCCTGTGATATCCTGGCTCCCTGATAAAGGATCTATCCTTGAACATCCCATGCCAATTCCACTTACTCTCTGGAGGGGCCCCAAACCTCAAAAAGGCAGAATCCTTGATGTTCTGCTCCATGATTCAGATGCATTTGAAGCCTATCTTTCTCAGATTCTTTGAGCTAGGTCTCCCCCTCCTGTGTGCCTCCTATATAAGATAGAGCATTTCCTAAAGCCATACCAGAGTCACACAGCATCAGTGAGTAGAGTAGACAAAGATCCCTAACCTTATTGGAATTATATCCTTACAAATAGGTATTAAGTATTTGTTTTTAAAAATGGTTGTCCTTCTCATCCAGGAGCTTTCACTCCCTATATTAGAAAACCTGAAAAGGCAATTGCTTACAAAATGGACAAGCAAAAAGACAATCTTTCTTTATAGGGGTTTCTGCTATGTAGAATCATTTTAGAGTTAGACTAAGAAATTTAGCTTTTAGTTAACAATACAAAAAAAAAGGGAAATGGGGAAATCAAAGATTTCCTTAGGAAAGGGAGGTATCAGTAGTACAAATGACACCCAAGACAGCAGGACCAAAGTAAAAAGTTCAGGTAAAAGGTATTGACCCATACCCATTCCAGTACCATCTCTATGCCTATAGGAATCAAGCATTATGATGGGTCCCATGGCAACGAGAGAAATCAGCCTGAAAATTTGCTATGCCATGTATGTATAAGGCCTGGGAAAATCAATTCCAAATATTGACAACTAGTGGTTAAGTCCATGATCATCACTTAGACAGTTTTTATGAAACTTTTTTTTATAAAAAAAGAAAGCATTAAAGAAAGGAAGTTCTTTTGATCTGAAATATTTGAAAATCAAAGGAACTCAAAATTATACAAGAGGTTGGGAAATCTAATCTCTTCTGCATCCTCAGATGTTCCCTGAGAACATTTCATAGCTGATGTTCAGATATCTGCAATGACATAGAGACATTTAAGAGCTTAATTTCCAAATATTTATTCAAGAAAGAAATTAACAAAAGTATAGAGGTTGCCAGAGGGAAGGCTGGGGGGGAGTGGAGAAGGTATATGGTGACAGGAGATTTGACTTTGTTTGGAAGGCACACAGTACAATATACAGATTTTGTAACAGAAACCCACTCCTGAAACCTAGATATTCATGTCGATCAATGTCACCCCAGTAAATTTAATTTTTAAAAAAATTTAATAGTCTGATTTCCAAATGCTTCTTCAAAAGAAAAGTACACTGTGAAACCAAGTGGTAAACATGCCTGACAAGGCAGGGGCTGTACAAGGCTCCAGATCAGGAGGTCGTAGCACAGTGCTCCCTACTATCCTCATAATCACAAGAAGAATACACTAGGGATTAAATCAATCTGTGTAATGTTCTCTGAGGAAGAACGAAATAACTTTCCCCTATTTTTCAAGCTATTTACCTTTATGTCCCCTGGAACCTTTTAAATAACATTGCTTGAAAAGACTGTAAGCTGCCTTTGGCTCCAAGAATCATTAAAGAATTTATAAGCTGTTTTTTCTCCTATCCCAGGAGCTACTGCCAGGAGAAGCAAAATCCAGACGTTTGCAACTCAACACCAGTGAGTGCCTGCCTAATCTGATCAATGAGGAGGCAGCAGTCACAGTCACCTCTGACACAGGGCATCCAAAAAGGCGTCAATATTCTGCTCTTGCTAATGCTACTTCAGGGCACCCACCCAGCTCTTTTCCACTACGATGGCACTCTGGGCTTTAGACACATCCAGACAAAGCTGACTTCTCATGTCTGCTCTGCCAGGGCCTCTCTGGAAAGCTCAGCAGTACAGACTGTCTTGGAAGGCTTCTGATATTTCCTGCTGGTGACATCCAAGAGATGATGGCAATGGTTTGTGATGTCCACTTGAGGTTCTTTGAGTAGCAATATATAGCCCTATACATGCTATTCAGACAAATGCCCCAATTTAATAGTCTAATGCTAGCAGTAGCATTTGGGATCTGATAAATCAGGGGGGAAAGCTTTTTCTGCATGAACTTCTCAGAGAATTTTCAATAACAGAATTTCAGCCAGTCCTATGCAAAGCCAAAGAATTCCCTTTCGTCACCTGCTTGTGATGGCAAACCTGAGGCATCCTGAGCCCTGAGAAGTAGTCAGTAGTGCTGTTACCACAGCAGTAGAGGCAGTCATTTGTCTATTCATGAGCATCATTCTATACCCCATCTTCTGACCCTCAGGCAGGGGCAATTTCTCAGTGGGAACAGGAAGGAGATAGGCTTCTATGGCCTAATTTTAGTTTATCTCATTTATTTTATATTTCTAAGTTTTCTTATCCTTTATTCACCAAAAGCTTATCTAATAATTCCTGGGAGAAATAAGAGTTTCTTTGAAAGTTGGAAATTAAAAAAAGACTCTCCCTAACAAAAATTAAAGCCATGTACATTGAAAAGACTATGTATACATACATATACGCCCCAAAGTAAATTGGTTGGCCTGAATCATTTCTCCTATTTTTCAATCTTTTGTCTGATGTGTATTCTTCATGAAGAGGCAGTACATGGATTCTTTAGCTGTAATAATGACAATCCATTCAATCAAGACCATTAAACCAATTTATTTTATTTAAGACTAATTATCCGCCGAGACCGGTTTGGCTCAGAGGATAGAGCGTCAGCTTGCAGACTGAAAGGTCCCAGGTTCGATTCCAGTCGGGGGCATGTACCTTGCTTGCGGACACATCTCCACTGTGGGGCGTGCAGGAGGCTGCTGATCAATGTCTCTCATCGATGTTTCTGACTTTCTATCTCTCTCCCTTCCTCTCTGTAAAAAAAAAAATAAAATATATTTTAAAAAAAAGACTAATTATCCCACTTTTGTACAAGAAAGTTGTAATACACTATAGCTGTGATGATATGAATGGCTACACCATGTATTTCATCAACCCCCTAAACCTAAGTAATCTACAGTTATGGACTATTCTTTCTACTTTATGTGTGTGTGTGTGTATGTGTGTATGTGTGTGTATGTATGTGTGTATGTGTGTATGTATGTGTGTGTATATATATATATATTTTTCACCCAGTCAAGGAAATTGCTGTAGTGCACTAAAGCAGGTATCAAGCCTTCTGTTTCTCTTCTAGCAGCAAAGCATGGTAGCTAAGGGTCTTGGTGACATCCTCCAGAAGACATATCGGGCACTCAGTAAAGGAAAACACCCTCTAGGGAGGAAACTTTTCTCTATGATATGCATTCCTAGCTAGAAGACTGAGTTAATATGTAGACTCAGAATCAAATGCTAAAAGAGAAATGGGGGAAGGAACTAATGAGGCAGCCGCTTAAATAGTGAGTTTATTGGGACTCTATCATTCCTACAATTCTCTCAAAAAGTATCTTCATCTTCTGCCATGTGTCATCAAACTCATTTTTTTGTCCTCTTGGATACATGGCAATCTATATTTCCCTGCCTTGCTTGCTGTGATATGTGACTACGTGACAGAATTGTAACCAATGGAATGTTGGCATAGTGATGTGCTGATAAAATCCTCCTGTATGCAATTTTCTAATTCTCTCCCCAGTCATCAGATCAATAGAGAAAACTCTGATACCTAGAGATAGAAGGAGTAGAGTTGCTGAATTACCCTTTTAATATTCCCCACCCAATACTAAGGGTTCAGTGAGCCAGAAATAACCTTCTATTGTTTTAAGTCTGTTGTTTCAAATCTGGGCTTATATGATACATCAGTCATTCTACCATGGGCTAATGCAGCCTGTGAAATCAGATTTCTTTTCTCTGGCCCATGACATGAGTGTGCATCCTGGATGCAGTTTGGCATATACTGTTGATATTATTTTCTATCTTCCCATGTATGATCTATCCCTTAATTATTTTCAGTTAGTTCTCTACCCAACACCTTCTTTCTTTCTTCTGGGCACTTCTGCACCTTCCTTGGAACAACAAATGATTATGAATAACATTGTAAAGTGCTCTGTAAAGCTAATCTTAAAACTATTAGTGTGGAGGAAGTGCTTGGGAGTAGAGAGGTAGGGGAAGGGGATGGTAGACATAAAAAGTCATCTAGAAGAGCCATGCCTAAGAGGAAGTCAAAAAGCTCTTCTGACCTTCAGAATACTTGTCAATGATAAACTTCTCTTCTCACTGAACTATGACCAGAAGCCATGACTCATTCAACACTAATGAAAAACTATTTGGCCTTCCCTTCTATTTTGGACAAAGGAAAAAACAGCCACATATCTTCTTCTTTGAGAACAATTAGAATTCCACATATTATTCCAAGAGGCCAATCACCCACTTTATGAAAAAGAGAAAGACATAAACAGAGAATATTTGTGCTTGGGAAGGATAGTTTTTCACAGAGCCCATCATTGACTCAGGTTTTCTGGGATAGTGCATGCATTTCTCTTGTATGGGTGGGAGATGGGAAGGAACAAAAACAGACTCCATAAGACATAAGGATTTTATAACTACTAAGTGCCAGTAAAATTTAGTCTTGGTCCAGTTTACTGTAAGCTTCATGTCCTTAACACCATCATAAATAATGAACAGATTAACAGAATATCTACTATAAACACAAAACCCTTCTCAGAAAACAATTTTTTTTCAAACCCGGATTCTTGAACAGAATTCTCGCTAAGAGCCAACTCAGCCTGATAGGTTGGCATCTCTCCAACATCAGGAGTCAACAAAATGGTTTGGCCTTGGAGAAGGCTGCAGTTAAAGTTCATCAGGCTTTTTGGTGGGGGTGGGGGGAGGGGGATATTATTAGTCTAAGAAAACAAAATTATGGGTCCTCCTATTGTGAAACTAGAGTGGCAAAATGCAAAATAATAAAAGAAGAAAATGCTTTATCCTTTCACTCCTCTGGAAAAAGTTCCCCATATTGTTTTGATATTTCTTTTCCAGTGTTTGCAAACGTATTCATTGTCAATTGTGAAGAGAAAGATAACATGACATAGAATCTCAATTGGTGAAATTACTATTTTCTACCCTCACATTTTCTTCAATTTGTTTATCACATAGAGACTGTTATATATGGTTTATATCTAAGTCCTGGAAATGTTTATGTGAATTTATCTCCAGATATCTCTATCTCTCTTTATTGTTTTTAGTAAATGTTTCAATTTGAAAAAGTGAGTTGGGACACCAATAACTAGAAGAGCATCCAAGGAACCCTAAGTATTGGTGGGGGGGTGTCTCTCCAAAAGAATTAGGTACCACACAGCTATTTTTCACTCCAGACACTGTATCCAGTAGTCTTATTAGACTTAAGTGGTATCTTCTCTGAGACAAACTACTAACCAATAAAACCCTAAAGATTGTCTTGCATGGGGCTGATAAAAGTCAGATAATGACTTAAGAAAATGTCTATTATATGAGCTGTTTTAAGATAAAGTGAGGCAGTTAGAAATTTTAAAGGTTTAGTTGAGCAAAAATTGATTAGAATCTGGCTACACCAAACCAGAAGCAGTTAAGAGTGCTCCACCAATAGCAAGAAGAGACTTTTGTAGAGAAAATAAGATGCAAAGTAAAAGTAAACGATTGATTGGCTATAGAGCCTATTTTGGCTGTTAATGATTGGATGTCCTTACAATTTTAATTTCATAACATTGAGGAAATTACAGGCTTAGACTTTGGGTTGCCTACATAGGCTGCCACAGTATTGGATCCACTTCATTCTAATAGCCTCCTTGCTTATTTTAACAATTCATAGAAAAAGAGTAAAAAGTTTGCTAATGAAATGTCCCTGGAAGGAAGAGTTATCAATAGTTTATTTCACTCTTTTTTATGTTTAAGCAAAAAGGATATGTTATTTGGACAATAGTATAGGCAATAAAGAAAGAAGCATTTACTCTTTCCCTTTTTTCTTTCCTTTTCGATCTAAGTGGAAACTTGGCATATGACTATTTGTGAACCTGCATTTTCCTGGCTTAGTAAGAAGCCATGTGTTTAAGGATGGTGAGGACTAGATGGCTTTATTCAGTGTAGGTAAGACCATTGTACCCTTGATGGACTCAAGCCACAAATCAGATTCTTTATCTGTGCTGGGCCCAGGGTGTGGTTTGGAGTTTTCTGGTGTGTTTTTTGTTGTTGTTGTTTTGTTGTTTTTTTTTTTCTGCAGGTTTTTATAAATTCATGCAGGCATATCCAGCTGTCCAAAAAACTAATATATGGCCTGTAAAAGGTTATTTTGTGTTCTACGGGCCCTGAAGCAACACACACACACACACACACACACACACACACACACACACACATATTTTTTGAAGGAAAGTGAGATGGATGTTAAACACCAATAAAACTTTAGGAAGATTTCATTACACTCAGATAAAAATATAAAGGTACCACTTTAACCACATTAATTGCCATTTACTAGAAGATAAGACAAAATAATAATTGTCATTATTATGCTTATTGTTATAATTTCAAAAGATATATCTTTAAAAAGATATATAAGACTTAGAAAGAAACAAAAAAATTGGTCCAATTTTCAGATGATTTGATAGTGAACAAAGAAAATCCAACTGCAAACTAGTACGTAATTAGAGAATGTAGCAAAATTGCTGGATATAAATCAATATATAAAAATCAACAGAACTTTTTATTCAGTGGTTCTCAACCTGTGGGTCGCGACCCATTTGGGGTCGAATGACCCTTTGATAGGGGTTGCCTAAGACCATCAGAAAACACAGATATTTACATTAAGATTCATTAACAATAGCAAAATTACAGTTATGAAGTAGCAATGAAAATAATTTTATGGGTGGGGGGTCACCACAACATGAGGAACGGTATTAAAGGGTCACGGCATTAGGAAGGTTGAGAACCACTGTTTTAATTAGTGTTGTTAATTAGAATTATTGTGATAATTGCACAATATATACAAATATCTAATTGTATATATTGAAACTAATATAATGTTCCATGTCAATTATATTTCAATTTAAAAAACAATGGTATTGCTAGATTCTATCAATAACTAATTAGAGAATGGCATAAACATAAAAATAATTGGGGTGTTCTCTTCCTCTCTGGGTGCTGGGGGTAGGGTCCTTATGATAGCTTGAGAAAAGGAATTTTCTTAGACTCACAAGGGAGGAGCAATGATTTTTATTTCTGTGGAATTACATCTCTGTGTTTCTAAAGTCCCATTTCCTTCAGTCCAATTATAGAAGAAGTATAGCTCTGGTTTCAGTAGAGCTGAAAGCAAAGCCAGTGTCCAGAGTTTTCTTTCCATATTGACCTGGGTCCAGTTCAGCATCAAGTTAGTTGCAATCCATTAGACCATTGTGTGTGGCAGAGCACATAGCCGTGGGCCTTATGGACAAATACGGAAGAGTGCACCCCAAGCAACAAAGAATCCCAAGGGCACAAGAGGAACCAAGAGCACAAGAGAACTAACTCCTTTGTTTAGGGGATTAAACATCCCAAATTTCATACCCATTCTGGCCAGTGACTATTCCCAAGTGTGACTGGCAGGCAAATATCTTCCTAGCATCTCTCCAATTTTATTGGTCATGTGTCTATCTTCCCTTTGCCTCTTTCTTGATATTAATAAGTAGTTTAATTATAGCAATATCAAAAGTAAATATCATACTTTAAATTAGAAAATACAGAACTAAATGATGTATATTACTATACTTAAAACATGTTGGGTGCCAAAGAAGCACTTAAAAATTTATCGTCTTAAATGAAAGTATTGGAGAAAAAATGAATACAACTTAACATGGTAGTAAGCTCTCGCTTAGGAAAAAGAAAATGATTATGGCAAAATTAATGCAATATAAATAAACATATAAAAAAGAGAATCAATTCCAAAGTTGGTTTGATTTTGAAATTAAAAAAGAAAACTTCCAAAATAGTCTCCTCTACCAAGATTGAACAAATAAAATAAAGCCACTTACATGTAATACATTAATTAAAAAATTAAAGAAAAAGAAAGAAAGAAAGCCACTGATAACTAATATTAGAAATGGAAATATAGATATGACTAAAAATATGCAAATGTTCAAAAATAATACGAGTATTAAAAATAGCTTTATGATGATAAATTTGAAAATAGTTAAAATAGTCAACTTCCCCCCAGCTGGAATGGCTCAGTGGTTGAGTGTCAATCTATAAACCAGGAGGTTATGATTCTATTCCCAGTCAGAACACATACACATACTCACATGCCCAGTAGGGGGCATGCAGGAGGCAGCCAACCAATGATTCTCATCATTGATGTTTCCGTCTCTCCCTCTCCCTTCCTCTCTGAGATCAATAAAAATAATTTTTAAGAAAGAAATAGTCAAAAATTATATTTCATCAAATTGATTCAAGGTAGACCATTTAAAAAATAAAACAGTAGTTACATTTTTTACAAAGAAAACATAAAATGGTTTTACCAGCAAGTTCTGCCACATATTCAAAGAACAAGTAATTTTAATCTAAAACAAATTCTTCCAGAAAATGGAAATAGTAGCAATGCTCCTTGACTTACTTTATGAAGATAGGGTAAACGTCAAGGCCAACATTTGACAAGGGAAGTATGAAAAAGAAAAGCCACAAGCCAATCTTTCTTATGAATAGAGATGGGAAAGTACTAAACAAAACATTTGCCAAACAAATCAAAATCTAAAAATGACTGTGCATCATGATGAAGTTGGGTTTAATCCTAAGAATGTGTCCTATATGATAATCTGTAGGAAAGCAAAATATATGGATAAAGATGCAGGGAAATAGAGGATTTGTGGTTGGGAGTCTTCTGATCACTCCAATTTTTTTCCAGTGAATAGGGAAAAGATGTTATTGGATGAAGTGCAGATAGAAGAGCAGGTCTTGATGATTTGAGGAGAAAAGGGGTATGAAATAGTTTTCCAGGAGAGTGGGACAATAAATGGAATACAGTGTGAAGTTTATCTAAGTTTTGTGGTCATGAACTTACAGATCATTTACTAGAAGCCCCAGCTTGTGCAGTAAGAAATATTTTTAAAAAGGTTTAAGGATTAGGAAAGATAAAACAAAACTCCCATTACTTACAGATACAATTGTTTCTATAGAAAACCCAAACATCAATATATAAAAGTTAATTTCATTTCTATAGGCTAATAGCAAGTAGTTGGCAAAT
>JAAGEH010000076.1:61119383-61180591 GCA_011751065.1 Lasiurus cinereus
ATATATATATATATATATATATATATATATATATATATATATAAAACAATAGTGCAGATTTTTATCAAAAAAATGAAATTTTATTGAGTAATATTAAAGAAGACCTAAATAAAGGTAATGATATAACATATTCATAAATAAGAAGAATCAGTATCCTAAAGAAATCAATTCACTCCTAAATTGAAGTATAAATTCAATGCAATTCTAATTTTTTAAAAAACTTTATAAAGATATCTTAATAGTAGAAAGGCAAAAATAGACTCTTCCAGAGAGGAAGATTTATTTTCATGATATAATAATTAAAGTAATGTCGTATTTGTCCAGGGATAGACAAAGAAATTGACAGAATAGAAGAGAAAGTTTGGATTAAAAAACTCACATTTATATGGAGCCTTAATTAATAACAGATCACTGGAGAAAGGAAGAAACAATTTAAAAAATGGTGCTGAGCCTAATCCAGCATGGTTCAGTGGTTGAGAATCACCTATGAGCCAGAAGATCATGGTTCAATTTCTGGTCAGGCACATGCTGGCTTGTGGGCTTGATCCCAAGTGAAGGGTGCATAGGAGGCAGCCAGTAGATGATTCTCTCTCATCATTGGTGTCTCTCTCTCCCTTTCCCTCTCCCTTCCTCTCTGAAATATATAAAAATATATTTTTAAATGGTGCTGAGACAGCTGGCTATCCAGATTTTTTAATTAAAATTCATTTTCTACATTATACTACACATAAAAACATCCACATAAATTAAAAACTTAAACCTAGAAACAATTTAAGATACATTCTGTAATATATGAGATTATTTTTATAACATTGAAAAACACAATGTTTTCCTAAATAAGATAATGCATCAAAAAGTAAATACCTGGAACTCACTAAAATTAAAATTTTTTATATGGTAATGTTTCTTGGTTTTAGTGTTCAATATAGTAGTTTAATCAAGAGAGCAAGATTAAGAAAGTTAAAATAGTCCATAATTGTAGCTATGTGAAAAACTCTTACATTGGAGTTATGGTTACAAAAGAAATGTTTCTCTGCATCCTTTTGGGGAAGATCAAATAGCTTGTTTTCCAAAAGGCAATATATTACAGACAAGTTATAGAAAACAAAAATAGATGTGCCTTGAAGATAGTTGAAAGTAGGCATAGAGATGATCTCCTTGAGAATCCAAAGAAAGGAAGCTAAGCCTACACCATAAGCACAAACAGCTGAGAACAAAGAGAAGATATCTTTCAAGGGACAATCGAAAAGAAAATGATAGATAAAAATACATAAGGATATGAATGGATGGAAAATAAATCCAGGAGAGATTAGTCAATCCTTTATTCGAACTGTCTTCCTCTTAATTTCCTATCTTCTCACCAATGATGCCCCTAATAAACACCAACCAAAGGTCAACTGAAGGCTGTCCTGTAGTAATTCCAACAAGGGCAGAAAAGAGTTAACCTCAACTCCACCTTCCCTCTAGGTTTAGATTTAAAGCACTCATTCAGCTGTGACCATGGGTTCATATTTGGCATTCTAAAGTCACTTCTATTACTCAGACCCAGGACCAGCCAGCCCCACTCTAATTATATTAATCTTTAAGTTGGAGACAACTTTTCCTTGTACCACCCCTGCTCCTCACCACCCTATATTTCAGACCAGCTTCTAATATTGGTAGCCAAGTCTTCCTGTTTCACCTGAGACCCTGCTGCCCCACCTACCCTCAACCAAATGCAGTAGTCTTCCTTCTTCCTGTCTGCATTCCACATGAGCCCTCTTAACTATCCCCATTGTCTCATTACTAATGGAGGGATTGTCCAGTAAGAGGAGGACTTGCTTCAAGGAAGAATTCATCTAAGCCAAAAAAAAGAGTCTACATCTCTGAAACAATTATCCCAAGACATCAGTGATAAAATTCATAGATCCCAATACTCAGGTTCCTCTACCCTGCTCCCAGAGCATCCCATTGCCTGCAGATAGGGATGCAGTACACCACAGCTGACTAAACTGAACATCTTCAAGAGTTTGGACTGTCCCACCTTGTGTGTCTGCAAGCCAGCTGCCAGCTCATCAGGACCAGTTATGAGAGGAAAAAACATATTTTCCAAAAGCTTCTCTAAGTGTTCACATGGCTAGCTGCCTTTGCTTGTTCTTCTGAGTGCTCAGACCACTGGAAGCCACAAAAACCAGCTGGGACCACTTCACTGACTGGTTCCCCAGGGAAAACGATGGTGAGAAAAGTAAAAGGAAATTATGGAAACCAGCTGAGTCTTCATGGAAGTATCACCCTGGGTCTGTACCAAAGGTTCAATGCTTGCCAAAGTATAATTTACTCTCCAGCCTCAGAGCCAAGGACTATGTCTTAAGAACCTGAGATGTCCCTAACCAATTCAGTGAAGTAAGCAGAGTCTAACTCTTAATCTTAGCTGGGCTGTTCTCCATTATTCTTTTGTATAATGTGATACAGTGTCCCCATATGATCCTACTCATCCCACATGTGTCTGCCTTCCCTGAGCAATATTTCCAGGTTTGGACCTCTTCTTTCCTCCTCTCAAAACCTACCAGTCCCAACTTTCTTTTATTTAGTCTATTAATTTCAACATAATTTTTTTTGTCACCTATTATGGTCCAGGCACCATACTGCAGTCCAAAATACGAAACAATAAATTAGATGTGTCTCTATTCTCAGGAACTAAAATAGTTCAATTTCCTAAGACATATGTGAAAATTTAACATCTAAATTTATACTAATGTATTAATTCATATTTCAAGATTTATTTATTCCACAGATGCTTTACTTGTTTCTGTATTATACTACTGGGTAATTTGGTTTGGAAAATATTGAATTCTGAAATGCTGGGGGAAAGGAAAATATATAGGAATTTGTGATGTCTAGAAATCAGGTAGAAATTCAAATAGAGATTTTAAGGAAAAGTCAGGTCTAGGTATGAGAATGAACAGGGCTACCCTGGCAAAGAGTAAAGCTGAAAATAATACCCTGAGGACATCCGATATGAAAAGTACAAAGAAAGAGTGAACTCAAAGTAAATGACTGAGAAAGAATGCTAGTCACAGGAGAATCACATGAGTGTAGTTTTCATTAGTAACCTCAGTTAATAACATGTGGTCATTTGAACAATGCTCTCTAACCATCTCAGGCACATAGACCTTTGCTGCCTTCAAATTATACCCCACCGGTAAACAGCCACTTGATCTAGAAGTGAGTTGGGCTTGCTACTGTTCCTCCTAATGGGGATGTGTACGAGGGTTAAGGATTCGGGACAGGCCAAATGGCCTTCCCAGTGAACTGTGCATTCGGACTGAGGGCAGGTTGGCTCTGTGCCAAGAGTTTGGATTTCAGTTGTTGGCTGCAAATATGTGCCATTTCCCGAAGGAATAATAGGGTTTTCCTATCTGCCCTCAACTCCTAACATGGGTCACAATTCACTAAAGTTTCACAGTGCATTTCTGTGGATATTTCTAATCAGAAGTGCAGACTCACAGAATAGCTGCACAGGATTTAAAGAGAATCTTCAGAGTTCAGGCTTCTCATTTTACACAGAAGGAAGCTGAGGCCAAAGATTATTAATTTGGCCAGGGTTGCATTACAGGTTAGCAAAGTAGTTAAGCAAATAGGCTTTGGACACTCAGTGCTGGGAACTTTAAGCTGTATGTCTTGGGAAGGTCCTTAGTCACTAGGTCTCAGTTAACTCTTTTTAGAAGTGGAATAAGAATAATGCCTTCATCACATGTTATTTGTAATGTGAGTGAGATAATGCATGCAAAACTCTTAGCATGACAATTAGTATAGAGTGGAATAGCCAAGTCTTCTGATCAGAGCTCTTTCCCAGAGCCATGCTCCCTCACTTATGTTGAGAAGTTAGAAATGCCCTGATAGAGGCATTGCAAATGTACAAACTCATCACTGTAGCATGTGAGTCATACATTCATTGTTTTAACAAATATCAGTTGGGCATCTAGGTACTGGGTTCTGCTAGGCCCATACTGAACAGGATCTGGTCTCTCCCCATGAAGGAGAGAGATTGTGCCTATGGTAGCCAGAGGTGGAGTGGATTTGCATGGAGTAAGGAGAACTAGTGAGAGTCTAGAGAGTAGGAGATTGATGGGAGATTCTTGCCATCGTCTAGGCATAAGGCATCAAGGTCCTGAATGATCCCAGCGAGAATGAAAATGAAGGAAAAGGACAAAGCAATGAGATAGGAGCATGAGACTTACCTCTAACACATTATTGTAATGTGTCTATGAAGCCTTTGTTTTCATGTGTTTCTGACAAGCAATTTGCTTCCAGAATTCCAAAATGAAGCCAGCTGGTACCCCATACTCTAGGAAATGTCACTTACTGCTAATACACAGAATAGGACAAGTGACCACATTAGGCCTCTTGTCCAGAGCCTCACACATGGTGGGTGAGGCCTACATACTGCTGTCAGAGCTCCAGAAATGGGTCTGTGTAGCCATGTTTAAGGCCAGCTCTTTTTCTCTCCTGCCAAATTAATTAAGGGCATGACATTTCTGGTTCACATGGTAACAAGGCAAGGAGAGCAGGGCTGAGCAAAACAGAAAAATGTTTATATTCTGAAGCACTAAGTTTGTCTCAGGAGCATAGCTGTCCATTAGATTCCACAATTGCTAAAGTCACAGAGGAAGGGGCTTAGGCAACATCAGAGTCCCTCACCTCCATGAGCTTAGCTCCTCATGCACAGGCTAAAGCATAGTCACACTAATGGCATTGGCAGAAATGTTCTTGGTCCATGAAGACTCTACCTAACCACTGCCCACTCTGGGCACTTTGGCCCTGTTTTGGTCCTGCCTTTCCCCCAGGCCTGCTCTCTACCCTGAGAAGAGAGAATGGTTAGCAACTTTTAGAAACTAAAACAAACACCAAAGTTTGCCAACATTAAACTGCTTCACAGCTTAATGGACCATAAACTTTCAGGACCTGGAACAAAACTCTGATTCAACCACCTCTTACAGGTGCTGTGGGCACAAAGACTGCACAGTATACTTTACCCTGGAAAATAGTCTCAAATTATTTTTGTTAAAAAAAATAAAGTTGCCTGGAAGAAAACTTCATCCTATGCTTAGGAAAATAAACCCAGAGGCAATGCAGCCCCTTTCTCTCCATTCTCACTTTCCTTCCCTGCCATGAGAAGGTCCCATCCCACCTGGAAGCTCCCAGTTGATGCTAAAGAAGTCAGACACCTTCTCTCAGGCTTTCAGATGAGCACCCATGGAAGGCACATGCAGGCCACTCCTGTCAGCCTGCAGCCCACCACCTTCTGAAAGGCCACAGTCATGATACAAATTACATTCGTGGAAAGTACTGGGCTCTGGCTCAGGCTCTCCATCATTTCCTGTGTGACCTTGGCATGTTACTTCACCTCTCAGGTCTCATGTTCCTCATCCAGAAAACTCATTAGAGGCCCCTTATCCCCTTAAATGTTGTACAGGAGTGGCATTGATCGAAAAGCGTAAACAGGTAACTATTTTGTTTAACCCAGGAGAGATGTGTAAATACAAGGGGTAGCTACTAATAATTATGTCTGGCATCACTCAGGCCTGTACTCAGATACCAGAGCCCGTGGCTACTGCAGTTGTCAGCACGCCCCACTGGCAGCTGTTCAGAGAGCTAGCTTCCTTGATCCACTTGCTACTGAAGCCTTTGAACCCTGGAGTCTAGAGAAAGGAACGAAGAAAGTTCTCAGAGTGCCCAGTGCCTCTCCTCTGTTCTCCAGCTGCTTCTCACCCGTGTTCTTCTCTCTCTACACACACACTCCGTTGGGGACTCACCACATTCTAAGTTAACTTGGCAGCAAGGCAGAGTGACTGAGAGCCAGCGTCTGGTCTCAGACTGCATGGATTCAAATTACGAGTTCATAATTTACCATTGATATTCAAACTCTCTAAAGTATAGGCTCTCAAAAAATTTTAACTGCCATCCATAGTAAATTTATTTAACACAGTACTCTATACAGAAACACACACACACACACACACACACACACACACACATGTATATGCACATATACTTGAAGTAGAATAACAATAATTATTCTTGATCTGTTTTAATCACATACTATTTATTTGATTGATTCTATTCTATGCAAGTTTTTGTAAATGCTAGTCATGATCCACTAGATCGCCTACTGCTGGATTAAGACTACAGTTTGAAAAACTCTACTCTAAGCTTCAGTTTCCTCATCTGTAAAATTATCCAATGAGGATAATAATAATATTATCTTTCTCATGGAGCTGTTATGAAGATTGACTAAAATGTTCATATAAAAGTGTTTTGCTTGGAACATAGTAAGTGTTCAGTGAATACTAAATATTATTACTCAAGGCAGGGCATTAGTAAGAAATAAATCTTGTCATACCTCAAGTCCAAGAGGGAGACTCCCAGCATTCATACCCTTCATGAACCTGTGTGTGAATTAAATGGATTTTCGCAGAGGGCCTGTCTGACATGAAGCATGCCTACATCTCAGCTTCTGCCTGGGTGCAGTTATGTGAGGACACGGTGCTTGGCACTGTGGCAGTAGCCATCTTGCAGCCATGAAGTGCCACACCTGAGGAAGGAAAAGCAAAAACAGGGAAAGAGCTTGGGTTTTAATGACATTTTTGAGTTGCTGAACCAATCCTGGAACTCCCAACTTACTCTCTTTTTATTTAAATCAATAAAAACCTCTAATATTGGAACTTGAATTTTGTGCAGGCCAGTTCATATGCTGCAGGAAGGGGCCCCACATTCAAACTGGCCTTCTACTCTTTGGCATGAGCATTCCCTAAACCCCCACTCTGGAGTTTAACTCTGAAACCATAAAGATACACCATGTAGGAAATCCCCCTTTGGTTCCTAGACGTTTTAATTTGATCACCCCTGCAAGACTCAAAAGAATAAAAAAAAAATCTAGTCTTCTCAGTTAGCTGTGTCCAATGATACCTCTGTACTTCTTTAGGGAAAGATGGGGGACTTGGGAGCCCCGCCTTCAGTCTTCATGAGGTACCACTCACTCCCTGGAATTCCAACAGCTAATTGAACCTACACCACAAAAAGGAGAAATCCTGTTTCAAGATGCAGGGCTAGGACTCACCCTGGCCAGGACTCCGTGGACAGAAGAGAAAACAACTTGTAAATTCTTCAGCATTGCTTGGCTCAGAGGCAGTTAGGTTGCTGGCTGGCTGACTTTGCAACTATTCGTTCAAGGTTCCAACGGACCGAAAGGTAAATAACCAGCAAGGTGTCATAACACCAAGGACAGAGGAAAATGTGTTTACACCCTTCTTTGCCCTTGGTGGCCATTTTCCAGCTCCAGGGATAGTTTGCACATGACGATGAGTGGTACCTGAAGGTTGGATCTGGCATAGAATGCAAGTGGATGACAGTTAAGGACTTGAACCTTCCATCTGAGTCATTGGTGATCCCTGCCACCAATTCCAGCCACGGCTGTCCAAATCTAGTCTGTCCTTTCTTTCCCTTATGCTGTAAACGTTCCCCTATTTTAGCCAAACTATGCCAGCTCAGTAATTCTGACAGCCATTAACTGAATTTTTAACTTCTCCAGTTTACAAATAATTAAGACAGAAAGACTTAGTTCAATGAAATATGGTTGAAATAAAATAACGAATTCAGTATTGCAGTAGGAAAATTAAAGCTGCGTCAAAGATAGGTGCCTAACCCAGGGCCCTGCAGCCAATGTATGAAAAGTATTAAGTTGTTTTTTAAAAAGTATACTTAAGGGTACATTTGCTAACTAAAGAAAGGGTAGATAGAAATAAATACTTGTCAAGCACCTAGTATTTATAGGGTACTACATATGTATTCCATTATTAATTTCTTACCAGATACATATATCATAAGATTTATCATTTCCCATATGTGAAAAATAAAAATGAAATGTAAGTTGTCTGAGATCATAAAGCAAGTGTCAGAATTAAGATTCGACGCTTGACCTTTCTCATGCAGGAGCTGTGCTCTTTCATCCACACTGCCCTGTCCTTCAGGAGGAGCAGGTATGTAAGAGAATGGGGAAGAGTGGAAAGAAGAGAAAAGGAAGTAATCTAAAAATGGGGAAAAGGGAGAGAAAGTGAATACAATAAGAAATTAGAAAAGGAAGGATTAAAGAAAGGGAAGGAAGAATGATTGATTGAGTGCTTTGGCTTTTTAGAGGAATTTCATGATTTGAAACTTGAAATGTGTAGTAAGTCCCTGGGTATTCCCTGGGGGAACCAAGACCATTGGAGAGCTGTCTCCCCCCAGTATCCCAAGTATAGATCCCTCCCAGTAATCTTCCAGGTACTTGAAGCAAGAACTGGAAACCCAGACTACCTTTTTACTCAGACACCACACAAAGATGAGACTGAAGGAATGATCATTTTAGTTTACTGTTACCAAGAAGGAAGTATTTTAGGACCTTCCAATATTGGATCTTACCTCTTCTCTGACCTAGGGCTTCCTTCATTCTTTTGAGTCTTTTTTTTTTTCTTTTCTTTTATTTTTTTGGCCACAGTGAGCAGATGTTTAGGGGAAGGAACAGAAACAAGTAAAAAATGTGTTTACTATCTATGTTGATTATTAAGCTATTTCATCTCTAAACTCCAAACACAGCCTTAATTCTTGGCCTTGTGAAGCTAAGTGGTATTCTAAAATGACACTGCGTGCAGCTTCTACTGAAGGTTTATTCCTTTAGGAATCCAAAGACACTGTCCCTCACACGGTCTTCAGGGCAGACACAGAGGAGTCTGTGGACAGTTAACAGCCAAGCTTTGAGAACATGCTCTGGGTATTTCTTTAAAGAAAGTGCTCTGCTCCTTTTTATTATTTTCTCATTGCAGTAATCGGGGGTCTGATTTATCATTAGATTTAACCTCACGTGAGAAAGATTCAATGGTGAGCATAACATATTTGCTTCTTTCAAGACACAAGCTAGAAGATAAATTAGTGCTGTTCACAAAATATTCCCAGTTTCCTGTCTTCCAAGCATCTGACTCGACTCTATTTCCCTGTTCCCCTGATGTCAGGGTCACCTTGTGGCGTACTTTGGTCAATAAAATATGAGTGAGGGTGATAAACAAACTCTAGTCTACCCATACAAAGGAATATTATTCAAAACAAAGAGAAATCAAACTATAAAAGGGCATGGAAGAAACTTAAAAACTTATTGCTAAATGAGAGAAGCCACTTTGAGGCCAAATGCTCTGTGATTCAAACATGCATTCTGGAAAAGGCAAAACTAAGCAGTCAGTGAAAAATCAATGGTTGCCCAAAAGAGGAGAGAGAAGGAAAGGATAAATAGGTGGAGCTCAGGGCATTTTTAGGGCAGTGAAATTATTCCATGTGAGATTATAATGGGGAATACAAGACATTATTCACTTTTCAAATCCATAGAATATACAACACAAAAACTGAACTCTAGGGTAAAGTATGGACTTAATAATAATATACCAACATTGGCTCATCAATTGTAAGAAATGTACCATAGCAATGCATAGAATGGGGAAGGAGTATACAGAAACTGTACTTATTGTATAATATTTCTATAAACTTAAAACTGCTCTAAAAAGTAGTCTATTTTAAAAATAAAGAAAAGAAAAAAATGAGTGAGTATAATTTGTATTACTTTTGGGTGGGACCATTAACAGCTTGCACACAATTTTCTATCTCTTCCCTCATCTCTATTTCAGCAGGTTCACTTGAAGATGAACCTTCCTCATTCTGGTTCCCTTTGTGAGAATAGTCTAGAATATCTCTCACTTCCCCACTATCCAATTGTCAGTACATATCTATCCTGAGTGATAAATAAATATGTTTGTTATCCTTGTTGTTTTATGCAACTAAGTTTAGTGGTTATTTATTACTGCAGGATAATGTTGTTTATTCTGACTTATACAGAGAGGACTTTCAAGGACTGCTATAGTCTCTAACAGATGTTAAACAGTGAGCAATCACACCATTTCTGGACCAAGAAATACACTTTTTACAATTTTCAAAGAGTTTGCTTTCTCTTCCCTGACTGTGTCATGTAGTTTTATTTTGGGGGAAGGATGCGCCACCTTGCACAGAAACCATTTATGAATGCTATCTTTCCCAAGAAAAATTAAAGAACCCAAACAAATCAAGCATTTTCTATAGTAGGTAGAGATTTCTTTGTCAGATTTTGTCTGCTACAAATTTTATCTTATGACAATTGTTTAATATGTTTTTATGTAATTAATTATTTTTTTGAATTTAGTATGTTAACTAAAGTGATAGGATATACTATTCTGAACCAATAGAACTTAAATTTTAATGTAACCCCTGAAAGAAAAAAGAAACTATAAACATTTTTAAGAGCACAAATAAAGTAATAGAAACTTATTTGTATCACCTCCAAAAATGTCCTCATGCCTTCTAGCGGTCCATCTCTCCTTCCTCCCCTGTCCACAAGCTTCCTGTCACTATATATTTATATTTTCTAGAATTCCAAATAGATGAAATCACACAGTATGTATTCTTTTTTTATTTAGTTTCTTTCACTCAGCATAATGATTTTGAGATTCCCTCATGTTATGTGCATTTGTAGTCATAAGTAGTATCCATTATAACTACAATTGCTTGTTCATTAGCCCAGCATTTTTCAAGGTATGTCCACAGAATTTTTAAAATCATGCAATAGTTGACTAATTAGTCCAAGGCACTGACCTTTGTTCGGTTGTGTTGTTAATCACAAGGAACAACAAGTCTGTAATTATTAGAATTGCAAGTCTAGGTCAGCAACAGAGCAGCAAATTGCAGTTTGCCGACCACTGCCTTAGTCAGTGGTTCTCAACATTTCTAATGTTGCGACCCTTTAATACAGTTTCTCATATTATGGTGGCCCCCAACCATAAAATTATTTTTTTTGCTACTTCATAACTGTAATGTCGCTGCTGTTATGAATCATAATATAAATATCTGTGTTTTCTGATGGTCTTAGGTGACCCTGTTAGCAGTTCTCTAATGAACCACTGCTGTAGAGCCTAAGACCATCAGAAAACACAGACATTTACATTACAGTTCATTAACAGTAGCAAAATTACAGTTATGAAGTAGCAATGAAAATAATCTTATGGTTGGGGGTCACCCCAACATGAGGATCTATATTAAAGGGTCATGGCATTAGAAAGGTTGAGAACCACTGCCTTAGACCAACAAATTAAAAAAATGAGAACAGCCAATACAACAATAGCCTTCTGTGTGAACAAATCAAAATTATACAATTTTTTTGTGAGATTGGCAAAAAAACATATTTTTGGCATGCCACAGGATTTTAGTAATTACTGTGACCATGAGATAAAAATGGTTGAAAAGTTCTTCATTAGGCCATTGATGGACACTTGAATTAGTTCTAGAGGCTATTTCAAATAAAACTATGAAAATTCATGTGTAGTCTTTACATATACCCACATTATTTGTTTTTTAACATCACTATTATGTTGTTATATCCTCAATTCACACAAACACATACCCATACACACGCACAAATGTAATATGACTGAAACAAAGTTTAAACATAGTGATGAAAATGGAAATAATACTATAATTCAAAATTACTTTGCATATGTATTAGTGAATAACATTAGTATTTTCTTAGTAAAATAGGAGAATGAAACTGTTAATCAAATTAAGTTCTGAGGGTGATGGTTTAGGCAAGTATTCAAACAAGAAACAAGTGAACAGGAAAAATAACAATTTCCAGACATTTAGTTTTAGTAGACCTGTGACCCATTTGTACTGTTTGCATTTTCAGTCATTAGACTCAAACTAAAGACATGAATGCATCAAGATTTTTGTAACATTTTTCAAATGTAGCACAACAACTTCCCTACAAAATAAATGAAGTTTTTCCAATTCTAAACAAAACAAAACAAATCAATGTTCTTCATTTCAAAAATGTTTAACTATTTTTTAATTTAAATTCTTCATTATTTAAAGTTTTACATATGTCTTCTTTGCTGCCCCCTCCCCCCATTGACCTCTCACCATCCACTCCTGCCCCCCAGCACATGCCCTCAGGCCCCTAATGTCTGTGTCCATTCGTTATGCTATTGAGCATGCACACAGGTCCTACAGGATGTTGAAAAAAGAGATAGAAGAAGATATAAACAAGCAGAAGAATATATGGTGTTCATGAGTTGGTAGAGTTAACATCATTAAAATGTCCATACTATCCAAAGCAATCTATAGATTCAATGCACTCCCTATTAAAATGCTAATGGCATATTTCACAGACCTAAAATAAACTCTCCAAAAATGTATATGGGATAAATAAATTTACTTATTTATCCATATAAATAGCCGCAGCAGATATCAAGCTGTATTACAAAGCCATTGTTCTCAAAACTGTTTAACTTACTCACTAAAGGTATGGAAGGAAATAAAGCTCAGATGTCTTCCACAATTGCACAACTAATAACAAAAAATAAAATTGAACTCCTACTACTAGTAAGAAAAGTATAAAGCCAGCCACTGATGTAATTACTATCATAGTGTTCAGAAATGAGTCAGAATGAACTATCGCAAATTACTTTGCAAATGACTCTATTACCTGTTATTTAATATCCATGGCATACACGGTAGAAAACCAGTTGATTAGATTACATAAAAAAACACATAAATATGATAAATATGATCAATGCATTATAAGGTTCTCATATGAAGGAGAAATGCTTGACAAATACCTGAATTTTTTCATTGAAAACCCAGGCTTCAGAATTAGAACTTTTTTACTTAAATGACTTTTGTTTTATGTGATATGTATGACTGTCCGCATGTTCCTCACAGAGAATAATCACTGGCCAATAAAAAAATTCCCTGATCTTCAGTTAGTGTTGACAGAAATGCAATACTATCAACTGTCAGGCACTGAATGTACTTCTTTTGAGAACACTATTCAAAGAAATGAATGCCAGACATAAACATTGCTTTTTTTCCCCACTTAAATATTTCACTGTTGAGGAAAAAAATACTCATAAACATTTTTGAAATGAGGAATGAGATAAAAATATTGTTTCATGGCTACAATGCCAATGACAAATAATACTGATTTCAAGGCACCTTTAGAAATAACATATCCCAGTAATATACTCAGTATTGCAAACTATCGAAACCTCTTTCAGAGCCAAGGTGTCAAGATTAAATTGAAGATAAGTATGTAGTTGGAATTTCTGGAGAAGGCTGACCATAAGGGCAAGTGTCTCTTCCCCTGAGTCTGAAGACTTTCTTTGCTCTTCAGAAAACATAGTTTATGGCTCAACTGGGCCTTTTAAACACCCTAACCAAATGCTGCAATGGGTGAATGCACTTTCTGGGGCAAACATAAGCAAACAGTGTATTCTGAAACCATTGCCACTGTTTCCCATGTTGAATCATTCTAGCTTCCAGCTAGAATGATCTGAAGGAGCTTTAAACCCTCCAGCAAGAAGTTGTCCCTTAAGACTCATATAAGAACCTCTAGAAGACCTTAGACTCATGACACATATTTTGTCTTTGAACTGCACAAAAATTTCTTGGTAAAAGATTGGGGAAAAAACTATTTTTGACAAAATTTTAAATATTTAAATTCATGTAAAATTGGTAGGTTATTAAAACACTAACTGTTCATTAAGTGATTCAGAGATGCTGAATATTTGGAAAGCATTAAGGTATTCCAGGTGGTTGTTGGGAAAATAAAGAAGATTGATCTGAGATGTTTTAGTGAGTAAAAGAATGTGAAATACAATACTTTTTAATCAAATAGGAATGTCTGTTCATGGTAGTGCCACTTGACGGCTAACTGTCTCACATTTGGATATCTGGGTTTGCAGCTGCTCTGTAAAGGTCTGATTTCCTGTTACTCTGGACTGTATGACCCTGGATTGGGTCTACCAGCATACACACCCCTCTCTCATCTGAGCAAACATAGATGAGCCCTTTGTTGCTGCTTAAACCCCATAAGCCTTCCTAATAACAAGCTGAAGTCAGTTAAGTTCAGGTGGCTAAAATGGTGCTTTTGTTATGAAAGCAGTGGCCAGAAAATGCAAACTCTTTGAGTCACCCAGCCCAGCTATTTCCTTCAGAATCCAACACCGAGCCAAGCGGTTTTTATTTTGTCTTTACAAACTAGGTAAACGCTCCCTTGTAGCAGACTCTTGGATAACCACAGGCAGCTGGGGGCACACCCCACTTTGCAGGGAGGGGGGAGTTTGGGGGCCATATTTAAAACCAATTACCAGGCTTATGTAAGTGAGGGCATCAGCAAGAACCTGGTATGAGAGGGGTAAGAGGCACTTAGGGAAAGAGACACAACTAGCAAAATAGGAGACAGCCATTGGAGGAAACACAGAAGGAACAGCAGCCTGGGCCAAACAGGAGAAGAGAAGATTGTTTCCTAACAGAATATAGAGATGTCTTTAAAAAGAGTGTTTTCCTTTGTCTTGGCTAAGCCTCGTAGTTATCACATGGGACGAAGCCAACCATGGATGCTGATTGTTTCTTTTCCTTTGTTTCTGCTAACATTTTCTTCTCAACCTGGAGCCCTTTCTCAATTTTGTTAGTTCATTAAGGCACAGAAATAACAAAGAACTCTGCTCTCAGGTTTTTCTTGAAAAGTTGTGGAGAAGGGAAGAAGGATCACTTCAGCTTAATAACTTCTCCGCCTGCTCCATGCATGTCCCGGGGTCCAATTGCAGGGCTTTGGAATACAGGAAATTCAAAATCCTTGCTGAAGGCCTTCAATATTATAACCAAACTACAAACAAAGCACTTTTCAGATATTTAATACTTAAAATAAATTCCTTCTTCTTTGAGGTGAGAAGAATGCCATAGTGACCCACTGGTTTCCAGAGTTCCAAAGAACAGCACCAGAGGAAATGATCTAATATTGAGTCCTCACCATTAAGCAAATCACTCACTGTAGAGACTTCTTCCCAGAAATCTCTAAACACGAGCTACTGAATAAAGACTATGTGAATATAGTAGATGGCCGGTGGGTTTGTTTTGTTTTTCCATCTCTTTACTTTCAGCAATATCCTCTTTTGAACACTATTTTCAGTAACAAAGAGTAACAGGGTGGGAGATGATTTTGGTGGGCGAGGCAATCCAATGAATGTCTTTTCAAAAATATAGGTCCTTGGCAATTGTAAGAGAAAACTTTGTCCCCAAATGTACAGCACACTTGTGCTCTGACATGGCTATGAAAGATTCTGATTCCAATTCTCCAGCAACTAAGTCAGCAAAGAGCAGGGGTTGGTTTTCAAAGTCAAAAAGTTCATAGTGTTATTTGGTCAGGGTTTTTCAAAATAAAATGCAAGCCACTCCTTTTGAATGGAATAGAGGGAGGTTATTCACTCCTGTGCCATTCAGTAAGCATTTCTTGAACATGCCCAGAGAGGCATGGAAGCTCTGTGGCTCTGCCCCATAACTTTCCCTGTGAATGTCCTCCATTTGGTTATTCCTGAAATACATCCTTTCTAAGAAACCAGTAATCATAATTAAATGATTTCTGAGTTCTGTGGACCATTCTACCAAGTTATCCAACCCAAAGAAGGGCTCATATAAATTTCAATTTATAGATGATTGTGCAGGAGACTGGTGACTTACTATTGAGGTCTGAAATGGAGACAGTCTTGTGGGACTAAGCCCTCAAAATGTGGAGTCTACTTCCAGGTGGTTTGTGTCAGGATTGAAGTGATTTGCAGGACCCCTGGTTTGGTGTCCAGAGAGGTGGAGAATAAAATGGTTTGGACAAAAAATCCCACACATTTGTTGTCAGAAGTGGTGTGGTGTTGAAAAGCAGCTTATAGAAAAACACACTTATTTGCACCTGGAAGTAAAAATCAAGAAGGCTGTGGATAAGATCAGTTTTCATGAATGAACTGATTTGTGCCAACAGAAAAGGGACCAGGTTTGGAAAGCCAAGGAGTTACCTGGGAGCTTGTTACACTGTGGGGAGAGGGAGATGGGTGGAACAGAGAAGGTGTGTTCCATGGAAACCCATTAAGAAAAGGAAAGAAAAGAATCAGAGAAAGAAGCAGGGACCTGAGAGTGACAGACTTCAAATGTCATTCAAGAGAGCAGATTGGTAAACAGAGGAATGCCAGGAGGTCTGAGATTCAGGAAACTCATTCTGACTGACCATGTAGAAGAACTGAAGAGAGAGATATTTAGGAAACCACTTAAGTCCAGGCCCTCCAACTTTTTTAACAATGAGAGATTAATGAGTTAAAATTGAGGCCTTAGATGCTGATTGGATGTGGGAGTGAAAGAGAAGTTCAGGTGGCTCATTTCAGACTTGAATAATAGGCAAGTGGTGCCATTCACTGAGATAGGGAATATAGGAGATGTGTGGTTTGAGAGATGATGAGCATGTTGGGCATATCAAGTTTAAGGTGTTGGTGATACATTCTGGAGAAGATATTTCAAGATCTGGTCTATGGGGTTAGATATGAAAGACATTTGAATATGAAGACCCTGCAAGCAGACAAAATAAACCAGAGGTCCCAGGAAACAGCAGATAGCAAGCATATCTTCAGATCTTTGAACACTGGTGGGTGATGATTATTTCCATCGCTGAAAGAAGATTGGTTAGTGTTTCAGAGAAAGTTCAGATGAAATGGCTGAAGAATAAAACAGAGAACTCTGCCCTGAGTTTATCAATCATCATTCCTGGCTGTGAGCTTATGGGATAGAGCCATGGTTAGTAGCATCTTAAAATCACACATGCCCCAAATTAGATCAGCAAGCACATTGTGAAATATTAGTACTTATCCCCTTAGGTCCCTGTGGTGGCTGGAGTGCTCATGGGCCGGAGTCTGTTGAGCCCTTGGGACTCTTCATATCTGTTTAGGTCTCCCATTGCCCCTGAGCCAAGAGTCACTACTTTTCCTGTTTTCCAAACCCCCTAGTAAGTGAGAGGGTTCCTTTGCAGGCAGCTCCCTCTGAGCCTGATTTCAGAAAATGACTTATCAGTCTCTGATTATCTGATTATCTAAATCAGGACCACATCTTATTGAAACCAGAAAAAGTGACCCCTCTTTTCATGGAATGTGCTTTTTAAGAAAAAATGAGAGAAGCAATTAAAGATTTACCTCTTCATTTTGACATACTGCCCTAACTGCAGAAAACGCTCTCCCTGAAAGATTGATTCTTAACTTCACAATGCATTCAACATTAAGGAAAAGCATGGCTCAGGCTTCGGACATGTGGTGGCCTCTGCCCTGGGGTGAAGGGTGTGACATGCTCTTTTTGTCCCTGAAGCCACAGTGCTTATCTACAAAAGACCTCCTTGGAAAATGCCTATCATCTCTACCCAGGAGTCTTTGTCTCCAAATTTTTCTCAACTGTGTTACATGTACTCAGCTTCCCCAGTGGAGGTGGCTTTGGGACTCCTGTTCTGGGCCCATGTATACAAGAAGTCAACTCAGACTGACCAAGGTGTGTGCCCAGCAGACGTTGCCACTAGCTTTGGGTGAGAAAGTCCTCCTAATCCATTAGAAGAGTGATTTCAGTGTGTTCTCAGCAGCATCTTAGTGTGATCTCGTGAGGGTACCCCCAACCCCTGTGTGACATGTTGTACTTGGAGTTCTTCCCTGTTTCAATTTCAGTATCAGTCAGAGGGAAATAGCAAAACAGCATTCCTTCATGTAGATAACCAGTAGGCAGCTGGCTACTCCTGGTTGCTAACATAACTCCACCAGTGTATTCTGGCAGCTGGGTTTATTTAGGGAGAAGACACAGTCCCCTGCTTAGAAACAGAGATGCTAAACATTATTCCAGTAACCTCCTTGCTGGCCACAAAAGTAAAACCCTTCAGGAAAAATACTAGTAAGGGACTTGTTTTTTAGTTAGCCTGAGCACAAATCTCAGATCTGCCACTTAACAGCAGTGTGGTCTTCTTCATTCATTTAAGAATCATTTATGGAGTACATACCATGTGGCAGGCGCACTTCTTAGGTAACAGCTGATTTTGCTAAGGCTCGGTTTTCTCTTCTGAAAAACAGATATAAATACATACTTCCCAGGGCTATGTAAGGAAAAAGTGAGCTAATATATATAAGCATGTACCATAGAGCTCACACAAAGTCCTCAATTAATGATGACTTCTGGAGGTATTATCCTCTTTATCCCAACCTATTCCAACTTCCTACCCAGTGAGGAACTTCTGATAATGCCAGCACCTATCTTCCAGCCTCAGCTGGTACAGAGTCCACCTACTTATCCCTTTCATCTTCATGAATATACAGTAACCCAGAGCCATGTAGTAATGTCAGAAAGGATGGTCTCTTCCCTGGCTTCAGAGCTTACCTTTGCTGTCAGCTAGCTGCTCACCATGTTTTTCCTACTGCAGTTCTCCAGGGTCAGAACCACATATTAATCTGATAAGACTATATATATGTAATATATGTTTTTTCCTGATCCAAAGTGGAATAGATTTCTCAGTGATGGGCCAAAGAAAGTGACAACATTGACATACATCATTGGTAAGGAGACATTGACTTAATTAGCAAAATTAATAGAGAAGCTAAATTTGGCTTCAGGAGACTCTACCTCTGCCCCAAAATTTTCTCTAAATATCCTTCATTCCATCACGGGCTATATAATAATGTAGAAGCAGGAATAGCAGATGGTGCTAGAAACAGCTGCTATAGTTCTAACTGCCCTTCCAATGTCCAATCCCACTAGTAATGTTATTGAGGTATATCCAAGCATGGTGGCAGCAATGATGCCTGTTAAACCAAAGAGCAGGCCAGATGTCACTCCAGTCAAAACTAGTCTTTCTACAAACTTCACCAGTTTCCACATGGGGCTCAGTTGACTTCTCCTTCAAAGTACAGGTCTCCCCAAAGCCTTGGATGAAATTCAGACCCTAATTAGAATGCTTCCAAGCTATAGGTCAGAGGTTCTGATATGAATATAGATCCCATTTGTTGTAAATTTTATTTTGTGCGTTTATTTATTCAGCAAATATTGATTGAGCACATAAAATGCACCAGGCACTGGATTTAGTACCACAGTTCTAGTCATCTTTTCAACTTATTACACATCTAGTGCAAGTACCTGGATCTTGTTTCCTCAAGACAGAAGTCTGCCTTAATATTCTATCCAACTCCAGTTCCTCAAAGACTTGCTCCCACCTACCCTTTTCACTGTGAAGCACAGTCTATCTCTGACTTGAGTCACATCTGTTAGACCTTTGCTGACACCACCAGCTGGACTACAGTGACCTCTAGTTTACTTTGCATCAAGCTCTCTTTGCATTCCAAGCCTCCTCCCTTCTTCAGGAACATCACTAACATCACTAGTTACCCTTTGTTGGACTGCCCCACATTTTATTACCTAGACAGAGAACTTGCATCTAGTAAGTGCTTAATAAGTATCCTTTGTCTCATTTACACAGCCTATTAATAGAACAATCTACATGAAAACAAGAGCTTGTCTGATTTGTTCACTGATATGTGAACAAATGTCTATGACCTAGACCTTGGTAGCACATAACAGGAACTCAAAAAATGCTTGGACTATAGAGTCATTCTAGCCTTTTTTCTTTTTACTTTAAAAATATGTGGGATTATAACCTCTCACTGGAAACAGCAACTTTTAACTCATATGCCTCCTTCTTTTTTCTTCCCCTTTTAAATTAAATGTATTGGGTAACATTTAATATGATCATATAAGTTTTGAATGGGGGTTTCTATGTTATAAGATCTGTATATTGCACTGTGTGCCCTTCACCCAAAGTCAAATCTTCTCCCATCACCATATATGGAAAACCTCCCTAAAAGACACCAGAAAGTTGAAAGTTCATCCTATTTCAAATGAACTATAGCAATGAGTACTAAACCACCTTCCTCAGGGGCAAAACAAACCTGGCAGTAGGGTTTCCTGCTCAGTTAAGCAGAGAAAGATGAGCTGTGCATGAGAATGTGGACTATTTCTAGCACAGTATTGGTTTCCCGTGTTTTGTTTTATGTGTGTGTTTTTTCACTACCAAATGTATACAAAAATGACAGGCAGTGATTTCCTTTGCCCACAATGGCAATTTGAAATATATCCAATTTGAACATTCCTCTCCATCTTTTCTCCCTGTCAACTCTCAGAAGCTCTTGACAATGGGAAGCCATGCACAAGATCTGAGTTGAAACCTTAAAGGAGCAGAATTCATTCACTGATGCATCCTTTGGATTATTTTTGAAGATACTTAAAAAGAAGCTAGATATTTTTCTGCAGCCTTAATAAAGAGTTTGTATAAATTTTGAGGTAATGTCGGGGGGTGGTGGATTAAATAGATAAACCTATTCTCTTCCATTCATATGTAATTCCCAGTTCACTATATTTTCAGGCTCATCAATGGCATCCTATATAATAAAAAGGTAATATGCAAATTGACCATCATGCCCTCACAAGATGAGGGTGCTCACAGTGGGGGCAGGGCCAGCTGCTCCGCGTGCCTACCACTGGGGTCCTCTCAAACCTGGCTGGGGGCCTTGAGTCCTCCTACACCCCCCACTGACTGACAGCTCAACCAGGCTCCTCCAATGAGCTGCCCATCCCTCTCTTCCTTCCTCCCCTAAAGCTGAAGCCTGACTGTGGTATCCAACAAATTGGAAGTTATAACTCATATCGTTAAGGGTATCCTCCATTCTTTAGCAGGGGCCAGCCACTCCATGCACCTGCCACCAGAGTCCCCTCAGCCCCACAAAGGGCCTCAAGTCCTCCTACACCCACCATTGACAGAGGCTCAGGCAAGCAGGGCCAGTGAAGGTGCAGGTATCCAGGGCCAGCCAAGGCTTGCACTGCTCACAGTGGCAGCAGCAGAGGTATGATAGGGGCATCACCTTCTTCTGATTGCCAGGTTGCCTCCCACCCCTGAGGGCTCCTGGACTGTGAGAGGGGGCAGGCAGGCTGAGGGCACCTCCTCCCCCCACATCCAGTGCATGAGTTTTCATGCACTAGGCCTTTAGGTATCTCAATAAATGCCTGCATTGAGCAAACTTCACTACCTCTCTGCCTCAGGAATGGGTTAGCCATAGGTGCATGGGAAAACATATAATGTCAAGATAAGGCTGAATTGCCATGATATTCATACATTAGAAATATATGTTTGTTGGTATTAGTGAACAGGGGATTAAAAATAAAAGAAAATAGAGTTTATTATGTGATAGGCATGGTGAAAGATGCTTTTTGTATAATACATATTTTATTTACATAATGATCATATAAAGTTCACATTACTATTTTAGACATTAAAAATATTTTAAGGGCTCAGAAAAAGAAAGAAACCTGACTAAAATCCCAAATATTTGTTACACTCCTTCTTTCTCCAAAGCAAAATTTTTATACTAGCAAAATATGCTACCATATTACTCTAGTTCTTCATTCATGACTCTATGGAAACAGATATAAATTCAATTTTAATTGTCTATATATATCCATGTCATCAACAAGGCTTTTGCCTGCTTTATTTTCTTAATAGAACTATATAAGCCAGATTTTAACCAGAGGAGCAGAAGCAATATGAAGATAATATGAAGATATTTATTGCAAGAAATTGACTTATGCAATCACAGACCTGCCTATATAAGTCCAATATCCACAGGACAGGTCAACAGGAAGGACATGGGTTATAAGCTGCTGTCCACAAAGGAACCTCAGCCATGCTTTTAAGGCCTTTCAGAAAAATGAATCAGACCCACCTACTTTCTCTAGGTTAATCTCTCTCTCTCTCTCTTTTTTAATATATTTTATTGATTTTTTTACAGAGAGGAAAGGAGAGGGATAGAGAGTTAGAAACATCGATGAGAGACATCAATCAGCTGACTCTTGCATGCCCTCTACTGGGGATGTGCCCACAACCAAGGTTCATGTCCTTAACCGGAATCGAACCTGGGACTTTTCAGTCCGCAGACCGACGCTCTATCCACTGAGCCAAACAGGTTTTGGCTAATCTCTCTTAAATTGAATATAAATTTTAAATATAGCTACAAAATATCTTCATAGCAACATCCAATTAGGGTTGGATTGATACTGATACATCAAAAAGACTATCACAACCTGATATATTTTACTTTTTTATTATTTATTATCTCTCTTTCCTTACTGAAATGGAAGCTCCATGAGGACATGAATTGTTTAGTTTTGTTTGCTGCTGAATTATTCAGAAGTTAGTACACTGTCTGGAACATGGAAATTAGGCAAAAAAAAAAAACACATGTGGAATGAATGAATGAATAACTTTCTTGTAGGAAGAAGCTTCTTCTTCTCACATGGTCTCTCCAGCATCAGCACAGTTCCCAGGACAGAGATGTTGTTCATAATGCTTTTGAATTAAATTACCAAGAGAAGACCAGCCTGCAATGCACATTCTCTTCTTGCCTGTGGAACTGCACAACTTGGGGGAATTGTGGCAAAAATGGGAATGGAGAGCCACAATATCACCAAGTAAAGGAGAGTGGATATCAGCACCATCACACTCCTTCCTGGACTCTGGGAAATGAAGCCAGGAAGAGATATGATTATACTTGGCAGTCATGAGTGGAGAGATTCAATGTAGGGTAAGCCGAATGGAAGTAGGAAGGGTTATAGAGTGCGTGGCTTCTGGATCCTTCTGCTTCTAAAAGACAGCCCCTGCTTCTGAGTGACAGTCTGATAGATAAGTCACTGTCTTGGACTATCAATTCAGATGATTAGAGTCAACAGAGGATATGCCCATGAGTTCCCAAGGTCAAACTTCAGTTTCTGTGGCTTCTGGACAGTTGTCCTTGAAGAAAAAGGGCATCTGATTACTATGAGGTTTTGTTTCTTTTGGAGGCCCAGAGCTGAGACTCCTCCTAACCACGGTGGGGTATTTTTATTTACAGTTGGGATGATAATTATATGTACTATTCTTTTAATATGGAACATGGTTCCTCCTTTCTACTCTTAAAGAAGAGAAACTTATCCTACCAAATCTGTTATTACCAAGTGGTATTTTCTTTTTCCCGATACACACTGGACCTTCCAGTCTGCCAACTCAGCAGATGCATGTGAATATGTGCATGCCACACACGTACACACACACACACACACACACACACACACACTCACACACAAACACCCTCTATAGGCAATAGTAGAGATGTAAATAGGAATAGATATGGAAACGTGGGAATGACCAATGAATAGAATGCTTACTTAATGTTCTGTTGTGCTCTGGACTATAAAAAAAAACTACAGTCAGAAAACTAAAAAGTAACGGAAACATTTATCTGTGAGGCTATGAATTTGGCACTAAAAGAGGCAACCATACATAAGACAGGATCAGTGGACAAGAGAAGCAATAAACTGAAATATCAGACCATGGAATCAGGCTATGAGTTTCCCTCCTTATAAGCCTCTATGTATCAAGAAGCTAGAATCAGAGCCAGAACTCTGGGAGATGTGGTTAGCACAATACAGAAGTCACCAAATAAATGATTGCTGGAGGTAAAATGACAAAACACCTGTTAGAACAGATAGAGAGAGGCTTCAAATGGATATCACAGAGAGATTTTTAAATGCACAAAAGATGATGCCTAAAGAGATGTACATTTCAAAAGCTCCACAAAAACCACCCACCCATAATTCTTTCTCAGACTACTTTGTTGATTGCTATTTACAGCAGTCAAACGCTCAGAAGGATCTGCTTGCTCTACCTCTCCCAAAGCAAAACATGATTTCACAACACCATCCTTCAAAACCTAGAGAAGCATGTCAGTGAGACACTGAACCAATTGTTTAGGAGGAGAATACTCATGAGACTGAACTTGGAGGCTCAAGGATCAGGAGATCTCTGGACATGTTCCAGAGACAAAGGAGCTGTTAAAAACTATTGAATTAATTTCAATACAAATTGAAAATAAAAAAAACAGATCTGAAAAATAAGTATGAGGAAATTATGGCACTGATAAAAATAGTTTTTAAAAATTATTTATATTGGACTTTGCCATGTTTTCATGGATTGCATGAACCTGAGTGCTTCTAAATTATAAAATTCTACATCTAAAGCAGATTATGCAGCTAAGTAGGAACTGAATATTTTGGGAGGATATTATTTATTTACCTACTCTCTAATTGTTACTAAAATGATTTAAGAAACTTATAAAAATGCATACAGTGGAATAAGATAAAATAAATTTAAAACAACTATGAAAATAAGACAAACAGAAAATAAGGTTAGACAAATAAGATGGAGCCAGAAAATAGATTAATATTCAAAAATGAATTTGTTAGACACTAGATGACATAGGAGGATAAGAAAACCTTCCAGCTTTTGTTCTACCTCCTACCATTATCCAATCTCCCCATTAGTTCTATAAACACTATGAGTGGATGGCATAATGTCACAACACCAGGCTTCTCTGTCGCTAAGCTAGCCAATTCTCTCATTTCCTTCTTGGGGAGAGGAATAGAAATCAAGTGGTAACTAAATGATTATGGAAAGAGAAGGGGTCTCAATGTTTTTACACAATGCAATCTGCCTTCATATAAAAATTAATAAATAAAATTGAATCAATAAGTATGTCTTTCAACATAACCAGAATTCAACAAAGATGAATTCTAAAAATGCTCAGTCACTAATCATCAGAGAGATGCAAATTAAAACCACAATGAGATATCACCTCACACCTGTCATAAGGGCTATTATGACAGGTGGTGAGAATACAGACTGGTGCAGCCACTGTGGAAGACAGTATGGAGTTTCCTCAAAAAGTTAAAATGAACTGCTTTTTGATCCAGTAATCCCACTTCTGGGAATATATCTGAAAAAAAACTAAAATATTAATTCAAAATAATGTGTCCACTCCTATGTTCATTGCAGCATTATTTCTAATAGCCAAGATCTGGAAACAGCCCAAGTGCTCATCAGTAGGTGAGTGGATAAATGTGGTACATTTACACCATGAATATTAATCAACTATAAAAATGAAGAAAATCTTTCCTTTGGCAACAGCATGGATGGACCTAGAGATTATTATGCTAAGTGAAATAAGCCAGTCAGAGCAAGACAAGTACCATATTATCTCACATATGGAATCTAATGAACAAAATAAACTGACAAACAAAATAGAAACATGAATGCATTGAATAGACTGACAGCTGAAGAAGGGGAGGCGGGTTAGGGCTCTGAATGAAAGAAGGCGAATTGATTTAAAAATACATACAGACAACAGTGTGGTAGCCAAAGGGAAAGGAAGATAGGCATAGGTGGAGGTGGGCAAAGGGGGATTAAATGAATAAATGGGGATGGAAACAGACTTGGCTTTGGGTATTGATGCAGATGTTTTGTTGAGTTGTACACTTGAAACCAGTATGGTTTGTGAACCAGTGTCACTCCATTAAGTTCAATTTTTAAAAAAAGAAAAAGTCCGTAATTCTATCACTGATAACGTTTTTAGGGGTTAAGTGATAACATTTGTTTCTTTGCCTCTTGACTTCAGAACCAAAGGAGAGATGGATATTTTAGCTTTCGTCTTTCTGATTCCAACCTCAACAGAAATCAGAAAGACGAAAACTAAAATACAAGCTCTATTACTGGAGTAGCTGAATTTGAGAACTCAAGTGGACCTACAACCAGATATGAGATTTAATGAGTCTCCTGTAAATAGAATTCATAGTCTGCAGCACTTTAGTTTCCCCTACGTCAAAGGCATAGTATAACTGGGTGAGCTCCAATTGCATGAGCAGATCAATAGAATCCTGACAAGAGGTGGCTCCAAATGAAGAGGATCCAGCTGAACCACATGCATTCAGAGCCTCTTCTTTTCTTGCCAATCAGTTGAGTCTCTCCTTTCATTGATGGATGAGGGGAGTTGGTTAATGAATGAGGTACACAATTGTATCTCCCATGTGTCTCTAACCTCCATGGGTTGAGACATAATCATTGTCCCTGATGGACTGTAAAGCTGCAGTACCATCCTCAGGCGCAACAGATAAATAACACTGGGAGGCATAGAAATGAATGGGAAACAAATTTCTGCAAGGATTAATTCATTTATAAAATCTATATCCAAAGCTGCAAGTAATATGTACCTATGAGTGACCTTGAACAGGTACATGAAGCAACTGGTTTGTTCTAGCCCTAATAGTCTAAGAGGCATGACAATGCCACAAATAGCATATTAACATAAAGCATAAGTCAAGATGTCTCTTCCTAGTGCTGTCAATTAAGATCAAATAGTGCATTGGGTCATTCATCCCTTGAAGCTTCCAATTCTTCTCCTTATTCTCAGGTAAGTTACAATCTCTTAGATTATCCTACAAAACTTCATATTGTGGTCTGGGACCTATTTATAATTAGCATCTTATTTCTTATGACTCTCCCTCATCCTCAACTTTACTATTTTTTAAGCATCATCACTGTCACATGGGCATTCTTCTCTGAAACACTCACCCTCTAGTCCTGCCAGTTAATCTCAACCCATATTTGAAGTCTCCATTTTCTCTAGGTAGTAAGTATCCCCTTGGTTAGGAATGCCTATTCCACCCCCTGTAATGCACTAATAGTTTGTCAATATCTCTTACTAGAACTTATACTCCATAAAGTCAGGGACCGTGTCTATTATTTTATTGTTTATTCCCAACATACATAGTTTGTTGCATCAAAGGTGCTGAATATATATTTACTAATTATATAGTGAATAAGACTGTGTCCCTCAACCTTGGCCAGTGTGGCTTAGTTGGTTGAGTGCTGCCCCATGCACCAGAAGATCACCAGTTCAATTCCTGGTTGGAGCATATTCCCAGGATTTCTGGCTTGATCCTGAGTAGAGAGTGTGGGGGAAGCAGCAAATCATTGTTTCTCTATGTTTCTTATTCTCTCTCTCTCTTTAACTCTCCCTTCTTCTCTCTCTCTAAAATCAATAAAAACATATTTTGAAAAAACAGAATAAGAAAGACTGTCCCCCTAAAAAAAAGATTGTCCCCCAACCATAGGACCCCCAACCCAATCATAGCCTCCTTTTCCCTCTGCTAAGTAATGAGAAATATAAATCTCAAAGTTCTGTTTCTTCATTAAGTGTTTTTATTGTCGATGCTGCTACTAGATAAAGTCTCCAAAGATCAGAGAATTTGGAAATCAGCAGTTTTCCTTCTTTTCTGCCAAGTTAAGGGAGTTATAGCTCTCTCCTCCCCAAAGTACACCCACTCTCCCAAGTGACTTATTAGCTCCAATAGAGCCCAGGAGCCAACAAGATTGCCTTTGTTCAATTGCACAGCCATAGCTATTTTTCAGCCCTCATTAGCATTGCTCTCAACAGGCTGATTATAGCCCTACCTGCTCCAAGGATGACTTTGATTGAGAGGGGAGTGCAGTTTCTGTCAAAGCTCACACTCATAAAATATTTAAAATCCAAAAGTTGCTGATCCCCACCCTCTGAGCTGATCCCATAACCAGCCTCTTTCTACTCCTGCTCCTACAACTCCCAAGGTAAGTTCCTTAGGGAAAGCGACCTTTCTGATGTTTCCCCAGACATTACCTCCAACCTCGAAGAAGGATCTTGCCTTTATGGCACGGTTCTTAAACCTGATTTAGAGGTAGGGTTTTTGGTGACCTAAATTCATTTGCAAAATTTGTGCAAAGATACATTTATTTGAGTGGAAGGGAGTCCGTACCTTTGACTGGAGCAGCCCAAAGCCTCACTGTTCTATTAGTTTAACTGGATGGTCCTTTCAAAGCATCTTCCAACTGATCCTAATCAATGGTTTTCTCTTTCCTAAACTATTTTTAACTGAAGCTATAAGCTTGGAAAATCTCATACACTGAGTTCTTTGTCTCAGCTTTGTTTGCTTTAACCTTAGGGCCCCACCCAGTGAGGAAGCCATGAGGGGAGATGCTGAAGGGCTAGAAGACCCAATTGCACCATTTTATTTTATTTTATTTTATTTTATTTTATTTTATTTTATTTTATTTTATTTTATTTTGTTTTGTTTTGTTTTGTTTTGTTTTGTTTTATTTTATTTGTATCTATTTCAGAGATAAAGGGAGATGGAGAAAGAGATAAAAACATCAATGATAGAGAATCACTGATCTCCTGCATGCTCCACACTGAGGACCAAGCCTACAACCCATGCATGTGCCCTGACTAGGAACTGAACCATGATTTCCTGGTTCATAGGTTGATGCTCAACCACGGAGCCACACTGGCTGGGCCACTGCACTATTCTATTAAAGTGTCCAATAATAGAAGATTAGAGACCTGGGTTCTACTGTGGACTTTGCCTCTAAATATGTGTGTGACTATTTGCAAGTTACTAATCTTCTATATTCTATTTATTGAAAAAAATAATAATAAAAGAAAAGCAATATGAAATATATAAACCTTAAAGTCTCTCTGAACTTTAAAATATCTATAAGCACATGCAATCAGACCATATGGGCAGAAATGATAATATGAATAATTAGCTGAACAGGTACAACTATGTTAACATATGCTGTTGTTTTTCATGGTCTAGAAGTGCATGAGTATGTTGTATCTAACAAGACGAGCTTAGACTATTACCAATGTGTTCTTCCTTTCTCTATATTTTCTACCATGTTATTTTCCCTCATGTTTTAGATATCAGCAATGACAGTAAGATCTCAGAAGAATAACAGAACAAAGGATTCAACTTTCATATTTAAGTTTCAGAATAGACTTTGAAGTCCTCAACATAGAACACAGATTGAATAGATTTCTAAAGAAGTCATGACAATAGTAGAGCTTTATTTCTTGCTTTAGACTTGATAAATATTTCTCGGAGTGGAGAGGGAGGAAAGAGATGAAGGGGCAGTGCTTGGACATGACCGTGTCCCTGAGAGAAGGACTTTCACACTGCCACTCTCCCCAAGGCAACACTGATTGGAAAGGCCTGATGCATAAAGGTTCTATGTTACTTTCCTTGGATGGTTCTCAAGAGAGTGAATAAAGTCTAAGAGTTGTTTTTAACAAGGAGAATCTAGGCAGAGGCTCTGGAATAACCCCAAGCCTCCTCCTGCCCAAGAGCAGCACAGGGAGCACCTTCTATAGAACAGTGGATTAACATCTTCTGTAATCTATATATGCTGACAGAGAAGTAGGATTCTACCTCTGAGGTGATTGCTCGTCAGCAGCCAATGACATCTTATTCTGCTATCAACATAAGACATATTGAGAAAGATGGTATTGCCAACACCACTTCTCAGCCTTTCATATTTGACAGAGATCTATCTTCTTAATGCAAGAAATAAATTCAATTAATAACACAGGTCACAATAGTTATTGTTGGACATATTGACTTTTATACACTAAATTAACTAGTGTATAACTCCTTTAAAAATGCAAAATGCTTCATTGCTTTTCTACATGTATCAAGACATTAGTGACATGCAAACACCATAACAGTTAACAACACAGATCCTTTGCCATGGAAACTCATCTAAACTCAATATAGAGGAACAAGGCTATGATGCTGACCACATCTCCTAACTCTGTGGCTGGCAGAGCAAGTCCTGAGTTTGGATTTATCCACACCCCAGACAATGCGCCACTTTGTACAGTTGTGACTGGCCACAGACCACAGGCGGCTCCCACATAGCTTTTCCTCCAGGGCATCACAAGGAAAACAAGCTGGTGTATTGAAACTACACTGATACTCACCAGGGAAAGAAGTTTTAATCCAGCAATATCTAATTTTGAAAAGACCCAAAGTACAAAACCTGGGATTTTGCATTTGTGAAAAAGAAAGTATGTTTGCAGGCCTATGTTATACACCCTAAAGAGAAGTTTAAAAATGAGAAGTATAGGACCTGACAAGTTTGGGGTCCATAGAATGTATGGTTGGCCTCTTAGACCACCTCACACATTTCCTTGCAAAGAGTAAAAACAGTGGAACCGTCTTTCTGACACCACAATGCACTATCTCTCAGCAGCACCACTGACACAGAATGAAGAATACTTTTTTGTCTTTGTACTTCTGATTCCTTAGGTGAACAAACCAGAGCAGACAACCTTTGTTTATGATAGTTTTTCTCACCCCTTCCCCATTTTTTCTTTTTTAGAAATCTGACTTTTTTTCTCATTAAATCTCATGCAGTAACTTTGGCTATGTGAGATTTTTAAAAGTAACTTAATTGCCTTCCAATATTCACCCCTACCCTCTCTCCAAAAAAAAGTGATCAAGATATCTTATGTCAGGATAGTTCATGTAAATGGGAAATGTTAATGGAAGTTAGATAATATTTGTGAAAATACCTTCAAAAATATGAATTGATTATTATCATGTCTCAGAAAAAGGTAACTTCCCTGCCCTGCTGGTCACTTTCAGATTGAGATGTCACGAAAGACACTCACAGAAGGCAGTCACTGAGGTGGACAGACTACAGAGGTAGAAATGGGGAGAGGCTCTGAGCCAGCAGAGGTGTGGTCTCAGCATGCTGGATCAGCATTTGTGTGTGTAAGGACCAGCAGGGCTTCACAGGAGCCCAGGACACAGCAGGGACTCATCCCCGAGCCAGTCCTGCCTGTACATGATTGGCCCTGCCTACCTTTCCAATGCATCTCCACTTTCTCCCTCCTGTACTCCATTCAGACAGCCTAGAGTTCTAGCAGGCCAGAGAGCTTTCTAACCTCAATCCTGCCACTTGTCCTAGCTATACCTTGCTGTTTCCTCTGCCAGGAATACCATTGTCCTAGATCTCTCCATGGTCACTTCCTTGTTTTTATTTTTTTCTCAAATGTCACCTTTTGATCTTGATCTTGATCTTGATCTTGATCTTGATCACCAATTGATCCTACCTGCCTTATGCTACCACATGCTAACCACTCATGATCTCCTTATTTGGCCTTATTTTTCTTTTAAGCCCCTAAAGCTAGCTGGCATATATTAGATGTAGGTTTGCTGTTTTGTTTTATTAGTACTTGCCTATATCACTAGTGTGCATATTCTATGAGGTCAGGGAATATTTTGTATACATCTCTTTATCCCCAGTGTCTAAGTAGTGCCAGGTACAAAAATTGGTACTTAAGAAATATGTGTTGGATGGATGGATGGGTGGGTGGGTGGATAGATGAATGAATTAATCTATGTCTGTGGTTCACATTCCTCTTGTACATGGTTATCCTTTAGAGAAGGTGAAAACCATCTCCTAAAGAGATAGCTACCCCAAACTGAAGCCTAATATCCATTCAATTATTAGTAAAAAAAGTATTTATTGGACATTGACCACATACAATGTCTGTTTTGTGTGAGGCTCTACATTACACCTTATGGAGTTTACTCCCTATTAAGGTCATCCTCATTTTTAATTCATCAAAATTGTTTAAAGCATTCAATCAATTTCCCAAACTTCCCTTTTATCATGCAATTATCATAAATTAACATTCTCCTGGGTTCTGAATACACTTTCTATAGCATTTAAGACAAGAATGATATTACTCTCTTTGGGAATGTAGAATTTTATTTTTCAACATTTTTTTAAATATATCAATCTACAAAACTCTGCCCTCTGGTACCATCTGAAAGTTATCACAAAAATGTTGTACATATTCTTCTGAGAGAGAATGCCCCACTCTTTCTATTTTGGGTAATAATGCCTTAAACTTGGCTCCTCTGCTCCATATTAATGCCATTAAAAGTGGATGCCTAGTTGCCTGGTCTTCCCTGACATTCCTCCAGCAGGCTCTCTACACTCATGCTAAAGTCTGCCCTGGGAAAAAGCCTGAGCTGGGGCCAAACAGCCTCTCAGCATCTCCTTGGCAGTCTGTGCTCTCCTGTCCCTCTCTGCATGTTCCCTTGGCACTAGCTGGTACTGGCACAAATCAGTGCGTATAATGAAATTAGTAAGTGACACCAGCAGCCTCTTCCAGAGTGTCAGTGATTCCTTTAAATGGACATGACCCTTCTCTCACCCCACTGGCGCCACATAAACCAACACCCCCAAGTTTGGAAGTGGATTCCACTTGGTGTTTCCCATTGTTTATGGATTCCCAGCCAAATTCTCAAGCCCTGTGAACTTATTCTCATCCAAGTCAATTAAATGCAATTCAGCAGGAAACACTTCATGACGTAGAGATCTCCACATATGCATTGCCCTCTGCCAGGACTGGGCCAATTCTTTTGAAAGCAGGCCACTTAGCAATTGTTACTGTTATTTAAGTACAAAATCAGTCAAGAAAGATAAATCACAGGTCCTGTGGGGAAGACAGGAAAAGTAAAACATTCTAATTTCCCTCTGCTGCAGGCTTATATAGATGTCTTCCAATGAAATGGACTTTTGGTTTGGCATCATTAATAAGGTTTAAAAAAGAATCTTATAAATAAATCCATTTAAATAAATAAATTCATGGCAAGAAAAGACAATCTATATGAGTATGCAACCATGCAAAGGGCCATACTCTAATTTGCTTCATTGCTTTCTAAACTTACCAAATTATTACTGATCATTCTTAAATTAGATAATATAGTGAAACTTCATTATTCTCTTCCAGCAATCTCATTGTGACCTGCCTTGCTGAGGCCTGGGAGATATCTCTCCCAAATAGAGCCTATGAGGTCAGGATCACCCTTTCAGGCCATCCTATTAGTGCATCGCATCACTGTTTGGTAATCAAAGGCTTAATGTCAAGAAATGGACACTCAGGACAATTCCCTTATCAAGACCCCTGATCAAATGGGGGATGAAACTATAGAGTGTGAATTGTGAAGATACAGCACCATAGTAGAAAGACCATTTCAGCAGGTATGCTATACTCATAGAGGTGCCAACTTTAAGAGATGAGGTATTAAAAACAGGAGACTGGTGATCCCTGCCAACACCTGAATATTCACAATGTCTCTTTAGTGTCCCAAATATGGTATTTGCACAATTCTTTGTAGAAGAAAATCTCCATAAAGGATAGGGACAATGGTGACCTATGAATGAGCAGAATTAAATTTCACTTGGTTCTTTGTGTTTATTTGGATCCCAATTTCTTAAGCAGATAGCCTATTCCCAGACCCCAAGTATGATTTGGCCTGTTAAGAATAAAGTTGCCACCAGTGAACACTTGAATCCTTCTTAAAACCTGTAATAATTATATAAATTGGCTTGGAAATCTATAGCATTGTAGGTCTTCCACATGCCAATGATTCCTTTTTCTTGCCTTTTATCAATAAGATCTTCACTCCTTCCCCAGTTATAATAGCCCACCTTGGACATTCATAATTCATCCAGTTAATTACCTTTCACATCAAACTTTGGAATTTAACTCACATGAGCTTTCCCTACAAGTTTCATTGTGTGTATATGTACATACTCTGGGGAATGTGCATTTGAATTGGGGCTGTGGTTGGGGCAGGTCAGCAGCATGCCTTCTGTGTGAGTAAGCCTGGATATACCTGTGATGGAATTCTCTCTGATCATTAATCATAAACATATCCACTATTCAAACTCTTTTTTCCCCTCATGTGTAGCAAGTCAGATATTTTCCATCCTAACATGAGCAATTAAGTTTTGAATTGTTTGTATATCCTTGATTTACCTCATTTCATTGGAAAAAGTGAATGACATGGAATCTAGATCATGGATCAACACAATTGTGTTAACCTAGGTATGCACTCAGCTGCAAAACTAAAAACTGGAAATGGAAAACTTGTTCTCACTATCTTTTACTTGAATCACTTGAAGTATATAAAATTCAAGCAGTATATATCAGTATAAGATTAAACTCAAATGTTAAAGACACTAAATCTCTTATGTGGGCAGAAATCTTCTAAGAGATTCAAAATCAAATAGATTAATTTATAGTAAATCTTGAATCTGTCCATTACATAAAGCAATGTAATCCAGTATCTTTCCAAACACAAGGACCATCTCCATTTTTTCCCTTATTGGTCAACATTTTCACGCTGACATGATTTTTTTATTTATTTATCCTCATTGTTGAAATATCTTCATATTACAAATGTCTGCTTTGTTTTTTGTTGTTGTTGTGTTTTTCCTCATTGACCCCCTCCACCCTGAATTAAAAGTAGCTTGAAGCTATTTCCCCTCAATAATTTTAACACCTTTTGAATTTCTACTTTTGCTACCATGACATATTTTATTGCCACCTGAGAGTCTTCCATGTCTCTGTATTCAAAAGTAAATTACAGAAATCCAAATAGCCAAACCATTAAACCTTTAGAAGGCAGCTCAGAAAAATTAACAATGTCTTATTTTCAAGCATAATTATTAGTTTGTTCCTTGAATCTTTATTATGGTTACATTACTTTAGTGTGACCTATCCACCATCTACAGCACTTTTCCAGTGTAAAACAGACCCATCTGCTGCCTGGTGGAAAGCCTGATGCTTTCTTTCCTCTCAGAAAGAAGAATTTGAAACTAGATGCTAGTGGAAGAACGCAATTATTGTTCTTCAAAAATGTGCAGGTCATTGTGTATATTTCTCCAGAAGCATGTGTACCAGCGCATGGCTTCACCCCACAATGCTGCCAGCAGCTGCCAGCCAGCTGGGAAGAATAAGTTAGAAAGTCACTTCAGGACTTCAGAGGCATAGGCTCATGTAGCATCTCATAGCATCCCAGTCTCCTTGAGCTGTGGTCAGTCTTGAATGTAACATGCTTTCTTTCTAAGGTTAGGGACAAAGATGAAAGGGCTGAATGGGATTGGATAAAATGTTTAGAGAATGGGGATGATTTTGCTTGATGAGGGGAACTATCTTCAAGGCTACCAAGAGGGTCATGCTAAGGATTATAACCAGAACTTGTACATTTTCCCTGAGCACCAAGAAAGAATAAATAAATAAAATGATTAACTTTTAGCTGAAAACAAGGTAAGAATAAGCAAGATTTTTTAAATCAAACTTTTAATTGTGTTAAAGATAATTTTATATTTCATTACTAAGAAAATAGATATCTGTATTCCTTTCTCTTCAGTCATATTTCAACTTAAGAAGATGAACTGAAGAACTCTTCAAACTTTTTTTTGACAGCCCTAAGAAATATTCAATCTATTGTGACTGCAGTATTTCAGAAGCAAGTTAGAAATAACCTGGATCCTGAACCAAGACAGGCAGCCTTTATACCCTTTCTCAAGCTTCCTGGGCAAGTCTAACAATAGGACTCTTTCTCTGGATGGAATTAAAGAGGTTTGTTGCCCTGGGCAGATAGGCTCCCAGCCTGAGAGCCTCAGACATGGCCTGGAGAAAGGTCGGTTTCCATTCTCTTTCAGGCAGTCAAACAAATGCAGTCTTGGTCTTGAAATCCAGGCATTTTCCTCACAGGTTGAGCCCTCAGATTCCATCACATCACAGTTGGGTGGTAAGAGGTCAATATACAGCTGTTTTTAGGACTAAACAATGCTGAGCCCTTAGAAATTGCAGGCTATTTACTGTTGTCCCACAGTAATTGTGGGAAGAATTTTGGAAGATCTTCTGAGAAGCGCAGTGTAGTAAGAATGGAGAGAGAAAGCCACAATTTGAATAAAGGAAACCCAAGAGGGCTGAAGGAAGTAAAGAAATGATGGGAGATCCTCCTCCCTTGTGGCCAGAACCTGCACATAGCCAGGCTTTCGGGGACTCACTGACAAGACCTCATGCTTTGGACAATCATTCACTGGCTTTGTTCAGTTCAACCGACATTGAAATGTTCTAGGTACCACACTAGTTTCTGGGGATGTAATAATGAAAGGCCAATGCCTTTTCACATATTATTTAAACTCAAAGTGAGGCCATGGATGTGTGAACCAAATAGATCAGTAATCATTCTTTCCCTATTCACCTGAGTAAGTCCAGCTCAGCCCTTCAGAAGCCACTTACATGCCATCTTGTTAGCAAAAAGCTTCCTTGACCTCATTCACCAAGCTTGCTCTGTGCTTCTTTTCATTTTTGTCACTCAAACTTATTTATGCAAATATTTTCTCATATATACCTTGCCAGCTTGACTCAGTAGTTGAGCATCAACCTATGAACCAAGAGGTCCTGGTTTGATTCCCAGTCAGGGCACATGCCTGGATTGTGGGCCCAATCCCCAATAGGGGAAATGCAGGAGGCAGCCAATCAATGATTCTCTCTCATCATTGATGTTTCTCTCTCTCCACCCCCCGCTCTTTTCCTCTCTGAAACCAATAAAAGTATATTTTTTAAAAAGTATTTTCTAATAGACAACTTCTCCATAAAGGCGTTAACCTAGGACAATGCCTGGCACAATGTAGGTACTCAAAAGTAAAATGAATGAATGAATGAATGAATGAATGAATGAATGAATTGTGTTAAAAGCAGGAATGGAAGTATGCTTGGTTCACTGTATGAACACAGAAAAGGAGAACTTACCCTTGCCAGGAAGCTTAGAAAGCTTTCCTGAAGAAGATAATTGATCTGAATCTTGAGGCTGAATAGATTAGGCAAGAAAAGAAGGAACAGGTGCACCAGCTGGGAAAGCAGCATGCTAAATCACAGAAGCATGGCATGGCTGGCACAGTGAGAGCAACTTCAGACAATGCAGTGTTACTTCAGGACATGAATTATGAAGGAGGGCATAGCAGGAAACATATCTCACAAACATGGAAGCCTTCGTAAGTTATTTCAAAAGTTATTTGACTTTTGAACAATGAGGAGGTTGTCTTTACTCAGAAGTCCACAGAACAATTGCCCCTTAATCAACAACAGACACTAGAGAACTGGTACAGGTTCACACTTAAAGACTCTCTGTTAATGCCCACCTCCACACAGCACGACTGCCCAGCACATTTCACAAAGGAGTGTGTTTCCTGCTGCGGTTCCAGAGCACTGCCAAGCTGCCCTTTGGGTGAAGGTTAGGAGTAAAGGCACTGTGCTCTAATCCTGGCACTGCATTAACTATCCAGGTGACACAGTCTCTCTGTGCCTCCATTTCCCCCTCTGGAAAAATGATGGCAATTATAACTACTTTGTAGGGTTTTTCAGATAATTGAGTGTTAGAGAAGTGCTTGAAACATTTTAGCTATTATTCTCCCATAGTCACGGTTTCTATGCAAACCAAGAATTGTGCCCTCAAGTTAATTCACCAGGGCACAGTGTAGGTGGTACTGATACCCCCTGGCCCACTGCCAGTGCAGACAGAAAGGGACAGCTGCATTTGAACTTGGACAGTAGCTGTTCTAAAGAACTGGAATCTCTTGCTCGGGACATGTGTTTGGGAAGCAGAATACGGTGAGCCTGCTGCTGTGGCAGCTGGGCTTTTACACCTGTATCCGGGGCTGGCATTTTTTAGTCATCTAAAGAAGAGAAAAACATTCATCAGTCATCCTCCACTTCAAGAAGTCAAAATCGTATCAGCTTTTCTTACATGTGTCACATACTCTTGTTTCCAGAAGAACTTGAAATTCAATTTAGTCAATGGCTGGCCAAAGGGAGACTGGCCATCACCATTTATGACCAGCCCAGGATAATTAAAATAAATGTAATAATAGCAATAAAACTGATAGCTAACTTGTACTGCATACTTATAGTGGGCAATGTTTGGCTGTAAATGCTTGATGGACAATAAACTCTTCACAAGGCTTACCAAAACCCTCGGAGGTATTATCTCGCTTCACAGAAGAGAAAGCTGTCTCTATGGTTCCCAATAACAGGAACTCAGGGAGGTTTCAGTAAGAGTCAAACCAAGGAAAACATGAATTCTGCAGACAGTAGGAAATCTGTCAGGAAAGGACACACCCAGTAATTTTATCACTCAGTACCAAGAACACTTCAATTTACCGTGTGAGTTTCTAATAATGAGGCAACCCTTTCAGTCCTCAGAAATGTCCACATAAAAAAACAAGCCATGTGAAAGGCTTGAATCACTTTTGATTCCTTCAAAATATAGAGCTATCTTAAAAGATTGTTTCTGGCGTGTTTATATTCACAGGAGTTGTATTCTTTAAGTTGTATGGAGGTTATTGGTGACTAGTCACACTTATATAGGCCTTTCAATGTAAAAAGCACTTTTAATGCATTTTTATCCAATCCTTTCAATTATGTCGAGTATTAGGAGTTTTTATTCTTTTTTTATATATCAAATTGAAATTTAAGGATACCCCTCAAGCCCCAGAGCTAAGCAGAACTGGGTGAAAAAGTCATGTACTCTGCCTAATTTCACCTTATTTCCACTATGTCATGCTTTCATCTTTTCTAGTTATTATTTAAGTATAGTTAAAGTACAGCATTATATTAGTTATATTAGCTTCAGGTGTATAATATAGTGATTAGACATTTTTATACCTTACAAAATGATCACTCTGTTAGTTCTAGTAATCCTCTGTCACCAGGCAAACTTATTTGCAATATTACTCACTATGTTCTCCTTCACCTTTTTCACCCATCCTTCATCTACTACCCTCTGGTAACCATCCCTTTTATCTGTTTCTTTGAGTCTCTTGTTTTGTTTGTTCATTTGTTTTATGGTTTTAGATTCTACATATATGTGAAACCATATAGTATTTGTCTTTCCCTGTCTGCCTTATTCACTTAGCATAACACCTTCTAGGTTCTTCCATGTTCTTGCAAATGGCAAGATTTTATTCTTTTTTTTATTGCAATATTCCATTGTGCATCTGGACCACATCTTTATCCATTTATCTATCAGTGGACATCTAACTTGCTTCTGTATTTTGGCTATTGTAAATAATGCTGCCATAAAAATAGAGGAGAGTGCATATGTGTTTTCAAATAGGTGTTTTGCTTTCTTTAGATAAATAGCTTTGAATATATAGAATTCAGATAGGATTCAGATCTCTGCACAGAGTAAAATTTAGTTTCACAGCCACTTTAACAGACCAATAAACTTATAAGAGCATGTCACTGGTTGGGGGGGGGCAGGTAAATGTATGAAACAGAGGCTGTGGATGAACTGGTATATCTGCTTAGGAAAAACACTCTCAAACTCCCCTGCAAATCATCAACCACATATTCATGGCATATAGATGTTTTTTTATGTGTGGGGAAACAGAGACTTCAGAAACACTCAAAAGAAATTATTTCCATACTGTTGTTGTTGTCGGGGAGGTTGTTTTGTTTTGCTTTTTTTTTTTTTTTGGTTTAATCCAGGTTGGCAGGAACAAGGTAGTCACCTTCCCTTCTGGTCTCCAATATTTCAAATAAAAAGACAAGAATTTACATTGCATTTTATAGAATAACACTGAGTAATTTGGGGCCCTGAGACATACCTGAGGTCTAGTGTAGAAAAGGAAATACGGCTCCTGAATCAAGATTCAAGCCACAATTTCCTCATCCCTAATCAGTAAGCAGAAAAAGGGTTCACACTGGAGCCGTCTGGTTTCCCTCTGGAATGCCCCTCTGAGGCTTTGGCTCAGTGTGGGGAAATCCATGTCATCACCTTCCCACCATTTAATAGACACAGTTATTAGTGACTTCCCAAGGCACTTAGATCCAGTGCCTTTAAGTCACATGGGCCAAACAATGGGATTCCTGCTCCAAAGGAGAGAGGAAGACTGTAATTTCATTTCTCAGCATGCATGCTACTTTTTGTTCTAATCACTGTCCAAACTGACGTGTCATGTGAAATATCTCTCTGATGTTCTCTGACCTCTGTGGGGATTGGGTTCTGACCTTGCTCAGCACAAGGACTTCCAGCCTGAGACCTACTGGCTTCCAGCTTAAAGCCACATCCTAGAAAGGCCCTGGCTCCTGCATGCCTGTGGAGCTGTGATGGTGAAGATAAGAGCTTCAGTGGAGTTGGAACTTGGGACTCTGAGCACTTCACAGCTGGGACCTAAAGCTTCTTTAGATGGGGGGAGTTAGGGTAGATGAGACAAATGCAGCTCCTGGGAACAACCAGCCTGATCTCAGAAAAGGTGCTTTTTTTCAATGTCTTAAAAAGAACACACACACACACATCACAAAGAAATTCCTGATTTCATGTACTGTGATAATACACTCGTCCCCAGTATCTTCTTCCCTTCTCCTTAACATCATGTTATACTGACTAATGGTAATGCAGGTAATAAAACATTTAGTTGCCATAGCACACCACTGTCCTGAAAGTTGCTCTCACCTATTTATTTACTTGGAATTCTGATATCACAAAGAGCGATACCCCTGTGAGTCTGTCCTATTGTTTATACATCCATATCATCCCCAATAGCCATGTCACTGATTTAGGCACATCATCCAACACACGTATTCTCACTCTAATTGTGATCTAAATCCCCCTTCATTATGTGCTTTCTCATGAAATTACTAGAGGCTGCCATATACTTTTTGAATCCCACCAAGCTATCTTGATGCAAAAGGGAAACAGCTCCCTTCAGCTGCTAGTGAAAAGCCCTTCCACTAGGCAAGCTCCTTCTACAATTAGCTCATATTGCTTTTAGGCTTTGGCAGCAGTAACAAGGTCATTTTGAATATGAAGATTTTAAGAACAACCATGGAGAATGTGGGTAGGAGGACATAACTGCTGGTGGAGATATTCACTTCCACTTACTGCACAGAGTACACAGCCTCTCTTCCTTTTTTTTTTTTAATCTGCGGAGAACAGGTGAAGAATCAAGAAACAGACATGGAACTGGCTCTGAAGTGCAGCCATATTTTTTAAAAGCACTTACCTAAGAGATTGATTGCATCATAATAAAAAAAAAAAAACCCTGTTCTCCCACTAGAATAATCAAAATTGTTCTTAACACACCACAACTGAGAAATTTTTTGCTTCAATATACCATGCTATTCTTCCTCTAGGTTCTCTCTTCTCTCTAGAATGACAAAATAGAGCACCAATGACATTCTGATGCTACATTGGCCCTCTTATCTGGGTGAGATTCGTTGCAACCAAGCACATCCAAGGTTTGTCATGACCCACCAGGGAGCAGCAAGTTCAGCAAGGGCGGGAGGGTGGGGGGAAGGGAGCTGGCAGCTCCTGAGAGCTAGCATGTCCTGCTGCAAGAGCTGCAGATGCACTGTCCTATCAAATCTTTACAATCACTTTAGGAAGTAGCATTTTATGTATATTACATGTGAGAAAGATAATGATGAAAAAAGGTTTAATAAATTGGCCAGAGTCACATGACTCAAGCCTAGCTCTGGGACCAAATGCTGCCCTGATTCTGGAGCACATGCACGGGGCCCAGAAAAACGAGAAATGTGCAGCCATGGATGTTTTATGTCAAAAGCAAGAGTAAGTCAGCATTTAACTTAAACTTTTAATCTTACACCTAACACTCTGGAAGAATGTAGAGAACTTACTGAAGGAGGGTAAAACTGAAGATAAAAAGTCTAGTAAGAAGGCTGCTGTGAACTTCCAAGAGAGTGTTGATACAGGCTGGAAATCAAGCATGTATCAGTTAGGAATGCATGGCTTTAAGCAACATAAACAAACAACAGACACTCAGACCTTTTGCTGCTTTGCAAGACTCCTCATTGGAAGGACTGCCGGGAGGCTGGAGAGTGAGACCCAAAAACATACCACAACATAACATTCCAGAAGGCCAGGGCGCAGAAGGAAGAAAGGCCCTCCTGTAGTGGACCAATCTGGTTGGGATGCTTCTGCCACTACCTGGCAAGGAGTGGCCTACAACCATTTCTGTCCTTTGACTCCTCACTCAAGTTTGAGAAGCATGAGACAGAGCAGCTCCTCAGCCAAACTTAGGTTACATACCAGAGACCTAGTTTGGGAACTAGGAGGACAGAGGAAGGAGCTTTCACTGTTGGATTCTGTAAGTGGAATTAAGTGGAATGCAGGCATCTGGAGCAGTGAGTGAGAAGTAATTAGCCTCATTGGAAGTTGGGCTACTACTCAGAAGGCAGAATGCAGGTTAGACAGAAAAATATGATCGATGTTCACCAGAAGCACTAACAGCAAATCTGGGGAGAATATAATGGCATTTGAAATGCCATCAGCATTGAACACTTATTGAGAGTCTGTGTGCAAAGCAATGAGCTAGGAGCTATTGGAGGTATAAGAAAGGTACAGCTCACATAGAATATGAGACCCAGACACAAGAGAGCTAAATAATAGTACTAAGTCACATGTATCAGGATATAGATGCTAAGGCATATGAGATTCAGAAAATGGAGAGATGATAAAATATAAAATAATTAAGAAAACACCTAGGGAAAGAGAGAGCATTCTGGGTAGGAAGGATGATCTGAGCTGAGGCATGGAGGTGCAATATATGAGGTGCACTTAGTATTCAATTCATGCACAGTGGTCTATGGGAAAGAGTTCATATTAGAAACTGTTCCTGACTCAAGCGTTAATGACACCCTACGATGCACAAAAACGGACAACTTTCCCTCCCCTTCTTATTTAGCTGACTTTGGTCAATCTTTAAGCAGTTCTATTTCAAGACTTTAGGGAGGAAAGTGAGGAAGGTGTTGTATTTGCAGACTGGGGGTTAGGTTCAAATGTGTCAGTGGTAGTGAGAGGAGAAAGAAAACAGACCCAAGGTGGACTGGCATTGAGCTTCAAGTTCCTGACTCCCCTTGCTGGACCAGGGCCACTTGGGTTGAGCTGAATGTATCCACTTCATTGACAGGATGCCAAAAGCCCTTGCTACTCCAGCTGCCCCATTACCCTCCCTCCTCCTCCTCTTTCCCACCCTGCAGCAATTGCTCTCATTAACCTGCAGAGCTGAGGCCCAGGAAGAGAAGTGGGTCCAGGATAGGGAATGAAAACCTCACTCCTTCTGAATCCTGGCAGGATCTTTTACCCTGGCAGCTGCTTCAACATCAGATACAGACTTAATGGGACCATCACTCCTCTCCAGGGCTTTCTCATCTTCCATCACTCCTCTCCAGGGCTTTCTCATCTTCCGGGTTCCCACTTTCCTTAAGTGGCACTGCAGTTGGTATAGGGAGACAATGTGTCAATTATATCATAAGCTAATGCTTGTAGGATTGGTCAGGGCTCTAGGGCCCGGCCTATAATTCTAGATGCTTTCTATTCCAGACAACTACAGACTCTGGCAGATGTCCATCTGCTGTCCTCCTTTCTTTTCCCAGTTCTTGGGCATGATAGACCAAACTCACTACATTGGGTCATTAAAATGGATTTGTAGAGTTAACATGTGCAGCAACCATGGGCAGATATGTAGTGCGGGAGTAGGCTTTTGCTAAGGAAATTCAGAGTGGCAGGATGCAGTTTTCCTATAAGAGGGGGATGGCACAGGCAGCCTGTTTCTTTCTTACCACCTATTTTCTTTGTGGGTCATGAAAATAAGACAAAGTCACCTTTAAAACCTAAGCCCAAATTTATAGCCAATGCTAATATAACAGATAATATCTAAATGCTTTCCATGTTCATTGTTCTTTATGGCATTTAGTGGACCAGTCAAAAGATGCCAGTGATGTGGTCCAGGCCCTCACAAAGCTCAAGGGAAAACTAAACAAAACAAAACAAACAAAAACTCAGGGCATAACATTTACCACCAACACCAAGTTGGGGATATCCAATTCCCTTCCATGACTATTTTGTATATTGCCCAAAGGATTCTCAGAACTCTTGGACACAGTTGATATGATAACTAATAAAGACTTGTACAGTTCACCATACAATTGTTATTCAGTTCAGTGTAGCTGTCTCTATAAAAACAAGATAATAAATAATATAGCTGAGCATTCCAAATATCCTCTAACTATGCTATATTTTATTACAAAAAAAAAAAGGCTGCAACTGTCACACTCTTCATAATGTGACTTTATAATTCTTCCCACTAAGAAATAGGCTCTAGCGGAAACCAGTTTGGCTCAGTGGCTAGAGTGTCGGCCTGAGGAGTGAAGGGTCCCAGGTTTGATTCTGGTTGGGGGCATGTATCCTGGATGCGGGCACATCCCCAGTAGGGGGCATGCAGGAGGCGGCTGATTGATGTCTCTCTCTCATCTATGTTTCTGACTCTCTATTCTTCTCCCTTTCTCTCTGTAAAAAATCAATGAAAAATATTTTTAAAAAAAGAAAGAAAGAAATAGACTCTATCTCCCTACTTCTTGAATCCACATTTGTCCAGTAGAATGAAATGAAAGTGTTGGTATTCCAGTTTTAAGCCTATGCTTCAAAAGCCTCGCATGTCTCTGCTAGCTCTTTTGGAACCCTGTCTTCATTATGAAAATAATTCCATGCTTTTACTGTTGGATAATGAAAGACTATGTAGAAAACCGGGATGACAAGTTGAGGCCTCTGGGGCCAGCAGTCCTCAATTGACTTGGCAGCTGACCACAGACACAGGAGTGAGCCTAGCCAAGACCAGAAAAACCATCCAGCCCAGATTTCTAACCAGAGAAACATGAATTAGATAGATGATTGTTATAAGTCAGTGATTTATGGGTAGGTTTGTTACACAGCAATAGGTAACTGATACATCATCTTTAGGTTTTGGGAAACCCTATTTCTTTTTGGACATCAGGAATCACTGTAATTGTTCCAACCACAAGCTAACCAATTACCACTTTGCAAACCTGCCCAATGAGCCCAGCAAATATATCCAAGTCATTTCTCAACTTTACAGTTAACATGTCTGAGATTTCTATTTAATTCTGCCCATCTTTCTTTTCCATTCCCACTATCATCAAGGCTTCCTTTCTTTTGCTAGACACTGGAAATAGGATTCTAATTGCTTTCTGCATATTTCATCTTGTTCTTCCTGTGATCCTTCACTGTCCAAAGAATTGTGTTTAAATACTTTACTTCAGGTAAGGACAAAACAACAAATGGCATTGAGCACCCACTATGTGTCATACCAAATTGAATAAGATAAAGAAGCTTAAATCTCTGAGGGTTGATAGAGCCTTCTTTAATCTAGTCCCATTCTCCCTTTGCAGATTCCTGTTCCACAGTTTAGCTACCTAACACAACTGTCCTTTCCGTTAAACATGAAATCACTATGTTGGCATTTTTGCTCACATCACTTATCCCCAAACCCTCTGCCTAAAATTTTCTTCCTATTTTTCAGCTTTTCTAACTTTTTTCTTCCTCCAAGGTCCAACTTAAGTTCTAATGCCTCTAAAAGCTCCTCCTACTGCCCCTGCCCCAGTAATCTTTCCCTCTGTCTTTCTTGCCTCAATTCCTTTAGCATCCCTTTAGCTATCAGCTGTGACATCTTCATGGCTCATTACACACCAGGGTGGAGACCAGAGCCTAGCACAATGCCAGACACACATGCCTGCAGGTGATAATAATACTTCATTATTTGATTAAACTCTCTTTCTTAAGACAATATATCATGTTGACTCTCCTTTTTTTTTTTTTTTTAGAATAAAATTCCTATACCATTAATTTGGGTATTGGATTTGAGGGAAAGCCATGTCTCACAAGGAGGCAGGTAAAAGAACAAAACTCTTTTTGCCATGTAACCACTCATTACTGAACACTTACTAAGTACCAGGTACCACCCAGACATTTCATTTGTATTCTTTCACTTACATCTTACAACAGTTTATCTGGTATATATTATTGCTTCCATTTTATAGTAATGGAAACTCATTAACATGAGTTTATCAGCCAGCAAGTGGCAAAGTTAAGAGTTGACTCGAGTGCTATCTGAGCCCAAAGCGTGCATTTTTAGTAAACTATAATGCCATGACTTATCCAATTATTTTGCTTTTAGGACATTTGAAACAGCCTTTTGTCATCATTGCATTGTCTCAATAGTCATCAATTCCCAACCATGATTTCAATTCCATGGAGCCTACCTAATCTAGTATCTTATGTGGTAGACAGAATAATGCCCTCACGCCAAAGATGTCCATGTCTTTATCTCCAGAATTTGCAAATATATTGTTTTATATGGTATGAAGGAATTAATATCACAGATGGAGCCCGGCTGGCATGGCTCAGTGGTTGAACATCTATCTATGAAGCAGGAGGTCATGGTTTGATTCTGGGGTAGATGCCTGGGTTGCAGGCTTGATGCCCAGTGTGGGGAGTGCAGGATGCAACCTATCAATAATTCTCTCTCATCATTGATGTTTCTGTTTCTCTATCTCTCTTTCTTCTTCTCTGAAATGAATAAAAATATATTTTTTAAAAAATTACAGATGGAATTACATTTACCAATCAGCTGACCTAGAGATGGGAAAATGATGCCTAATGTAATCATAGGGGTCTTCATAATCTAAAGAGGGATGGCAGGAGATTGAGAGGATTTGACAACAGAAGAAGTTGCTAGAAGAGAGCTCAAGTCATAGAATGCAGGCAATCTTTATAAACTGGAAAAGGCCAAGAAACAGATTCTCCCTCTAGAAACTCCAAAAAAGATGCTATTTTAGCCCAGTGAGATCCATTTAGGACTTCTGACCTCCAGAACTATAAGAACATAAAGTTCTGTTGTTTTGAACTACCAAGTTTGTGGTATTTGTTACAGCAGCAATTGGCAACTAATGTAGCTCCTCATGAAAACAATTAGGGCCAGTGCATGGTTCAATAGCATGTCCAGACTTCTTACAGCTAAGTAGCCACAGCCTCAATAATGATAAGGGATTGTTTTTTATTAAACCCTTTCTATGGAGACATTATTGATTGTTCCCACAAATAAACTGAGGAGTCTTTGAAGAGCTACTTCAAAGTGCTAAAAAGAGAGTGAGAGAGAGAGGGAGAGAGAGCAGATCCTTCTCTTCTCCTGGTCTCACACATCCTGGGGGACCATGATCCATGAAGGTTCTGATTAGTTGAAATTTCCTGTAGAACTTACATGTTCTTGCTAGTTTCCAAACAAATGATGTCTCTCTCCAGCAAATTTAAGAACTGCCTGTAAGGTACAGGCCAGCCACTGGACCCCCTCTTCCTCACACATACCATATACACAAATAGGAAGATGGTCTCCAAGGCTATAATTTCCTGGCCAGAAAGTGTCTTGGGTTTCACTTGAGTGGTTAATGGTGATGTCACCCGAGTGCCTTAGTATGGGGCATTTCCAACCTTCAATTAAAGGACTATCATTTACTCTATATATTAACATCCAGAACAATAAACAGAGTGGAACACAGTCATTAGAGGCAGCCATAATCCATGGCCTGCCGCATATTGATGTCACCCCTGCTGCATCTAACATCTGAAATAAGTTCAAAAAAAGCACTGCATTTTCAAAGCTGGGACCGTGTTGAGATATCCACCCCTAGCTGCATTCCATCTTCCCACCTCCATCTTCTAACCTATCAACATCTTGGGTTCAACCCCAGAGATAAAATAAACCCATGTCTTTTACAAAAAAACATCATGCCAATGTTCTCTCTGACGGGGAATACTGCCACCATTTTCAGTTGATTGAAACTAGAGGGCATTTGCTTTAAGATAATAAACAATTCAGGATGTTATGATTTCTAATCTAAAGAATGTCAAAATGAAGTAGGCCTAAGACATTAAAAAGAAAATGATCTTACATTGCTCAAAGGGAGCAGAATAGATAATATTGAAAACTAGAAGACCAAAAAACAATTTTATTCAAACTTAGCCAAAATAACTCAAAAGTCCTTTTCATTTTTTCCTGCATGTTTCCCACATTCATTTGGTGCATACTAATTGATAATTACAGTGCCAGAAAGATATAAATGTTTTAATAGGATACATAATCTAATTGAACAGAAGAGAAAGAATCGGTTAGTATCAATATTTATCATTAGCTAGTACTAACTATGTCAGGCAGGTCCTATTTTATGTGCCCTATAAACCTGATCTCAAGTAATTCTTACTACAGCTGCCTAAACTAGGTACTATGGACCCTGTTTTACAAATGGGCAAAGGGAGGAGCCATGGAGCATGTAGGTCCCTTTCAATAAGAGCTACAACTGGAATTCAAGCTCAGCCAGGCTCCTGACTACTAGGAACTGTGTGAAAAGTGCAATAATTCTTCTTGAAACAAAGAGTTCATGCTTATCTCATCCTATCAACACAACACCATTGCAATTTCTAGAGGTCCAGCCACCTAGATTGTTGAGTTGAACTCTTACTTCAGAGGATGCAAAATTAAAACAGAATTCAAAAGGCTTCTCTGTCAAGTAGTGGAGGTGGCAGGGCAAGGAAGTCTCATGGTGTTTATTACACACCTCAGGTTTCATGTAGAGATATGCTTGGGTCATTGAGATGATAGAAAGATGCTGGGGCATGAGATGGGGATGGAAGAATACAAAGAAAGACCACTCAGAAGTCCAAGGCACTCTGGGGCTGATCAATCCCATGAGTAGGATTAAAAGCAGGCCTTATTTCTTCAAAGGGTTGGCAGTAACTCCCTATTCCATACTGGGTGAATCTTGTTGTGTACTTCTCTGGAAGAGATCTGATACGTTTGGTTGTCACATTGAATCTGGAGCATCTTTGTGGAAGGCCTGATGAATTCATAGTCAAAGACTGCTCTCAGACCACCATAGGGCTGCCCTGGTGATGTCCCCAATATCTAGCCTGTTGAGTGGCTGCAGAGTCCATGAGTTCCCGGGATATAGCATAAGCAAATTCTATGTGTCTAGGGCAGCATTCCTTAAAAGAAGGCTTGTGAGCATAGCAGACATGTAGACATCCTGTGTGCATATATCTTTTTTTAAATTTCTTTATTGATTAAGGTATTACAAATGTGTCCTCATCCCTCCATTAACTCCCCAATTCCCCCTCCAGTCATGCCCTTAACACCCTGGTGTTCTATCCATTGGTTAAGCTTATATTCATCTATACAAATCCTTGGTTGATCTTTCCCCCATTCTCCCCTATCTTCCCTCTGAGATTTGGCAGTCTAATCAATGCTTCTCTGTCTCTGGATCTGTCCCTGTTCATCAGTTTATGTTATTCTTTATATTCCACAAATGAGTGAGATCATGTGGTATTTATCTTTCTCTGACTGGCTTATTTCACTTAACATAATGCTCTTCAGGTGTATCCATGCTATTGCAAATGGTAAGAACTCCTTCTTTTTTACTGCAGCGTAGCATTCCATTGTGTAGATGTACCACAGTTTTCTAATCCACTCATCTGCTGATGGGCACTTAGGTTGTGTCCAAATGTTAGCTATGGTAAATTGTGCTTCTATGAACATAAGGGTGCATATATCCTTTTTTGATTCGTGTTTCTAGTTTCTCGGGGTATATTCCTAGAAGTAGGATCACTGGATCAAATGGGAGTTCCATTTTTATTTTTTTGAGGAAACTCCATATTGTTCTCCACAGTAGCTGCATTCTCACCAGCAGTGCAAAAGAGTTCCTTTTTCTCCAGATCCTCACCAACACTTGTCATTTGTTGATTTGTTGATGATAGCCATCCTGACAGGTGTAAGATGATACCACATAGTTGTTTTGATTTATATCTCAGATAATTAGTGACTTTGAGCATGTTTTCATATGTCTCTTGGCCTTCCTTCTGGCCTCCTTCAAAAAGTGTCTATTTAGGTCCTTTGTCCATTTTTTTATTGGATTGTTCTCTTCCTTTTGTTAAGTTGCATGAGTTCCCTATAAATGTTGGAGATTAAACCCTTATCGGTGATGATATTGGTAAATATATTCTCCCATGCAATGGGCTTTCTTGTTTTGTTGATGGTTTCTTTTGCTGTGCAAAAGCTTTTTATTTTGATGTAGTTCAATTTGTTTATTTTCTTTTTAGTTTTCATTGCCATTTGTTTATTTTCTTTTTAGTTTTCATTGCCCTAGGGACAGTATCGGTGAAGAAGTTCCTTCAACATATGTCTAAGATTTTGCTGCCTGTGGATTCCTCTAGTATTTTTATGGTTTCCCATCTTATGTTTAAGTTCTTTATCCATTTTGAGTTTATTTTTGTGTATGGTGTAAGTTGGTGATCGATCTAGTTTCATTTTTTTGCATGTATCTGTCCAATTTTCCCAACACCATTTGTTGAAGAGACTGTCTTGACTCTATTTTATGCCTCCTTTGTCAAATATTAATTGGGCATAGTGGTTTGGGTCGATTTCTGGCTTCTCTGTTCTATTCCATTGATATATATATCTGTTCTTGTGCTGGTACCAGGCTGTTTTAAGAACAGTGGCTTTGTAATACAGCTTGATATGTGGTATTGAGATCCCACTTACTTTGTTCTTCTTTCTCAGGATTGCTGCCACTATTCAAGGTCTTTTTTTATTTATGATGTATTTTTGGAAAGTTCATTGTAGGTCTATGAAATATGCCATTGGTATTTTAATGAGGATTGCACTGAATCTGTAAATTGCTTAGGGTAGTATGGACATTTTGATGATGTTGATTCTACCAATCCATGAACATGGTATGTTCTTCCATCTGTTTGTCTTCCTCTATCTCTTTTTTCAGTATCCTGTAGTTTTTCACATATAGGTCTTTTACCTCCTTAGTTAAGTTTATTCTTAGGTATCTTAATTTTTTTGGTGTGATGGCAAATGGGATTGCTTTTTTAGTCTCTCTTTCTATAAGTTCACTATTGGTGTAAAGAAACGCCATAGAGCCCAGCCAGGTGTAGCTCAACAGTTGAGTGTCGACCCAGAAACCAAGAGGTTAGTGGTTCGATTTCTGATCAGGGCATGTACCCAGGTTGCGGGCTCAATCCCCATTGGGGGTCATGTAGGAGGCAGCCAATCAATGATTCTCATCATTGATGTTTCTATTTCTCCCTCTCCCTTCCTCTCTGAAATCAATAATATATATATATATATATATATATATATATATATATATATATATATATTAAAAAAAGAAATGCCATAGATTTATAGATTTCTTGGCATTAATTTTGTAACCTTCTACATTGCCAAATTTATTTATTAAGTCTAATAATTTTTGATGGAGTATTTAGGGTTTTCTATGTACAATATCATGTCATCTGTGAATAAGGACAGTGTTACTTCTTCTTTTCCTATTTGGATACCTTTTATTTCTTCTTTTTGTCTGATTACTATGGCAAGCAATTCCAGTACTATGTTGAACAGGAGTTGCAAGAGTGGGCATCCTTGTCTTGTTCCTGTTCTTAGGGGAAATGGTGTTAGTTTTTGTCCATTGAGTATGATGTTGGCTGTGGGTTTTTCATATATGGCTTTTATTATGTTGAAGTATGATCCTTCTATTCCCACCTTGCTGAGAGTTTTTATCAAGAAGAGGCGTTGTATTTTGTCAAATGTTTTTTCTGCATCAATTAAAATGATTATGTGATTTTTTATCTCTCAATTTGTTTATGTTTTATATCACATTTATTGAATTGTGGATATTATACTATCCTTGCATCCCTGGGATAAATCCTACTTGGTCATGTGTATGATCTTTCTGATGTATTGTTGGATCTGATTTGCTAGAATTTTGTTAGGATTTTGGCATCTATGTTTATGGGGGATATTGGCCTATAATTCTCTTTCATTGTGTTGTCTTTATCTAGTTTTGGAATGAGGGTGATGCTGGCTTCATAGAATGAGCTTGGAAGTGTTCCTTCCTCTTGAATTTTTTGGAATAGTCTAAGGAGGATAAGTTTTAGTTATTCCTTGAATGTTTGGTATAACTTCCCTGTGAAGCCAGCTGGCTCCAGGCTTTTGTTTGCTGGTAGCTTTTTGATGACTGCTTCAATTTCATCCATAGTTATCAGCCTATTGAGATTTTTAGAATCTTCCTGATTGAGTTTTGGAAGGTTATATTTTTCTAGGAATATGTCCATTTCCTCCAGGTTGTCTAGTTTGTTGGAGTAGAGTTGTTCATAGTAATTTTTAACCATCCTTTGTATTTCTGTGAGGTGTGTTGTTATTTTGCCTCTCTCATTTCTGATTTTTATTTGAGTCCTCTCTCTTTGCTTCTTGGTGATCCTGGATAGAGGTTCATCAGTCTTGTTTATCTTTTCAAAGAACCAGCTCTTGGCTTCATTGATCTTTTGTTTTGTTTTGTTTTGTTTTGTTTTGTTTTTTGGTCTCTATGTCATTTATTTCTGCTCTGATCTTTATTATCTCCTTCCTTCTGCTCACTCTGGGCTTTTCTTGTTGCTCTCTTTCTAATTCTTTGAGTTGTAGAATTATATGATTTACTAACACTTTTTTCTTGTTTTTTGAGGTAGGCCTGCAGAGCTATGAACTTTCCTTTCAGGACTGCTTTCATTGTGTCCCATAGATTTTGGTTTGTTGTGTTTTAGTTATCATTAGTTTCTAGAATGCTCTAATTTCTTCTTTGATCTAATTGGTAACCCAGTCATTATTTAATAGCATGCTATTCAGCTTTCAAGTGTTTGAGATTTTTGGATTGTTTTTATTGTAGTTTATTTCTAATTTTATGGCATTGTGGTCTGAGAAGGTGCTTGTTATGATTTCAATCCTCTTGAATTTGGGGAGACTTTGCTTGTGATCCAATATGTGGTCTATTTTTTAAAATGTCCCACATGCACTTGAAAAGAACATATATTCCGTGGCTTTGGGATGCAATGTTCTGAAGATATCAGTTAATTCCATCCGATCTAGTGAGTTATTTAGAAGTGCTATGTCTTTGCTGATTTTTTGTCTAGAAGATTTATCCTGTAATGTCAGAGGTGTATTAAATTCCCTACTATGATTGCAATTGTTGTTGATCTCTCCCTTGATATCTTCCAGGAGTTTTTTTTATGTATTTGGGTGCTCCTTCATATATGTTTATCAGGATTATAACCTGTTGTTGTATCAATCCCTTTAGTACTATGAAGTGGCCTCTATTATCTCCTCTTATGGCCTTCACTTTGAGGTCTATTTTGTCAGATATAAGTATTGCTACCCCAGCTACTTTTCATTTCCATTTGCCTAAAGATATTTTTCCATCCCTTCACTTTCAATCTGTGTTCCTTGTTCTGAGGTGGGTCTCTTGTAGACAACAAATATATGGGTCATGTTTTATTGTCCATTCAGCCACTCAATGTCTTTTGATTGGAGCATTTAGTCCATTTATGTTTAAAGTTATTGCTGAAAGGTACTTGTTTATAGTCATATCTATTTTTGTGTCTGTGATCCTTCTTACCTTTTGATTTCTTCTTTTTGTAGTATTCCTTTTAGCATTTCTTGCTTGCTATTTTGGTGGTGATAAACTCCCTTAGCCTTTTTTTTTTTTTTTGTCTGTGAAGCTCCTGATTTCCCCTTCAATTTTGATTGATAGTCTTGCTATATAGAGTATTCTTGGATTCAGTCCTTTGCTTGACAGCACTTTGTATACCTCCTTCTATTCCCTTCTAGCTTATGTGTTTCTGTTGAGAAATCATTTAATAATCTGACGGGGGATCCTTTGTAGGTAACCCTCTGTTTCTCTCTTACTTCCTTTAAGGTCCTCTCTTTGTCATTAATATTTACCATTGAAATTATGACATGTCTTGGTGTGGGTCTTTTGGGATTGATCCTGCTTGGGACTCTATATTCTTATGTAATTTTTTCCTTCCCCATATCCAGGAAGTTTTCTGTCATTATTTCTTCAAATAGATTTTCTAATCCTTGCTGCTCTTCTTATCCTTCTGGTAGTCCTATTATATGTATGTTACTTTGTTTCATGTTGTCCCAAAGCTCCCTTAGGCTTTCCTCCTGCTTTTTAATTTTTTTCTCCAGTTGCTGTTCAGATTGGGCTTGTTTTTGTACCTGATCTTCTAACTCACTAATTCAGTCCTCTGCTTCTTCTAGTCTACTGTTAAAACTTTCCATGGTGGTTTTTTTGTTTTTTGTTTTTTGTAGCTATATCACTTTTCATTTCTTCCTGATTCTTGCATAGGTTGTTGATTTTCTCATCCATCCGATGTATGAATTCCATGACCATTACTCTGAATTCTTTTTTGGTTATGTTGCATGCTTCAATTTCACTAATTTCCTTTCTTGGCAACTCCTCATTTTCTTTCCACTGGGGATTGTGTTGTCTTCCCTTCTGACTATTACCAGAAGGTTCAAACTTCAAGTTATGTGGACCTGGGCCATGTGTCATGGGAGCTTCGCACCACCCAAGTGTCACTGAAGTGCTCCAACATTAGGACATGTGGCTGCCATGGGTTGGTGGGAACAAGGCTTGCCCAGGGTCAGTGTTACCAGTGTGTTCTGTGTGCGCACCTAGAATCGTGGACCCCTCCTGCATTGCACTGTTAGTGTGTACTGAAAAAAATGAGTCCCCTAGCATGTGCCAGGAGTCAGAGTTTCCCTGTGTCTGCACCAAGAATCGAGTATCAGAGTCTCTGTTGCCTCATGCAGCTTCTCACTGGTAATCAAGTTCCCCATGTGTGCATGCACCAAGAATTGGAATCACTGGCTCTTAGTGTGACTATGCTGTGAGTCAGGGATCCCAGGCACATGGGGTAAGAAACAGAGTCACATCAGTGGTGCTCAGTGCTGCCTCTTGCTGGGAGAATTTGGGTCCCGGTCACCATGGGAAACTGGGTTGCACAGTAGCACTGTGGCATGCCTGCACTGTGGAAAACAGACTTCTGTGTGTGCTGTGGAAAATAGACTTCCAGGTTTGCTTGCCCAGAATCAAAGTCAGATGGCACTGCCACCCTGCGTGGGCTTCGGGTGTGGTCGTCTGATTGCGTTGCGGGGAGCAGATTCCAATCTCTATGCGTGCCAGGCTCAAATTCCTGTAGCAGCACTATGGTCCCTGTGTGCACTCCCAAGCTCAAATTTCCGTAGGGGCGCTGCGGCCCGAGTAAGGGGCAGGTCTATCAGTTACTCTGGCACTATCCATGATCCTGTGGGGATGAGGATAGGCTCTTTGACTCACAGAAATCTGCAGCAAGGAAGTCTGGATTCTTGTCCATTGGTCTAAAACTGTGATCACAGTTCTCTGTCCCAGTGGCTGCAGGGTCCTGGTTTGTGTCTGAGACACGACTGGATGTTGCTTATGCTAGGATCCTAGTCTCAAGCAGCTCTGTTTCTCAAGATGGCATGGTTTCTGTGCCCACACTGGCCGTCCAGAAGTGTCCACTTTGTGCTCGGGGCTCCGCCATCTAAGACTGCCCAGTTTGGCAGCCATTTGGAGAACCTGCAGAATCTAACTGTCCCTAGTTCATACACACACACACACACACACACACACACACACACACACACACCACACGTCTACATTCTCCTCTATGGTTTCCTCACTCTCTCACACTCTCTCCCTCCCTACCTTCCTGTCGGTCGCCATCTTCCGTAAATGTAAATCTGTGCATGTATCTTTGAAGTCAAATATATGTGACTACTCTTCTGAATTATCATTGCCATAGTTTCTCTTCACCAAGTGTTTTATTGTTTTGTTTCACTTTACTTTGTTTTGGGTAGAGTTATTCACTATACTTGGGTTTGTAGAAGCCCATCAGAAAGTTTAAGCATACCACTCTCATTCTCTGAGACAAACCCTAGGGACTTTCTGGGAAAATGTCCCATATGTGCCAAAATGCCTTGTATGGGTAAGAAAGTTTTTCCAAGTAGCCTAATGCACTTTTCTTAACACCAACGATCCCTGATGGGGCAGGCATGGAGAAAGTGAGAGGTCCTCTGGAGAGACTTCCTGGGCTTTCCCTAGGATGTGCATAATACAGGTTTGCACACCCTGCATGGGTCCCTTTGCACTTCCAAAACTGACAGACACTTTTTCAAACCATTCTGGACAGCTAGACCTGTCGACTTTCACTGCACATGGCTGCCACCTGCTGGAACCAGCCTTGAACTGACTGCTGGGCCCTGTGAGGCTGACACCTGGCCAACACAGAAGGTGTGAGAGAAGATTGTCAAGTTCCTTCCATGGCATTCATTCCAGAGGGAGCCTCTAACCTGGCCTTGACACTCAATAATCTGTTTTTTAATAGTCTTTTGGAGACCTAAAGTCTACAAGTTCCTCTGATAACTCATCTGAAAGTTTAATCATCTCCTCTCAAAATAGTTTCCCTATTTATGATCTCAATGATGCTTCTATTTAGGTTAATTTTCTACTGATCTGTCTTGATCAGAGATGAAAAGTGGCTGCGGTCAATTTTCTGGTAAAAGCTCTTTATGGGTCTGGAGAAAGATCAATGCATGTGCCTCGCTTCTCTGGAAAAGTCTCAAGTTTTCTTTTCCATTAAATTGACTTTCTTTAGCCGGTTTAAAAACTGATTTATCATCTCTGTGGCTCTCCTCTGAAGGCTTTCAACTTCTCGCCATTTCTCCTTACTTGGGGACACAATACCCTCAGTAAAGCTCTGGCTAAAGCCAAGCATACCATGCTTCCAATATCATGTGTACTCTCCAGGTGACCACTCTTTTGGCACAAATTCTCTGAACACTGTAGATGGAAATTTAAAAAGTGGGGGGGAGTGCGAGGGGGAGGCACATACTAAACTTGACAAGCTCAGCGGGGGCCTGCATGGAGGCCTTACAAACTCAGAGACCAAAATTAACCACAAAGGGTGGTCTGAAATTAAAATTTTTTAACTAACAGTGAATTATGACAGGTAGTCATGTTCTAGGCCAGTATCTTCCCAGACAAAGGTCAATCTTTACCTTAACTGAGCCTGTCTATTGTCTTTTTGCAATGATAACAAACCTTTGGAATGTCCAGTAATTGCCTTTTTCTAGACCCCTTAGGGAACAATCACTGCACCAAAGCAGGAAGATCTCAGAACCCCTCATTGTTACTGTATTGTTAATTGTTAATTATCCCATACCTATCAACGTACAAAAAAGATGTGTCTATTCATTTCACTTTTTATCCAATTCCAGAGATTTCCCTCACTTTGCTTTCTTCTGCCTCCCTAATCTATCATCAATGGATTCCATGTAAGCTCTTCATGCTTCCTCCTTCGTAAAGTACAGGATAAGATGCAAAAATGTCATTCATATTCTGAGCATTTTCTCAATCCATTGAGATTTGTGTCCTGGCAATTGTCAGCTTGGTTCAAGTTATGGACGAAAGGGGCCACATGCTGACTGACAAGCTCAGGGGAGGTCTGCATGACAGTTTTGCAAACTCAGAGACCTAAAGTAACCACAAAGGATGGTCTGAAATTAAACTTTAACTAAAAGCAGTTATGATGGCCAGTATCTTCACTGACAAGGTCAAACTTTACCTTAACTGAGCCTATCTGTCTTTTTGCATCTATGATAACATACCCTTGAAATGTCTGGGTAACTTTTAACTTCCCTTTTTCTGGAGCCCCTAGGGCACAACCAAATGTAGTGGGCACCAGGATAGATGCCACAAATTCCTTCATTATCATGTTAATTGCTCTTGCAACCACCTAAGTATGTGTCCATCATTTTACTTTTTATCCAATCTCAGTGGTTTCTTCCGCTTTGCTTTATCCCACCTCCTAATCTATCACCAATGAATTACAGTTAACCCACCTATGTCCCTCCTTTGATGACAATGTATAAATACAAATGTAACCTGCCATTCTCCAGAGCATTATCTCCATTCATTGAGGTTCTGCTTCCTGCATATGTCGACAGTTTGGCTCAAATAAATTCACAAAAATTCTTTACAGGTTTCCATGTTTTTTTTTCAACAAAGTAAACTCATAAAAATTATCTACAGGTTTGAACGTTTCTTACATTGACAGCACATACTATATGTAAGCACACAGGTAAGGGATAGAAGATGACTTGCTCATAAACTTTCCAAAAAGAGAGATGAGATAATGCTGCAATGCCAGCACACAATCACTGCTTAAGACAGGTGCCAGTATTGGTGCCACTAGAGCTGAACAAGGAGAGAGAACACTTTCAGCCTGAATGCGTATAAGATTTCATATAGGTGATGAGGACAGAATTGGTCTTTGAAAGTGTGATACTGTAATTTATAATAAATATCTATTTGTTCTTAGACCCACATCTGGCACAGAGCACCTAAAATCCTTGGAATGTCCTGTGGTGAGAGCAGTAAATCTGTCTCTTGTTATGTTAATGAGGCGACTTCCTTAGGATGGGAGCTGGTTGCCAAGGGAACAGTACTGTGATTAGAGGGTTGGAACTTTTCATTTCCCCACCCACCTCCAGGAAGGGGGGAGGGGCTGGAGATAGAGTTCAATCACCCATAGCCAATGATTTAATCAACCATGTCTATGTTAATGAAGCCTCCATGAAACCCTAAAAGAGTGGAGTTCAGAGAGGTTCCAGGTTAGTAAACATGTAGAGATGCAGGGAGAGTGTGTTGCCTAAAGAGGGCTTAGAAACTCTTTGCCCCTTCCCCCCTACCTCATCCTATGCATCTCTTCCATCTGGCTGTTCCTGAGTTACATCTTTTTATGATATCCTGTTGATCTAGAAGTAAAATAGTTCTCTTATCTGGCCCAGCAAACTAATCAGACCTGAGTAGGGGGCTATTGAAATCCTCAATCTATAGCCCATGGGTAAGAACCTGCAATGACAGCCTGGATTTGTGAGTGGCAGAGGAGTTGGGGGAGGAGCAATCACATAGGGCTGAGCCCTTAACCTTTGAGACCTGGCTGTCTCTGGGTAGACAGAACTGAGTTGAACTGTAAGACACCCAGATGGTGTCTGAAAATTGCTTGGTATGGGGGGAAAAACGCTTCATTGGAATTGGTAACCAGAGCTGTTAGAAAGACTCCTAGTATTTGCTTGGACCTGAGAAGTGCATAGGAGAGAAAACAGCGGTACAGTAGGGAGAAGAGCCTGAGACAAGCCCTAGAGACAATATCAGGAATGGGTATGAGCTTTTGACTGCATTTGTGTGGGTGAAGGGAAAGTAAGGGGGAAATAGACCAGGCCAGATTGTGTGTGGGGGGGTCACTTTATAATACTCTTGTTTTGGTTTTCTATTAATTTGGAGGCAGCTTGTTTTCACCATGCTGACCTTAAATCATTCTTAGCTGTTCTAGTGTCACTTTCCCCCCATCTAGTCCTGGCTCTTGGTTTTGACTTGTTTGCTCCAAGTTCCAATTTGGTTTTTACTCTTTTGTTCCTCTATTTCTAAGAAATATGTCATGCCCTGGCATTATTCACTGCCACTTACCCAGCCTAATCATTGACAAGGTCATTTCCAGCGTCCAATTCTGTCTCCATCATGCAATTCTTTGTATCCTTCTCTCTGCCTTTAGGACAGACACCAGGGAAGACAGACACATGATAATGAATCCAGTCAAGTCCCCTGCCCATTCTGACCTCGGCATCCTCATTTTTAAAAAGAGAGATAGGCCTGACCTTTTGGGTCCTTTCTTGAGCTTATGCTCCATAAGACAATAACCTCAACTGTCTCTGTCCAAAGGTCATACATACCCCAAACCATTTCCACAAAATAATTTCAGCTTTCCTGGAAGAATGTGCTTATGAAATTGACTGAAAATGAAGTTTGAAACAAATTGGGTTTGCTAGGCAGTCAACCAGCTTTGAGTTGTTTATTTTCAATTGGGATGAGCACAGAGGAAAAGATGAGAAGCACGCCTTGCTTCCCTCTTGCCAAAGAGCCTCTTTTCCCAGGGGATATTTTCACAGACGAAAAGAAAATGATGGATTGTAAAGCACAAAAATGAGCTGCAGGTGGCATTCATTACCTGGTCTCTTCTTGAATTAGCCAAACTCTCTCCCTTTCCTTCATTGCTTTGTCCTGTTTGGTTCAGCCCAGACATTCCATCTGGTTGGTTCTCACTGCAGTTAGTTGCCTTGCAGGTCCCTGTTTACCCTTCTTTGTAGCGGTAAGTCTCATGGACAGCTGCTTTGACCTACTTACTGCCCTAATCTCAGTTTTCTATAATTGCCTTTAGCATCTTTCTGGTAGGAATTTGAAGTGAGAAGTGCTAGCAACCAGCAAATTAGTAAACTTTAGCCTTAGGTACCTGTCAGGCACTAGAATGAACATGAGTCTATATGTCAGGAAAAATCTAGAGGGTCATGAGGACCACAGAGGGAGGACAGAACTAGGAGACGGGGCTGGGATGAAAAGTCACACCTGGTCTTCTTACTTCTGTGTTGCTTTTATTATTGGGGTGCTTCCTAAGATCCTTCTACATGAATTATTTCAGTTAATTCTTATAATAGTTCTGTAAAGGTACATGTTATAGATCAAATTTTGTAGGTGGGAAAATTAAGGTTTTGGTTTTTTTATGCCTTATGAGTGAACTTGACTATAGTTCTGTGAGTTTGCTTGAATTGAGGGGAGAAAACATGTGTTGTTGAGATCCTGCAGTTAAATGATAAATTAACTCCGAAAGATGCCTCAGTGTGACATTTTAAAAAGTAACGGAGAAAACAATGTGTATACTTTGTCCTGGACCCTAGAAACCTTGGAATTCTACAGCTACTTAACGATAATAGTATCAAGCTTTTCTTTCCAGGAGAATAATTTCCATTTACAGCCCTGAGGCTTAGCCACAAGTGTGGTTTAAGATGAAACTGGGAAGGACAGTGACCACAGGATGGTGAAAAATGATAACAGCTGGATGGTCAAGAAGGAACCTTCAGGGGGTAATTGTTTTCATCTGAATCGGCCATTTCTGCTCCTTCCCAATGAAAATTTCACACTGATGAAGTCTTCAGGTGACACCAACTTGTTCCAAGCACCAGGGAAGTCTTAAAATGCTAACCAGAGGGAGGGAAGGCCTTGGATTACAAGAGAAGACCCACAGGAATGTGGAATATGCTCTCTTTTTGTTTGCTTAAATACTGCAGACCTTTGATATTTGATGATTTACTTGACTTGTAACAAACAGTAGCTAAAGCAGATTCCAAGATCTATGCAAGCCATGACTTCCTTTATGCATGATCCACATATAGTAGGACAGTACATATTTGTGGTGCTTTAGCTCATAGCTAAAACCCTTTTCCTTACATGGACCAGCATTGTGTTTACCCTTCAGACCCAGTTCGAATCCTACCCCTGCTCTGAAGTCTTTCCTGGTCACAACTTACAGGATTCCTTGGGTCCTCTCTGTAACTGCCCTAATCTCATTCTTCTTTTCAGTAATAATTGCTTATAGCACCTGTCCCCCAGGAATTTGAAGTGAAAAGTGCTAGCAACCAGCAAATTAGTAAACTTGGATCCAGTTACATAGATTGTACAATTCACTCTATGTTCCTAAATAATTAACATTGGCAGTATAGGATACCACATTTCTCTAATAAAATAGAACTATATTTCATAGTTCTTTCTATTACAGGTGGTATTTGTTATATTTTAAATTTTTAAAGAACTCTGTGTACTTGTCTTTTTTGACCCATCTAATAATGCTACAAAGCAGAGAGGGGCATTGATCTTTTATGGTTACAAGTGACAGAAGCCAAACTTGCTATAGCTTAAATAGAAGTTGAAATTTAGTACACTCATATACCCAAAGGAATCCAGGACAGCTTTAGTGAGTTCAGGAACCAGAATATGGGGTTTGATGCCTCTATTCGTTATGATATTCTCTCTCTCTCTCTCTCTCTCTCTCTCTCTCTCTCTCTCTCTCTCTCT
>JAAGEH010000076.1:61180601-61199748 GCA_011751065.1 Lasiurus cinereus
TCTCTCTCTCTCTCTCTCTCTCTCTCTCTCTCTCTCTCTCTCTCTCTTATTGCCTGCATTATCTGCTGTTTCCTTTGGCTTGCTCTGAGATGGAATGTGGACATTCACTTCCCATGTCAATATGTATAAATCTCACAACCTGAACAGAATGTCAAGGGAATGCAAGATTATTAGAGGAAGGAATAATTCCCAAAAGAAAGGCAAGGTCTACACCAGAAGAAAAAAGGGAGAACACAAAACATGCAGAAAACAGGTCTGCACTAGAGAAGGTTGCAATTGTTATCCTCTGAAAACCACATTGAAACTGAAGTTCAAATAAACCACACTGTTACTTTTTAGCAGATTCAAGTGAAAAATTTGTTTCCCAGAATTCTCTTTCCTAAAATATACTGTTTCAGTAGCTAACATAAGGCCTAGCTCACAGAAAAATACTCAACAAAAATTATTCGATAGAAAATTTATTAGAGCTGCCTCTAACCCCAGGCTTCCTTTCCAAAACTGAGTGTTGAGGGCCATAAGAAAAATCACTGTAAGATAACAAATCTCCTGCTCAATAATTATGAAATATAATTTGGAAAGTATCAAAATAGTGATTATAACAGAAAAAATAAAACACAACAAACACACACACATACCACCATCACCACACCTGACAATTAAACTGCTTAATATATGCCAGGAATCATTCTAACACATTGGCATTTAATTCAGTCACTCCTCACAATCCATTGAGAAAATACTATTATTCCCATTAATGGAGAACACTGAGGCTTACAGAAGTTAGGTCATACCTGAAATCACACAAATAGTTGGTGGCAGGACAGAAATCAGAATCCTGACTATTTGACAGTGAGCAGTCCTGGGTTCCTGTCCACTGGCACTGCCAGGGCTCCCCAAGGCACTGATCACCATTCTATTCTGGTCATTAGCAAGGCTAGACACTTCCACATGGGACTCAAACCTCCCTATGTTCTGATTTGAATTTTTATAACCTTATTCCTAGGTCGCCTTTAAATGTGGAGGAATTGGAAAGGAAATCTGTGGGAAAGATAGAAAAGCAGTACATCAGAGATGTATTGGGAACAGACATTCCTGAAACAGTTACGTCTACTCATTTGTGTTCCTTTGCTTTCGCTGTTCCCTCTGCCTGAATCTTGAATCTCTGCCTAGTGAAATTTATGTTTTTTTAATTAAATCTTTATTATTCAGATTATTACATTTGTTTCTCTTTTTTCCCCTCCATAGCTCCCCTCCACCCAGCTCCCAACCCTCCCTCTACCCTTACCTCCCTCCCATTGATTTCATCCATAGGTGTACGATTTTTGTCCAGTCTCTCCCTGTACACCCCTCACCCTTTCCCCCTGAGAATTATCAGTCCACTCCCTTTCTGTGCTCCTGATTCTATTATATTCACCAGTTTATTCTGTTCATCAAATTTTTAATTCACTTAATTTTTAGATTCACTTGTTGATAGATAGGTATTTGTTGTTCATAATTTTTTGGCTTTTACCTTTTTCTTCTTCCTCTTCTAAAAGAGTACCTTTCAGCATTTCATATAATACTGGTTTGGAGTTGATGAACTCCTTTAGCTTTTTCTTCTCTGTGAAGCTCTTTATCTGCCCTTCAATTCTGAATGATAGCTTTGCTGGATAGAGTATTCTTGGTTGTAGGTTCTTGCTATTCATCACATTGAATATTTCTTGCCACTCCCATCTGTCCTGCATCGTTTCTGTTGAGAAATCAGCTGACAGTCGTATGGGTGCTCCCTTGTAGGTAATGAACTGTTTTTCTCTTGCTGCTTTTAATATTCTCTCTTTGTCTTTTGCTCTTGGTATATTAATTATGATGTGTCTTGGTGTGGTCCCCTTTGGATTCCTTTTATATGGGGTTCTGTGTGCTTCCTGGACTTGTAAGTCTATTTCTTTTACCAGATGTGGGAAGTTTTCAGTCATTATTTCTTTAAATAGGTTTCCAGTATCTTGCTCTCTCTCTTCTTATGGCACCCCCACAATTCTAATGTTGGTACGCTTGAAGCTGTCCCAGAGTCTCCTTACATTATCTTCACATTTTTTTATTCTTTTCTTGCTTTTCCAGTTGAGTGTTTTCTTATTCTTTATATTTCAAATTTTTGACTTGATTCTTGCCTTTCTCTAGACTGTTGTTAGGACTCTGTATAATATTTTTTATTTCAGTCAGTATATGTTTAATTTCTAGTTGGTCCTTTTTCATCTCTAGTTGGACCTTTTCCATCTCTAGTTGGTCCTTTTTCATCTCTAGTTGGATCTTTGCATCTCTAGTTGGTCCTTTTTCATCTCCTCTTGGCTCTCACTAACTTTATCCAACTTTTCTAGGATATTCTTGAAAACCTTATAAGCGTGGTTTTGAACCCTATATCCAATCATTCATTTTCCTCCATTTCTTTTGTTTGTGATCCCTTTCCTTGTCTCTGCATTTTCACTATGCTGGCAGAACTTCTGTGTTGGATTCAGCCTTATGATAGCAGACTTGCAAAACCGCAGAAGCCTCTCTGTTGAGCTTGGGTTGGGTGGAGTCTGAGGGCTTAAGGGACCGCAATGCCTTCCAGTCGGCCCTGCCCTCCACGGCCCCTGAGTCTCACGTGACTGGGTAATCCTTGTGCACGTGTACAGTGCCTCTAGACGGCTGCCTTTCCGGCTCCCCTGCGCTTCAGGACCACACGAGTCTAGGTCCCCAGGGTTTCACCCGAAACGGGCTTAGTGGAGTCAGAAGTGGCACAGTTGGGAGGGTCTGTCTCCCACCCACTGGCGAAAGCCAGCAGCACAATCAGCAGTCTGTCCTCTGTGCAGTACTGTGCGCGCCACCAGCCCTCTAATCTTTTGCAACTCCCCTAAATTTCCATGCACCTCTCCCTTTTCACCGTCCAAACTTCCCCTGTATGAGTTTCGGCTGGATCTGGGGTTTAGTGTCCTGGGATAAGGGGTTCAATGCCTTTAAGAGTTTCCGTTTCTCTCCTGCCAGAGAAAACCAGCCAGGTATTCCGGCACCCGCTCTCTCCACGCGCGCATCTCCGTACCTCAGCTTTTTGCAGCTCCTCTGGGTCTCCGTGAGCCCCTCTCTTTCCCTCTAGTTGTAGAATTTCCACTCAGCCAGCTTTACTGTGGTTCTGGATGATGTCCATTCTGTCTTTTAGTTGTAGTTTTGAAATTGTTGTGCGAGGCAGCAGTGTAGGTGTTTACCTATGCCGCCATCTTAAGAAATGTCTAGTGAAATTTAACTCACTTTCAGATCCCACTCAAATATCTCTCTCTCTGGAGCTTTTCTTGACTCACCCAACAAATCTCTGATTCCAAGATACTATGGCACTGATCATGGATTCTTCATCTGGCCTTCATCACAGATGAGGACCACCAGGGCAGAGGCCTAAACTCTAATGCCTTATTTGTGTGTAGTCTTCAGTGCCCAACACAGAGCCTGGTACATAGGAAGTAGTCAATGAATGCTTGTCAAATGAGTGGATAAGTGAACAAAAGTTACAAAACACACTGAGTATATAAACTTGTTTGGAGGGTCCACAAGTGGATTCCAAAGTAATTTCCAATTAGTTCCTTGCTACTTAAAAGGATATATACCAAGACTAAGGTCTTGGGAAGAAAATCAGTGATCTTGGAGGGGGGTCAAAAGAAACAGTCCAGCACCAGCCAGTTTTGCTCAGTGGCTAGGGCATTGGCCTCAGAACCGTAGGGTTCCAGGTTCAATTTTTGTCAAAGGCATTTGCCCGGGTTGCAGGCTCAATCCCCATTAGGGGGCAAGCTGGAGGCATCTGATCAATGATTCTCTCTCATCACTGATGCTTCTATCTCTTTCTTTCCCTCTGAAATCAATGAAAATATATATTTTTAAAAAAGAAACAGTCCCTGAAATGCCAAAGAAAAAAAAAAGAATATAAGTTAAGCCATATAACTAGCAAGATGCTATGACCAAATACTTTGGTTGTTGTCTCTCAGTCCTAACTATAGTAATCTACAAAGATCATCTATCCTGTGTCAAACACAGAAGAATTCTGGTGGTGTATTTCTCTTCATCTGTGTGCACAAGTAACTCATTGGCTCTTGTGGATGTGGACCACCTCATTGTTCTTACTTTCCCTGATTTTTCCACTCAGTCATCTGGAACCAGATGCTTCCCATACCTGTACAGTGCAGTTCTACATGATCTTCATAGAGCATGTTCAATAATGACCTCTAACTTATCATACCTAGAAATGTAAAACTGCCACCATCCCCAACACATGTTAGAAGTTAACACTCTTTTGTTCATTTTTTGTCTATTTTCTTTTTTTATTATTTAGTTTTTTATTTTTCAGTTATAGTTGAAACTCAATGTAATATAAGTTTCAGGTGTAGAGCATAGTAATTAATGCACTTTCTGGGTGACTATAAACAGAAATAATAGAATCATAAAATTGTAGACCTAGAAGACTGTTGGAAATCTAGAGCTATCTTTTATCCACTCACAGAAAAATATTACCTGAGGTGTCAGATGTCTTCCCATGGTCACACAGCTAATCAGGAATACTGGTGACATATCCTGTAGAGCATTTTATCTTTAGTGAGAATGATCCATCATTGCTGTATCCATCAAAATAATATCTGTAAAATAAACTCTAAGGTTACTAGCCTTTCTAATTTGGGTCAAATTGGGAATAGTTCATCAAGTGATAGGGTAAATTTTTATTCAGGATGCAACTCCAAGGTATTTCTGCCCTCTTGCAGAATCTTAATACCCTAACTGTGCTACAAATAAAAATGTTTAGGAGATCAAGATATAAGATCCTAAAAGAAGAACAACCAAGTTGGAGGTTAGAAAGGTTCCTAAACAGAGAGAGGGTAGGAGATAGATAAAAGATGAGCCTGGCCATTCAGATAAGGTGAACAAGGGCTACTGTTAACAAATATTTGCTCAACCTTGGGGAAAGAACTTTTTTCACATTAGGTTTGGCCATATGACATGTTTTAGCCAAAGATACGTAAGTATAACTAATATGTATTATCTCCAGGCAGCAGTTTTAACGGTGAGTGTATAGCTCAGCATGATCTCATTTGCCTGACTTAACAGTGAGTGTATAGCTCAGCATGGTCTCTTTTGTCTGATTTTGGAATCATGGAAGTCTGTGTTTCGTTCAGCTTCTAAGCACCAGATCTTAAGTGGTGACAATGAGCAGACTGTTTGCAAGTCCCTAATGGGCACATATTGTGAGCAAAAAATATGGCTTGCTAGTTAAGCTTCTGAGATTTAAGGGTTGAGATTTAGGATGATGTGGCCTATCCTGTCTAAAAAAGACTGGGGAGTCTATTTGTTGAGAAGCATGGTTTATGAACCAAACCGGGTGAGGTTGGATTTCAGCTATGCACCTGTAATTTGCCTGCATATAAACCACTTATATCCTGAATTGGATAATACAATAAAAATCGTACACCTATGGATGAGGGCAGAGTGTGGGTGGGTACTGGGTAGAGGGGAGCTAGGGGAAAAAAATGAGGATCAACTATAATAATCTGAACAATAAAGATGTATTAAAAAGTAAATATATAAAAATAAAAACTCCTTTTATTAAGAAAAAAAAAGATTTTGAAAGTTATCACAGTGTCATAAGCCGAAGATTCACAACAGAATGAGGATCAGAAAGAACAATAGAGTAAAGGTGGGCCTCGTGCCTGCCCAGGCAAAGGTACTCCAAATGCAGAGAAGACCAGGTCAGAGCAGGAGGCCACCCATTCCCATTTATATTTTGCACTTGGTATTCCCCTCATATCTTCACTCCTATTTCGCATCCCAGTGCTCTGCTCACCCCATCGCTAGTGGCTTCTGATGGGCCTGAGCAGGGTACTGAGATGTGAAATGTGTTTCTTGTTGATTGCATATACATGAGAGTACATGTGTGCCTATGTGTGTGCACACATGTATACTCAGTTATTCAGAAAGCATTTGCTAGGTACAGAAAATGTACCCTTTTCTCTCTTTAGATGTGGTCTAAACTATCCATCTTTCCTAGTAGCATTAATATAGATCTGACAATAATGGACTCCTATTTGCGTTGGGGCCATGGCTACAGCTGCTGCCAGTGTCCCAAACTATAAACAGAGTATGATTTCACAACAGGTGCCAGTGTCATACAGGAAGAAGTAATGGCCTTATGTCATATATCACTTCAATCTACACCTTCCTCCAAAGAGAAGATGCAACATTCTGGGCATGTTAAGTAGCACTGGAAATTTCTGAATCAGACACTTGAAATTTGAGTAAAAAAGAACTAGCTATTCAATAGAATTCAGAAGTCAAAACTGAAATGCACCTCCTAATGGACCCATTCTGTGCATTTTTATTCTTGTCTTCACTTTTTATGTAGTGTCTACCTGTACGTGAGAATCCCAGAGGTTTAGTGTTGAGAGAGAGGTGCACTGGTCCAGTCTCCTCATTTTATTGATGAAGAAATTGAAGCCCAGGGAAGTGAAATGGAATACCAACTCCAGCAGGCTGCTACATCCAAGGGGCTTTGGGAGAAGTTCCAGGACCAGACAAGCCACTGGCTGATTTTTATAAAGGAGACCAACCTTGGAAGCTGAATCTTGATTGGGATGTCTCTTTCTCTTTGACATTTTCATCAGCACAGACCTCATCAGCCTTTCATTATGTGCCTGTTTACTTTGTGTTTCCCTAAATGCCCATTACATGACTGGCAAAGCTTATTTTAGTAGTTTCTTGGACACAGAAAATGTTTTGTTTAGGCCTCACCTTGTGTTCGGGGTGTCTGGGGCCTGTTGAAGTTGACTGAATTTGAGAAAAAAGACAAGGAGTCAGACAAACAGAAGGAGATAGTTATAGATCTGGCTTCAAATCTTTCTCCTTCCCACCCCGCATGCCTCTCTCTGCTCCTTCCCTCCCCCTTACAGTTAGAACTCTGTACCAGTCATTGAAATAGTTCTGGAAGCTCAATTAGAAAGAATCTTGGAAATACAGTTCACACACTGGAGAGTTGCCACAATATCAGAATTTCATCCATTATTGCAGTCTTAAATCACAGAACCCTTCGGAAACATCTATGTTTACCACAAATTATAATATTGCTATAAAATCTTTTCTGTGAAAAGTAACTTTCCATGAAAACAACACTTGTTAGTTTCCAGGAGTTATATTGCTGTTGGTTTTTTAATGCATTTTTTAAATGGAAAGACTTCAAATTCTCTAAGCATGATACATTTTTAATAGTACAGAGTTTGGCAGTACAGTAGAAACCCATCTTTGGGAAAGGGAACTTATTCCCCGAGGAGCCTTTCTGACTTTACCCTCCAAAAAACTAGGGAGGTTGATTTATGAACTCTTCACATGTCTAGGATGAGTCTTTGGACAGAGGGAAAGAGCCAAATATTCTTCCCTTTTGCTGGAGATAAGACACAATGCATTTGGGTAAAAATGGAACTAAAATTTAAGATCAAATCTTAGAAAATCTATTCTTATGAGAAATATACATGAAAATGGATCTCCTGTGTTGGGGAACATTATAAAATATCTTCCTATTCTACAAACAATTAAGAAATCTTTAATCTGAATTGTTTCAGATGGAGTCTTGCCTAAAGGCACAGATATACATCAGATATTCCATCACAAAAATCCCTACCACTCTGACCCCAGATCCCAGAAGAAAACAAACAAACAAACAAAAAAATGAAAGAAAGAAAGCAAAACCTCAAGGTAGAAGAAGACCACACTGAAGTTGGACCAAAAAGACCAGTCCTTGCTGGGAACCAATTCCAACATGTCATAATTACAAGAGTTTCATCAAAAGGTTGGTAAAGCTTGGGATCTCAACAAGGGCTGAGCCACAAAAATAGTTTACCTTTTGGAAGGATTGGAAAGGCACTCCCCCCAAATCTGATTTCTTGCTGCTCAACTGCTCAAGGCATTTTAATTTGCATGTTATTGCCTCCTGTTAACCAAACACCTGAACAGCTGTAGGCTATTCCCCAATCTTACAATGCTTCTGTAAACCCTACCCTTTGAAGTTCTACCCTTTGAAGTGTATTATCTCTACCTTACCTTAGGATAAATTATGTTAATAAATAGCACAGGGTCCTTAGACAAGGAGTAGTCTCTTAGCTCCTTTAGCTGAAGCTCCTCTGATGCCCCAATCCCATTCAAAATTATCTTTCATCCTTGGACTTCTTCTTAATCTATGTGCAGCTCCTTTCTCCAGATTGCTGAACCCTTTGTAATGCTGGGACAAGAACCCTAGCAAGTCCTCATCCAGTCAACAAGAGATACAGATTCCTTTAGGGAAATTCCAAAACAAGAGACAGATGACAAGAGTTCAGGACTTCATATTTTAATGCTTTTTAGAGATTTAGTTTTTAAAACAAAATTTGAAGATAGTTAAAGTTCAACTGAATCTTTGAAAAATAAAGTTAAAACTTACTTTGGACATTTTTAATTAAAAGGTATTTTTATAGAATGAGACTTTAGTGTCTTAAGTTATTCAATAGACTGAGATTTGATCTGACATGTACAGTGGCACCTCAAGATACGAGGTGCCACTGTACATGTTAATTAATTCATTCCGTAATCTTGCCATATATCAAGTTGCTCATATCTCAAAGCAAATTTCCCCATTGAAATCAATTGAAATGCCGTTAATCTGTTCCAGCCCCCAAAATGCCACCCCAGTTGTTCTTGTTACGTGTTTTTGAATAAGAAAAATGTATTTATAAATGACAAATATTGTATAAAAACATAATAAAAGAGAATGTAAAGGAATAAACTGGCTTTATAAAGTATATTTACCTACTCATTACACTCTTAATGCTACACTTTATCCCTAAACTGAATGTAACTTAATGAATCTTCACCGAACTTAATTGCTACTGGTCTTTGCATTTTTGGACGATTTAAAAAAAAAAAGTGTCCAACGAGGTTTGCCTCTTCCTACCTTTCAGAATGTTTCTGAAATGGGTGAGGCAAGTTTCATTGAACAGCTCCGATGCACAACCAGTAGCAACTTTTTCAGGGTGTTTCTTTTCCACAAAGTGTGGCACCCTCTCCCACATTCCTAAGATCTCCTTTATCTCACTTGTAGCGATCTCCTCTACCTCTGGCTCCTCCTGGAAACCAATTTCTTGGAGAACGTCCACATGTTGCTGAGACTGCAACTCTTGTAACTCTTCCGTGGTGAGTTCCAGAGAGTGCTCCTCGACGAGCTCATTCATGTCTCTCTCATCTACCTCCAGGCCCATGGATTTTCCCAGAGACACTATCTCCTCCTCCACTGGCACCTTGGGTTCGAATCCTTTGAAGGTCCTTTCGGCTATGGCCTCAGGCCACAGCTTCTTCCATGCAGAGGTCAAAGTCCTCATTGTAACACCCAGCCAGGCCTGATCAATAATTCTGAGGCATATCACGATGTTAAAGTGCTTCTTCCAGAACTCTCGAAGGGTGAGGTTTGTGTTCTCCATCACCTCAAAGCAGCGCGGGAACAGGTGCTTGATGTACAGCTTTTTAAAATTAGAAATCACCTCCTGATTCATGGGCTGCAGGATAGGAGTGGTGTTGGCAGGTAGGTAGACAACCTTTATAAACTTGAACTCTTCGAGGAGTTCATCTTTGAGGTTCGGTGGGTGAGCAGGAGCATTGTCGAGGACGAGGAAGGCTTGCATGGTTAGGTTGTTTTCCTGTAGATATTTCTTAACAGAAGGGCTAAAAACCAGGTTTACCCACTCCACAAAGAACTGCCTGGTCACCCATGCCTTCAGGTTTGCCCTCCACATAACTTGCAGTTTATCTTTTAAAACTTTATGTGACTTAAAGACTCTGGGGTTTTCCGAATGGTATACGAGCAGAGGCTTGATCTTGCAGTCACCACTTGAATTGGCACACAGTGTGAGAGTTAGCCTATCCTTCATGAGTTTGTGACCTGGCATCGCCTTCTCCTCTGCCGTTATATAAGTCCTATTCGGCATCTTCTTCCAGAAAAGCCCTGTCTCGTCACAGTTGAAGACTTGCTGGGGGATATATCTTTTGGCTTCTATCAGCAGTTTGGAAAAAGTTTTGAGGTAATCCTCAGCTGCCTTCACATCCGAACTTGCTGCCTCACCATGCCTGACGATGGAGTGAATGCCGGACCTTTTCCTGAAGTTATCAAATCAGCCTCTACTGGCTTTAAATGAGTCTTTCGATGCTTCATCCGTGGAAGTGCGCGGGATCTGCTCCAGCAAATCACCGTAAATCGCTCGCGCCTTTTCGCATATGATGCCCTGTGTTAATGTATCTCTTTTAAGCTGCTTCTCCGTCACCCACACCATCAGTAGATTCTCCATCTTTTCATGGAGAGAGCTACGGAGCTTAGAAATTATTGTAACACCCTTAGCTGGCGTTATACCCTTTACCGACTCCTTCTGTTTAAGCACAGTGCATATCGTTGAAGTACTACGCCTGTATTGCCTCGCCAAGTCAGCCACTCGCACACTTTGCTCATATTTTTCTATGATTTCACGCTTTAATTCAATAGACATCATCCTCTTCTGAGCACTGACCTTTCCACTCGCTTTCTTCGGACCCATGGTTATAAAAAGAAATGTGATAAAGTATGTAAATGCACAAAAGATGCTTCGACAATGAGGTAAACAAGCACACTGACTGAGGCATGGGAAACTATGAGACGCTCGAGTCTTGGTAAACCGGTGGGTCGTGTGCAGCCGGCCAATCCGCTTGATTACTCCTATCTCAAATGTTGCTCATATTTCAAAGCAAAAAATCGCTCACTCGATGGCTCGTATCTCAAAAATCTCGTATGTTAGGGCACTCGTATCTCAAGGTACCACTGTATAACATTAATTACCATATAGATGAATGAGAAATGAAGGGAGTGGATATAACTTGTAAATTATGCATTAAAAGTAATTCAAGACACAATGACTGTACAATGCACTCAGCATTTATTGAGCACAGTATGAGCTAGGGACTGGAAACTGAGTGGCAGACAAGGTTCTTATCTTTGTGGTATTCACAGCCACACTTTAGAGACCTCTAATTCACATGTGAGGAATGTCACAAAAGGGGAAGTAGGTGGCATTGAAGAAATCAATAAGTTATAGCCTGAACTAAGGAGATGAGGAGGATTGGCCTAGGGAAACAACTTTTAGAGTGAGACTCTTAAATGAGAAGTAAAGGAAGGGTAGGAGTTTGGTGGCAAAGAAGTCATTGAGTAAGAAAGTGTTTCAAGCATTAATAATGGCCTATAGAAGCAAGAAGATAGCATGTCTTAGGAACTATTTCAGTTAGCTTAGATTGCTTAAACAACAAACATTTATTTCTGACTGTGCTGGAGGATGGAAAGCCCAACATCAAAGGGCCAACAGATTCAATGTCTGGTGAAAACTTTTCCTGTTTTGCAGATGGTCACCTTTTCCTGTGGCCTCGCATGTTAGGAAGAGAGAACTAATTCTATCATGGGAACAACACCCTCATGATCTAATCACTTCCCAAAGTTCTCATCTCCAAACTGTACCCCATTAGGTTAGGTTTCAACATAATAATTTGGGGTTATACAAGCATGCACATAACAAGGACTGAAAGACTATAGGATAGAAAATGATAGTGAAGTCAGTGAGAGATTAAAATGAAAAGAAACAGAACTAGATGAAGAAGCTCATTGCAGATCATAAGAAATTTTGGCTTCAGTTTGAGAAGCCACTAGCAAGTTTTAAGTAGGGAAGATGACTACATTTCCATTTTTGAAAACCCATCTTAGTTACAGGAGTGGAGAATAGCTTGCAGGGGGAGTAAGGGTGATGCTGCGATGATTTATGAGATTATGGAGCAGTCCTAGTGAGAGCTGTGAGTATATGGACTGAGAAGGTAGTGATGGAAATGAAGAGAAGTAGATGGTTTCATATGCTATTGAGGAAGAAGAATAAAGGAATATGTTGATAGATTGGTTATGATAGGAAGTGAGGAAGAAAGTTAGGGTAATCCATGAGGTTTTTATTTGAGCAATAAGTTATGTCAAAGTATAGCCTGTGCTGAGACAGAAAATGACTGCTAAAAGAAAATCAGGTTCCAGGAAAGTGAAAGATAATGAGTTTATCCACAAATAAATGGTAGTTTGAAACCCATGATAATGGGAAGAAATCTCCCAGAGATAAGAGTGAATAAACATCATAGTTGGCCCCAAACACTTCTGGTTTATACATATTGTCCCAATATTATGTCCAGTTTCATATTTGTTCCAGATGTTTTATTTTTAACTAATTGCTATTTTAATTGTTGCAATCAGTGTACTGCAATGAGCTTGATGGACTCCTATATCATATGCCTAGCTTCTGCCATGGTCTTATTAGTTATTGGGAAGACATTTTGCACAGGATCCTGTGCTGGTTCCCTTTAATCTCCCATCCCCACCCCCTTGAATGATAGATTTCCTCAGGGCTCAATCACTGGACTTTCTTTCTTTACTCCATTGAAGATTTTATCCAGACCTATGTCTATAAATTCTATATTGGTAATTTCCTAATTTCAATTTCTAGCCCAGACATGAATTTTAGATACATATATCCAGCCACTACTTGATGTCTACTTGGATGTATAATAGTTATCTCAAATTCAGTATCCAAGACTGAGTTCTGGACTTCTCCCCAGAAGCTGTTCCTGACATGGTCTCATATTTTAGTAAGTGTGAATTCTATTTTTTTAATTGCTCAGCCCAAAAACCTTATAGTCATACTTGACTTCTTTCTTCCTTTTTCATCCCACATCCAATTGGTTATCAAAGAAACTCATAATTTTTTACCACTTCTACTACTATAATCTGTTCTAAACCACCATTTCCATTGATATTATTTCCATAGCCTTCTAGTAGGTCTCCTTCTAACTTGCCTTCTTACGGTCTGTGTTAGTTGAGTAATTAGAGTTTACTGAACTAACAAGCATTCAATTAAAATGGTGATCAGATCAAGACACTTTTCTGCTCAAAATCATCAATGGCTTCTACATACCTACTAAAATGGTTACATACCTATATTTCTACTATTAGAATGACTAAAATAATTTTTAACCTGACATAATAAATATTAATGTGGAAGTGGAGCAGCCAGAACTCATACATTGCCATTGGGAATCCACAGTGGTACAGAAATTCTAGAAATCAACTTAGTTTTTCCGAAGTTAAATACACAGTTATGGTATGACCCAGCAATCTTTCTTATAGAATTTATGCTAAGAAATGCAAATTCACATTCACACAAGAACCTGTACACAAACATTTATCACAATATTATCTGTAATTGCTAGATACTAAAACCAAATCAAATGTCGTTCAACAAGTAAAAAGTATGGTAAATTCACACAATGCAACACACCTGGCAATGAAAAAAAGTAGCATTAATATACTAGTATACAGCATATATTATATAATGTAAAAAAAATTGAGTCTCCAAAGGTCACCTATTCTAGGATTCCATATACATGACATTCTGGAAAAGGTAAAACTATCAGGACAGAGAACAGATCGGTAGCATCCAGGAGTAGATGGGCTGGGTTTGTGAAGGAGAAGCGGGGGAGGTCATCATCTAACTACAAAGCACAGCACAAGGCTATTTGGGGAGGTGATGGAACTGTTTTTTCTAGTGGTGGTTACACAAATCTAAGTATGTGTTAAAACTCAGAGTTATGCAACAAAAATAAAATATTTTACTGTAAATTTTAAAAATAATAACTAAAAAGATACCTGAAGCAAATCATTGTGAAATAGTACCATTTATAATTTATTTAAAAGTTATATGTCTGTCGTATTATTTTCTATATTTTATTGTATTTTAAATACATGCTGAGTAAAAATTTAAAATTTTAAAATTAATATTATCATATTCTCAGCCACCTGAGAACTGTATACTGTCACTTTCTTGTTCCTGTGGTTAGTTTGTATGTATAACCACACAAGAAATCACTTGAGGTTTAGCATTTAACCTCCAGAGTATAGAAAGGCAATTTGATTGCTATTAAATTGATATCCTACTGACAATAATTACCCCAAACTATCATTTTATCATTCTGAATTATTTTACCCACTAGAAAGTTAAAACTTACTTTGGGCATTTTTAATTAAAAGGTATTTTTATAGAATGATACTTTAGTGTCTTAAGTTATTCAATAGACTGAGATTTGATCTGACATGTGTAACATTAATTACCATATAGATGAATGAGAAATGAAGGGAGTGGATATAACTTGTAAATGATGCATTAAAATCAACTCAAGACACAATAGCTGTACAGTGCACTGTACAAAGTTTACTGGTAGTTAAAATAGAGAAAAGTAGTGGGGAAATTGTTTCCTCACACAGCACATACTATCAAAGTGCAGTGTGCTAAATTCAATGAGGCTGAACATAATTTGCAATGAAATTTGGTTGAGGTGTGTATAATATTTGTAAGCATAAAGAATTTGTTCCTAGTTTTATGTTTATACATACATATTTAAATAACATCCTGAAAACAATTTCTGTCCATACAAGGGATTCAGGAGGATTCTCCTAGTATTTCAGACCACTGGCCTAAACAGTTTATTCTGCAAAGGAATCACTTTCACAAGAGTAAAAATGCTTCATGCTTTGGAAATGCAAGTTGTACTTTTTCCTCCAAAATGGCTTATGACCAAGCATATTTTCAGCTTGGAGCAAGTACATAGCAGGCTCTGGATTGCCTACTAATGGAAGGGCTATTCCTACAGAGTCCTTTTCAGGCCCTAGAGCTTCCACAGGGTGAGGAGCTGTGTGGCTCAGCAGTATAACTCCCTGGTGACCCAAAGTTCCTGCCGGTACAATGCACCACTTTATTATCTAAGGTCTATTCCCCCTAAAATCCTACAGCTCCCAGAACATTTACTAATTTCCTTACTGCCACCGATTATACCCAACAGAAGACCAGAAATTTGACTTTGTATCATCTTTGTTAGCTTCTTTGGGGTTGTGGGGGGAATCAACTGCTTCCCCAAAACCCTTAAGAGGAGATATATGTATACTTTTTATGTTGCTTATACCCGAAATCCACCTCTTAGTTTTACTCACATTCATTCAACAAATAGTTAGTGAATACCTATGGGTGCAATGATAATGGGATATCTGAAACCTTTTGTTTCTCTCTTCCTCTCTTCCTCTGACAGTGGTTTGCAAACTCTCCTTAGTACCTGTTAATATTCTGGTTGTAGATCGCAGCTTCCTCATATGATAGCCTTCATTGTTGCTGCCACCATGCCTAGCCATGCTTTGTCTCCTGGTCCCGTTGTTCTTAATGAAGGAAAAGGGACCCTCTTACTAGCAAATTATATGCTTAAAACCCCAAAGAGAAGGGTCTTAGTCTCAGTTCTCTTAAATGATTCATTCATTTAACTATTTTATCATTTTCTAAAGTATCTTCCCTTTTGCTCATTAAAATAAAATAAAAATCTGACTAGTTAATTGAGTGATATTTTAAGTGGCATCAAGTAATTTCATATCCAAAAGAGTCCTCACTCCTGACCCATATATGAATTCTTAAACTGAATCTAAACAGGCTAGGCCACTCTATCACCTCGATGCGGCTTTAGTTACCTGCCCAATTTGATCATTGACCAGAGGATTGAGATTGTTTCATTTAAGAATCTTTGTTGCAGGACCAACTAGCCACTCCAGAGTCTGGTTATTTCCTTATAAGAGTCTCCTTAGATACTTATCACTCAATATACTTTGCTTAGCAGAGTATAATTTGATAAACATTATATACCAGGCATAATGAAAACATCTGAATGATAGATAACCAAGCTATTTAATTTTTTTTTGCCCAACCTTCAAATGGCCATTATTCCTTAATGGCCTTCATCCTTTCCAATCTCAAAAATGTCTCACATTTACACAAAACACACAAGAATAAAATTTCTCTACTGAACACTAATCAATCTGTCAATCAAAATAACTACTTGTAAAAGGTAACCAGTAGGTAGTAGTGGAAAATATTTTCATAGCATTCCACTACTTCCCTTTGGTTGGGGATAAATAGAGGGAGTGTTCAAATCCTTTTTCCTCATTGCCATTTTGTAATGATTAGAAATAAACTTTTCTCCATGTAGTGAAAATTAATAATTCTACATCTAGCAATGTTTGCATTTTTAAAGTATCTTACATAGACAATTTGAACATCCTATGAAATGTCACATGACATGTTTTTCCTAAAATTTTCAAATAGTTTCCTAAGTTATTAAATGCTTCTTTTTCAACTAGAGAAGAATGTTAGTTTCTCAAGCAGTATATTCTCATTTCATATTCTACCCCAAAGAGGAAAAAAAAATAGCATCTGTGTAGAGGCTCAGGACAAAAAAATCTATTACTCCAATAACTGGGTCCACAAGTCTCTAAGCTGACTTTTCAAAGTCTCTGTCATCAATTTGGCTGCAGTTCTAGTATATTTTGGCCCATTCTACTGGCTTCAGCTCAGCTCATGCAGACACATATGGAGGGGGCTCAATTCAATATCAGGGTAGACAATTTATGAGCACTTATAGTTGTACACCACCCACGTACAATTAAACCTGAAAAGAAACTATGGATATTCTCCACTGCAATGTGAAAATCCCCATCCTCCCCGCACCTCACTTTTTCCAGATTACCTTTTTCCGAGGCATGAATGCTCAGTCTGGAGCCAGGGAACGGGAAGCCATTTTTCACAGCCTGAAGCATTCCTTTGATTTCAGCTCTTCAGTGAGCAAAAATTTTCCCATATGGGTCTTTTCCCTCCCACCCTGTGTCACAGTGAGTTTTCATACAAAACTACAAAGAGCTGAAAAACCCTGACCACACACCAGCCACCCAACAATGAGAAGGCACAACTATGAGTGTCAGCACACACATTTTTAAATTTGACCTTGTGCTAAAAAAACAACAATATAAGAAGGAAATGCCATTGCTGAGACCTACCAGGAATGAGCTATATCTGGAATAAATGACTTTCCATCACCTACTCTGTTGTTCTAGGTTTCTTCCAATTTCCATTTCACAAAATGGGTCTATTGACACACCACCTGTTGGTCCATCCACAGTATTCTCAGTAGACTGATGATAGCAGCATGATGGGCCAGACTTGATTGACAATCATCAAGATACTAATCTAGAAAGTGGAGGAAGGGAGCTGAGGTGAAAAAGAAAAAGACATGGGCCAGAGGAAAAGAGGAATTGAATCTACAGAGACGTCTCAAAGGGAAGGGATTGAACGGTGGTCCTGTTGAACAGAGGCTGTGAGTTGAGATGCAACTGAGATGTGGAAGGCCAGTGAGCCAAGTCACTGCAACAGAACTTGCCTCAGCAGAGGGATAGAGAGTGTAGGGCAAAGGATGTGATATTTTTCCAGAAGAGGCCAGTGGGCAGATTATGTAGCAGCAACAGTTAATCTGCTATTATGATGCTTCCACATATTTGACAGGAAACTGAAAGAAATGTAGCAAAACTTTATTTCATTTCCATCAGTTCTTAAGGGCTAAATAGTGTGGGGAAAGTCAGTGTTGCCAAGATCACACTCATACTTAGCTTTAGGCTAACAATAGGGAAATGCTGTGTAACTATCACTTACTATATATTTTAATATATATATTTTATTGATTTTTAGAGAGGAAAAGAGGCAGAGAGAGGTAGAAACAGCAATGATGAGAAAGAATCGTTGATTGGCTGCCTGCTGCATGCCTCCTACTGGGTATCGAGCCCACAACCCAGGCATGTGCCCTTGACCAAAATTGAACCCGAGACCCTTTAGTCTGTAGGCTGATGCTCTATGCACTGAGCCAAACCAGCTAGGGCATACCTATATTTTTATCTTTTTTTCTAATCCTCAACTTTATTCATTTAATATTCATTGAGCTTCTGCTACAGTGCTCATAATACCATAGAGAAGAAGGCAAGAGCTTATTCAAGGGAATTATAAGCTCCATGACAATTTTTTTGTCCATCCATATTTTCAGAGCCCAGAACAAAGTGTTCACTAAATATTTGTTGAATGAATGAATGAAGTAAGCATATAGCCTACTAATGGACTATTGTCTTTCCTATCACTAGAATAGCATGGTAAATTAATTTGCTTTGCTCGCTATAATGCCAACAGAGTGAACAAAGCACCCATCTTTAAGTTCAGAGGCCTTGACACATGGATGAAGCAGGGGCCAACATTTCCTAACCCCAGAGGGAAATTCTTCTTCCTCCTCTAGTTGTTGTTATGGAAGTGACTGCAATCCATGGAAGAGAAGCTGTCTTAGATCTGTCCTCTCAGTATATACACATGACCAAAAACAAGTATGTTGACAGATGAGCACATGAGCAGGATGGAGGTGGAAAAGGAGGGATTCCCTAACATAAACAGAAAAAACACAGCTTTGGGTATTCTACCAGTCAAAATCCTGGAGAGGTAGAAATGGTTTCTTTGAATGGGTGACCAAAGTGAGTTCATGTAAGGGCTGTTTAACTTCAAGACTGAAGACAGAAGGGGAGAGAGTTGTTACTGAGACCTGAAGATAAATGTGGCTGTGGGAGAGGACTGCCAGATGTTGCCCTGGCCCTAGAAAGAAGAAAGGAAGCACTTTCAAATTGTGGCCCAGGCAGGAGGAAGCCAGAAATGCCAGCTTAGTCCTTCCCTCTGGCACTCTCACCTGCCATTATCATTGCAACTAAAAGCCACTGGCCATGAAAGCCATGTGAGAGAGGGTCCCGAGGATCACGCTCTCCATGCACAATGCTGGCTAGGGGAGGATGCAAAACAGATCTAGAGGAGCAGAGAACATCGAGCACATTTTTAGGCCTCAGCATCTACTTTTTCTCTTTCGTTGAAAGGTACTGTACCTGTCCCCAATGTAGAAAATACGCAATCTCTGGATATATCACTTTAAGGTGCTATAAATCCATTCATACTCCCACAGGAAAATAAAATGCAAGCTTCCATCAGTGTCCTTTATATAACTTAACACGGGGGCAGGGGATACTATGTGGGTAGAGGATAAAAGCAACTACAGTCCCTGCTTTTGTGCCTACTCACAAGCCCCCACATCAATAAGCAAAATGGGGAAAATAAAGCATGTAATTCTAGAAATGGTGGTAATGGCATAAAAGTTGGGT
>JAAGEH010000076.1:61199848-61525920 GCA_011751065.1 Lasiurus cinereus
TTGTCAGTTTGGAGACTGAGCAGTAGCAGTGACCAGATCAACTTGATGAGGGAGAGCACACTGAGAAGCTTCGATTCTTATTCTATCTTCATATATTTCCCCTTGTCATTAATCTTCATATCATGCTCTCTTAGAGTTCCTGACCAACTGGTGAGGTGTTAAGCCACTTCTTCTGGAGATGTAGGTACAAACTTCAAGCTGTCTTCTGGTAGCCTAACTAAAAAGCCCAAATATACTGCTTCAAGTTCTGCTAATTAAAATAATTTCCCTTCATGAGAGTCTTTCAGAGTCACCCTAACTGAGACCATATGCAGTGGCCATGTACCTCTGGCTTTGACCACATACCAAAGTCAAGCTCAAGTGTTTTCTCCCCCAGTCACATGGGTATAAGAAATTCCACATCAGGCTATAGATGTGAGTTGAGATAAAGGAGTCAATACATCAAAGTGGGTGTTGAAAGAGTGAGCCACCTGCTTGTGTTGAACCCAGTCTTTTATATCCTATCTCCACTTGTTGGCTTGCTGTTGTGCATTCCCAGTTCTATGGAGTTTGTTTGTGGCAGCTCAGGTCACACAGTTGCTTGAGCTTCCATAGTCGGTGTAGTAGTTTGAATGGTGGTCCCACAACAGATATGTCCCCTAGAACCTGTGATGTAACCATATTTTGAAAAAGCATTTTTGCAGACAGAATTAAGGGAAGAATTTAGAGATGAGATCATCTGGGGTCCTGAGGTGCACCCCAAATACAAAACAGTCTTCTTATCAGAGACAGAAGAGAAGACAGAGAAAACCGTGTGAAGATGGAGGGAGAGACTGGCGTTATGCTGTCACATTCCTGGAGCAACAGTGGCCAAAGAGGAAAGGAAGGATTCTCCTCTGGAGCCTTTGGAGGAAGCGTGGCCCTGCTGACATCTTATTTCAGACTTCTAGTCTCCAGAATGATGAGAGAACAAATTTCTGTTGTTTTAAGAAACCAAATTTGTGATAAGTTGTTACTGCAACCACAGAAAAGTAATGTGGTCAGGGTGTTGGTTTCTACTAGGCCCCAGTGGCAAGGTAGAGGCTGTTTAAAGGGAGAATGTTTATGCAGAAGGGGCCATGGTAATACTCCAAACACCAGAGGTCTGGACTGATTCTCCTACTGGGGCTTGCTAAGGATGTGAAGGGAAGGGTTGCCACCTCACATGTGGCTGTGAAGAATCAGAGGAATTTGGAAGTTCAAAGTTCTCAGTCTTCTGTATCTCCCCCCAAAGAGCCTCATCACCTACCTCAGGAATCTACACTTTTTCGATTTATGCTTTATCATACCAGAACCAGGAGTGGTGTGCACTTATTGATGCAGCAGCTTCTTCTCTCTCAGGGTAATGAAGCAATGTTCCCAATGCCTTATAGAGGGTAAGTGTCAGAGCTGAGAGGCTATCCCCAGTATATCTGGATCCTCAGTACATGCACCTTCTCTTTTATAAGATTTTAAATCCCGGGACATCTATGTAATAGGGGAAAGGTAGACAGAGACAGTATATATGTTTCATCACAGATGAGCTTCATCCATATTTGCCCTGTAGCTATAGAAGATAGAGGATTCTTTAAAAGCTACCCTAAGTTAGATATATATGGGCCCTGCAGCTACAAAAAAAGTAAAAGATTCTTTAAATACTTCCAAAGTGGCTATCTGATTTTCTGCCACTGCCCTGAGTTGGGCACTCAAGACTGATAATTTGTCGTTCCTTCTGTTTATGCTCTCTGGGGCTTCATAAGTAGCCAGCCTGTGGCCCAATCTATGTAATCTAAATCACCTGACAGCACAGTGAATGCCACAGTCACATGATCTCCCTTGCCCTTCACCTGCACCATCCCATGCAACAGCTGTTGAGAATTTGAGTCCCTATTATTTCGCCACATGCTATGTATCCATTTCACCTTGGCAAGGAGATTATCGGTGACCTCATCAACTATGTGAGCAACCTAATCACAGACTCCCATTTTGAGGATCTTTTTTCAGGAACAAATCCTTGTTTTATTTACTGGATCATCCAGGTTCCCAGCAGCAAACAGATAATACACTCGACAAGAACAATTAGAGAGAGTTCAGTGGAGGATTATTTAAAAGAGTGTGGGCAAAGTTGTGTAAAGCCAACAAGAAATGGCAAAGCACCTGGCTAGAAAGAGTAGGAATGCTGTTCCCACTTTTTGGCTTGAAGGTACCAGGAAGAAGTTGCTTGCTGGAATTTAGAGAAAGCTGAAGATGGAGGGAAAGCTACCCAGCAGGGCTCTGGGTATAAGAATCCAGCCACTGAAGAGTAGCTGTGATAGGAAAGGAGCCTGGGAACTAAGTGACCTGGTATTTCTCTCCCACCTTCCATCTGCTGGCGCTTTCCACAGGACGGGCCCAATCTGAAGCCATAGGAAAAGGGATTCATCCAGCCAATTGGTGGAGCCCAGAGAAATTAGCCCCATACTGATTTGTTTTGGAAGCCAAAAACATGTGTCAGTGGCAGTCGATCTGTCAGTCCCCTAGTCTGACCAGTCATCCATTAGGGTGTGAAGAAGGTGTGATGGAAGCTGAGCTGCCAGCCCCCCAGCTCCTAATCTTTCCTCTCAGATCATGAGACCTGCAGAAGTGGACATCATGCCACCTCCTGCAACTGCATGTACTGTATATCTGTGTGTTCCCCTTTCCCTATTCAATCAACTTCCGGGCCCTGAAAGGTGCTCAGGAATTAAACACATTTGGACCTGTCTCTCAATTCTGACATTTACAGCCTAAATGACAATGAGCAAGTTACTTAGTTCCTTTGAACATGAGTTGCTCCATCTGTTTAATTTGGACTAATAACGTCCTAACAAAAATGTTGCAAAGAGTGAATGAAATAATGGAAAGTTCTTAATAGGGTTTTTCACACATGGTAAATACTCTTTAAATGTTCCTTTTCCGTATTAACCTTTCTCTTGTGCTGCTGCAGCCATCATGTAAAACATGTTTGTAACTCATTTTATGAGAGAACATAGTCCAAGTTCCAATCAGCTTATAAAACAAAAACCTTTGAACACAATTTGTTTTTAAGTTGAGTGGGACCTGTGTTTAGACAAAGCTGTCAAGAGGTGGTTGATGATCCTTTTTCAGAAATGATAGGATCACTTGAATGAGGATTAAGAGAGTTCACTCTGTAAGAAAAAGATAATATGTAACAAAGGCTACACAAAAAAAGAAGAGTAAACTGCTAATATAGGCATACACACTAAGGAAAATTATCCATGAAACTATTCATAGCAGTTAACTCCAGAGGCCAAAGTGGGATTGGAGAGCTGTGAGCAATAAAAGCAGACACACATATTTCTCTGTATACTTAAATATTGCTTAACTATGATTCACATGCAAGACAAGATTCAGTATTATGGACAAAGTGAAATGTCTGACATAGATTAAGTTTACTAAATCTGTAATGAACTACAGATAAAGAAATAATGATATGCAAATAGGATGGTATAAGACTAGTTTACTTGCCAAATAAGGAAATTATTTCAGTGATTTAGCATATGGTATGTAAACGAATGCTGTTTGCTATTATGTTACACTCTAAGCTCCAGGAGGATATATCTATTTATTCTTATTTATCTCTAACTCCTAGTCAAGTTATATGCTCTGTAAGTATTTGATGAAAAATGAATAATTTTTTTAATTGAGAGACAGAGTGGTATGTTGAACAAAACACAATTAAATCACTTCTCCTAAACACTTCTCTATTTCTCTGAGCTCCCTCAGTTCCCTCATCTGTTAAATGGGGGAGTTGAAAATAAGAGAAAATCCAAAACTATAAATTTAATAAATCCATAAGTATCTAAAGTTTTGAGAACTGAAATTAAGTCTCCAATTATTTATATTACCAAGAAAGGATTTAAAAAAATCATAATTTTAGCACCAAAAATGTTACAGTCATAATTCTAAATAAAGAACACTATTTCCTATGAAAAGAAAATTATCAACCTGACATACACACAAGCACACACACACACACACATACACACACACACACACATTCTGATACATACAAAATTGTATAGGAAATTCGATAAAGATCTATGGCAGATTTTGAATCAATAGGAGGTCTGTTCATCTCTAAGATTTTGCAAACCTTTTTTAAAGTGTTTTTTTAATTGAATAAATATATTTATTTTAAAATTATGAAATATGTGCTTATTTGTTTTAAAAAATCCAACAACAATGATAAATGAAGCACACCCAAAGCCTCCACCCATTCCCCAAGTTAACTACAATTAAAGTGTGGTATATCTCCTTCTAGGCTATTTTTTATGATGATATAAACATATATTTAGTCCTAATATAGCTTTTTTAAGGAATAGGACTTATTCTAAACAGTCTATTTGCAAAGTAGAGAGCTATACGTGTAGTAATGATCAACTGAACTCAATGTCAATAACATTTAGGGAAAATATGTGTTGGGCTTAATTCAGGAGAGTGGCGTTTTGCCATACATTCCTCATAATGGTGATTCATTCCTAGTATTTTGCACATAGGTTCCCGACATTCTATCTTGGGATAAAGATATGAACAGGGAAATAAAAAGCTGAGGAGTGTGCAGAGGCAGGAGAGCAGGTGGATATTTGGAAGAGAGCTAAAAGGGCTCAGTGAAATCATCCTCCCAGGCTATCCAGACAGCAAGGAAGGGACAAGAAAGCAGGGTGTGAAAAGGGGGTAATGGCCTCATCAGGGAGCCAGACATTTAAGGTTGTATTTAGAGGCATATACTTAGTGAATGGAAGCAATTTCTGTACCTGGAGGCTCACATCAACTAATTCTCTAAGAATACATGGCAGGACTAAAAAGCATCTCAAAGTAAATCCCGAGAGGCCTCTGGGAGGCTGGAACAATAGCTCCCAAAGGCCAGTAGATGTGTCAGCCTTTTCCCAGATTTCAAAATGTGAAAGCAACAAAATCTGAAATCCAAACCACTGAGTCAGTGCTCCGGATTTGCTCACAGACAAGGGCCATATTTGCAGAGACAAAGGCCAAGCAAAGTGGAAGCAGTTGGCCTGAATTGGGGCATGACGATCCCTGTCAGTGCTCACCATTTATTCAAATTTAGCAAATGATTGCATATGCTGACTGGGCTGAGACAGCCTGAAAGTATGTAGTTTACATGACTTTACCCTTTAAATATCAATAGTATTGTTCATGTCCAACAAGTGAGAAATCAGAAAGAAGTCACTTAGTATGAATTTAGGCAAGTATTTTCTCCTCTCTGCGAGTAATTTTTTCATGTACCTAAGAAATGGCAAATACCTGTTTACATGACACTGCCACCATCCTACATGTGACAGTCATCATCAGGAGTTGCACAAAACTTCAATCTTTTGAGTAAGGATACAGCCTTTCCATCCTTCTCCATCTTTTTCAATGTCATCTCCAGATGGCCTCTGAGAGTCATAGCTGGCACCACATTAAGCCTGTTGGTCAGAGTTGGATTCAGTGATCTCTAAGACCCTTCCTAGATCTAGCCTACAATTATTCTCTAAGAATAACCCATCAAAAGTGGGGGAAATATGCCCTAGTTGGTTTGGTTCAGTGGACAGAGCATCAGCCTGCGGACTGAAGGGTCCCAGTTTCGATTCCAGTCAAGAGCACATGCCAATGTTGCAGGCTCAATCCTCAGTGGGGAGCATGCAGGAGGCAGCCAATCAAAAATTTTTCTCTCATCATTGATATTTCTCTCTCTCACTCTCCCTTACTCTCTGAAAACAACAAAATGTATTCTAAAAAGGGGGGGGGCAGTATTATTCTTGAAACATAAAATATCTAGATCCTTGTTTAAGCACAGATTATGATTAACAGAAATTCAATGTATTCAAAAGGAAATCTGACCTTTTGCTACCACCAGTCTGAATTCTCTATCCTAGCTGCATATAAGAATCCCCTTCAGATCTCTTCAAAAGCACCCATGCTTGGGACTCACCAGGCCAAGCTGGGTCCCGGCCCCAGGCAGCCTTTAACAACCTCACAGGTGATTTCACTGTCCAGCCAGAAATGAGAACTGCTCACTCACTCACTGAGCAGCCTCTGGGTCTATGGGTGAAATGTCCAGCCGAGGTGTTTTCCAGACATTAGTTCATGGCTGAGTTTTGCTCACAGCCTTGCCCTGAGCTCGGAGCCAGAGCCAGCAATTCCCGGCTTCCTTCTGAGCTGTGAGCTGCCCAAGCTGCCCCACTGGCTCCCGTTTCCCTCTTAGTACTTGTTGTCTATCCAAAGAGTGGGGAAGCAAAAGTGAAATCTTTCTATTTGTTTATGTGGCAACAAGCTCAGAGTCTATGCCTAAAAAATGTCCTTGGCTTCTGACAATGCCGCCTTGGAGATGCTTCTGTCTGTTAGAAATAGGCTGGAAGCCATGCCCTCCCCGCGGAGCCACTGTGCTGACTCAGCCCCTGTGAGCGGAGACAGGCAGGGTGATTCAAACACAAGCATGTGGTTGACATTTTTATATCATTTAGCTTCAGAGGAATGCAGAACTGTGAAGGCAGGAGTTTGGATTTGACTGTGGAGAACAGGTCAAATGGAGATTGATTGGTAAGATTGATATTTTCCAATTTAGGGAATTCTTGAACTATAAGAATGAGGACTTGGAATATGGAAAGGAATTCAGTTTTATGACATTTGTTTTAAAGAAAAGATCTCATATTAGGAAACAAATGTGTTGTCTACCTTTCAAAGATATGGAGAGGAGTAGAGGGCTAGATCTTTGGGCCTAACAGGTATCTGGGAGGCAGGAAGAGGAAAGCACGGTCTCATTTTTTACAAGTCAAAAGAAGAAGAAAATAAAACAACCTTTCTCAAAGACACATGAGTTCAAAATTAGAAGCCTCATCTGCTCTCTGATGAAAAAAGGCAGTGAGAAGATTTGATATTAATTGAGAGTGGGTAAGGGCATGTGAGGAGGTTCCCTGCTACTATAGGAACAGATGAAAAGTGTAAAATTATTTTTTTTACCATCAGTTCTACCCACCCTGGATTACTTACTATGTTCAAGGTGCTAGCCAGCTTTGCTCAGTGGATAGAGTTTCAGCCTACAGACTGAAGAGTCCTGGGTTCAATTCTGGTGAAGGACTCATGCTCTGGTTACAGGCTCCATCCCTGCAAGAGGCAGCCAATCAATAATTCTCTCATATCATTGGTGTTTCTATCTCTCTCTCCCTCTCCCTTACTCTCTGAAATCAATAAAAATATATATTTTTAAAAAAGAAACATTCTCCCTGCCCTGCAGAAATTGGCTATCTAGCTAATGAGACAAGAGAAAGGAATCGTGTTAAATAGCAATAGGATACACAAATATTAATTGCAATTTGAAATACAGAAAATATTTCACAACACAAGTGAAAAGTAGGCTCCCAGAGTAAAGGTAACAGGGTTCCAGACATGGAAGAGGGTCCTCCAGCTGGACGGACCAGGGGAGAATCATAGAGGTGGAGCTGGGGAGGCAGGTTCTGAGAGGGAAGAAGGTCAGGAGGTGGGGAGAACATGGGAGGTGTGGAAAAGAGGGCTCCCTGGTACCAGTCTGCAGTGTCTTCCCATCTTCCAACTACACAGCTTTTGGAGGCATGAACAACCAACACACAGAAAACCTTCTCTAGGTATTTTCCAGCTGTGAGGAGCACTTGTGATGTTCTGAATGTGACCTTTGACCTTAATTGCATAACACCTAATCAGAACATCCAGCCTCTGCAAGTTCCTCAGGAAAACACCTGGGGTGAAGCAAATTTGAAGAGAAAGGGGAAAGTGGAGAAAAGTCCCCCTCTTTTGGCTTATAAGGAAACTGGCTCAGGGTTAAGCCTGCATGTGCCAGGGGTCACACAGCCAGCAAGGAGCAGAGGTCCGAAGCCAGCCTCCTTTGTTCCCAGTGCACACGCCAGCCTGATGAGAGACTGAGTTATAGCAGAAGAGATGTATGTTGTCTCTAGGCAGTTGTGGGAAGAGTTCAGTTTTCTGTCAGTTGTCTGTCTGACCCACTCCTTATCAGAGACACAGAAGTATCTGCCAATTCTTAAATCCTAACAGATTCCTACTGCTTTTGGCATTTAAGAGGCTTTTTCGCATGGCCAGAGTATGCTGTTTCCCACGTGGCTCCTCTTCTGTACCCTGAGGCAGGAAAGAAAGGAGTCATTGAAAAGCAGAGTGGGCCCTAGCCAGTTTTGCCCAGTGGATAGATCACCGGCCTGTGGACTGAAGGGTCCCAGGTTCGATTCTAGCCAAGGGCACATGCCTGGGTTGCAGGCTGGATTCCCCAGTAGGGGGCGTGCAGGAGGCAGCCAATCAATGATTCTCTCTCATCATTGATGTTTCTATCTCTCTCTCCCTCTTCCTTCCTCTCTGAAATCAATAAAGAAATATATTTTTGAAAGAAAGAAAGCAAGAAAGAAAGGAAGGAAGGAAGGAAGGAAGGAAGGAAGGAAGGAAGGAAGGAAGGAAGGAAGAAAGGAAGGGAGGAAGAAAGAAAGGAAGAAAGAAAGGAAGGAAGGAAGGAAGAAAGAAAGAAAAAAGAAAAGCAGAGTGGGCTACAGGGACTTCCATATTCACCCTCAGGCTTGCCTTAGCCCCCTGGAGAAGAGTCAAAGTAGAGGCATCTGATCGCAAACACAGTGTTGTCAAGCAACAAAACTCATTATAGATGTGGCATCTGTTATTATGCAAATACAAATTGACAAGGAATAAATGGTGGCTATGTTCTTAGGTTTCCGAAATGCAGGCCTGATCAAGGGAGTCAGGCAGAAATCCTAACTTTATCTCTCCCTGAGGTCTCTGGTCACCAAATAGGGAGCAGACAAATTAGCCCTCAGCACGGGAGAGAGGGGACAGTTTCTATTGCTTTTGAGAGCAAGCTACTGATGGCTCTTGAGGCCAACCAGACTAGAAAATAGCGCATGGGCTAATTTTCTTCAGCCCAAAGGCCAATTGCCACCATCTCACTCCCAGAGACTTGACCAGAAATATTGCCAGACTTGACAGAAACTTCTCTAAATAGCCATCAATTCTCTCTCTCTCTCTCTCTCTCTCTCTCTCTCTCTCTCTCTCTCTATCTCTCTCTCTCTCTCTCTCTCTCTCTCTCTCTCCCTCCCCTCCCCTCCCCCATTTCTCTCTCTCTCATTCACATACACACACACACACACACACACACACACACATCATGAAAAAAACTGGGTATGTTACATTAAAATAATTAAAGCTTTCTCAATTCTGTCAACTAAAACCCCTAGAATTCCTATTAAATAGAATAGCCATGCAGACAGCTTTATTTGAAGTCCAGTCTCAGACTTTAAAAGTGACACCAATCCACTTTTTGTTTTTTTTCCAGAGGGCTTATTCTGTTGACGTCTAGGCAGTTTTACAAGGCTTTACCAGCAAAATCAGGGGTGGGGAACCTTTGTTCTGCCAAGGGCCATTTGGATATTTATAACATCATTTGTGGGCCATACAAAATTATCATCTTAAAAATTAGCCTGCTATATTTGGTCAAACATTTAATTAATGCACCCCTAAAACCTTGGCAAGGCCAGACCAAATGATTTTGCGGGCCTTAGCCTGAGGGCTGGACATTCCCTACTCCTGAGCTAAATGAAGATGGCTTAATCAATCTGCCAGCCACCTAAGCTAGTAGTAAGTGTAGAAACAAAATACTAAATTAAAGCCAAGAGCTTCTCCTCCCTTTTTCTAAACTTAAAAATGAGATCAGATCAGTTAAAAAATAAATATCTCTAGATAAATTCCAAATCCTAGCTCTATTCTCAATCTAAAGTGCATTTATACCGCATAGCAATTATTCACTGAATTGAGCATTATAGGAAAACTAAATCAGGACTCCCAACTACTATACTGAAGTCAACCAGGAAATTAAAAAGCTCTACCTGGTCACTAACTTCTGTGACACATTATCCATGTAGTCTACAGGTATTTTCAAAGGGAAGGGATGTGAGTTCAATGGCACTGACCCACCCTGACCCCATCCTGCTGTACAACTTGGCTGGGACCTGGGTGGAAGTGACCAAAGCTAGTGAGAATAAAGAATAACATTTTCCTATAAAGTGGCAAGTGGCTCTTTGGGCTCTGTCATTCAGATAAAAACTAGATCTCAATTAGCTCCAGAATTAATTTTCAAAAAATTAATTTTAAGTCCTGTCCAGAATGATCTAGACAAATTACCTCTATTTTTTTTTCACTTCTTACTGTCTTTGTAGATAAATTCTTCCTAGAATTTTCTGCAAATCTCAGTCTCCTTGGATTTCAGATTGTGTCATTCAATGAGGAATCTTACATCAAACTACATCTTAGTACTAAGAGGAAGACCATCTGATACAATATTGTGTTTTACTCAAGGCTATCTTTTTCTCAAAATGCAGTGTAGTTGGTCATACTCAAAATCACCAAAGGAACAGTTATCAGAGATCATCAATTTTACTTAAATATTTGGAGGAAAACATATCTTTGTATAAAAATAATTGCAAAGATATAATATAGTATGGTATAGAAACAAAATTTCAATGACTGTCAAGACAAAAATGAAGATTTCAAAGCAATTCATGATGGGCTGCTTTGATGCTATATCAGACCATTCACAGTTACATGCCCACTCTTACCTATGGATGGGAGGTCGTGGCAGGGTTTGAGGAGGGAGGAGGGCCAAGGAGCATGCCTACTCTCTTCAGCATGAAGAGTACTATAGTGGAGACACTGGAAACACTGGCAGCATGTTTAATAGTAAGGATACTTTCAATGAAGGAAAATGGTGGTTTCATGAAAGCCATGTTTCTTCCACCCAAGAAGAGTTCACTTACCACTAGTCACACGGAAATGATTTTAAGCAATACATGGATAAGCACTTCATATTTCAATATATTTGAATGTGGTTTTTTTTTCTTCTCATGACAAGCTATACACATTTCTAACTTTCTTAAAATCTTTCTTTTAACTAATTTAAATTTAAAAAGTGAGTTGAGCTAAAGAAACAAGATTAACTAAATAATAGTACATGTGGTAACAGGTACAATAAAATTATAAAGGCGATAAATATTATATATTTGGAGGAAAATATATCTTTATGTGAAAATAATTACAAATATATACTATGGTATAGAAGCAAAATGTGTATGACTGTCAAGATAAAAATTAAAACAGGCTTTCATAAAGGAGCTACATGTCCAGTGAGAACACAGACTCATCCCAAACCACTACAATGCAAGAGTATCATCATCATGATGAATACACTCAAAAGGTTCAAAGTAAAGGCAGAGAGAACAATAAAGAAGTCTGCTGGATTTGGGTCAGAGAAGGCTTTATAAGAGAGGTGACATATGAGTAGAAGCTTAAAGAGTAGTAGAAATTCACAGAGCATTACATGAGGAAGCATGATTCCCTTACATGAAAACAATGACAAAGATTTGTGGATAAAACATAAGCATACATAAAATTATTTTAATAATTTTAAATATTTTTAATACTTTAAAGTTCCTGATTTTAGTTCCAGAATACATTATCTTGTGTCTGTTTATCTTTTCCCAGTCCAAAATGATTGTGATTTCTGTCCTTTTTAAGGAGGAAGTTTTAGGAGAGCTGACAGTCTCCTTTCTTTGTGCATTTATTTCCCTTGTAGTTTATTCAACTAAACCTTCAAATAAAGACCTGAACGTGCATATCTACAGTCAACCCATAAATATCTCTCTATCTCTATTGCCAAAGAAAAGGAGTAGGCCATGTTTCCTCTGCCCCCCACACACTCGACCACCATTTCATTTCCTTCTCTTTACTATTCTTATTTTACTGAGGAAACTGGGGTTTACAGCAAGAAAGTAACTAGCTCAATATAACACAGCTGGTTTTTTATGTCTGTAAGTAAGTCTATTTTAATTTTGTTTGTTCATTTATTTTGTTCTTTAGATTCCATTCACAAGTGATATCATAGAGAATAAACTGAGGTAGGCTTAGAGGGGAGGAATGTTGGAAGGGGGGGACGTGAAATAGGTGATGGGATTAAGAAGTACTAATTGGTAGTTTAGAAATAGGCATGAATGCATAGCCCTTGGACACAGACAATAATGTGATGAAAGGCAGGGGCTGGAGTTGAAGGAAACAGAGGAAAAAATGAGGGACATCTGTAATAGTGTCAACAATGAAATAAGTAGGCATGGGGATGTGAGACAAGCATAGAGAATATAGTCAATAATCCTATATATTAAAAGGCTAATATGCAAATTGACTGACCATCCAAACAACCCGTCGCTAAGACACACACTGACCACTAGGTGGCAGATGCTCAACACAGGAGCTGCCCCTGGTGGTCAGCATGCTCCCACAGGGGGAGCGCTGCTCAGCTAGAAGCCAGGCTCACAGTTGGTGAGTGATACGATGGTGAGGGGGCCCTCTCTTGCCTCTGCCACAACACTAAGGAGCAGCAAGCCGAGCATTAAGGAACAGCGAGCAGGTGGGCGGTAAGGAGTGAGGGGTCCCAGACTGAGAGAGAGTACAGGGCGGGCTGAGGGACATCCCCCCCTCCCCCCGCCCAGTGCACAAATTCCATACACAAGGTCCCTAGTATGTCACATGGACACTTGAAATATCAGAGATACTTTGTAACCTATATGAATATCTAACCACTGTGCTGTACACCTGAAGGTAATACAAAATAGTGTTTAATGCAAATTGTAATCAAAACATAAAATTTTTAAGATAAATTAATAAGATAATGCAGCTGGAATAGAGGGAACACACATTAATTTGAATTTTAAGCCTACTTTAGCCACCACACTATGTTGCCTGAGTTTTTAGCTAAACTTTAGTCATCTATGAGATGATGGCAGAGTGGCCCAGGGGAGGTTGACAAGAAAACACTGAAAATTCCCTTTGAGGAGGCCAATCACATTTTGTATTCTTCTATTCAAATCAACTGGAGTCATTCAATGTTCCCTTGCATTTTGTGCATTTTTCTTTCCAGTTTGAATTGGTTGGATGTTACCCTTATCTCTGACTTCCTACTGCTTTCAAGCTGCCTTGGTGATTTCACACACACACATACACACACACATACAAATTAGTACTTAATTTGTCAAGACTATAGAATTATATAGAAGTAAGTCCTCATAGAGCTTATCATATATTGATTGAGACAGAAATGTTAATAACTATATTAGGCCTAAAAAATTTTTTTAAAGTGGGCTACAGATGTGTGAATAAAAGAAACGATTAATTCTGAGCAAACAGACTTCACAATGTCAAGGAAGCTGGGAGGCAAACTGTTGAATGAGAACTTTCTCATGTACTGAACCTTCTAGAAATGACTCTCAGCTCAGCAGGTTCTCAACACAGACATAGTCAGGGCAACAAATGCTACTTATAGAATATTGATAGTCAATTGACATGATGTCATTTCCTATTACATGACAGTGACAAGTTCACCACAGCATATGTGTTCCGTTCTTTGGGTATCTGGAGGGTACTTTAATAGCTCCACACATAAGCACATTGAGAAGGAATTCTAGGGAAGAGACCACCAGACCTAGCCATGATAGGAGGGTTTTCCTTTAGATATGATTTGTGGGAACTCCTCTGCCCATACAAATAGCAATTTTAAAGTAAAATCTTTTTCTTATTAAATATTTGTTGAGCGTCAAAAAGGTTAAGATACTGGCAATTCCTTGATGACCTTCTCCTTAGGAGCAACTATAGATAAAATGTGTTGTTTCCAATGAACCTTGAAAAATGGTATCTTTGGATAACCCAAAATAATTGGAAAGATCAAATGAATTTGAATACTGTCCTCATTGCTTTTGGAAAGCTTAAAGCTGCCTTTTTTTTTCTTCTTTTGTCTCTCCAAATCTATTTTACTAAAGAATCATTCACCATTATTTCATATATCTACATTCCTTTCATTTTGAATAGCAAATTTGGGTATGTACCCTAAATGGTAATAATGAGACATCTGATGACTTAAGCCCATCTGTATTACAATTCTCCTAGGATAAACCTCCTTTCTGGGAATGACCCCTATGGAAATTCCAAATAAAAGGGCATATAAATCCAACTTATTGGCCTGGCACCAAACGTCATCTGCCACCTACTCTAACTCAACGCCAAGCAGCTCACAAATTGAAAACTCATTAGGGTGTCTCCAGATGTCTTTGTTCTTTATGTATAAAAAGAACATTCTAAATTGGCAGTCCTAGGCCCAATCACAACTCCACCCACTATGACCATACACATCAAATATCTCTGCAAAACAGTGAGCCTAAAAGCAACTCAAAAAGTCCTTTTAGACAACTACCTGGACTCTAACTTTTTAGACAGCTACCTGGACTCTACCTGGATTGTCAGCTCTTTACCATCCTTCCATATACAAAATCTAGCGCAGTGCCCGATACATAGTAAAGGCTCAAGAAATGTAAGGATTAAAGAATGAATCCATTCTACTAATTTTTTTATCTGCTCTATTCCCCCAAATACAGCTCAGTTCAACTACTGCTTTCAATATGTGAAAGTTACTTAAGTTAATTTGATAAAGTCAAATCAGAGATGGGGCAAATTTGAAGATTGTGCAAGTCATAATTAATAGCAAAATGACATATAGAAACCATTGAAAGAAAAAGAATATCTAGAGTTTTCTGCTGTTGTATTATATTAATCCATCTAACATAATTCATAGTGCAATATAATTTCTCTGTGTATTACTTGAAATTTCCATAATAAGAACTCTAATTTTAGGTTCTGAAATAAAAACCTACAATAGCTTGGCATTAGAAGCAGATTGATTTCTCTGGCTTAATATGGCCCTTGACAGTTTCTGTATGTATTCATTTCAAAGACTGTGTACCATCCCCGGGAAATGTATATCCTAACAGGTCTAGTAGATCTGAGGGGAAGGGAGAGTAAGAGACTATAAGATAACTCTGTTCAGAAAAGAGGATCATGGAATTAAAATATTGGCAGTGGAGACATTTCTAATAATGGTCATATGTGTGGGAAGATGTAGTGAGATGAAAGTAAATAATTAAAGGACAAAGAACTGTAATGCGAGGATATTAGAAAGTCAACATGATTGCTGAGATCCCTGAGAATAATAGTAATGGATAGAATAAAGGGGAGGACTGAATCACAAACTCAACATCAAGGTAGAGTTATCTGAAAATTAGAAAAAGTATAAATATCCTATATAATAAAGAGTTGATATGTAAATTGACACTCATGCCCTCACACAAGATGGCCACCCCCATCTGGTCAAAGATGGCCACCACAAGATGGCCAGCAGGGGAAAGCAGTCAGAGGTAACCAGGGCTGAAGGGGAGAGCAGTTAGGGGCAACCGGGCCAACAGTGGAGGGCAGTTGGGGGCAACCAGCCTGCAGGGGTGGGCAGTTAGGGATGACCAGGCCTGCAGGGGAGGGTAATTGGGGGTGACTGGGCCAGCAGGGGAGGGCAGTTGTGAGTTACCAGGCCAGAGGGACAGGAACTTGGGGGTGATCAGGCCGGCAGGGGAGCAGTTAGGCATCGATTAGGCTAGCAGAGGAGTAGATAAGGGGTGATCAGACTGGCAGGCAGGCGAGTGGTTGGGATCCAGCAGTCCTGGATTGTGAGAGGGATGTCTAATTGCCAGTTTAAGCCCAACTGCCGGTTTAAGTCCAATCCTCACAGGAATTGTGCAAGTCATAATTAATAGCAAAATGACATATAGAAGCCAATGAAAGAAAAAGAATCCCTAGAGTTTTCTGCTATCATATTATATTAATCCGTCTAACATAATCCATAGTGCAATATAGTGCACCTAAACTGACAGTCAGACATCCCCAAAGGAGTCCCAGATTGAAGAGGGTACAGGCTAGGCTGAGGGACACCAACCCCCTCAGTGCATGAATATCATGCACCAGCTTCTAGTTAAAATATGAAATCTTAAATGGAAAGATTGCTAAAAGTTTATGGTACAATAAATGTTTAAAAAACAATAGATATATTTATAATAATCTATTCACATAAAATATTGTAATGCTGCATCTCCTTTTTTTCCTAAAATAGGAGGAATCATTTTAAAAGGTAATATATATATTACAGCCTACTATGTGCCAAAACGTGGATCAGTAGTTTTTATCAATATAATTTTTAAAATATTTTTATTGATTTTTAGAGAGAGAGAAAGGGAGAAGGAAAGAAAGAAACATCAATGTGAGAATGAAACATCTATCAGCTGTCTCCTGCACTCACTCTACCATGTATCAAGCCCACAACCCAGGCATGTGCCCTGACTAGGAATCTTACAGGCAACCTTTGGTACCACACCAGCCAGAGCTTTAATTTTTTTTAAATTTTTCAATGACAGATGACATTCAACATTATATTATTCCAGATATACAGAGTTGTGATCAAACATTTATGTAACTTAATAAAGTCATCCTCCAATAAGTCTAGTACCCATCTGACACCATAGGTAGTTATTACAATATTATTGACTATATTCCCTATTCTGTAATTTATATCCCTTTGACTAGTTTGTAACTGCCAATTTACCAGTACTTCTTATTAATACCTTTAACTTTTTCACCCAACCCCCCAGCCCCTCTCACACTGGCAACCAATAGTTTGTTCTCCATATCTACAAGTTTATTTATATTATTTGTTCATTTATTTTGTTTTTAGATTCCACATTTAAGTAAGATTATAAGATATTTGTCTTTCTCTGTCTGACTTATTTCACTTAGCATAATGTTCTCCAGGTCCATCCATGTTGTAGCAAAGAGTAAGATTTCCTTCTTTTTTATGACTCAGTAGTATTATATTATATATGGGTCCCACACCTTCTATATCCAATTATCTACTGATAGACACTTAAGTTGCTCCCATATCTTGTTTATTTTAAATAATTTTGCAATGAACATAGAGATGCATGTATTTCTTTAAGCATGGTATTCTTAGTCTAACTTATTCCTATAGCAATTTTACATAGTTATTCATCTCTGAAATTAAGTGAGGAAATATACTGAAGAAAAAAAAAGCAATACCAATACCTACCAGACACTATTATATTCTTGACATGTGTGTTTAACTTAAATTTATTTTCCTATTCTATCAACATCCTTTCCAAGTAGGTGACACTGTTTCAACTATGTAGACTAGGAAGCTGAGAATCAGCGATTAAGAAATGTGCCAAAAGTCACTGAATTCATTAACAGATGAAGGATTAAAACAATCCTGTTTCATCCCTACCCATGCTCTTTCTACAACAACATACTGCCTTTCAACTCGAGAGATTTTCAAGGAAGATAATAGTGCCATTTCCAGCTACAACAAGCAGGTAGAAATAACTTTCGAAAGAAAAGCTGAAAATGTGACCTCTCCTTCTCCATGGCCCAGGCAGGAGCAGGGTTAGTAAAAGGAGAAGTGAGAAGGTTGACACAAATCGGCATTCTTATCTGCAGGATCAGAAAAGAAAGTCCAAGGATGAGAGGTATTCTGGAAGTATGCATTTGTAGTTGGTAAAGAAGGCATGTTTTTAGTATTGCTTATTCCATCCTGTTTCCAATTCTGTAATTCCTCTGAATTTAGAAATATTTTCCCAAGCCCTTACACTTAGGGTTCTAACAGGAAATCAGTGTGTTGTTAGCACACATTATAGATGTCACTGAAAAAGATATACAAAGTGCCCATTTTTGAGGTCCATGAAATTGTCCACCTTTGTTTATTTCAAGATTAACTATAGCCTTATATCACTCCTCCCAGAGACAGTGTAGGAAGCACCTTGTTTCTGGGCCTGGTTTGCCTAACTCTTTAGGCTAGTTGTTTCAAGCCAAGATACACATGCAAATGACCTGAAGGATTTTTTTTAAAGTACCAGGGCCTCATTCCAAGAGATTCTAATTGAGTTGTTCTGGGCTTGATCCTGACATTGCCTTTTTTTTTTTTTTTAATTCTGCCCAGTTATTTTCAGTTGCGGCTAGGATTGAGAATCACTGTCCCATGCCTAATTGCTTCACCCCTGCCATAGACACACATGTTCCCACCCTCTGGTATCCCAAGCTGCTGTGAACTACTGGGAATTAATGAAGGGCTAGTTACCCTCTCCTTGAACATTTCCTTTTCCCCCTCTTTGATTTGCCATAAGTCTCTCTTTTACAAAAATATTTCACTCAAAAATTATTCCAGGCAAGTCATTCAGAGAGGCAAGAAATGACCTTGCTTACCTGCTTCTACTTCTGCTTCTATCCGTACTCTTGCCCATTTTTATAAACTTTTTTGGTAGTTTAAAAGAAAGATTAAATTTCCAAGAATCATTGAAGAAAATATCCAAATAGTTTGGAAACATGTTTGATTGTTTCATGGACTTAATTTCCTGGAGTAGCAATATTATAGTTATATGAGTTTCCATTGAGGTAGAAATGTAGTAAACAAGGCTAGATTGCCTTAATCCCACAAAATGGACAGCGTGTCATGATGACAGGCTATTCAGCATAACCAAAAAAGAGAGAGAGAGAGAGAGAGAGAGAGAGAGAGAAATTATAATCATCAAAATCAAATTATTCTTACTGTCTATAAGTGCTGGTGATACTCTGAAACCTATGGAGTTGGCATGAGATAGAGCCACTGTATAGTACAGGAAATTCAGAACCATGTAGAAATTCAACTTGTAATCATAGGAAGTAAATGATTCTATCTAATAAAAGAGCAATATGCAAATTGACCATCACTCTAAGACACATGATGGCTGCCCCCATGTGGACACAAAATGGCTGCTACAAAATGGCCAGCAGGGGAAAGCAGATGGAAGAGACAAGGCCAGCAAGAGAAAACAGTTGTAGGTGACCAGGCCTGCTGGGGAGGGAAGTTAGGGATGACCAGGCCTGCAGGGGAGGGAAGTTAGGGGTAACCAGGCCTGCAGGGGAGGACAGTTAGGGGCAATCAGGCTGGCAGGGAAGCAGTTAGGCATCAATCAGGCTGTCAGAGGAGTGGTTAGGGGGTGATCAGGCTGGCAGGCAGAAGCGGTCAGGGGAAAATCAGGAAGGCAGGCAGGTGAGCAGTTGGGAGCCAGCAGTCCTGGATTGTAAAAGGGATGACCAACTGCACATTTGGGCCTAAATGGGCCAGTCGGACACCCCTCGAGGGATCCCAGATTGGAGAGGGTGCATGAATTTCGTGCCCTGGGCTTGTAGTAGCATATAATAAAGCTGTAATGAAGAGGGGGGGGAAGGATGCAAATACACATATTTTTATCTGTGCACTTTAGGCTTTCTTTCTCATTGATTCATTACAATTACCCAACTATCTCTAGTTTAAAGATGAAAGAACTTAAGCCAGAGAAGTTAACCTGGAGTCAATACAGCACAATAGGTCAGAAATTCAGGTTCAATTCTGACAGCATTATCTCCAACGAACTATGTAAACTTTAGCAAATTCTTTTTCTCTGAACTTCTGGTTCCCCACCCATAAAGTGAAAAAGTAATAAGAGCCCCTAAAGTTGCAGTGAGAATTAAATAAAAATATAAAAGTAATATAATAAGCACCAATCATTTTGTAATTCCTGTCTAAATGGTACGGTTTTATTGATATTCACTCCAGATAACATAACAAGAGTCCCAGCCAAAACATGAACTCTGGTCATTCCCTTTCCACAGCACAAGAAATAGAGACCAACAGAGTTCAAAGAGAGGAAAGATGAGGAGGACTGAGAAGTTCAGGGGAGACTCCAAAACTGAAGTGATAGCTGGGATTCCAAGAAAAGAATATAGATAAGCAAAAAGACTTGTATGTTCTCCCCTTTGGGGCTGGGCTAATGCCAGAAACACTGCTTTTTGGCATTCAACATCAGGAAGTATACTTTAATTGCTCTTTTATATACAGTTACCAGTTTTAGAGTGTGGCATTAAGAAGCTATGAGAAAGAGCAGAGAACAAAAATTAAGGTGGCAAATTCATCAATCCTAATTCCAAATCCCTCTGCTGGATCTATTAACACACCAAGCATTTGTTCTCCAAGTTCTGGTCTCTGAGCCAGGCCAAGGCAAAGGGCAAGGTGTGGTCACACTTCCCTGTGCGGGCAGACACAGAGAGAGCCGAGCCCTTGGAAATCTGACATCTGTGGAGTCTTTGAGTGAAAGGGCACGTCTTGGAGTGTGCCTGCCCCTGCAGCTCCTTTCCAAGGTGCCCACGCCGTTTTTCTGACTTAATGAAGTCCACATGTGGCCACAGCTATTTATAGCATCAGCACTGTGTGTGTTTTGTTAAAGCCTCTAGATCGTATTTCTTAACTTTGCAAGTTTATTTCCTACAATTGGTCCATTAAATTTTACCTCCCTTTCCTCTTCGACCACATTCTTGGAAGTCCACAGTCAACTATACAAACAAATGTACGAGATTATCAAAATATTTTTAAGCCATTACTTGCCCCCTCTCTGTTTCCCTTATGCTCCCATAAGTGTGAATTTCTATAGCATCACTCTTCCTGGAAACTGAGGTCTGACAGGGCGATCTGACAGAAGGTTAATTCAGCCGCAGGGCAGGGAAGGAAGAGTCTCGGAGGCTGTCACAGTTGTCAGCAAGCCTGCTCCAACCAGGTGTAAACTCGTCTCCAAAAGGGCAGCAGGAAAGCGAAACACATCTTCAGACAAAATAAAAGTGCTAACAAAAAAAAGGAAGAAAAGTAAAACAGACTGAAGTGACTAATCAAGAAACAAAAGAAGATTTATCTGCAGAAAATGGAGAAACTGAAAACAAAGAAGAAGCAGAAGGTCTCTGAGGAAGCAGAAGAGAAAGGAACCGAGTCTGAGTAATGGTGAGTCTGAGACCTTGTCTTATAAGAGAAGAATATTTTTATCAATTAGTTTGTAAATGGAAGTATTTGTAAATTGAAGCCCACTTTTCAGGAGGAAATTAAACGTCATTCCACTTTCTAAACATGTTTACACAAGTTCAAATGCTTTTTAAAAAGATGTGAAATCTTGTGCTGGTTGTTTGTCTTCTGTACAATCAGAAAATGTGGTTGACTGAATCATAGGAAGCCTTGACTATCCTAGTGTCAACTTAATATTCCTTAATATTTCAAGAGATCACTAGCGTGATCTATAACCCTAGAGTTATAGATCTCTATCTTCTAATACAAAGTGTACTAAATAGGTTTATAGATCACGCCAGTGATCTCTTGAAAGTATATTTAGTATACTTTGTATTAGAAGATTTAAAAATTGGCCCCACTGCAACCTAAGGAATATGGCAATTTAGGGTTATAGATCATGCCAGTGTTCTCTTGAAATCTGATGTTGTCCATTCTCTCTGCTTCTCTCTGAGCAGGCCCCACCGCCACATTCTAACAGTTCAGTCTGGACACGTGGAACTCCACAAAGGTTCTTGCACCCAGGCCCCTCCCCTCCATCTTTTCCCCTTGCCCTGCAGCAGGCTCTCCTGAGTCCTCACCTAGACCACTGTTAATAGCCCCTATATTTGAAAGAGGTCTCTGGGTTTTGAAACACAGAATCACCTCAAAATAGCCAAAGCAAAAAAGAGAGCGTGATTGGAAGGATACAGGTATCCACGCATGGAAGGCCAGTGCAACCTTTGGACCTTGGGAAGACCTGGAAGGGAGGAAGTGAATGCTTGCCTCCCCTGCCTCTCCACCCTTGCTTCTGCTTCTCTGCCTGCCACCTTCATTCTCCCCATGTGAATGGCAGCGCTCACCTGTCAAGAAAACTAACTCCTGAGGTTCCCAGGGAGTGCCAGCCCACAGCTTCTATAACCAAAAGAGACACCTCATTCTCCAAATCTGTTTGGGAAAAAGGAAAATAAAAAAAAAAGGAATTCCAGAGAAACATACCTCTCGATCAGTGAAACATGGCCAAGGAGCAGGGTCAAGTAAGGACATGGAAACACATGCTTGGATTGGAAGAGGGAGAGTTCCCAGAACAGGCTGCATGCTTTCCCAACCACTGTGGATTCTCCCTGCTCCTCCTGCCTCCCAACCTGCATGCGCAGAGCTCTACCCATTCTCTAGGACCATTCTATACAATAAGAGAGTAATATGCTAATTACCCATTACATCATGAGGCGGAATGACTGGATCATAGATCAGCAGGAGGATGGGGCAGTGAGCTGCAAGCAGGTGGTGGAGAGCTACAGGAGGAGACAAGGCAGCAAGCTCTGGGGGAGGGGGAGCTACAGGAGGGCGGCAGTGACCTACTGGTGCATGGATTTGTGCATAGGGCTACTAGTCTTCAATAACCCTGGACCAAGAAGCCTGAATCATTCACATGCAAGAGGCCTCTCTTCTTGGAACCCCCATCCTCCATTTTTGTTTCTTCTTTAGGACACTTTTCCTTATTGACCTTGCATTAAGAATAGTGTTGGCAAGTTTTCTGGCACACATGAATTCCTAGAGGGGAGAGGTCAGATCTTCATTACAAACAATTATATCTCTCCAAAATGTCCAGCAAAATCTTTGCTTGGACTCAATAATTGTCGAATGGTTGAGTGGATGAATATAAATGACAGAAAAGTTTCAGTAACCACTCTGGGTGTTAGCTTTATCATCAAACAGTAAAGACTCACTGGAGTGTTGCTGGAATCTGTTATTTGTTGGAGAGAGCATGCACCATGACTTTCCTCTTGATGGAATTAGCAATACCTGAGTGTTAGTTTACTAATCTAGATTAGATGAGAATATGTCAAGAACCCAACTCACACATGCATTGATATCAGAGAGATCATTCAGGTTAATTTCAGTTATGCCTGGGCTCAAATACTACTTCTGCCTTCACGGGGCTTGATGCTACCAACATGAGGGCTCAGTTTCCTCTTCTGTTGAATGGGAGTAGAAGTGGCTCCCTTACATTATAGCCGTTAGTACTCATAAAATAATCACCTGGGCTGGCATAGTCACAGAGGCCGTGGTGCTCAGAGGGAGTCCCACACCTGAGCATTCATGCTTTGCAATTCCAGTCCCAGAATTCGATTTCAGTGAATTCAAAGTGGAAGCTTGGCACATGAATTCAGCTATGGTTCTGCTTCCTGCTGCCCCTTAGGGAGAGATTCTTGGATGCCCTTCCATGGGGCCTCACTTGATCTCTCTCTCCCCTTACCCTCTAGCAAGGTTCTGCCTACTGGCATGGGTGCATCAGGGTTAGATCAAGACCAGCTCTTGGCCGAAACTGGTTTGGCTCAGTGGATAGAGTGTCGGCCTGTGGACTGAAAGGTCCCAGGTTCGATTCCAGTCAAGGGCATGTATCCTGGTTGCAGGCACATCCCCAGTAGGGGGCATGCAGGAGGCGGCTGATCGATGTCTCTCTCTCATCGATGTTTCTAACTCTCTGTTTCTCTCCCTTCCTCTCTGTAAAAAAAATCAATAATATATATATATATATATATATATATATATATATATATATATATATATTTTTTTTTTTTTAAACATCAACTCTTGGCAATAGCACCCTGGACCCAGGCTAGCAGAACCAGAGTGCATTTACTGGGCAACCCAGCAGGAGCCAACCTCTCACCCACCCATCTAGATCACCTGTCCCATCCCATGTGTTGGGAAAGGGGAGATGCTGAACTCGACTTGCCTACCTCAGTTAGGACACGCACATCAGCCCAGCAGTTACACACACACACACACACACACACACACACACACACACACACATAATTTTGGAACAGAGTTCTCAGGAGCCTTTGAAGGTCTGTACTCACTCTGCAAGTATCCCCAGGCCAAAGGTAGGTAGTTCAACATTAAATAACAAATCAAACCACATTGACATGTAGAGGGAGAGCCCATGGATGAAAGAAAACAATTTTATTATTTTTTAACTTTTCAAATTGAGATATAATTGGCATATAACATTGTATTCGTTTCATGTGTACAGCATCATGATTTGATATATGTATACACTGAAAAATGATCACAATAAGTCTAGTTAACATCCATCAGCACACAGAGTTACATTTTTTTCTTGCAGATGAGAACCTTTAAGATCTATCTTAGCAACTTTTAAATATACAATGCAGTATTGTTAACTATGGTACATTTTAATAACTTTAATGGCACTTTTTAATTCTTTTTGAAAATAGAGATTTGCACTTTTACTTTGTGCTGAGCCTGACCTAGCACTGTGCCAAGTACTAAGCAGTACTTAACAATTGATAGCTATTATTTTTTATTATTAAAAAAATGTTCATAATAAAAGGCTGACAGTTTCACAAGGTAACAGGTTTGCAAAAATTGACATCTCTAGTCTTATGTGATCCTTTGAGTTATGTAGGATGAGGAAATTGTGTCCATTCTGTCTATAAATGAGGAGACTGACATTCAGAGAAGTCACGAGGCCTCAAATCATGTCACAGTTTAGTGGCAAAGAAGGCCCTGAATTACAGGTACCTCAACTTGCAGCCCCATATTTTCACTAGAAGACGCAAGCATCAGCCACTTGTCGGGTAGCTACAGGCCAGCTCTGCGGCCTTGTCCTCACTCCTCCAAACTAGGAGGCACCAACAGCATCCAGCCGCCCTGGAAACTCTGCCGGGTGCCGTGGCACTGTGAACACTTGCCCCGGCCACTGCAAGAAGGGGTCCCGCCCTTGCCCTGCATTTATTTTCTTTCCCAGACCGCACAGAACCATAAAAATCAAAGATGACTCCTAAGAAGCCAGCCATCTGACTCTCTGACAACCCAGCCCCAGGCTGGGCATGGCAGGACCACAAGAGCTGCTTCTTCGTCCTGTTGACTCAAGTCTGTTTACCTGGCTCCATAGTTCCAATTTCCTTGCCTCGGAACTTGTGCAGCCCTCAGATTTATGCCTGAGGCAGACAGGGGATTTATGGCGTGTTCATCACCCATCCTACCCCAGGACACGGCACCTCTCCCTGCAGCTGTCAAAACCACCCACTCGTACCCAGTAGAGTGGTAAGCAGTTCACTGAAGAAAACTCTGCGGAAATAGTGCTCAGTTCTGGCCCCAAGGTTTTGCCCAATTGCCCAAGCCCTGGTGATAAAAATGCCAAATATAATGCAGAGTGAAAAACAGAGGTCAGGCAAGTCCAACGGGCTGGGTGGGACAGGAGTCGGAGACTGGAATTAGGGGACTGAGGAGGTTTGGCAGATGCCACGCTCCTGGCTTTGCCCTGATGCGCCCTGGCTGTGGAGATGCGACACTCCGGAACCCGTGTTAATCCAGAGATCAGCTTCTGTGGGTCCAAGGAGAATGTTTTTTGTGGTTGTTGTTTTTTTGTTTTTTTTAATGACTTTGACTTTCATTTTGGGAATATTAAATAAGAGGAGTATGAAGTCTGTGGCTAGCATGTAACTGAGGTAGCCGTCTACCTCGGTCCTTAAGCTCGAAAACATACGGTTTAATTAAAACTGCATGTATCGAACATAAGTCATCCATTGGACTTTGCATGTCTTGTTAGTACATATTTTATTCTTACCCTCACAACAGTTCTATGACCACACTCATTTAAGCTCACTTTAAAGATGAAGAACCTGAGGTTTGTGAGGTAACAGAACTTGCCAAGTTCATAAAGTTGCCAATATTTGAACCCAAGCATAATATTTCTTTGCAAAGCAAGTTCAATGCATTCTCTGTCCACTGACCCTCTGATTGCTATCTCCCCTGGAAGGAGGAACAATGGTCACCACTCCTGACATCGTGAGGATTTTGCCAGCCTGCTCTACAGAAGGGACAGCCAGTCTTCAGCAGAGTCTCTAGTTCTGAGCCTCTCTCCGGGTGAATGAAGTTTAGGGGAAGCCCCTCTATTTCTGGAGGAGAGTGGCTACAGACGTAGCCAGTTTTCCATTCTCCAATTTGTTCTGCTTCTATTTCTTCTCTGCACTTCTAACCATTTTCCCTGCTCATGTTAATGTCTCTTCCAGTGACATAAAATTAAGGGCAAAGAGATTAATTAAAATGATGTGACTCTATAAGTACATCCAGTAGGACTTGGACAACAGGGAATGAAAATAAAGATCACATCACCACTACCACCAGAAAGGAATGTGTATCTTGTTGAAACAAATTCCATCTTAAAGTTTTCTGAATTTTAGTAATTCCTGCTCTTTCCTTCCCTCATCAGCTTAGACACCTGAAAGGCTGTTGATAAGTTCATGGACAGTCAAGAAAGGACTTTTAAAAAAAGATTTACTAGCCACACAATTTACATGCCAAAATAAGTTTATTTGGCTTTTGTTAACTCTCAGGCTTGATTTTTTCATCTTTAAAAAAGAAGCCTAGCCCTAACCAGTTTGGCTCAGCAGATGGAATGTCAGCCTGTGGACTGAAAGGTCCCAGGTTTGATTCCAGTCAAGGACATGTACCTTGATTGTAGGCACATCCCCAGGGGGTGTGCAGAAGGGAGCTGAATCGATATTTCTCTCTATCGATGTTTCTCTCTATCTCTCTCCCTCACTGTAAAACAATCAATAAAATATATGTTTCTTAAAAAGAAACCTAATTCAACAAATACTTATTAACAGATTGCCATGTACAAGCATTATACTCAACATCACAGGGAAGATGACAGTAAAGCAGATAATGGCTCTGCCCTGCCCTGCAGAGTAGGACAGGCCCACAGGCACAGCTGATGCCAGTAGAAGTAACTACCACTTGCTGACTACAACAGGCTGCGCTGTAAGTGCACACCAAGGTTCTAGATATCCAGGTATGACGGCACCTTTCCTGATCTCTCTGACTATCAGAGTTGTTAAGATGCGATTGCGATATACTGTATGTGAAAATGCTCTTTAAAGAACAAAGTAGAACTAAGGGAGTTTCATTATTGTTCTTATGACCAAGCATGGTAATTAAGAAGGTAGCATCTGTCATCAACCTGTCTGGGTTGGTATCTGTGCTCTACCCAGCACCTTGGTGTGGACTTACACTCAGCCTGAGGTAACCTGAGGTCAGTTGCTTGGCCCTTTAGGCTTCGGTCAGTATAGGGAAAGAAACCGCACATTGCTCAGCACAATCCAAGGCCACAGAAATATTGTTGGTGTTATGTCATGCATTCATGTTTACCAGGACTTGTTGAAACTTCTGGGTCATCAAAAAAAAAAGCAAGACTGAGCGCAGCCTAAGAGCAGCGTAAGGAGACACGACTAGGAAACCTGGAGTGGTGTCCTGGATAGGATCCTGGAGCAGATAAAGGGATTTTGGTAAAAGCAAGGATAACTGAATGTAGTCTGAGCTGTAATTAATAACTACATTAAATTTGTGACAAAAATATTGTACTAGGTTGTGAACAGAAGGAAAGGCTAGGGTTGGGGTGTGTGGAAATTTTCTGTACTATCTTCACAACTTGTTTGTAAAGCTACTACTCTAAAGTAAAAAATTTATTTATAAAAATAGCATCATGAAAATGTGATCATAAGAGAGCTGAGGAACCACAAGGGAAGGTCAGTTAAATTAACCTTTGCCTTCATCACAGTGTTTCAAAGAGCCAAAATTGGCCAGAAGAATTTTCATTACAATAAAATAAAAAAATGAATGACTTGTATTCACTTTGTTCTTAACAAACAAACAAGGCCATTAGATAAATTGCCAAGGTCAATTCTAGTGTTGCAGTGTTACCAGGGGGTGTATGATCAACAATAACACTGAGAATGACTTTTTTCTCTAACATGTGAGTACATGCTCTGTCTAAGAGGTTAGGGACTCATAGAAGCTAAAAGTCCACTTCCAATTGGAGAGAGCTATTGCATACCTAATCTACTTTATTTTTAAGAGATTAGGAGGCCATTCCATCAGAGGAATAAAAAATAACCCAAATACTTACCTCTCATTCTGCTTTCAGGATAATTTTAATTTGATTTATAATGTCTGCACGGTCTCTTTTCCTATACCTGCCTCCAGCTGGTCTTTGCCTGGCTCATTGGGAAGGAAAACTGCTCACCTCATGAAAAAGTCAAAGGAACACACTCAAAATCACTTTTGATTGGAGGTGCTCAATTCCTTGCTCTGGATAATCTTTTTCATTGTCAAATAAGAGATATGTAGCAGGAGGTATCTATTTGCAGATGGAACTGTAAATGCTCACAGTTCACAGAATATTGGATCTGAGAACAGTCTTATAGATTCTCAGTCCAATTCAAGTCCACATCCTAGGGAGTGGGACTAGAAATCTAGAAAATCACACAGCTCCATATAATCAAGAGAGAAACTTAGAACCCTGTTCCCTGGCTTTCAGAGAGATAAGGTGGGGTCTGAGAAGAAACTTGGTCCCCTAAGCCCTGAAGCTAGTAACCAGGAGAGCTACTTCACTATGTAGAGGTCACTAAAAAGAGTTTTGCTGATGACTCACTACTGAAGGCACATTCCTATAGCATCTATAGTTCAAGACAGAAGTAGGACAAGGGGGAGATGGGAAATCTGGGTAGGGAACAAACAACTTTGCCACACCAGCTAAAGTGTGGATTGGGCAATTTATATGTAAAACTAAATTCAGTTCCTGAAGTGCCCCAGTGTCTCTGACTAAATGACATTCTAACTACACAGTCATATTTCCCTACTCCTAAATTCGGCACAACAATTAATTCTTTCTGTGAGGAAGTAAGGGGAAAGGACCGGTGGTAGAGAATAGAGTGAGTCACTGGCCTGACCTGTTTAAAAGCCAGAGTAAGGTCCCAAATCTCAGCATTATTTCATTTGCCAGAATGACAGGTGGCATGTGACATGAATTAGCCCATTGTTGGTGAGTCATCAATTTCCCTAAATCCAGCCACACCCCCTACCCAGCCCAGTTGGACTCCTGTTACCCATCAGTTGCTATCAACACCAGGAGTCAAAGTAAATAAGTATTTATTTATAACTACACTACTACCAATAATTCTTCCAATATAAAAATCTCAGGCAGCAGGCATGCCTTTCTAGTTCCCCTTTGAAATGGTCTCTAAATGCATTGATAATCTGCCCAGCTTTGTTTTTGTGTCATGCTTTCTGTTTCTATAAATACACAAGCATGTGTCCTAATTAAGGCCTTATGTGGCTTGTGTTCAGTCTGTGACTCTGGATGGCTGTTAAAGTGCTCTGTGGTTTTGTCCTTTTATTTCAAGAAATATTTTCCCAAGTTATCCTCCCTGTGGTTTATATTCCTGCATGCAGGAAGCTCATTCTTTTGCCGGTTGCTGTTGCTCATTTTTACTCAGGACTAGAGGAAGATGGGTTGGGTATCCAGTTGTGAGATATGAAAGAGGGAGGCATCTGCCCTCTACAAAAAAACAGTTATTAAGAAGACAACACCAATATTTCCAATAGATGGGTTGTCACTGATCGGGGTCTATTGAACTATGTCATCTGGAAGCACAGCTTCAATGACAGGCTACATAGTATCAAATGATTGGCCAAGGCCTCAGGGCAGTTTTTTAAAGTTTGTAGATTTCAATCTACTTTACTTTGCCCTCACATAAAGATTATCACCTTGGAGTTGCTAAACTGTAAGACCATGACAACAGAGATAAAGTGTATTCATCATCCTTTGCTAGGCTTTGCCCAAGCCCCATAAAGTAAACATACAAAAACTGAAGGGACATAACAGTTAATAAATATTTACCACTAAGCAAACTCAAGCTCTTCCATTCTCATTCCTTTACTTCTGCTTCTACCTGGTATTGGCAGGTCTTGATGCTTTCCTACAAGGGCTAAAGGAAAACCATTTTTATCAAGTCTAAGCCTCTGGAGTCTCTTTTTATTTATATCTTTGATCAACAATTGAGAGAAGCTATTGCTTTCACCAAATTGGGCTGTACTGCAAGGGCTGACTGATGTCAGCCTTGCTTCTTGGGCATCCTGATTGGTGGCCAAAGGTACATAGAACATTGAATGGGCCGATCCATGTGCTGAGCTCTTAGGCTATTAAAGTGATGGTACAAATTATAGTGTGGTGAGAGAGCAAGACTAGAAAGGGAAACAAATCATTATTATGGAAATAATAGAATTAAAGTGAGTGATGGGAATCTTTGATAAAGAATCATAACCACACCCCCATGAAGCTGCTAATTTAAAAGTAAACTGGGAAGTAAACTGGGAAGATTTCTATCCAAATTAGAGCTGGAAAGTGAAAAATCAAACTAACCAAATTTTCCTCTCTTTATCCCCCATAACAGCCCTTCAAATAAATTGGGGCTTGTTAACAAAAGCAAAAGCATTATGCTCACTGATGTCTATTGGTAGGTAACAAGCCTTCCTCTTTTGTCCAGGACTGTCCTGGTTTAGAGTTGAAACTCTGCTTTCCCAAAACCCTATCACTTCATGCAAAGTCAGAAGGTTGGTCATAGGAAGAGACACATGAGTGTGCATACCTTTTAGCAAAACAATCCTCACTAGCAAGAAAATATAGTAGCGTTGCTGCTGGATTCAGCCCACCCCAATGTTTCTAGGTAGTTGAGTATCATGTCAATTATTTAGGAATGAGTATGAGGATCTGTGTGGGGGGAGGTCGGGGCATGGGGGATGGGAGGGAGGGTGCAGAGCACCTATCTTTTCAAGAGCTCCAGATATCTAGTATATTCTCTCATTTAAACTCATACTTGTGAGAGATGGAGGGGCAGAGATAACTTCCCTTTCCCTCCATGTTATAGAAAGGAAGATGGCAATGGGGAGACAGTGCAGCTTGCTTGAGATTTCATGAAATGCATTTCTCCTGAATCCTTCCTTAACCATGGTGCCTCCTGATGAACACTGTGATTTGATGGACTTGTAATGCTTAGAAAAAAATCCTATCTGGCCCAATTTAGGACTAAATCAAGGCTGAATATCCAACTTCTGCCCCCCTCCATTACCAGTTTGGGGGAAGAAGCATTTACCTATGGCAGAAGTGCATACAGCCCCACCCCAATTTGCCTAAAACAGGCTCTAACTCAAATTTTAAGTCAGACAATGGCATACTATGTGAGCTGGTCATCATACTACCCTCATTCTGAGCCCTTAAAGCTATGAACTGTGTTACAGGGATTGATAGCTTGGGAGGTACCCCTCTCAGTGTCATGTCTACCCTCTTCTGAACTCACCCGAGTCTAAATCCCAAGTGTACCAGAACTACGGATCCAGGGGCCAGTGCAGCTTGCTTGAGATTTTGTTGAAAACATGAAGGGGAAATCATGTGCCAGTGGATCATGGCCCTTCATGCCTCCAAGCCTAAGATGTCTCCACTTGGCACCACACTGGCATCCAGCTATCCAACTGTTTGGTGAGAGCAAGCCACTCAGGGTTTCCTTAGAACCACCAGTGGGCCCACAGACTGGTTTGCTTCGATTTTCCACTGGCACATGATCTCCCCTTTATCTTTTCAATAAAAGGACACTGAGGAGGGCACAGTGTACTTCCACAGAGATTAAGCAGAGGTTTTCCACATCTAGAATTCACTTCCACAAGAAGGTGGTGGCTTCCAGCACTCAAAGAACATCTGTTTGTACAGTCTAAGGTGGCAGCCCTTGAGCGGCTTAAAGGGGGTAGAGAGTATACATGGCTCCTCGGTGTGGCAGAGGGGCTTTCTTATGAAAGCAGCTTATGCTCAGGGAGTGAATTAAACACATTTTTAGAGCTCAGTGTGTAGAGAGCCACAGAATCTTATACTGGGAGCTGAACTGAAATAATTAAAAATTAGAACTGAAAGAACTAGGCCATGTGTTCCCTCGGGGAGTTCTGAATCAAACACTGGGAAAATCAAGGAATAAGCATAGAATGGATTTGAGAGTAACAGAAGTTATGTAGGTTAATTTCAAAGGTTGTGGTGTCAAACAACATAGGACAAAATTGACAAACTGAATTTATTTCAATGGTAGGCTGCCTGGTTCCAGGACTCCCAGAGAACTCAGTTCAAATGGGGAAGTCGTCTGGGTCCCCTGAATCTTCCTGCTCTGCCACATTCTTCAGGTTTTGAGTTACTGTTCCCCAGGGACATAAGAAAAGGCTAGGATTTGCTGTTTTCCTCTCCCAGACACAAAAGAGAACTTCTAAAAGAAGAACCTGTTCATCGCTGTATGTGCACACCCCAGGACAGGTTCCAGACAGTGCTGAGGACATAAAGATTAAAAACACACACACACACACAAATTCCTGCCTTTTGTGAGTTCACCATCAAATGCTCTGCCTCAGGAATTCTGTGGCCTGAGAGCATAAGACCTTAAAACTTAAGAAGCTAGAGGGTAAATTGAAGGTAAGGTGAGTTCTGTGAGTTGTAATAAATTATTGAATGTGAGGAGAGGAGTGATAGAGGCTAAGAGAACAGAGACCACTGTCAGCTACAGACCTCCATCTCTCCAAAGGTCTTCAATCTATTGCAAAATTCACCTTCTTACTGAGTATGCGGACATCCCATAGGAGCAAAGGCTCAGTTGTAATATAAAATAAGGCCCATGATACACAAAATATTCTGCTCTTTATCCCCAGGTCCTGGCACAGAGCTCCTAAAGCCCTATAACTGACAAGGAAATGAGGAGCATCTTTTGTTATTCTTAGTAAGCTCCTTTCAAACATACTAGCATTTATGCTAATGGGGTGACTTTAGATGAGCCCTTATTTGCCTTCAGGATGGGGGCTACTTGCCAGAGGACATAACCAAGTAGTTAGAGTTGGGACTTTCAGTCCCCAAACCCACCCACCATCCTCCAACCTCCAGGGAGGAAAAAGGAAATGGGAATTGAGTTAATTACCATGGCCAATGATTTTAATCAATCATGCCTGCATAATGGGACCTTCTTAAAAACCCTAAAAGAAAAGGTTTAGAGAACTTCCAGTTTGGTGGTTACACCCATATGCCAGGAGGGTGCCACATCAGACTTCACAAAGACCAAAACTTTTGTTTTCAGGACCCTTCTAGACCTTTCCCTATATACCTTTCATCTGGCTTTTCATTTGTATCCTTTATAATATCCTCTGTAATAAATACTGATAATAGTAAGTGAAGTGGTTCCCTGGGTTCTGTTGTAATAAATTATTGAATATGAGGAGGAAGGGTTCATAAGAACCACCAATTTGTAATTAAATCAGACAGAAGTGTGGGTCATCTGGGGACTCATTACTTGAGATAGGCAACTAAAGTGGGGGGTAGTCTTGTGGGACTGAGCCCTTAACCTGTGGTGTCCACTGAGGTAATATCAGAATTGAGTTACATTTTAGGAAACCTGATTGGTAGGTATCCAAAGAGAATTGAAGAATTGCTTGGTGTGGAAAACCTACCTAGTATCAGAAGTGTTATGACTAAGGCCAGGATCCAGCTATGAGTCTGTCATTTGCTTCTCCAAGGAAGATTTTTCAATAGGCACTGCAACTCAGTTTAATATATAAAATTTGAATTCTGATACTACCCTCTGGCACAGGGTAAGTACTTGGTAACATTTATAATAATGATAGTTATAATGTTAACAGTGAATGGCACCAGATGTTACCTGCAAAATTAGACCTCGGTCCTTGAGTGTGACTAAGAATTCAGAGCCAAGAACTGAATGACAAGTGAAAGTTTATTTAGAAAGTCACAGAGGTAGAAGAAGTGAGCCAGCGGGACTGCATGGATGAGACAATAAGTTACAGAGGCAAAAGAAGGGTCCTTGGAGCTTAGGAGAAAGAAGCAAACACATTTTGAGGGAAGAAAGGCATGGGCATGCTCAAGAGAGAGAGAGCACGAACTTGAGGAAAGAAGGGTGAGGTAGAGGTGCAGACGAGATAGAGCACTCACTAGGTCCTTCATCTGAAGGGTTTTTATCTGGAGGTCTCAGGGGAGGATCTCAATAGCATATTCATCAGCTTTCCATGTGTATCCTTTCAGGGTCATGGTCTCTTCTGATTGACTGGTGCTAGAGTAGGCAGTCATCAGTCATTGAAGCTGGTCCTGAGGTCAGTGATGGCATTGCTCCATCTGATTTTGCTGCTTTTCTGGACTTAGAGTTGAAACACAATTAAGGCCTAGATGTTATCCGTAATTTAACCAAACTCTGTCTTTGTGATCAACAGACCTAAGGCTTTGTTTCTAAGATTATTTGATAGAGGCCAGCACCCGATTGCCCTGAGATATTAATACTTAAGGCAGTGGTTGTGCATGAGCTTATATGGAAGTCATATGAGGCTATTCTTTTTGCCCTCTTATTCCTCTTCTAAGGGGGTCTACCATATGATTAAGCAACATGCCAGAGAAAGAAAGGTCAAGGGAAGGTCTGAACCTCATGAGCAGTGATATGAAAGGTCAGAGGATCTAAACATGACCAGCGATACACTAGGGGTATAAAGGTCCCTCTCACCCTACAACACTTGTTTTCCCAATTTTTCCCATAGCTAGGCACCTGGGGCTTTCCTCATTGGTGACCCTTTGTACCTAACCTATCGTTCTTACTCTGCTCATATCTGTCTGATTGCCTATTGTATCAATAATAGTCGCCACCTTCATAACATAACTAAAGACAACACCTATATACTGACTGTATCTGACCTGATCAACAAGAACTATACACTGTGACAAAACCCCTGAAGACCATGAGAAAATGAATTCCTACTACACACTTCAAACTCAAAGCCTCCCTGTTCAAACTGCTGACGAGTTCTGTGATGCCTGCCTGCTTCTCCTCTGCATGGAACTGTTGGGACTCAGCCATCATGTCATACATTCCCATGTGATGTATTGTTTCCATCAGAGCACTCATCCTAATTTTTAATACGGTTTGTCAGAGCAGGGCTAGATCCACTTTGATTCTCCATTATTCCCAAGCACAGTGCCTCAGGAAGAGTATATTTATAACAGATGCTTAATGAGCATGTATTGAATGAATAAATGAAAGGACAAAAGAATGAATGATTGGTTAAATGCTCTTCCCTGGAAGCATTTCAGAGAGATGAGAGTGATCCAGGAAATTCTCCAGCCAGTTGAGTTAAATTCTGTTTATCACAGAATGTGTGGCTTGGCAAATGTGGTTAATCAGAAAGAAAAGAACAACATTGGAATATGTGCTAGTGCGAAGTAGTGATGAGTTTATTTTTCTTTTAATGAAAATCAGCCCAGCCAGGGATCCTGGGGAGCCCCCAGCTTATATGATAAAGCCACAAGATAACTGCAAGAATAGCAGATTGGGTAGGCCCAGTCCCACAGAAGGCCCAATCCAACCCACCAGCCTAATTACAGCACTCACAGTCCCCAGTGCTGTTCACTGTTTGTCACCAGAGGCAATGGCCAGATCAATTTAGGGACACGAAAAACAAAACAGCATTTTTGCCAAAGTCCTTGAATTTTCAAGCGTTGTGGTTTCTATTCAGACCATTGGTAAAGGATTACAGAATTCTATTACCTTTGTGGTTTCAATCTGCAGTGAGTCCAATAGAAAGAGAAACCTCAAGCCTTGCCATCTGAAACGGGAGTGATTCCTGTGCCTGGGTCGATGGGCAGGGAGGATGAGGCTTCTGCTGCAAACACTAATCTTCCATGCAGCCTAGAAAGCCTGAGCCAGGACCTCTAAAATTCCTTCCTCCACTTATTGGCCTGAAAAAAAAGAAAGAAGGGTTCACCATGGAGACCCTCTCCAAAGGAAGCTGTGTGATTTAATGAACCTTGGAATAGGTTTCACTTTTCACGCCTGCAAATGGTCCTTGGGTGTTTGTCCTGTGCCTCAGGACTTGGCACATTTCTTCTAATACCAAATAAATTAGAGCATCCCTCCCATGGATCTTGGGATCTGAGGGTCTTTTCCATCAGGGTTCATTTTCTTTAAAATTCCTATCCTGTTTATCTGATAAGACTATGGATGGGGCCTCTTTGCTGGACTGTTACTATTCCCAATATCTGAAAATAGAAGGTTTCTTCAAAAGTAGACTCAATATATGTCAATCCTGGATAACTTCTGCCAACACCATCATATAAGAGAGGAAGGAAAAAGCATTTAATCTGGCTTCTGTTCATTGCTGCTCAACAAGTGTGTTGGTCCATGATGATATATCTCCTAGATTTCTTTCTCTCCCTTTGACCTTGTTAAACACTTGTTGGTTCACCAAAAGGGTCTTTAATTTCACAAATGTGTTCAGGAGCCTCATTCAGAACCACATTTCGTGGTTGTTGATCAAATCTGAGATTAATAAGAAATGGTTAAGTAAATGATGGGAAATCTATTTTGTGATTCCATTTTGAAGACTTTTAATGGCATAGTAAATATGTATGTTAGGTAAAAAGAAATCAGAATAAAATTGTATATATAGTATGATCTCAACCATATTCATATAAAAGAGAAAGCATCAATACATTATAATAAGATTATGATGAATTTTTATTCTCTGAAGTGTTTTCTTTTTGTATTTTTTAATTTTCCACAGTAAGCTTGCATAACTTTATTAGAAAATATTTTCCTTATTATCTCCTAAAGCACAGGACAAATGAATCTCAAAGTAGTAGAATTTCTATTTAACATACTTTGAGAATTTAAGCAGTCTTAAAATACAAAAACATGAATAGACAAATATTCATGTAAATGTAAATAATATGTATACTAATATATTAGTAGTATGTTAAATATTTCAAAATATATAAATATAATATATAAATAAATACATTTAAATATATTTATATAATATATCAACATATTTTAAACACATTATCTCACCAACTGAAACTCTTTGCCCAAAAGTAATCATTGTTAATTTGAATTATAAAGTTTTCTATATATTTAAATGTGTGTATATGTTTTATATTTGTACATATATGGATTTGGGATTCTTAACATTTATGGGATCATATTATATGTATTTCTCCATAACTTTTTTCCCTCAATTAGTAATATATGTTAGAAATTGAACTTGTATTTCCATAGAGATTTATCTCATTTATTTTTAACTGCCCTATGATTATATACCATTGATACACCCTAATGTATTCATCCATTCCCTTACTGATGCACATGGGCCAAGTTCCAAGTTATTACTATTCATTCTTGAGTGTACAATTAATTTTATGTTCAAGTTCATAACATATTACAGACATCTTTTTCAATGAACTCCCTTTTACATATACTCTGTGCGTATATGAAAGTATCTCTATCAGATTTCTATAAGTAGAAATTCTCAGTGAAAAGTCACATATATTTCATTTTGAATTGGCACTGCTGAATTTTCCTGCCAAAAAGATTATTTGGATGAACTATTATAACTTTCCATCAATAACATAAACATGTTTTTAGTAAAATGTTTCTTTTCAGATTTAGAATGAGGGCTTTTCTCCCAGATTTTGCCTGATTAGTCTGATTTGAAGATCATCAAAACAATCATTGAAACAAAGCAAATATAGAAACCATCATCAATTTCTTGAAGCAAGATGATGTTACAGTAGACTTTAGTCTTTAGAAAACAGAGCTATTCTGAGAATAACTAAGGAATTGTTACCTTTTGAAAAGTTACAATACAATAATCAAACATCAGTTTTACCAGTCATGATTTAATAGCTCTTAAATGATGCAGAAAATAACTTTTTATTTTATAATGCCTCAAAGGAAAATGTAGCTTCTTGTATTTCCTCATTATGTATGTTTTGAATAAATGGGCAGAATCCATCATCCTGATGATTAAAAGCAGCTGAGAGATGTTGCAGCCAGGATATCTCTGCACCTAAAATAGAGCAGTCACCGGAGCCTGAAAAAGCATGGTTAAGTGAGGAGGCTGTGCACTGGCTTCATTTCCCAGTGCTTCTCCAGTTAGCAGGCACAGCATTTCTCTGCTCTTATACATGGTAGACTTCCTCACAGTGCTGGCAATGTCCTTTATGCACATTTCTTCACCTCCCATTCACTTCTGACATTTTTTAAATATTATTCTCTCATGCAATAAATTGAGCATAAGAAACTAATAAAATAGACACCCAGATGCCTACTATCCAGTTTTAGAAAACTCATTATTTTGAATAATTTGCTTCAATCTTTTTTTTAAAGAAATAAGATGTTACTGTTGAATGATTAATTCTCAATCTATTCTTCTCTCAGACTCCCCACCGAGAGGTAACCTGCATCCTGAAGTTATCATAGTACTATTCATGTTTTATATTTTCACAGCATAGATATAAAACTCCACTTGCAATACACAGCATTATTTTTGCATTTTTTAATTTACAAAAATAGAATCATGCTATAGATATTCTGAACTCTGATAATTTTTACTCAAAATTTTTCCAGATAATTGTTTATCCAGTGTCCATAGAGATAGTCAATTCTTTCACATTATCAAAGAGATAGAGTCAATAATTTCACATTAACTGTTGAGTTTTACTCAAGTGCATGGTCATACAAATATATAATTATTATGTATTTGATTCACATTTAATTGGCTTCCAAAATGTTTCCATTACAAGCTTTATAAGTTATATTGCTACTCTGATAGGAATACACACACACACACACACACACACACACACACACACGGGGCCCAGTGAACAAAATTTGTGCACTTGGTGGGGAGGTCCCTCAATCTATTCTGCCCCCTTTCACAGAGTGGGAGATGTTCTACTGGAACATCCCATGGGAGCGGACCTTAGCCACAGTCTGGCCTCCCTCTGTGGGAAGAGACTGGGCTGATCAGGGGAAGGTGTCAGCCTCATCACCCCGCTGCTATAGCCACTGCCAGCCACCACAGCCCCCAAGGTGTTTTCATCAACACGGACTCCAGTCCCTTCACCATGAAAAGACGACAACTTTCTTTAGGCATTTTCAAGATGTCTCTTTCATAGGATATGACATTTCTTTCTTTCTTTTTTTTATATCCTCTCCTGAGGATATGTTTCCATTAATTTTTAGAGAATGTGGGAGAGACAGAGAGAAACATCAATATGAGAGGGACACTTTGATTGGTTGCCTCCTGCATGAGCCTTGATGTGGGCCCTGGCCAGGGAGGAGCCTGTAACATAGGTACATGCCCTTGATCAGAATCGAACCCGGATGCTGCGGTCGGCAGGCTGAGGCTCTATTCTCTGAGCCAAATTGGCTAGGACAGGATATGACATTTCTTAGCCCTCCAGCAGCAGACCTTTGTTCTTTCCTCCAGGAGTGTGTTGGAAAAACCCTAGATCATCTTCTTGGATTCTTATCACCCAAGTTACCAAGAACACTGCAAGTGGTGGCGTACAGGAGCTTAGCCAATGAGCGGTCAGAAAAGGTGTTTATGCTCGAACTGGTACAGCTCAGAGGATAGAGCATCAGCCTGCAAACTGAAGGGTCCCAGGTTTGATTCCTGGTAAGGGCATGTACCTTGATTAGGGGACATCCCCAGTGGGGAGTGTACAGGAGGCAACTGATCAATGTTTCTCTCTCATTGATGTTTCTGACTGTCTATCCCTCTCCCCTCTTCTCTGTAAAAAATCAATAAAATATATATTTTTTTAAAAAGAAAACAAAGGAGAATCCAAGATGGCGACATAGGTAAACACTTACACTGCTGCCTCACACAACAATTTCAAAACTACAACTAAAAGACAGAACGAACATCATCCAGAACCACAGGAAAGCTGGCTGAGTGGAAATTCTACAACTAGAAGGAAAGAGAGGGGCTCACAGAGACCCAGAGGAGCTGCAAAAAGCTAAGGTGCAGAGACAAGCACATGAAGAGAGCCGGTGCCAGAGTACCTGGCTGGCTTTCTCTGGCGGGAGGGAGATGGAGACTCTCATCGGCATTGAAACCCTTATCATACGACACTAAACCCCAGATCCAGCCGAAACTCATATGGGGGGAATTTGGACTGTGAAAAGGGAGAAGTGCACGGAAATTTAGGGGAGTCGCAAAAGATCAGAAGTCTGGTGGCGCGCACAGCACTGCGCGCAGAAGACCAACTGCTGATTGTGCCACTGGCTTTTGCGAGTGGGCGGGAGACAGACCCTCCCAACTGTGCCATTTCTAACTCCACTAAATCCCAGTTTTGGGCAAAATCCTGGGGACCCAGACTCATATGGTCCGGGAAAGCAGGGGAGCCAGAAAGGCAGCGGTCTAGAGGCACTGTGAGAGTGTGCGCACAGGGACTGCTCCAGCAATTACCCAGTCACGTGGGACTCAGGGGCTGTGGAGGGCGGGGCCAACTGGAAGGCAAGGCGGTCTGTTAAGCCCTGAGACTCCACCCATCCCAAGCCCACCTGAGAGGCTTTTGCAGTTTTGCAAATCTGGTATCATAAGGCTGAATCCAACACAGAAGTTCTCCCCGCATAGTGAAAATGCTGAGACAAGGGAAGGGGTCACAAACAAAAGAAATGGAGGAAGACAAATGACTGGATATTGAGTTCAAAACCATGGTTATAAGGTTTTTCAAGAATATCCTAGAAAAGATGGATAAAGTTAGCGAGACCCCAGAGGACATGAAAAAGAACCAACTAGAGATGGAAAAGATCCAACTAGAGATGGAAAAGGACCAACTAGAGATGGAAAAGGACGAACTAGAAATTAAACATACACTGACTGAAATAAAAAAATATTATACAGAGACCTAACAGCAGACTAGAGAAAGGCAAGAATCAAGTAAAAAATTTGAAATATAAAGAAGCAGAAGACACTCAACTGGATAAGCAAGAAGAAAAAAGAATCCAAAAATGTGAAGATAATGTAAGGAGCCTCTGGGACAGCCTCAAGCGTACCAACATCAGATTTGTTGGGGTGCCAGAGGAAGAGAGAGAGCAAGATACTGAAAACCTATTTAAAGAAATAATGACTGAAAACTTCCCACATCTGGTAAAAGAAATAGACTTACAAGTCCAGGAAGCACACAGAACCCCATATAAAAGGAATCCAAAGAGGACTACACCGAGACACATCATAATTAAAATACCAAGAACAAAAGACAAAGAGAGAATATTAAAAGCAGCAAGAGAAAAACAGTTCATTACCTACAAGGGAGCACCCATTCGACTGTCAGCTGATTTCTCAACAGAAACGATGCAGGCCAGACGGGAGTGGCAAGAAATATCAACGTGATGAATAGCAAGAACCTACAACCAAAAATAGTCTATCCAGCAAAGCTATCATTCAGAATTGAAGGGCAGATAAAGAGCTTCACAGATAAGAAAAAGCTAGAGGAGTTCATCAACTCCAAACCAGTATTATATGAAATGCTGAAAGGTACTCTTTTAGAAGAGGAAGAAGAAAAAGGTAAAAGATAACAAATTATGAACAACAAATACCTATCTATCAACAAGTGAATCTAAAAATTAAGTGAATTAAAAATTTGATGAACAGAATAAACTGGTGAATATAATAGAATCAGGAGCACAGAAAGGGAGTGGACTGATAATTCTCAGGGGGAAAGGGGTGAGGGGTGTACAGGGAGAGACTGGACAAAGATCATACACTATGGATGAGGTCAATGGGAGGGAGGTAAGTTTAGAGGGAGGGGTGGGAGCTGGGTGGAAGGAGCTATGGAGGGAAAAAAAGATAAACAAATGTAATAATCTGAATAATAAAGATTTAATTAAAAAAAGAAAAGAAAAGGTGTTTCCTCTGTAGCTCATGTGCAGAGGACCCCCTGAGTTGTGTCCACTGGGCTAGGGGCATATCCCCACAGCCCAGAGGGGCAAGCCCCCTAGGCCAGTAGCCAGCCCTGCATTGTGGGCACCAGGCTGGGGGATGTGTGGACCCAGGCTGGGAGGCATGGGGACCTGGGCTTGGGAGCTTGCAAACCTGAGCCACGTGGTGGCCACCGAGTCCACACGTCCCCCCAGCCCTCTATTGTGGGCTCTGGGCATGGGGCGTGGACCTGGGCCACCACTTGGTGATGGATGTTCCCGCCCCACCCCTAGCCGCTTGGTGCCTACAAGCAGCCCTACAGGCTAGGAGCAGCCTGGGTCCCAAAGATGTTCACAAGACCCAGGCTGCTCAGAGCCTGTGTATGCAAATTAACAGCCATCTGTTGGGTTAATTTGCATACTTTCTCTGATTGACTGGTGGATGTAGTGAAGGGACAGCCAATTTGCATGTTTCTCTTTTCTTAGTGTGTGTGTGTGTATATATATATATATATATATACATATATATATATATATATATATATTCCATATTCCATACGAATATATCATATTATTACAGTTTTTAAGTGGCATCCATTAATTTTGTAGAAATGACACTAACTTTCCAGTGCTAACAGTTTATAAGTTCTTTTTGAATTATCTGTATGAACTATTATAATGTCTTCAAATAATAATATTAGTTCTTCCATACCAATCTTTTTTAATTAAGTTAACATTGGTTAAAAAAAAAGTATGTAAGTTTCAGGTGTATAACATTATAATTCAATATCAATACACATTATAACATCCACTTTCAATCTCTCTATATATAATTGACCTCCATTACTCATTTCACCCTTCTCCCAGCCCTCTTCCCCTAGGGTAAACTCCAATTGGTTGTCCCTATCTATGAATTTGTTTTTGTTTTGTTTTGTTTGCTCATTTGTTTCAGCTTTGTTTTATATTTCACATGTGAGTGAAATCATATGGTTTGTGTCCTTTTCTGTCTGACTTAGTTCACTTAGCATAACACCCACAAAATCCATCCATGTTATCACATATGACAATATTTCATCTATTTTATGGCTGAGTAGTAGTCTATTTTATATAAATACCACATCTTCATTCATTCATCAGTCTATGGGCATTTGGGCTCTTTCTATAAGTTGGCTATTATAAATAACTAGAGGCCCAGTGCATGAAAATTCATGCACTGGAGAGGATGTCTCTCAGCCTGGCCTGCCCCCTCTCACGGTCTGGGAGGCCTCAGGGGCGGGAGGCAATCCAGTGATCAGGGAAAGGCGATACCCCCATTACACCTCTGCTGCTGCCACTGCTGGCAGCGCAAGCTTCAGCCAGCCCTGGTTACCTGAGCCTCGGGCACACCTGGGTGGCTGGGCAGCCACTATCTGATGCTTGCCTTCACCTCAGGCATCAGCTGGGCTGCCACCACCCAAGGTTTGCCTGTGCCTCCGGAATCAACTGGGCAGTGGCCATCTGAGGCTTGCCTGTGCCTCAGGCTGGCCCTGGATGGATGGGGGGCTGAGGGTCTGGTGGACTCCAGAGGAAGGCACACAGAGCGGGACTGAGGGGACTGGGCACCACCATCTTTGAGGGCATGGCAGTTAATTAGCATATTCCTTCCTTATTGGCTGTGGGTGCTGCCATCTTTGTGAAAGTGTGATGGTCAATTAGAATATTCCCTCTTTATTAGATAAGATGCTGCAATAAACATATGGGTGTATGCATCTTTTTGAATAAGTGTTTTCATATGATTTAAATAGATTCCAGAAGAGGAATTACTGGATCAAATAGCCTTTCAATTCTCAGGTGTGTGTTTTTGAGGAACCTCCACACTGTTTTCCATAGTGGCTACACCACTTTGTAATCCCATCAACAGTGTACAAGGGTTCCTCTTTCTCCACATACTCTCCAACACTTATTTCTGGTCTTTTTGATGACAAGACATTCTAACATGTGTGACATGGTCTCTCATTGTGATTTTGACTTGTACTAGTATTTCTTAATTAGTGATGCTGAACATCTTTTTATGTACCTGTTAGTCATTTTAATTTCTTCCTTGGAAAAATGTCTATTAATATGCATTTTTTTAAAAATCAGGCTGTTCTTTTCTTTATTTTTCTTATATGCATATGAGTTCTTTATATATTTTGGGTACTAATCCTTATCAGAAATGCCACTTTCAAATATCTTCTCCAATTTATTTATTTGTGTTTTTGTTGTTGATGATGGTTTCCTTTTGCTATGTAAAGGCTTTTTAGTTTGATGTAGTTCCTTTTGTTTATTTTTACTTTTGTTTCTCTTGCCATTGGAGTCTCTTGCTATGTAAAGGCTTTTTAGTTTGATGTAGTTCCTTTTGTTTATTTTTACTTTTGTTTCTCTTGCCATTGGAGTCATATTAATCTGATGTCCAGAAGCTTAGCCTCCATTTTTTTTCCATGTAGTTTATGTTTTCAAGTCTTATACTCAAGTCTTTAACCTATTTTGAGTTCATTTTTGTGTATCGTATAAGATAGTGGTCTACTTTTACTTAGCAGGTGGCTGTCCAATTTTCCTACCACTATTTATTGAAGACACAGTTTTTCTCTATTGTATATTCTGATTCTTTGTTGTAAATTAGTTGTCCATATGTGAATGGGTTTATTTCTGGGGTCTCAATCCTGTTCCATTGGTCTGTGTGTCTCTTTTTCTGCTAATATCATACTGTTTTGATTACTAGAGGTTTGTAGCATAGTTTGAAATTGGGGAGTGTGATACCTCCATCTTTGTCCTTTATTCTCAGGATGTCTTTGACTCTTTTGGTTTAATACAAATTTTAGGATTTTTTTTTGTTTTATTTTTCTGAAAAAACACCATTAGGATTTTGATAGGAGTTGCACTGAATCTGCAGATTGCTATAGATAACATGAATATTTTAAGAATGTTATTTTTTTCAATCTATAAACATAGAATATATTTCCATTTATTTGTGTCTTCTTCAATTTCTTTCAACAATATCTAATAGTTTTCATTATACAAGTCTTTCACCTTCTTTGTTAAATTTATTCCTAGGTATATTATTGTTTTTATTGAAACTATAAATGGGGCTTTTCTCTTTCTGATAGTGCATTAAAATGCAACAGATTTTTGCATATTGATTTTGTATGCTAAAACTTTACCGTATTCTGATAGTTTTTGTGAAGTCTTTCAGGGTTTTTTTATATGTAAACTTATGTCATGTACAAACAGTGACAGTTTTATTTCTCCCTTTCCAATTTGGATGCCTTTTATTTTTTTACTAGAGGCCCGGTGCACAAATATGTGCATGGATGGTGTCTGGCCAGTCAGCCATGGGGAGGGGACACTGGAGGTTGGCTGGCCAACCCCACCCTCAATTCGGGTGTGTGAGGGGCAATCAATGGCGAGGCTGGCCAGGGGAAGAGTCCAAGGTGGTTGGTGGGATGGCTCCACCTCCTGGTCGAACTATAGTCGAACTCCTAGTGGAGGGAACAATTTGCATATTACCATTTTATTATATGGGACTTCTTTTTCTTGCCTAAAGGCTCTGGCTAGGACTTCCAATACTTTATTGAATAAAAATGGTAAGAGTGGGCATTATCTTGTTCCTCCTCTTAGATAAAAAGCTTTCAGTTTCTCACTGTTGATTATGATGTTAGTTGTCTGTTTGATATACACTGAGGGGCCAGATTATTAAGATCTCTGAATGCATAATAATCTGGCCACTCGGTGTCTATTCTATATAATAAAAGGCTAACCTGCAAATTGTCCCCTCAACCAGGAGTTTGACCAGCAGGCAGGCCAGCCAACCGCCCATGTCCCCTCCCTCTGGCCAGACTGGCTGGACCCCACCCATGCATGAATTCATGTACCAGGTTATACACACACACACACACACACTGAATAGCCAGATTATTATGAGTTCAGAGATCATAATAATCTGGCCACTCAGTGAATATGGCTTTTATTATATTGAGGTATTTTGCTTCTATACCAATTTTGTCAAGAGATTTTATCATGAATAGATGTTATATCTTGTAATCTTTTCCTGCATCTATTGAAATGATATAATTTTTATTCTTCATTTTGCTGATGTGGTATATCTCATTGATTGACTTGTGGATGTTGAACATCTTTGCTTATCTGGAATAAATCTCATTTGTTTGTTATGTATTATCCTTGTAATGTATTGATGTCTTGGGTTTGTTCATATTTTGTTGAGAATTTTTACATCTATGTTTTCAGTAACATTGGCCTGTAACTTTATTCTTGTGTTCTTGTTTGGTTCAGTGTCAAGGGAATATTTGCATCATAAAATGAATTAGGAAGCATACATTATTCTTTTTTTTCTTAATAACAATATTATTTATTGATAAAATTAAATTCCTTACAATTTACCTTACAATGTCCATAAAATTAAATCATGACAATGACTAACAAATAGCCCTGCATCTCCTTGGAAAGTCTGAGTAAGTCAGGTTTGTATGTTGTTGTTTTTAATTTTAGGCACGATTCCAGGTTCTCATCAATAAGACAGCTTCTCCATTTACTCTTGATAAAGTTCATTGCTGGAAACCAAACATTGTCTCACTAATAGAAAGATGTGGACAGGAGACCAGAAGGCTGGTCAACCTTAATTGCTCTGAAAGGTAAGAGCTAATCACTCACTTTTTAGTTGAAATATTGTTAGCTGAAGCAGCCTCTACCTGTTTGTCTCATGTAAATTTCTGTTCTTGGAATTTCCTGCCCAAAGGTCATGAGTGTATCCCATAGTCTTAATAAAGGGGAGAGCAAGGCCAAAGGAAGGCAGTAGTTTTTCCACTGGCCCCCCAATATTCCCAAAACATTATTCTTAAACCTTTTTGAAGAATTTGAGAAAGATATGTATTAAATATTCTTTGAATATTTGGTAGAATTCACCAGTAAAGTCATCTGGTCCTGCACTTTTCTTTTGGGAAAGGTTTTTGGTTACTAAATTCAACTTCCATACTAGTGATAGGTTAAATCAGATTTTCTGTTTTTCATGATTCAATCTAGAAAGGTTGTATGATTCTAAGAATTTACCTGTTTTTTCTAGATTGTCCAATTTGGTAGACTATAAACTTTTATATTATTCTTTCATGATCCTTTGTATTTCCATGGCATGCAATGAAATTTATTTTTTTCTGATTTTATTTATTTGAGTCTTTCCTCTTTTTTTCTTGGCGATTCTATCTCAAGGTTTATCAATTTTGTTTACCTTTTCAAAGAACTAGTTCTTGGTTCCATTAATCTTTTATATTGTCCTTTTCATTCCTATTTTATTTATTTTCACTCTGATTTTTATTATTTTCTTTCTTCTAGTGATTTGGGGCTTTGTATGTTCTTTTATATCTATATCCTTAAGGTGTAAGGTTAGTTTGTTTATTTGAGATTTTTCTTGTTTCTTCAGGTAGGCCTGCATTGCTATAAACTTCCCTCTTAGTGTTGCTTTTGCTCAATCCCAAAGATTTTGGTATGACGTATTTTATTTGTAGCTTTTCTTTTTCCATTGACAAAATAGTTGCTAAGTAGCATGTTGTTTAATTTCCCCATATTTGTGATTTTCCCAGCTTTTTTCTTGTAGTTGATTTCTAACTGCATACTGTTGTGGTCAGAAAAGATGCTTGGTATGATTTTAATATTCTTAACTTTATTGTAATTTGTTTTGTGTCCCAGCATATGGTCTATCCTTGCAAATGTTCCATGTGCACTTATGAGTAATATGTAGTCTGTTGCTTTTGAATGAAATGTTCCATATAAATCTATTGAGTCCATGTGGTCTAATGAGTCATTTAAGGCCAATGTTTCCTTGTTGACTCTGTTTAGATGACCTATCCATTGCTGTAAGTGGGGTGTCAAAGAATCCTCCTATTATTGGGTAGCTGTTATCTTTTAATAATTGCTTATGTATTTTGGTGCTCTTAAGTTGGGTGCAAAAATATATTAATAAATATTTTATCTTCTTAATGATTGTCCCATTTATCATTATACTAGAGGCTCAGTGTGTACTGGATTGTGGGAGGGGGGGTCCCTCATCCTGGCCTTCCCCCTCTCACAGTCCAGGAGCCCTCAGGAAAAGGAGGTGACCTGGTAATCAGGGGAAGGTGATGCCTCCATCACACCTCTGCTGCTGCCACTGCCGGCAGTGCAAGCCTCAGCTGGCCCTACTTATCTGAGCCTCAAGTGGCCCTGGGCAGCTGGGCAGCTGCCATCCGAGGTTTGACCACACTTTGGGCCAATTCTGGGCATCTGGGGGGTTGAGGGGACTGGTGGACTCTAGAGGCAGGTGCCCCACTTGGTGGACCCACTTGGTGGTGGGCCTGGAAGTGTCATGCACCTGCTGCCCCAGTGGGACTAAGGCGGGTGCTGCCATCTTGCGGCTGTGGGCACTGCCATCTTTGAGGGAGGGGCAGTCAGCATATTCTCTCCTTATTGGCTGTGGGCACTGCCAGCTTTGTGAGGGTGTGATGGCCAATTAGCATATTCCCTCTTTATTAGATAGAATAATGTGCACCTTTGAACAATTGAACAGAAAATTGAACAGAATGAAGTTATATATTCCAGGCTAATTCTTATTTACTCATGACGTTTTGAGGATCAATTCTAAAGCAGAAGGGATACTCCCCAGTGTTGGGTCATGATCAACCATTTACCTCAGATCCTGAACAGAGACGGCAGATGTCAAACTGGAAGTAGGAAGAAAGAATCTTAAATGGTTCTTTCAGCTTTCTTTTCCAGAGAAATGATTGGGATAATATTCATTATTAACTTCAATAAGAATGAGCTTGCCCACCAAAAAAGGCAGATTGCCTTTTATCCATCAATATTGCATAACCACCAGTAAAACACATGCTTACAATTGGAGTGTGAATAAGAGAGAGGTGGGGTGAATATGTTCTCCACATAGCTGAAACACAAAGCTTGGCCTGAGTTCTGAGGCTTGGTGCTGAATATCTTCCATTTGTCCTTTCAGATTCACTTTCTGCCCTGCTACAAACTCAGGAGGTTGACATATGTGGATTTGATTAAGGGATTCCGTTGATATCTGACTTTCCATTAACTTCAGACAATGGAAGGCTCTAGCAAGAGGGGAGATGGCAGAAGAGTAAAATCAGAGTATCATTCCTCTAGCTCCACTTTTGATGATTCTGTCATTGGCTTCTCCCTCTACTGAAGACAACTACTACTATTGGGCAGACTTATCCAGACAGTTTTTTTCTGGCTTGATTCTAGCAACCTTGCCTTCTCTTGCCCCTTCAGACCTTAGGATAGTACTACTTTTATATTTTCTTGCCTTCTCCAAATCCTGCCCATACCTTTATTAAATTCTCCAAATAGCCCAAGTATACTGTGTTAGACTCTGACTGCTGCAGATGTTGTATGTTGCCAAGCCATTCTGTTCCTATCTCCTCATGACCAAAGGTACTTCCAATGCATGTGGTAAAAGAGACAGGAAGGAGGAGATGTACTTTAAACATCCCTAAGGGGGATCAAGCAGGTAGATCATTTCAGGTAATAGATTTCAACATTTAGGTCTTCTTCCCATGGGGACTCCATAAGTTTGCCACCATCTCTCTCCTCTGACAAGTGGTACCCAACTGCATATGGCAAGCAAATCATAAACTCAGCCACTAAATCTGCAGAGGCAGGGGAAAAAGTGGGTGATAAGACATAGAGCCAAAACAGAGAAATAAGGGAACTCAAGCAATCAATCACTTTCAGAACAGATAGAAGGGAACTGAGCTCGAAAAGTTCCTTGCCATTTTCTTTCCACTGTTCCTGAATTTACTTTTGTGGATATGGTGCATTTAATGGGCTAAAGAAATGGGGCAATGTTTTCCCAGAATTTTCCAATTTTCTTCTTACAAATCCAAGATATTTTTCTCAAGCTTCCTCTTAGTGGTTTCACACTGAGTTGTGGGGGACCCTAGGTTCTATAGAGATACTGCAGGGGCTTATTTGGGGTTGAGGGAGCGGTGTAGGTGAGGTTCCAGGTCAGTGGCAGCCCCCAGACCTGTCAACTCAAATTGCTCTTCATTTTCCAAATTAGGTTGCATAGGTTTAATATTTTAAAGGCAAGAGGGAGGAGTCTGTCACTTTAAAAGAGGAAAAAAAGAAGAAGAAATGAGGATCACTGTTCCTCTTCTCTTTGATTCTCTCAGTCTCTTTAGTGCTTGCAGTTTCCTTTGGCTAAGGAGAATCTCATGATGTTTTTCCCCCCTATTTCACTGCAGCTCACAGAATAGAGGTGGAGCTGCAAAATTACTCTAAAGCTGAGCATCTCAAAGTTGAAGCAACATTAGCAGTCATCTCTTATAATCTTTTTTGTTATAATATTCCTCATAAGGGAACAATCAGTCTCTGTTTGAATACTTCCAAGGGCAGGGATTTCTCTATCTAATAAGAGCAGCCCTTATCATCCAGCAGCTCTAATTATTAACGTATCTGCTGTGAGATGATCCCAAGTTATACTGCTGTATGACTGGGGTGGGTCATTTTGTCTTCTAGACACACACAAAGTGAGTCTACATAGCATATTTCCAACATTTAAAAACTACTACAAGAAGTCTTTTCTCTAACTGAAAATCTCCATTGAAGTTCTTTACTATTCTTACCTGAGTCCTTTTTTATCTGTGTCCACTTTAAGAACTAATGACAAAATTGTATGATTGTGATGTGGTATGACCAAGAGAAATAGCACTAACCTGGATACCAAACTACTATTGGTAGAGCCTAAACTGTTATTTACCTTATTCTGAGCAGCCCATCACACTTAGGGTTCATTTAAAGATTGTGGTAAGTAAACACAAAAATCTGCTTCTAAGTCATCCCTATTCCTCTGTTCCAAGTTGTTAGTTGTTTTTTATTTGTTTGTTTGTTTTGGGGGGGTTGTTTGATTTTGTTGTCTGTGTTTTTTGTCTAAATGTAGGATACCATATTTATCTCTGTTCAATTTCATTCTACCAGTTTCAGAACATCACTATAGTTTGTTGGCATCTCTTTTTTAAATTTTGATTCTACTCTCCAACATAATTTTGTAATGTACCCATAATTAATGAATCAAAAACTTAATACATAGTGATTTACTTCAACTCGCATCCAAATCATGAAGTTACCAATCACTGCCATATTGCACCTAAATAGAGATTAGTCAAATATATAAGAAAATGATTGGCAATACACCTTATTATTGTTGAAGAGGAATAAACATACTTTAAATTTAAACAAGACCCCATTACCATCATGACACCCAAAGGAAAAATTAAAGGTCTCCATTAAAAGAAATAAAGAGTTAGGAAATTAGGAAACATTAGCCAATGAGCTGGTTCTGCTGTGAGGAACAGGCAAAGACAGGAGAAGAAATGTTATTCCCAGGCCCTTGGAGCATGACAGCATCAGTTCAAAGAGCAGAGAACGCTGCCTTGATCCTTTGTAAGCTACAGGAAAACTGGATTGAACCCATAGAATTGACACAAGTGGAGGCAGGAGGAAGCAAAAAGATTTCGCCTCCAGGATAGCATGGAATAGTTTACATATAGCAAGCCAAAATTCACAGTGATGATAACCAACAAGCTTGGTTAGATACAGAAAATGTCATGTTTTACAAGGCACCGGAAGTCATCAGAGGAAATATAAGAAAAAGGAAAGAGGAAATTCTCTAAACTCTGCTACTTTAATTTTTAATACCTATTAATGAGGAACCAGTTCATTTCTGACACTACTGTAGACACTGAAGATACATCAGCAAACAGAATAAAGCTGCATCTTTATAGTGCTTACATTCTAGGGGAGAGAGATAGACAATAAACAAAAACATATGGCAGGGTGCACAGGTATAGGTAGAAAAAGAAAATGGGAAAAGTGGGGTGGAGAGGGTATTGTGTAATGTTTTACAGGATGGTCAGGAAGACTCTTTTAATAAGATGACTTTTGAGTCTCTGAAATCAATAAAAATATTTTTTAAATAATAATAAGTGGTGCTGTGAAAACTGGATATCCACATGTGAAATAATAAAACTGGGTACACCATACACAAAAAATGTGGAGTAAGATTAGATACTGCTAGTGATACTTGCCCCTGCACTATTGTACTACTCTTTGTATAATATGCCCCAATGGGTGTCCATTCATCATTAATTTATTCACATATCAATTTATTTCTTTAGCTAATATTTTTCCTTTTCTTTCCTTTTAATATTTGATTTGTTATAAAAATGTTTATTACATGCAAAAAAACAAAAACTATTACAAATATTCATCCATCAACCATCCAGGTTTAACAGATGTTAACATTTTCCTATATTTGATCCAGATATTTTCTTCAATAAGAAATAAAACATTACATATAATAAACCCTATTTCTCTCTTCCCCATAAAATAGCTGCTATCTTTTAATTAATCTGTCTTTGCAACATGTAGAATTGCTTTGAATATTTAAAAATGTACAGAAATAAGATTCTATAAATATCCTTGTTTTTCTGAACTTCTTATTTTCCATGTTTAGTCATATTACCAGGTATGGAATTGTACATTCATTCATTCATTTTAACAGTGGCTTAGTATTCCATTATATGAATATACCACAGTTTATCCATTCCCAGTTGATGACCTTTTATATAGTTTCCAACATTAAACTATTAAAAATAACATTGGAACAAGCAACTGTATAAAAATGTTCTTGAGCAAATGTTTGGGTTTCCCTAGGGTAATTACCTAGAAGAAAATTACTTAGTGGCAGGGTATGGTTATAATCAGTTTTTCTAGATAATGTGAAATTGCTTTCCAAAATGTTTGTGGGTATTTTCACTCTCACCAGTACTATATGACTTATGACTCCTTGTTTTCCCACATCCCTGCCAGCATGTGTGTTGTAAGACTTTAAAATTTTTTAATACCATTGGTACAAAATATTATTTTCTTGATGTTTTAATGCATTTATTAGCTATTCAGTTGTCTTTGTAAATTTCCTATTCCATATGTTTATAACCTTTGCCCATTTTTTTTTCTTTTGGCTTTTAATTCTTGTTATTGCTTTGAAGAATATCTTTGTATATGCTAGAAACTAATTCTTTTTTTATTTTAAGACTAGAGGCCTGGTGTACAAATCGTGCATGGGTTGGGCCCAGTTGGCTGGGCTGCCGAGGGCGAGGGGCCATGGGAGGTTGGCCGGCTGGCCCACTTGCTGGTCCAACTCCTAGTTGAACTTCCAATCAAAGGGACAATTTGCATATTAGGCTTTTATTATATAGGACTAGGGGCCCAGTGCACGAAATTCGTGCACAGGGGGAGGGTGTCCTTCAGACCAGCCTGCTCCCTGAAGGATTTCCAACTACCTGTTTAGACCCCATCCAGATAGGCTCGAGCCTAAACAGGCAGTCAGACATCCCTCTCACAATCCAGGACTGCTGGCTCCCAACTGCTCACCCACCTGCCTTCCTGATTGCCCCTAATTGCTTCTGCCTACCAGCCTGATCACCCCCTAATCATTCCCCTGCCATCCTGTTTGCCCCTAACTGCCCTCCCCTGCAGCCTGGTCACCCTCAACTTCCCTCCTCTGCTGGCCTGATTGCCCACAACTGCCCTCCCTTGCAGGGTTGGTCCCTGCCAACTGCCATCCCCTGCTGGCCATCTTGTGGTGGCCATCTTGTGTCTGCATGGGGGCAGGATCTTTTGACCACATGGGAGCAGTCATCTGTGTGTTAGAGTGATGGTCAATCTACATATTACTCTTTTATTAGATAGGATAGAGGCCTGCTGCATGAGTGGGGGCCAGCTGGTTTGCCCTGAAGGGTATCCTGGATCAGGGTGGGTGTTTCCTTGGGGAATGGGGTGGCCTGGGCGAGGGGCCTGTGGTGGTTTGCAGGCCTGCCATGCCCCCTGGAAACCCAAATAGTGGCTCTAGTATCTGGGATTTATTTATCTTCTACAATTGAAACTTTGTAGCCTGCAGTAGAGCCAAGCCTTCTGCTTTGGCGGCAGCCATTGAAACTTTGTTGTCTGAAACTGAGGCCTGGGCCAACCAGGGTGTGTGGAAAGCTTTGCTTTCTCCATCATCAGGGGCAACCCAAGCCTCCCTCCTGCTCTCTCTGTGGTCGTAGCCACCTTGGTTGGGTTAATTTGCATATTTGCTCTGATTGGCTGGTGGGCATGGCTGGTGGGCGTGTCTGGTGGGTGTAGCAGAAATACGGTCAATTTGCATATTACTCTTTTATTTGATAGGATTAGAAATATCTTCTACTTTGTGGTTTGTCTTGTAATTGTTATGTTTGTTTTTTCACCCAAAAGTTATTACCTTTATTATAATTAAATTTATTGATCTTTCCCTTTGTGGTTGGTACTTTTAGTGGTTGATACTTTTTCTTCCTTACTCTGATGTTATAAAGATATATTTCTGTACATTATTCTAAAAGTTTTACAGCATTGCTTTGCCTCAACTTCTAAGTTTTTAATCTACATGAGATTTATTTTTGTATAGAACACTAATTTTATTTATTCTATATGTATACTTCATTGTCTTGGAGTTATTTTTTAAATAGCTGATCCTTTCTCCATTGACTGATATTGCCACCACTGTCCTTCACAAAGTTTCCATATAGATGTAGGTCTATTCCATTGGCATGTTGGACTAATTCTGTTTTGATTACTATAACTTTAGAATAACTCTTGACAGATAGAATGGCAAGAAATTTTTCATTCTTTTTCTTCAAAATTGTCTTAACTATTCTTGACTGTTCACTCATTCAGATGAGTTTTATAATCAGTTTGTCAATTTCCACCAAATGTGTCAAGATAGTATAGTGAATAACATTGAATTTACAGGTAAAACTGAGCAAATTATTGATGATATTGAAACCTCCCTACTATGTGTCCAACATATCTTTTTATTTAGATTTTGCTTTTGTTTTTAATATATTTGGTAATAGTTTCCATAAAGTTTTGCCCATCTTTTGTTACTATATTTTTTTTATCTTATACTTTTTGTTTCTGATGTGCCTTGAGTCTTTCAAATTTCCTTCTAAAATTAAAATGTCCAGTTTACTGCCACTGGAATAGAGAAGGAAGGTTATTGATTTTTTTGTGTATTGATTTTTTTGCTATTTTTAAGTGTGCAATTTAGTGTTATTAAGTATTGTACACCCTTTATTTTTATAATCAGGACATGATAGCTAATGCTTTTTTAAAAATTATCTTTATTGCTGAAAATATTACAGATGTCCCCCTTTTTTCCCATTGACTCCCTTCATCCTCCCCACCCCTTGCTTTCACCACATTATAATCTGTGTCCATGGATTGTGTATATATGCTTATAATTCTTAACTTGCAATTTTGTTGCTCTCTATTTATGCTAATATTTTTTCTATTCTAGACTATTTTGAATTTCCTATTTAGAAAATAATATAATTTAGCCCTAATTAATTTTCCCCCTTTTTATCTGTCCTTTGTATTATTTCTCCATGTCTTACTATGCTGGCTGTGAACTCTAATACAAAATAAATAGAGAGACTGAATGGGAGGTACTCGTCATTTTCCTGGTTCTAGAATGCTCTCTTCTATTCCATTCCTAAGTATACAATTTATGTATGTTCTTGAGTTGGGGTGCCTTTAAAACAGTCTAAGCCCATGATTGTCCCTTCTGCTCTTCTTTCTTAATAGTTATTCAAGGTAAAGGATAAGTTCTGATTAGACATCCATTTGATTCTTCAAGTTGTAGAGCTAGTTGCCAGCTAAGCAATATGTTTATTTGGTTCTTATATTTGTGACTTGGGATAATAAATATCAGGCCAGATGAGACTCACACTGTCAATTTCCTTATAAAAGAGAAGACCTTTTTTTCTGGATGATGTAGCTGTGGCAGAATGTAGGTCATGAGAAATATGGTCTGACTACACCTCTAGATGGAAGATGAAATGTGACTCATGTGGAGGGCTTAGCCTGGTAGACATCTGGCCTCCTCGGGCTCACTCAAGCCACCAGATTTCAGTTATTTTGGAGAAAAAATTTCAAGGAGTGCTAGAGTATGGTTATTTTTATAATATGTGCTGCATGATAGGGCTAAGGAGTAAACTCTTATTGAAAGATCTAGTATCTTTATCAATGAAGTGTGGGAAAGACAGCATCTTGATTTATAAGAAAACATAAATTCAACATTTAAAAATAATTGCTGAACCTAACTGCTTGGTGGGGGAAATATGAATAAAAATACCCTTGAACTGTAGCTAATGGTGCAAAAAAGTAATTTTTTTCTGCAATAGAAACTCATAAGATCTTAAAAGGGTAGAATACTAAAGTCAGTATGATATGGGTCCAATATGGAAGACCTGGAGGAAAGATGAAGTTTATTATCAAACAATTTCACCTGTAACCCAGTCTTCTGAGATGGACTCCATGGATTGTGTTTTAAGGACTTTATAATGAAGTAAATTGAAATTATGAGAAAGTGGGGGAGAGGTGTTCCAGGAGCAATCTTGTAAGGAACCAGCAAGTTATTCCATCATAAAATGGACACTTAGAATGCTAGTTTTTTATGTTAAGACTAGAGGCTCAGTGCACAAAATTTGTGCACTCGATTGGGGGGGGTGTCCCCTCAGCTGGGACTGTACCCTCTTGCAGTCTGAGAGCCCTCAAGGGATGTCTGACTGACAGCTTAAGCCTGCTCCTCACCATTGGACATCCTCACAGTTGGACATTGTTCCACAGAGGCAGGAGAGGCTCCTACCACCACTGCTGCTCTCGCCAGCCATGAGTCTGTCTTCTGGCTGAGTGTCGCCCCCTTGTGGTAGCACACTAACCATCAGGGGGCACCTCCTGTGTTGAGCATCTGCCCCTGGTGGCAGTATGCATCATAGTGATCGGTTGTTCTGCATCCGGTCAATTTGCATATTAGCCTTTTATTATATAGGATTCTCCTAACAAGCACTTTAAGTGGGGAGCTACTAGGAAAAAAAGGGGGAGAGGAAGGGAGGGAGGAAGAAAAAGGGAGGGAGAGAGGAAAGGAGGGAGGAAGGGAGGAAGGGAGGAAGGAAGGGAGAATATAGTTTACAACAACAACAAAACATCATCACCAGGAATGCAAGCTGTTGCTGATTTTGTTTCAGTATCACCTAATTCTCTGGAGTGAATGTCTTACCTGAGTAATGTGTGACCCAGTCACAATTTCTATTTGGCTAAGATGACCAAATATTCTGGTTTGCCTATGATGAACTGGCTCTTGCATTTCTATAGGCATATTACTTAGTATTACAACCCTTTACTTATAAATCTGTCTTAATTTGTACTATGAGCTGTGTGAGAACCTTATGAGTTATTCTTGCAATTGTGTTATAATTGTCTATTCACTTGTCTCCCATGTTAAAGAGTGAACTCTTCAAAAGTAGGGTCTATATCTTATTCATCTTTGTGTACTTAAGTTTTATCCCAGTGCCTGGCAAATAATTGATACTCAAGAATGAATGGATAAAATACTATCCTAAGGAATTCCTATTAAGGAACAAACATGACCTATTTGAGTATTTGAATTAATGAAAATGCCTCTGGGAATGATATTTTGTGTCACTTAAGAGCACCTGAATGAAGTGCTTAGGAATGGATCTTGGGATAGAACACCTCCCCTCCAACCAAGGAGGACAAGTATAAGAGCTACATGAGAAAGTACTTTCAAGAATTAATATGTAAATAACTAACTTTGAGCCTATCTTCTTCACAATACTATTTTTTTAAAGTACCATAATAAAATGATTCAGTCAGCCTGTGAAATCTTAAGGAGAACTTTATGATTCTTAAGGGGACCAGAGCTCAGGGCTCAGTCCTAGTCATTCCCTCTGCTGTGAGAACATCTGTTGGGAAGGTCACACTCTTCTCTATACTCTGTGCTGTTCTCCAGATAGAATCAGGGATGTATCCCTGGAAGAGGCCTTGGACTGCCTAGTTCCAATCTCATCCTAAGACCTAAAAGTGGCTCAGGCAGGTTGAGCAATTGGTCAAGCACACAGAGCTAGTCAGTATCAGAAGCTAGTTCAGGTAAAGAAGAACCCTCTCTAGGGTTCCTTCTGGCCTCAAATATTTTTAAATATCTTTCTTGAGCATCATGAGTTCAACCCCATTCCTGCTTTCCAAGACTTAGATGAAATTGGCTTTGCCAGTTAACAAAGTCATGCCTTGATCAGCAGCTCACTTTACACAAAGAGAGAAATCAGGGGCTCAAAAGGCCAAGAAAAACATTATAGACCAATTTCCAAATATTTTTGGGAAGACTGAATGGTTTTGGTTCCCTGCTGACTCTCTTGAAGGGGAGATGGCTTGTCCCATACACCAACATAAAGAGGAGTGAGGGGAGCCCTTGGAGCAAGTTGGAAGCATATAGGAAATGTAATTTCCCACAGTGTTGGGAGAGGAGGATTGTGTTTCCATATTGCACATGTTAAATTGACAACAGTTTCCCATGTGGCCCTTGAGGCGAAGGCAACCCCCTTTCCTTTGTGTATAACACCAGCATAAAGACTGACAGGAACAGATGTTCCATTCATGAATTCTGAAACTTGGCTGTTGATAAAGGGTCGTGAGACGTGGCACGAGTGAAGGCAGATCATCTTGGCTGTCCATCCTGTCATGTGGATGGAAAAATGTGCTGCGTGGAAGTAAACAGCCTTCAGGACACTGGGCTGGCTGGAGAGGGTGGTCTCCAGGATGAGTGGGAAAGCTGACCTTTCCCCCATCTCTCAGACCTGTCTTTATTAACGACCTTAGGGAGTGAGAAGGAACTTGAAAATGAAATTCACAGATGATTCGGAGTAGAGAAATCTAACAAACACCAGTGTAAGCAAAGGAACAACCTAAAGGCATTAGGAAAATGGAAAAGGCAGGGACAAAATGCGAATCATCATGGAAAAATGCAAATGGATATGTCTGGGGCTAAATGATCCACAAACCAGATATCCATTGGCCAGGAAAATGTGGAACCATATTAAGAATAAAAGTCTGCTGTAAAATGGTTGCTTCTGACAGTTGAAGACACCAAAGTGCAGTGGTGAGCAGGAGAGTAGTGGGCTTGGAAGATGGGTGGTCCTTTCAGAAGGCCTCCTTACAGGGTGAAGAAACCTCATTCCAGGCTCTGTTCCATCTTTCTCCTCAGTTAGCACATTTGCAGCCCATTCGAATGTCCCGGGGTGGCTGAAGTGCCTTTCCTGCTGGCGCAGTGCAATGTGACTATAGAGTAAATAAGTAGCATTCCAACCACCAGGCATCTGCCATGGAGTGAGCTTTTCAGGCTGCATTCTTTTTTTCACCTTTATTTTTATGACTTTTTTTTTTTACAAGCTAGATTGCACCTATCAAAGGCCATTTAGACTATTCTTAAGGAAAAAATGAGAAAGCAAAAAAGAATTCCTATTAAGGAACAAACATGACCTATTTATGTCATGGAGAGTAACACATTTGGGATAATTTTGTCTTTGCTGTTTTGATTGGAGAAATTTGTTACCCAAACCTTTCCTTTTAACTTCACTTGTAAAACTTCAACAATTACAAACTGATGATGACCAGAGATTCTCACATTTTCCAAAACAGCCAGCATGTTTATTACTTTGGAATTGCTCTGTTTTGGAAAGTCCTGCCTGAGACCCTGCTGAGGTGTCCTGTATTGATGTAGCCTTCAGAGGAGAATTCTGAGGAAAACCAGAGCCTTCCGTGCCTTTCCTAATATAGTGAGTGGTTAGAGGCCCTGGCACACGCCACTCTCCCTGCAAGGTCCTCATCCTGCTTGGAGCAGCTCTTCCATTTGAAAAGCTAGGCCAGAAATCCGGGTCCAAGGCCTATTGACTGCAATCATTCAAGGATGAGAATAACAGTGCCAATTCCTGGGAACACTTTTTATCTTCCGAGTGGATTATCCAGAGAAATAATTCCAAATATATAAGCTGAAAGGGCCTATTTAAGCCCGTATAATTGGAGAACACACTTCTCACTACAACAGAAAACCATTCAATAAGATTCTTTTGATTTTGTTTTCAGATTTTTTTCATCTTCCTTTAATCATAGTAATTCTCCACAGGGCAGCAGATCAGAATCCCCTGAGGAGCTTGTTAATAACTTGGGACTTGACGCCATCCTGGACAGGGCTGGAGAGTAGGGGGAGCCTTGTGGTCAGATGTGATGGAGAGGAGAAAGGGAGACAGAGTGACCATGTGTAACTGAAATTTCCCAAAGCTTTTGACCTTCCCACTGCTGACTGACCTCAGCCAGTGGACCATTTAGCTACTGATGAGAAATATAAGGTGCAGCTGGGAGCCTGGCTTTAAGGCTCACTTCTAAGTCTTCGTCTAGTTAGATGACCTTTGGTTCAGGTGTCAGAGGAGGAAAGCTGTTGTCACCTGGCTCAGCTTTCTTGCTTCTCATACCCACCCTCTTGTGATAACCCTGGAAGCCCATTCTTTTTTTTCTTTTTTTTTTTAATTGATTTTTTACAGAGAGGAAGGGATAGAGAGTTAGAAACATCCATGAGAGAGACATGGATCAGCTGCCTCCTGCATGCCCCCTACTGGAGTTGTGCCCGCAACCTAGGTATGTGCCCTTGACTGGAATCGAACCTGGGACCCTTCAGTCTGCAGGCCGACGCTCTATTCACTGAGCCAAACCGGTCTTGGCTGGAAACCCATTCTTGATCAGTGACTGGGCTGGCCTAAAAGGGCTGGGACTAGGTAGAGTTGAATGTGGAAGAGGAACAAAAGGCAAGGGTTTACCCCTAGGAAGCCAAAATCTGTTGTCAATTCCAAGAGGCCAGATATAAGAGGCAAAACCAAGAGGACCTGAATAAGGGTAGACACTGCAGTGAATGTGGGAATGAATTAAGAGATCAAGAGGATTGCTCTGAATGGTAAAAAGGAAAGCCTAAAGCTCAATTTTGGGTTTTATAGTGAGCATACCTTCCTTGTGTTTTCCAGTTCTTGGCTCCGGAGTGCTTGGGTGGGCATATCTAATTTAGAAGTTCAGGGTTAAGACAACTGTAGCTGACTTCGTCTCTTGACTGAAAGCCCAATTCTGCTTCTCTGGTCCCACTACATGAGACCTGTCTGATAGAGAGCTTTGGACCCCCAGGGAAAAAGAAATGAGATGTCCAGCAGGGTCTGTCCCAGGTGTTCCTGTATCCATCAAGTGACCCCTCTAAGGTCAGAGTTCACAGTCCAAGACAGAATGAGTCGGCCTGAGTTACCTGGGCTCCCAAAATGGGGGAGTAGCTGGGAAGAATGTGGGAGCCAAGAAGGTTCCAATGTCCCTGGGAGTTGACAGTCATTTGGACTGAAGCATGGTCAGGAGCAAGATGATCGTGGGGGGAATCAGTCAGGAAAAGGTGGAAGCAGGGACTGTGATAAGCATAAGAGGTTGAATTCAGCCTCCAGCTGAAGACAGCTCCATCCCCCATTATTTTTCTCAGTTCACTTATAGGTGTTTCATTTCTTAAAGTTAAAAGTATAAAGGTTAATTATTGCTCTAAACAGATTGACATGCTTTTTTTTTTCTCCCAGAGAGGAGGCAACCCTGGGTGCCAGTATCAACTATCATTTTATCTTACTTTCAAAATGTCAGCTATGGTTATGCTGTCGTTTTATTTATATTTGTTTCCGTACTGGGATGTTATCTTCCCGGAAGAAGAATTGGGACATTCTACACTACATCAGGGACACAGAGTTCCCCTCTATGTCCCTGATGTAGTGTGCAGTGCCTGACATAATTGACTCTTCATAATGTTAGGCACTTGGCCCAATGCCGTGTGCAGTTGCCTGTTCTGAACAAGAGCTGCCTCAGCACAGTTTGAAGTAGCGCTGCTCTCGTTGAGCAGAAGGTGGCTTACAGAATGGACATGACAACTTTAAACTACTTGCTTCTTCTTAGCTCTGTATTTCTTAGTGAATGGTTTTTGTAATGACTTAAGAGACTCTCTGCTAATGACTGTTTTCCAGAGACAACAATGACCTGGCGAGAGTGTTTTCTCCTGAGCTTGTATGTCAAATGAGCGCTTTGGTGACACCTAGGTTGGCACTTCCTCTGCTGGGTGAGCCTTTCCCTCTTTCAGAGGCAGTGGGCATAGTGGGTCTGAGTGCAGGCCTCCTCGCTACAGTCCAGGCTCTGCTTCTTACTGTGTGACGGCTTGATCTTTGTTCCCTCATCTACAACACCTGTTTCTAGGATTGGTTGTGGAGATTAAATGAGTTAGTAGGTGTAAAGCCCTGGATCACAGAAAGCATGATATTCATTAGCTCTTGTTTTCATTATTAATGTGACAATTATGGGAAATATGAGCTTTCTAATAAAAGTCATCAGCATACTTACAACTGTTACATATTGAAAAGATTTTTCATGATGCCCTACACTGCCATTTATCTGTATTTGTTTTGTAGCCTTTGTGTCACTGGGTGAAAATATATCACATAGGAACAACATTGGAGTTACTATAGCCAGGAAAACTATTTAGTGGCATTACCTAAAAAATGCATGGTGTTTCTTTTTACTAAGGGAAAATCCTTTTCCCAATGGCTCACACCCTTGTATGATCCCCTCCTTTGAATATGGTTTGGATCTGGGACCTGCTTATAAGCAGTAGGATATGGCAAATGTAAAGGAATTTTGCAAATACATATAATTAAGGTCCCACATCAGTTGACTTTGAGTTAAAAGAAAGATTAGCTGGGTGGACCTGACTTAACCAGGTAAACGTCCTTAGAAGAGAGACTGGGGCTCTCTCTGAAGTGAAAGATTTTCTTCTGCTGGCCTTGAAGAAACAAGGAGCTATGAGTTTCATAGCTGCACTAACTAAATTCTTCCAGTGCTCATTCTGGGCTCGGGGAGTGTGGAAGTGGATCTTTCCCTAGCTGAGCCTCTGAGGGGAACATAGCACAGCTGGTGGCAGCCTCGTGCACTCCTGAGCAGAGTACCCAGGTAAGCCATGTCCACTTTCCTGATCCATAGAAACCAAGATCATAAATATGTGTTGTTTTAAGCCTCTACATTTGTGGTAATTTGACATACACCAATAAAAACTAATATCCAAATATTGCTTATTTGAAATAATAAATCAAATAATATTCTTGGGGAAAATAATGATACATATTTTTATCTTTTTCTAGTGGTTATTAAAATTTCAGAAAAATGTAGAAATGGAGATGACAATTGTGTATTTTTCCTGAAGCTTCAGTTCTGGCTTCACTCTATAGTGAGTGAATTCTGCTATAAGAGTAGAAGTATGAAGTAAATTATTATGCTTAATTATATTGAATATAAGACTGTATGCAGATATATAAAAAGAAAATACATTTATAAGAGTTATGATTTTTAAAAATGGACCCAATTAGGAAATGACACTCCCCCACCCACCCACCTAAGGTGGTCCGCAATCCCTCTTTTTATTATATATGTATACTAGTAGAGATCATGGCCAGGGGAGAGCACAGGTGTGGGAGAAAATACTTAGAGAGAAAGCGGTATTCTCAAGCAAGACAATCAATGAATATTTTAAAAGTACTGTAGAAAGTGAGCATGCTCAGGATTGTATTGTGAAACTGTTGTAATCAGTTAATAAATATGACATTAAAAATGAATTTTGAGAATATATAAAAAAAACAGATGTATAAGACTACAGATGTTATGATTCTATATAAATCAAATGTCCAGAATAAGCAAATCCATAGAGACAGAAAGTAGATTAATGGATTCCAGACACTGAGGAAAGCAGAGCAACTCAATAATTAAAAAAAGAACAATTTAAAAATGGGAAAAATATTTAAATTGACATATTTCCAAAGATATACAAATGATCAATAAATATATGAAGAAACACACCGTCAACACTATTAAGGAAATGCAAATCAAAACCACAGTGAAACACCACTACACACACACTAGCATGACCATAATAAAAAAGACACACAATAAGAAACATTGGTGAGTACGTGGAGAAATAGGAACCCTTATACATTGATGGTGGAGTGTAAAATGGTTTGGAAAGCAGTCTGGCAGTTACTCAAAAAGTAACACAAAGTTACCATATGACTCAGCAATTCCACTCTCAGGAATCCACTCCCAGGTATATACACTATAAAATTTAAAACATATGTCTACAATAAACTTTCACAAATAGCTTTCATAGCAGCACTATTCACTACAGTCCAAAATGGAAACAATCCAAATGTCCAACAACTAATGAACAGATAAAACTGTGGTATATCCATACAATAAAATATTATTCAGCTATAAAAAAGGAATGAAGTACTGATTCATTCTACCATATGGACAAATCTTGAAAATATTATTATAAGGGGAAAAAAACAGATGTATAAGACTACAGATGTTATGATTCTATATAAATCAAATGTCCAGAATAAGCAAATCCATAGAGACAGAAAGTAGATTAATGGATTCCAGACACTGAGGAAAGCAGAGGATAGGACATGATTGCTAATGAATATGGAGCTTCTTTACATTCTGTAATTAGTGGTAATAACTAGACCACTTTTTGAATGCCCTAAAAAAAACCACTGAATTGTACATTTGCAAAGGATGTATTTTATAGTGTCTGAATTATATTTCAATACAAAAAGTGGATTTTGAGTTACTACCATTTAAGGCTCTCAACCTGGAGGGGATCGGGTCTAATGCAGTTGGCATAAACATGAATAGCAAGTCAATGAGAGGAAGTTTAGTGAAGGTTTCTCCCCAAACCTCCAAGAGCTAGAATTGGACAGACCCCAGATCAATATTCTGGTTGGCCATTACCATTGTGGCCTGTGATGACCTCCACCCCTCTCCCCAACCTGGGAATACAATATGTTTCCTTTTATCTTTCCTACTTTGCATCCATCATCGTATCCATGCATGGCAGGATCTGTTTAGGCTTCAAATGTTCAGTGTATTAGATCTGAATCACAATTTAAACATGTTTTGGGTTCAGTAAGAAATCAAAAGAGCATCACGTGCATGAAGGCCTGTCATGTTTCTTTGGGGCAGTATTACTTTGGTTGTTGCTGATTTCATCAATGAATCCTTCAAATTCTAAGTGATGTTCTTCTTAAATGTGTCTTTGTTGATTGGAGAACCAATAAATATTTTAAAATTAAACACAAAAAATTGGATATTCACTATGAAATAAGCTGTATATGGTCCATACTCTCTAGAAGCTTTTGGATTAGTTAGGGAGTTAAATCACAGATAATAATTACACTAGGCATCATGTCACACACAGTGCTAAAAGGTAACACTTACTGTCACTCAATAAAGTTATAGTGGCTAAAGGGCAGGAACTTTTAAACTAGACCATGGTGGTTAGGGAAACTCCTCTGAAGAAGATATATTTGGGATGAATCTTGAAATCTAGATTGGATTTAGATAACCAGAGAGAATGGAAAGGGAACTCCAGGCCAGAGGGGATGGCATACATGAAAATATAGAGTCCAGAGCGCTCACAGCATGCCCTGGGAGGCATGATTTGAGCAGCTTGTCAAGGAAGATTTGCTTTAGGAAGTAATGAGCTTGAAGTTCGAAAAGGGATGGAAATAAGGAAAGGAATCTTATTTTTGAGAGGAAGGAAGGCACAGTTGGGAGGCATGTTTTGTTACTTCTCTTGTGGGTTTGAAAATAGCCTAGGAGTTTCACCCCCTTAGTTAGCTCCTCTCAATCACAGCTTACAGGAAAGTGAATCTAAAGCTTCCTGAACCCTGGAATTAGCTACATTTCATCAGAGAAGACTCCCCTGCCTCCCTGAGAAAGCCCCAGGCAGCACAAGCAGAGCACTGTCTAATGCTCATGATGATGTATGTTAAAAGCTTTCTTTGGAAAGTCTTGGATTATGGAGGTATATGAACCCAGTATTTATTCTATGATGCAGTTGTCCTCACACAGGATGCCCTTGATTACCAGCTTTGCCCACAATGATGCCATGCATACCCGTTGGTGTGGACATATAGAACAGGTTTTCAGCACTGCTGGTTTACAATTGGCTGCCAGTCAAATTCGCAGTCCAACTCATGTACAGGCAGCTTCACAAACCCCAGACAGAACAGCTTTGTACCTACTGCTTCACCTTGAAAGAGAAATGGACCTTTTATGGTCTTTCTTGGCTTCAGTTCTTGGCCCTGTAGGGCCTTTTTCTTTGGAGACATGTACTATGTGGCTGTGGTCATTCAGGGAACTCTGCTTTTCCATTCTGACCCTTGAAGGGTGCCATGGAGTACTGAAGGTGTGTTGTCTATGACCTCTTCAAGCATGAGAGCATGTGAGTGTGTCCTCCTTCAAGTTAGAGACCTATTGTCCTCTTAGTACAGGAAAATTCTTAACTTACAAAATTGCCCATGGAAAATTAATGCTTTAAGCAAAGAATGAGGAAATTAGCTGTTTTCTCCTAATTTGTATCTTTGATTGCTTTATGAGTGTAGCAGTGATGGGCAAAGGGCCACATGAGTTACTTTCTCCACAAGCAAAGTTTTCTGCGAGCCATGGAGATCCTTGGGTGGTATCTCTAGACAGAGTATTTGGATTTCCATCCAAACTAAACTCAGAGCTCCAGGTGGGCCAGTCTTCTTGCCATGTCATGCCATGACTACTTCTCTCTCCACAACTGTACATGTACTTTTCCTCTGGTGGAAATGCCCTCCCTCATCACATCTCTCTGTTCTCCTTCATGCTCCAAATCTCATGTCATCCTCTTCCTGACATGGTCACTGGTGATCTCAGCCCACAGGAATGACCCCCATCTGCCTCCTGCTGCCCTCCCACCACATGGTCTCAGGTGTGTATTTGTTGTTTTCTTGACCAGATAGTAGACTCCTTGGACAGGATCTTTGAGGGAGTAAATTATAGTAATTATAAATAAAGTAAAAAACTGTGACTTTGTAAGAACACAATGATCATATTTATGCATTTGTTTTGCTTCTGGGAAGAAATTTAAGTCATGTAGACTTTGCAGTAACTATTACCATTAGAAGAACATCATCGAAAGGGGGTGGCCTACAACACCGCACTCTGGTTTTAGAAGCAGGTTCTTTGTCCTTTTCTGTCCCTTAGAAAAGCCCAAAATGGAGGTACTAGAGCCAAGGTTGGGGCTAATGCAGCTACTTCTGAAGTCACGGTGTCTACGGGTGGAGATGGACAAGAACAGCAGTGCCGTGCAAGCTCTGGAACCTGTGCCTGTCAGTGTGACAGAGAGACACTTTGTCCTGCTTTGTAATGATTTTACACTCTTAAGAGACAAGGTCTGGGACTCTCTTGCTCATCATTATTTTCTCACTGTCTAATAAAGAATCTGACACATGTTTAGTAAACATTTGCTAAGTGAATCAAAAATAACAAAATGATGTAATTTATGAGGAAGGAATATGCTAAATATATTGAAAATTAAAGATAGTAAACCCAAAAAGTGTTTTTCGAGTGTGCCTGAATTCTGGCTTAAATAAGAGTGACCATTTCTGAGCTTTCACTTGGGGGAATTTAGGAACCACATCCAGGTGGAAAGGTCAATGAAGTCTCTATTCAGAACATCAAGAGTTTAACTATTGTATTGTGTCTTATCCCATGAGAACTTTTGAATTCCAATGTGTCCCATACTTTTCAACTTCAAAGAGGACTAAGCCAATATGGTATTTTATCTTGTAAGCCTTACCAACAAATATTAAAAAGCTGGCTTTTAGAATAAGCCAAAGACACATGATGCTGCCTACATATGATTGCTTGATCAAGATTTAGACCTTCTCTGACATAGCCTAGAACTTTTATAGTGAGTATATTTGTACCTTATGGGGAATTTAAGGCTCAAGAATTTCCAAGGATTTCCTGTGACCCATTTTTACACAAATGTCTTTGTCAGTCACAGAAGGCATGGATCCCTGAAGCTGGCCAATGATCTGGGAAGCCAGGTCTCTCAGGAAATTCCAGGTTACCCACAAGCATTTCAAGAGTCCTGGAAATTCTCTAACGGACTAAGCCAAACACACAGGGGCAGGGTTTTACCAGGGCCAGGTGGGCCCAGGGAGTATGCCTGTATTTACTCTGTTGGGCCCTATGTGTGTTGGGGGCGAGGAGAGGGAACCTCCTCTATTAAGAGGGCCTTTCTTTGGTGTCCAGCAGCTCTCTCTGAGGAAAAGCTGTATTTGCTTGGTGCTCTCCCATCCTTCCAGAACCTCCAGGAAGTGTTTTCAGTTGCTGCTTCCGAGCACACAGCTGGCAGCAAGAACATGAATCTCAAGGCTCTTCTAGTCTCAGCTCTGCTGTGTTCCCTGCCCCCAACCTGAATGCATACCTGGAGAGAAGGGTGTCTGGAGGGGAGGAGAGCAAGGGATAGGCTCCCCTCGCTGTTGGCTTCACCTCTAACCACAGGAAAATTTTCCACCATTTCCATTATTTCTGGCATAAAGCCACACTGTAGGAAGACAGACTTTCCATTCACAGAAGAGGAAAGATGGGGTCTGGTGAGGGGGCAGGAAGGAGGAAAGGAGAGCGGGAAAGCAAGAAGAGACAAACAAAGACAGGCAGAGAGGGAAGCAATATACTCCATCCCTTATTGAGCAAGACCAAAATATCTGGGCATATCTCTGAATAGCAAAATGTATATAGCATAGTTAGATGTGTCTAATTAATCATGGATCATATTCAGTCTATACATTTTGACTTAACTACTCTGTGATAGCAATTCCTTTTAACTTCATGTCACTCAAAGTAACTTCAATATTCACAGGGGAAGGGCTGTAGGTCTCAAGTTTGCTTGATTCATTATGAAGTAAAATCTGGGGGTTTTTTGGTGTTTTTTTTTTCCAAATAGCTCCAAGATAACAGTTTCCAACTTCCATTCCTAAAAATATTAAATAAACAAACATATGAATGCATTGCCTTGTAGGTATATAGATTGATTAGAGACTATGTTCATTTCCTATTCATTTGTACTCCAGAAAACATGGGAATGAAAAGAGTGAAGATTACTGATTACATGAATAACTTGCAATCTCTCTGATTTATTTTTCAAAAGTCATCATTCAGATACTTTGGAGCTAAGAATATTAATGGTTGAAAATTACTCGCATTGCACCTCAGAAAAAACTGAGACGCCCTATACCTTAAGATTTACAACTCCCACAGCTTGATCTTCCCAGATATTTCAGGAACAAAGATTGTTGTTGTCTAGACAATAGGACAAATAGTGAGACACTGTACCCCATCCCCAACTGGAACTATAATAGAAAGGGGGCAATGTTATCCTGAGAGTTAAACTTTAAATAAAATTTTAATGGATCAGAGAAGATAGAAGCAAAATTCTGAGGCATTCTGTGCCCTGGGAAAGAAAAGAGAGAGAAAGTATGGAGAGAGGGAAGAGGAGAAGCCACTGTGACAACCATTTCCATAAGCAAAAAGGGGAAATAGCACACACCTATAATTACACAGGAAAGAGAAGAATAAAAGGTTGGCAGAACAGATAAGGAATTCAAATTTTTCTTCAGATCATGAGTCATCTGCAGTCCTTCAAAGAGTGAAATCTATGGTTTTTCTCAATACACGTTCCACCCTAAGAAGACATTTCTGGCAAAGACTATTAAGAACTTAGTAAGATAATTTCTCCATTTGTTTCATTGTAGATTCCCTTTTAAAGGATCGGTTGGGGGCAGTAGAAGGGTACCAGGTGTTAGACTGCTGGAATAAGACTGGACCTGGGTTCAGCAACTTTGGTACTTGAGTTCTGGCTAGGAAAGAATTAAGAGCCAAGTCTCAAATATCCTATCTAATAAAAGAGAAACATGAAAATTGACCATACCTCCACTATGCCCACCAGCCAATCAGAGCAAGTATGCAAATTAACCCAACCAAGATGGTGGTGGCAATGGAGCTGGAGCAAGCAGGAGGCTTGGATTGCCCCAGGCTTCCCACCTACCCTGGCCAGCCCTGGCCTCTGCTCAAGGCTACAAAGTTTCAATTATAGAAGATAAATAAATCCTAGATACCTGCTTCTAGTCAGCCCTGGCCTCTGCTCAAGGAGGTACTGAAAAACAAAAAAAGAAAAAGAAAAGAAAAAAAGGAGGGGCTGGGAGCTTGGGTTGCCTGGGGCCATGGCCATCCTGCAAACAGCCATCAGCCCCTCACCCAGGCTAGCCAGGCACCCCAGCAGAATCCCCACCCTGATCCAGGACACCCTTCAGGGCAAACCAGCCAGCCGCCACTCATGCACCAGGCCTCTATACTAATAAAAGGGTAATATGCTAATTAGACTGGGAGACCTTCCAGGAGACCTTCTGGACATTCTTCTGGACAAAGCCATGGTGGCAGGTTGAGGTAGAGGCGGTTAGAGAACAAGAGGGGTGGGCAGTTGTGGGTGATCAGGCTGGTGGGGGGCGGGGTCATTGGGAATAAGCAGACCAACAGGGGGGGCAATTGAGAGTGAGCAGGCCATCAGTTGGAGGTGATCAGGACAGCAGGTGAGGGGCAGTTTGGTATGAGCAGGCCAGCAGGGGGGTAGTTGGGGGTGAGCAGGCCAGTGGGGAAGCAAAGTAGGGATGAGCAGTCCAACAGGGGGTACAGTTAGGGCGAGCACACTGGCATGGGGAGGTAGTTGGGGTGGTCAGGCTGGCAGGGCGGTATTTGGGGGTAAGCAAGCAGGCAGCAGGGGGCATTTGGGGCAAGCAGGCTGGCTGGCAGAGTGGTTAGGGGCAATCAGGCAGGTAGGCAGGTGAGCAATTAGGAGCCAGCAGTCCCAGATTTCAAGAGAGATGAGAGATGTCTGACTGCCGGTTTAGTCCCAATCCCTGTAAACTGGCAGTAAGACATCCTTCCAGGGGTCCCAGATTGGAGAGGGTGCAAGCCAGGCTGAGGAACACCCCCCCCGCAGTGCACAAATTTCATGCACCAGGCCACTAGTTTATTTATAAACTCTCAGAGATGGAAGAAGTAATTCATAGAAGAAATGGGCTTAGGAAACAAGTTATAGAGGCAAAGGAAGAGCTCTTGGAGCTTAGAACTGGGAAAGGGAAAGGTGATGTGCCTCGGGGGTTGGGAGGAAGAAGAGAGAAGAACAGGTGTGCTCTAGGAGAGAGAGGTCACTGGGTCCTCTAAGGGTTTGAAGGGTGGAGATTTTAGGGGAGGTCTCAGGGAAAAATCTCAATAGAATATTCCGCAGCTTTCCAGGTGTATTCTTTCAGGGCTGTGGTCTCCACTGATTCATTGGTTGGCGCCAGGGCAGGGGGTCATTAGTCAATGCAGCTGGTCCTGAGGTCAGCCTTGGTTGGCACTAGGTTGGTTGTCTAGTTTTGCTGCTTTTCTGGGCCTAAAATATACCTGAGGCCTAGATGTTATCTCTAAAGAGGAAAGGTCAGAGGGTCACGATCAGCAATATGAAAGGTTGGGAGTCCAAAGTACATGACCAATGATATGCTGGGGGAAGAAAGGTCACCCTGGGGACGAGGTCATCCTAGTGACCTTCTGTGTACCTGGCCCATCGTCCTTGCTCTGTTCATGTCTAAATACTTACCACAGATCTCTTATCTGTAAGATTTACATTGTGATTGCTTCTGTGAATACTTTAGAAGTTTTAAATTTAACAAAATTAATCATTATATCATAATGAAGTAGTAAATAAGGCTTTGAAAATGTAAATCAATGTTAACTTTAGTATTAACATTAAAAAAATTTTTTCTCTTAACCTCCAGATAACTACGTTTGCTTTTTAGTCAGATTGTGGGGTGCTCCCAGGTCTGCCCTTAACCTCATAAGTCCTTTAGGATCCCATTGGTCAGAATTTCCTAGTTTACCCTAAGGCCAGTCTAAGCTTGGGTTAAAATCACAGAGAAAAATAGAGAGAGAGTGTTTAGCACCTAACCCCATCTGCTGGAACAAGGGCCAAGCTTGAAGAATCCTGACAAATGAAACCAACAAAAGGTACTGGTGCCGATTCAGTGGGTCAGGGGAATTTAAAAAATATAATTAGAGCCTGTCACCTTTTATCTTGGGTCACCGGACACATTCACCCCACTGACAGCCTGTTAATTATTGATTCTACTCACTAGGACGTTTGAGAACTCTTAGGTGGGGATAAACTCAAGTAATGAATTTAAATAAAAAGAAATGAGAGGAGAAATCGTTTTAAAACTCTTAGGACAATGGATTTAAAACTCATAACCTCTTGATAATGATGGCATCTTTCTTGCAATAAGCGGGACCACAGGCTCCGTCCTAGGTCTCTGCTGTTTACTCTGTACTCACTGCCTGAGGGAAGTCACCTGCCAAGCACAACTCTGTAGCCATCACTCCAGGGGGTGCTTTTTCCCATCAGGCCATATTTCTCCATCAGGAAACACAGCAATGAAAGCTCCAGGAGGTCCCAGACCAAGAGCATAGTACTTGTTTACGCAGTACTTAGCACAATAGCTCATAGTAGGCATTCAGTTAATATTCATGGCATGAGGTGTAGAATAAATGGTTTATTCAATGAAATGAACACTATTTCCATTTGTCTGTCACAAAGTCTGTTCACCGAACATTTCCAAACTCAGAACCTTTCTGTCTTGCTTCCTTGACACTAATCTTCAAGAACCCCAAATTTGTAACTTGCAATCAGCTTATATTTTTCTTCTTTGGGTCCTATAATAGGTTCTACCAATGTCTCCTTTAATATATCTGATTATCTCCTTTGTCCCTCTGCCAACTGGCAAGGCCACAGTTCATACCTCAAGCTTTTAATACAGAAATAACAGCTTTCCCTCTGATTCTCGATTTTCCCCCTATTCAATACATCTAGCAAACTGGAACTGTATCATAACAGAGCTTCTTAGCTTCCTGGCCTACAGCAGCTTCATGTATATACTCAGACCATGCACAGAGGCAGGAGGGCACAAAGGCACAAGCATTTAACAACCTTTCTCTACTGATGCCCTGTGAGACCTGGGAGAGCTCCTCACCACCCTGAATCTTCATCACCTCAGCTGCATGGCATGAGATTTAGAATAAATGATTTCCAAAAATAAGTCCACACTAAAATACTGCCATTGTTATCCTGCCAACTCCACCACTTCCTCCATTAATACCACATTCCTCATCCATCTAAACTATGCCCCTACCTCCAGTCTATACCGACTACCTCTACTCCTATCACGCTTCCTGGTCTATAAAGTAGGCTCCATTCTGGCACAATCTTGGCTCACCTGACTTTTTTTTCCACATGATACACCCCATCCCACCTCCTTCTCCATTCAAATTCTGCACCTCCTGCAAGGTCCAACTCATATTCAATCTCTATGAAACCTTCCTCACCTGCCTACAACTACATTCCCTTTACCCAAAATGCCACTCTGTCTCCCCAAGGCAGACACACCTAGAGAACCAGGTCTCCACAAGGAGATAACAATGAGCCTGCAAAGGAAGGGAGAGGCAGTGGGTTCTACACTTCTAAAAGCATGTGCCCAAGTTAAATATTTAAAACCAGTTCTTCTGTATTTATGTTTTGCTTTAAAGCTACATGTACAGATGATATGGAGAAAAATGTATCCTCTTGGGAATGAATTATGCAAGAATTTTCCTTTGTAAGAAGAGCGTATGTGCTGCAAAAAAAAAAAAAGGAAGATATTTTCAATAACAGAGAATTGCACAGGTGGAATGTCTCCATTGCTAGAGGGGTAGGGTTTTTGCAGTGGTCACACCTACACACCTATTCTGGCCAGTGCCCTATTTCCAGGTATGACTGACAGGCAAGCACTTTCCCATGTCATGCAGATCTTACTGGGCATGTGTCTGTTGTCCAGGGCCTTCCCTCAGTAGTCTGTGGGGACAGACCTTGAGAATGCTGAACTGCACCTTCCCGTCAAAGCTGTGCAAATGGCATGTCTATATTATGCCCTTCCCTTGACTCCTTTCCTGTTCATTACTAATAACCAAGTTATTACAACAGTACCACTTTGAAAAGACAAAACCCCAGAGGATATGCACAAATAACAATAGATGGGACCCTAAATGCCCTCTCAGGATGGCATTTCCTATTCAATACAGGACTTGGCTGAGCACTAAGGTGAGTGGAGTATTCCACTGAAACAGAATACTGAATGGGTCTTTTCCTGTCATCTAGAATTTTTGACAGCATCCCAAACAGAACAATAGGGGAAAGACAGTCTCACATTCTAAGGAGAGATGTTAAACTTTAACACACGCACAGCTTATTAAAAAAACAGGAACGCTAACCCTGTGCTTTTCAATCTCCTTACACACCTGCTGCCTGCAGAGGAGGACTGTGAAGACCTATCTGAATGCAGAAATTAGAGCCCACTCCCCACTTACAGAATTACAATTATGTAATCCTGTGTGTGTGTGGTGGGGTGGTAATAAGATTGAAATTAGGTTGTTTCTGAGATGTTATTGGCTGAATAGGAGAAGTTGGTGTTTAAGAATATGGCCTTGGATTTACTTGGCCTGGGTTCAAATCCTGATTGTGCCATGAAGTAGCCAGAGAAACTCACAAACTACTTTGTGAGTCTATTTCTTCATCTTTAAAAATGCATGTAATGACAGTACCTACTTCACAAGGTCTTGTAACGATTAAAAGGAGCAATGCTTGTACTCTGCTAGCACAGAGCCTGTCGCTTGGTCAGTGAATGTGAGCTATTATATATGCACTAGACTTTCTGCCAGCCACAGCAGAAACTGGCTCAGGAAGCACTTTTTCCCCCATCTCGGTAGAACACAAATCTTTATTCTTTATATGAAAAATCCCTTTCCTGATACATAGGAGAGTTTGCTTCCCAAGTACACAACTATAAATCTCAAGTATATGTGTGGATCACAGAGGCTTGAAGAGAGACCTGGACAGCATGCAAAAATTATGAAAAACTGTTGTGTAGTTTTCTTAAACTTTCGCAGCTGTTGAGGGCCCTCCAGTGGAAGAACCGTCTACTCGGTATGAAGCTGTTTCCTTATTCTATCAGCAACATAGTTATCTTTCCATTTCTTACAAATTGTTGTGTGTGATGGTAAAAACTTAGGAGACACAGGTAGGCACATGAAGAGACACACAGATAAAACTTTGAATCAACTTTATTCTTAGGAAGGGGATTGCCCTGTATAGCCAAAAAATGGCTTTGCTGGTGATGGTGACATCATTGAGTGACTGTCCTGTTAAGCATCAAGGAACACGGACCCATGCACATTATAATGTTCTTCCATGTTACCAATAACTCACATAATGCCTGGGTGAGAGTGCATTCCTCTTGGTGCTTAAAAGACACAGGCTCTCTCATTTCTAACTTGACTGATCTTACCACAGATGGTTATTGTGACCTTGGATGTCTTACAGCCACACTCAAACCAACTGAGCTAACTGGCTTAGACACTCTTAGGGATGACACAGGGACCCCACCTCTGGGATAACAACACCCTATTTCTAAAACAGTCTGTGGGAAATGTATATGGTCATGGTCATGTTATTTGCATGCATATCGGAAATGAAAATTCATTCCAGCAGGCCACATTCTAACTACAAATACCAGAAGAAGTTATAAATACACAAGAGGAAAACCAAACAGTCTGTTCACATTACCTCAGAATGCTAGGAAAGTGAGCCAACTGCATTAGTGGTTACAAAAGGCTTGTGCAAAATATTAGGGCCTTTGGCATCAGATGTTTTCTATATGTTAATTTGTAGATAGCAACTTTTGCCTGACATTTTCATGATTAAATCAAGGACATCAAGGAATATATGTATTTTTTGGAAATCCATGTATATTGAAATCACTTCTCTGTGATGCTTTTAGAGCAGCAGGAAGCCCCAGATTTGTCTCCAGACTTCAAACTTCCTTTTTAGCAAAAGGAAGATACCAGTAAACATTCAATTTCTTACCTCCTTCCTCCAAAAGTTAAGGGCTTTAGAGCAGAGTTCAAAGTCAGTTCATCATCATCTTTCATCCCTACCTAAAGCTATTTTTTTATTTTAAATATTTCATTTATCATGTAGTTTATTACCCCCAAAAGGAAAGGAATGAAAGCTACAAGATAGTTCACCTGCAAGGGTTCTCAGAAAACCACCTGTAGTGCAGGATGTGGGAAAAAGTTGATCCACAGCACCATCTCCTGGTCGCATCTAGGTGTTGCACTCAGAAGGTGATAAATATTAGGGAACAGGTGTACACTTCTCAGAGTGACTTTCCAGACATTAAAGTACACCACGCCAGCAATGGTGTCAATGAACTATACCTAAAATATGAAAGTGTGAGTTTGTTTCCTCAACAATCTGTAGGACATTGAATGGTGCCAAGTATTAAAATCCATCAATCTGATGTAAACCCAGCTACACTAAAAGCTGGCAAGAACATGCAGCTGTTCAAAAGGAAAATTTAAAAATCCTCCCTAACCATATGAGGAAACATCCAGCACATACTAGCAGGAGGGTAAAAGTAGAGTATCAGTTATGTCCTGAGAGTATAAAAAAAAGGATGAGGAGAAGGGAAAAGTGGGATGTAAAAAGATGGCAACAATGTGGTTGATTTCTTTTCCTAATATCACTTGATATTATATAGTGTATGTGCACGCTCCCTTCCTGAGGGTGCATCATATTCAAGGAAACATCTGCCAACAGAAACAAGCCAAGTGCACCCAAGGGGCACACAGTGACCACTGTCAGCCCTGCCAACCAAACCATCCTTTCTTCCCCAAATCAGCAGTAGATCATGTGGGTAAGAATATCTCCAACAGTGAAATCATCTGAGAGCATTACTGCAGCATCACTACTGACCAGGAGTTTCAACTGCCAGTCACACCATCCCTGCAAGATGGTTTCCAAACCTCGCTCACACAGACTCCCTTGGAGAGATTTAAAAAAAAAAAAAACAGTTTCAGATCCTACTGTCAGAGCTACTGCAACAGAATCTTTAGGGCTGGAACCCAAAAACCGGAAGATTCAAAATGCTCCCCAAGTGACTCCAAATTCCGCCTGAGTCCATGAGCTCCCAGCAGGAACCTGCTGGGGGATCACAGCTGGGCCTCGCTGAGAAGGCAGGCAGGCAGCCTGGGAATCCTGGCCTAGTTGGTGAGCACTGCTTAGGAGAGCTGTGGCTTCCGCCCCCCATCGCCAAAGGTGAACATTCTTGACTGCAAACATTTGTTTACATTAACAGATTTCCTTCAGGGTAGAATATTTTCAAGTGAAGAACTAATTCAGTTTGTTTATAATCAATGGCTGCTTTCTTCCCCAAACCTTTCCTAATGAACGATGAAAGTCAGGTTCATTCTACAGTTGACCAAGGTCTGAATCCAAGAAACAATTATCTTGGGTGATGGGGCCTGGGGTGCATGCAGTTACCCAATAGGAGGGACCTGTTGGCTCAGGAGGAACTTGTCTGGGTGACATGGGCATTTGCTCTACCCTATTTCCAAGAAAGGGCCTCCCTGTGTTATTAAAATAAGCCTGCCTCATCTTGAAGTATCCCATTCTCACATTCCCATCAGGCTGCATTGGGGTTGATTGGATGGTGTGTATTCCCACTTCCTGGCCGACTGATTCAATGTCCAGAGGGTAGATCTGCACGCTCACCTGGCATGTCCTGGGGCACCTACAACAGGACTCTGTCCGAGAGGAAAGCTTATAAATGTTAGCTGTGTTCTTGAAAGAAATTGCTGACTGATTTGTTTACAGAGCAAGAATGTGTAGCCACTGAAGGTGATTAGAGCCGGCCCTTTGTTTAAACCAAACAGGAATTGCAATTTCTGATGATAGAAATTACAAGGGAGGTGGCAGAAGTCCTCAGCAGAAGTTGTCAGGGGGAACTCAAGACCTCCTGTGTCTGCGACTCCTTAGCCATGACTGAGAGAGGAACATGAGCTCAGGCCAGTCTCCCCAGAAACACCTTCTCACTGGGCTTCGTAGCAGGAGAATATGGGACTTGCTGATACCTTCAGACTTTCCACCATCTGAGAGCTCACAACTCAACCTTCTGACAATGAGAAAGGAAGGGATGTGCATAGATGATGGGGTTCGGTGAGGCCCAGGGAAGGTAAGGAAATAGACTTTAAAATAGAGAGTGGAAAGCTAAAATGTTCTAACAACCAAAGACATTCAGTGGGGTCTGTTGAATGATCTAAAACTTTCTATGAATGTGCATTTTATTCATGGTGGGAGGGGAGGGCAATCAGGAAATACAGAAGGGGCAAAAAGGTGAAGAATTTTTATACCCAGAAATACCTTTATTGTTTCTTATCAATGAAAGTATTTGTATAACTTACATATGCATCACCAATCAATTTCACAGAACACCATTTTCATGTACTTTATGTATTCCATTTCTCTCTAGACTCTAAGCTCCAGGACATTTATTTCAGCCGCATCAATCAATCAATAAGCACACTCTGAGCACAGGCAGTGCTACCAGGTGCACCGGGCACCACAGCTTTGCAGAGAATGAGCCGATTGCTATCTTGTGAGATCTTCATCTGTAGCTAATGAGACACAGATGTATGACTATCAGTGAGCAGGCTTACTGTGTTGTGTGATACAGTCAAAACAGGACAGTAGGCAATAGGTATACATTTTAAAGTATTATTTTAAGTCATTATTTTCTGAATGATCTCATTTATTGTAAATTCATACTGCAGGTATGTTCCTTTCCATGTCAAGCAAATCTGATGTACATGAAAATTGAGATTTACATCAGGTATAAACTAGGGAGAAGTAGCTCTATTTCTGAAATAAATATTTAGAATATTTAAGAAAGGGCTTCTCACTGCTCCTTTGAACTTCTGAGCTCAAGGTGCAGGTCTTGCTGTTAAGAGCATGTGCTGCAGAGCCACATGGCTAGCTCCTTGCTATGTGACTTCAGTCAAGTGATGCAATGTCTCTGGGTTAGTTTCTTCATCTGTAAAAGATGAATGTCCCTACAATGAGTTTGTATAAAGTTCAAAGATTCAATGAGTTTTTATAAAGTTCTTGGTGCTGGGTCTGGCCCTCATATGCTGTGGAAAGTTGAAGAGGGACACTGACAGATCAGATGAGTGGGAAGCACCTGGACTAGGTAGGAAGTATGATACTAAATAGAACTTATTTTATCTGGAAAGATCACAGCATAAATGTGTGTGCATCTTTTTGAGAAACAAATAGATGTTATTCCTTTGGAAGATGCAGTGAGAAATCACAGGGTCTGTTATTTAGATGTATATTTTCCCCTTTGATCTCAGTCTTAAGGCAAATGTTCTTGTTCTCTGGCATCAGGTTGATGACAGGATCTTCCCATCCTCATCAGAAGCAGTCCTAAGGTGGACAGATAGGTGGGCAACAGGCAATCACTGGAGGACAGACAAGTAAATAGATAACAAATTGCTCATGAAACAACTGAAACTGAATGATAGTTATATCTAATGTCTGTTCATAGAAAAGCTATGCTTTCTAATCTCCCACACAATCTCAATAAGCATATGGTTGAAAAAACAATGATCATAGTAATTATTCTTTTCATTAAAGTAAGGCTGACATAAAGCTAAATGTAAAGGTGAATTTAGCAAAACTCAAGTCAAATGAAATGCTGGTTCAGAGAATATTCTTATGTTTTGATTTTGTCTGTGGAAAGCAACCAAGAAATACAGAAAGGGCAAAACAGTTTTAAAATAAAGTTAATAAAGTTATAAAATAAATCTAAGTGCTTCCTTATAAATAACTAGAGGCCTGATGCATAAAATTCGTGCAAGGGGCTCAGCTCTCACTTCCTCTGCAGTTTGCCTCAGCCCTCACAGCTCTGACTTCATCTAGAAGATCACAGGTCTGCCTGGTCTAATTAGCATATTATGCTTTTATTATTATAGACTAGAGGCCCGGTGCATGAAATTCGTGCATGGGCGGGGGGGGTGAGGAGGGTATCTGTTCCTCAGCCCAGCCTGCATCCTCTCCAATATGGGACCCCTCAAGGGATGTCCGAGTGCCCGTTTAGGCCCAATCCCATGGGGCACTTGGACATCCCTCTCAGAATCCAGGATTGCTGGCTCCTAACTGCCCTCTCCTGCAGGCCTGCTCACCCCTAACTGCCCTCCCCTGTAAGTATGATCATCCCCAATTGCCCTCCCTTGTAGGCCTGGTCCCTCCCAACTGCCCTGCTCTGCTGGCCTGATCACCCCCAACTGCCCTTCCTTGCAGGCCTGATCTCTCCCAATTGCCCTCCCTTGTTGGCCATCTTGTGGTGGCCATCTTGTGTTCACATGAGGGCAGGCTCTTTGACCACGTTGGGGCAGTCATCTTGTGTGTTGGAGTGATGGTCAATCTGCATATTACTCTTTCATTAGATAGTATAGAGGCCTGGTGCATGGGTGGAAGCCAGCTGGTTTGCCCTCAAGGGTCCTGGATTAAGGTGGGTGTTCCCTTGGGGTGTGTGATGGTCTGGGCGAGGGGCTGTGGTGGTTTTCAGGCTGGCCACACCCCCAGGTGACCCAAGCAGAGGCCCTGATATCTGGGATTTATTTATCTTCTACAATTGAAACTTTGTAGCCTTAAGCAAAGGCAAAACAGGCCAGGTCTGCAGAAGGTTGGCTTTCTCCATTGCCAGGGGCAACTCTAGCCTCCTGCTCTCTCCAGCTCCGTGGCTGCCACCATTTTTGTTGGGATTTATTTTTGTTGAGATTTATTTATCTTCTGTAATTGAAACTTTGTAGCCTTGAGTGGAAACGTGGGCCCCACCAGGGTGTGTGGAAAACCTGGCTTCCTCCATCGCCAAAGAAACCCAAGCCTCCCTCCTGCTTGTTCAGTGGCTGCAGCTATCTTGGTTGGTGTTAATTTGCATACTCACTCCTGATTGGCAGGTGGGTGTGACTTGTCCATGTGGCTTGTGGGTGTAGCAGAGTGATGGTAAATTTGCATATTACTCTTTTATTAGATAGGATTATTATAGACTAGAGGCCCAAGGCACGAAATCTGTGCTAGAGTAGTCCTTCCTTCCCTCTGCTGCTGGCAATTGGGACCCAGGCTTTTAGCAACCCGAGCTTTGTCCAGAAGGTCATTAAGAAGGATGTCTGGTCTAATTAGCATATTATGCTTTTAATATTATAGATAGTAGGTAGAGTTCAAAATAAGTAATTTCACAGATTTTCTGAACAGTGTTTCAAATTTAATTTATTGTGGATTTTTATTTCAGTCCTCGATGATTTTAACTTTTCTTTTTAAGTCTGATCTCAGCTAACTTTGCCCTTGAAAAATTGATAGGGGCCATGTCTCCTCTATTTTTAAATTTCTATATTCAAATGTAATAAAAATGTAGAAAAATGCACAGACCATAAACATACAACTCAATGAATTTTCACAAACTGAATGCAATTGTATAATTAGCACCCAGGTCAAGAAACAGAACTTACAGGCTTCTCAGAAGCCCACTTCATACTTCCTTCAAGTCATTACCTACTGCCCAAGAGTATCCTCTTTCCTGTCTTTTAACTACATAGTTTAGTGTATCCATTGGCTGTTGCTGTATCACACAGAGACACAAAATGCAGTGCCACACAAAACTAAGCCTTCATGGTTCACTAGCTTGCAGTGGTTGTATAGGCAACTCTTCTCACCTTGGCAGAGTTTCACATCCAGGGAATGGGCACAGCTCTCCCCCAGCAGGCTAGCCAAGCCATGGCCATGGTGATAGCACAGCGTAGAACTGACAGAAATATGTAAGCCTCCTACTTAAGTAACACAGGGTCTGACAGAGGCAGGGTTAGCTTGAGTCCAGTAAAGGGAGCCATGCAAATAGAGGGTTTGTTCCTGACTTTATTAACATTTTTGACATTTTGTTCAGGGATTTTTTTACACTGACTTTGATTTTTTGTTAAATTGCATTAAAATTGTATTTTTCTTGACTAGTGAGGTTTTTGACAACCCCTTAAACGCTGTGCCCAGGGTAAATGCCTTACTTGCCTCAACTTAGCCCTGGTCCTGCTGGACAAACATACTCCACAACTTCAGTGAGAGGCCCTGCAGTCACACGCTGAAGGGCATGGGTGTTGGGGAAGATGAAGAATCAGAGCTGATCATACAATCAGCCACACAATTATTTGGGCCACTTTTGTTCTTTATTAATGGGAATTGTACAGTATGTATTCCTTGAGTTTAGTTTCTTTCTCTTAACAGTATGCATGTGGAATGTATCTATCATGTAGTGTGTAGTTATAAATATTTCATTCATATTGCTGAATAGAAACTTCTATTGTGTGAAGATATCTCAGTGTTGTTGAGCATTTGAATAGTCATAGTCATAGGTCAGAGTTATTATGAAGGGTGCTGCTTTGAACAATCTGGTATAAGTTTGTTAAATAAAAATGCATCTTTGTTGGGCATATACCAGGAGTGGAAATGCTGGGTCAGTTGAGTGCATATATTCATTTTTTGTAGCTCCTGTCCATTTTCTAATGAATAATCCCTTTAGTGTTGTTGTAAGTCTTAATTTCTGGTGGTATAAGTATTCCAATAGGCTACCCCTGGGCCCTGGGAAAACAGATTGAATAATGATCCTTGAGGAGACAACAGACCAGAAGCACAATCATCTCCTATCCGGACTAAACTTTTAGATTTTAGACTTTTTTTATGACACAAATTCCTCCCAACCCAGAGAAAGCAAAGGACAAAGAGATGGGCCTGAGGAGACAGAACCTGAGCAAAATTGTCCGGTTGATGCCCTGGTTGCTAGGACACATTATCCACTCATAAGCTTGTGGTACGGTTTTAATCGTCTTGGCCATACATGGGCCTTCGCTTTTCTAAAAGAATTTTATAAGTAGCTTGTCAATTTCCACAAAAGAAAAAAAATTTGATAGGATTTTTATTGGCTTTGCTTTGGATCTATAGACTAATCCTGACATCATTGCAAACAACCTGCTTCCCTATCTTCTTAAATTTCTCTCGATGTCTCATACCGTTTTATACCTACCTTGAATGAAATAGGTATCTAATACACATATAAAATGTGTATGTGATCAACAAATGCATTGTGGGCCCAAAGCTTTAGGCTGAGTCATGTTTTCAATCACACTGCACATCTCACCACCAAAGCTCTTCTCCTCTTCCACCCCCTGGGCATTGCATATGTTCTCCCTTCAACTAGGTGCTGTCCCTGTGGGCCCTCTATTCCTCCTACCTGATCAAAGCCAACACTCGACTCAGAGGTCACTACTCTGCAGAGGGAGCAGGTCTTCCTTGTGGTCTCCTGCTGTCTCCTCCTCTGCCTGGTTTTAAATCCTACAGTGTATTGGGATGAGCTGCTCTGCTGCCCATTCAGCTTTTGAGGGCTGAGTAGAGCCAGCCCAGCACTAGGCTGGATATATGAAAACAGCCCTTCCTTGTTGTTATTGTTGTTTAGGTTAGGTAGTTTATTGGTTGATTGTGTGACTTCATTTGCATTTAGCTTTAGTCAAAGTAGTGCACTAGCTTGGCAAAACTTTGTATATCAATCTGGTTTTTGAAGCAGATATGTTGTTTGGTCTGATTCACATCACACCTTCTAAGTTCGTTTAAAAGAAAGCTATCAACGCTGAACATTGTTTCTGATATTTGTAACAAGGGTATTCATGAAAAGACAGTCACACCTCCCATGACCACTAGGTGGCAGTTTTACTCTTATTAGTATGATCAGCTCAGCAACATCATTGCTGTCACTCAAGAGGTTTGGAGTAGGCAAAATAAACAATGGAGCAAGACTGTCCTAGGCCTTTTGGTGAGAAAATGAAGATCAAAATCAGCCCTAAGAAACTGGAATTACGGAATACAGCACATGGAAAATGAAAAGGACTGCCATTAGGTATTATTTGAGTGAAACATAGCAAAAGCTATCCACATGCACAAAATCAGTAAGAAAGGTGTGTAAGACTAGAGACAGGTCAGACAGTGTGGAAAGTTCAAGGGGTCTCCTGGGGGCCCTCCACAGCTGGAGCGCAGCCCTTTGGAGTGGGGCAGATAAGGTGAGGGTATGTCTCCAGTAGAATCATGTCCCTGATATTGTTGAATTCTCCTGGGAGGAAAGAGGCTTAAAGATTTTAAACAAAATTGAATGAGACTATCCAACTACCTTTATTTGAAATTGCTATTAGCACCCAAATCGTTGGAGGACCAGGCCAAAGTTATGTTCTGTGATTGAGGGGAGGGGGTGGAAGATTATTAATCAGCTATTTCACTTCATCTCATCCTACCAACAACTTTATGAATTAGTGAATCACTTTACAGATACAAAACCTGAGGCTCAGAGCCAGTCTATATCTCATCCAGAGCCTCAGAGCCCTTAGATGTTGGGGTTTGGAAGCCAGGACTCTGTGGCCATGACCCCAGGCTGATTCCTGTGAGAATGCCCTTCCCACTTCTGAGAATAAGGAGAGCATCTCTGCCTTAGGTTCTGTGAGATGACAGGAGGTAAAGCTCATAGAGAGCCCAGCCCAGTGCAGCAGCTGGGGCACAGCCAGCATTCCATAACCAGGCTCAGGGCCCAGGGTCCCTTCCCACCAAGGCCCTCCACGTTGACCCCCAGGATGGGCTCCACTGTTTTACCCAATGGTGATCTTATCTCATCCTTGCCCCCAAAGAGGAACCTTCTGATTATGAGGTCTTGGTGGAGGGAACTGAGCCAGGAGGCTGTGACTAAACTGAAATAACTGACCTCAGTGGTCTGTAACCCCAGGACTGGTTAGTTCTCTTCTGGGAAACCACAAGAGGAACCCCAAGGGGCTCTGTTCACGCTGCCTGGTTCTGATTCTAAGTCTGATAAGGGACTTTCCAGGCTCAGTGTATAAATCAGGACCAGGGCTTATCTCCACAGAATCATGAAATGGCTGGAAGAACTGCAAATTCAGGCACTGCCTGGGTCCATCCCCAACAGGCCACCCACAGACCCTGAGGAAACAGACCAAATAATGAACCCTGAGGATACTGCCAGCTGAAGGCATCAATCATCTCCTATCAGGACTGGGGTGAGGTGTTAAGACACAAATTCCTTCTGGCCTAGAATAAGGAAACTGAGGCTCAGAGGAAGCAACGGACAAAGTAAATCCAAACTGCATGACTAAGAAGGGTGCTGAGAGGGGCTAAGGAGACAGAGCCTGAGCAGAGCTGTCGGCTGATGCCTGGTTGCTAGGACACAGCATCCACTCATAAGCTTGTGGTTTTAATTTTTGCACACAAAGAACCGGGGCATCAAATTACCTGCTCTTTTTTTCTCAGCTACCAGCCCCACAAAGACGGTTCATAGCAAAGACACTCAAGTCCAGATAAAATTGCTAGATACAGAGGAAATGGAACCATCTGTGAGTTAATAAACAGTAGAAATTACAGTCTGTGGGAACAGGAACTGCCTCCTTATTGTCTTCCTGCTGGAGTGGAAACTCTAAAGGAGACTTACCAAGAGAGGGAGAGAAAGGCTTGAAAAAAGAGCTAATCGGAAGGGACTTGTAGCTTCTGCCCTGCCATCCTCATCACCCTTCAGGTCTTGTTTCTGGTTGGGTGGGGAGAAGGAAGGAATAAGTAGGGACCCACAAAAGATCTGAGAAGAGAAGAGATCATGTGCCCTTCCCCAGTTGCAGCCCCTACAGACACCTCTGCCAGTGTCACGTTGAGACAGGAAGTGGGAAGAGGGCTGGGGCAGGCAGGTGGGAGGGGCTGTCTCCGGGCTTCCTTGCAGTCAAGTGTTGCAATGGAGGAGGTCCATCACATTCTTTGGACATGGACTGATACAGAGGCATCACTGAAACCCAAGACAACTTGCTAGTCTCAGGAGGACACTTGGAGGAGAGAATTATGGGGCCTGGAGGTGGGTCACCTGCCTGGTATGTGTGAGATTCCGCAGCTGCCTCTGAAGCAGCAGAGAGGACAGGAAGCCATGAGGAGCTCTGTGTGCTTCCTGAAAGACCAGCCTCTACCAGCATCTATCACAAGGGCCAGGCTGGTGGGGATGCCAACAGCAGATTCTAGCAGTGAAGTAACCTGGATGTGCTAAGCAGCATATAGACCAGAAGAATGCCCTTCCCCAGAGTCTACACAACCATGAAGAACAACTTTCCTACCACTGGCAGCCACTGAGGAAATGAGGGATGCCAGAAGCCAAAAAATTATGATCAGTTGTGAACTACATTCCACTTTGTAGCCCTTTGTATTAGTTTTCTATTGTTGCCATAAAAATTACCATAACTCTTGCAACTTAAAATATAAATATGTCTTAGTTCTGTGGGCCAGACATACCATGAGTCTCACTGGACAACAATCAAGGCATCCGCAGGGCTCTGTCCCTTTGTGAGGGCTCCTGAGGAGGAATTATTTCTTTGTTCATTCCCTTGTTGACAGTTCCATGGGGCTGTGGGACTGAGGTCTCTATTTCCTTGCTGGCTGTCAGCTGGGGTTACCCTCAACTCCTAAAAGGCTCTCTCCAGTCCTTGTAGATAGCCTTTCACATCTCCAAACCAGCAAGGGGTGGCGAGTCTTTCTCATGCCACCATCTCTGACTCTTCCTATAAGGCACATTTCCCTCTCTGACTGCACCAGGGAGGGTTGTCTACTTTTAAGGACTCGTGTAATTAGAATGGGCCCACCCAGATAATCCAAGATCACCTCTCCAGACCAAGCTCCATAACGTCATCATACCTACAAAATCTCCTTTGCTGTGTAAGGTAACCTATTCACAGGTTCCGTATTAGGATATGATCATCTTTGCAGATCACTTTTCTGTCTACCACCCCATTAAATATTCATCAAGTATTTATTTAGTGCCCTAATGAGCCAGGTAGGTGCTGATTTAAGATATCAGCATTTAGGGGTGTTACGTTAGGGAGGGAAGCTAAGGTAGGGTGCAGTACACTAGGACACCTATCTTAGGGCTTCTTGCTGTACTCCAGGGGTGCCATTTACAGAAAATATACTGCAGACTGTACTCCCCACACACTCTCCTTTCCCTCTTGACTCCCCAACCTTCATCCCTGAATTATGTAGGCTGCATAACTCTGGAGAGTTTCTTGAGAAGCAGGAGCCAAGCCCACCAAGGGACTGAGTCAGGCACCTGCTAGACCTGGGTTCAGCCATAGCAGAAAGACCAACAAGACCACAGGAGGACTTGCAGGATGCCAGAGAGGCCTGGAGGCCGATGCTGCTGCTGGCCTTTACTGTGTTTCCTCACCTGGTTTCATGGTCTCCCAGGGGACTAGAGAGGGAAATGCCCAGTGTTCTTTTGGGCCCCTTGTAAGTCCAAATCACAAAAGAGAATTGGGGAAAGGACAAAAAAAGATTGGCTTATCACTCACTGAAGCCTCTTGTGGCTGAGGCTCCCTGGCCTATCTTGGCAACTCCTGGGCTCATGGGAGCTACCAGCTTGCTGGTTTTTTGTTTTGTTTTGTTTTGTTTTGTTTTATCAGGCACAAGCATAGTGAGTCAGCACAGTGGTTAGCTTTCAGCCAGAGGCCACAGCCACCAGCAGAGTTCCAGGTGGAGCAGCCTCTTCTTGATCAGCCCAGCCCCTGGTTCTGCCTACATCTTCCTTCTAGTTTTGAGCCTCCCTGGATTGACTGGCATTCTGGTGATATATCCAAGCAGCAATTCATCATGCCATGCCTCAGTGGTTCCAAAGCTATGGCATGAAAGGTGAAGGTGGCAGATAATCCAGAAAAGAAGTCATCAGCCTGGTCTAACAGACACAGCACAGCATTGAGGCTCTTTGTTCCAGGCCAAACTTGAGATAAAAGGGAAGTGGTAGAGCATCCTGCCTTCTTCTGCTCTAGAATCCATTTGTAAAGCCGGGCCCCGCCCACCTGCCTCCTCCGGATGCAATACACACCACAGTGCCACACTCTGGCCAACCAGTCTTCCAAGGGCAGGAACAGCTCAGGAAGGGGTGGTCAGTACTCTCTTATTTCATGGATCTTTACTATTCACCACAAAACCCCAAAGGCCAGTGGTGGTTGTCACTTCAGCTCTTACCACTTAAAGTTCCTGGAAGGGGAGATCTTCAGGGGGTGATGCCTTCATGAGCAAAGCATCCCCTTTTATCTTTCCTGTATCCCTCCTCAGAGCTAAGTCTCTGTCATATTCCCAAACATAGGAAATAACAGGAAAGGCCTCTGAGGTGGTAACAAACGTGTGGTGTGAGAGGAACAGGGAGAAGGCTAGTTGGCTGGAGTAGAGGAGGTAGGGTCCAAGCTCATTCCAAGGTCACAGTTAAACTTGGGCCAATTCCAGGAAATGCCTGGACACCTGGTGCTGAAGGTTCCCAGCTCTTCTATCCACTGTCTGACATTTTCTTAGATCTGATTTGCTTATTGTCACCCTTCATAAGTGAGCTCCTTGTCCATCTTGTTTGCTGCTGTGTTCCCAGGGCCTCACAGTCCCTAGCAGCTAGTAGATGTCTGTTGAAGGGATACTGAAAGGCATATTCATATGTAGATATTTGGTGGGCTGAGACTCCCTATAAGAGTTGGATTTGGAGGGAGATCGTGGGGGAAATCCTCTGAGTGGATGAGGACTGGTGGAGAGGGCAGGACTAGGAACTTGGGCTTGGATGCCCTACCAAATGGCTGTTGCAGGTAAGTGTAAGGCCATGTCACGTAATTCCTACCACATCCTCACCTCAAGGAAGAAGAGCCTTGACTTGCAGGTTAACCAGGGTCCTCCAAGCCTCTGATGAAAACCCTTTGGAAAGATCTTAGTTCCAGAGGGCTTCCATGAAGACCTCTGGAAACAGACACTACATACCAGACGTCTGTACCTTCAGACTCAGGATGCTCATAAAAGCACCCCAAGTTTGAGAAGTAACTATTAGGAAATGCAGGTAGAGTGAGCCAGGAAAACTGTTTGGTTCCAAGCCACTCCTCCTCTTCTTTCCCCCTTCATTCCCTTCCCCCCTCCCCCACCAATAAGGTTGCCTAATGAGGAAGAACAGAGAAACTCTAGAAGAGCAGTGGGAAATAAGGTGCAGCCTTTCCCCCTGCCACCATCCAACCCTGAGGCCTGCCCTATATGGGGGAGGGCGACTAGGGAAAGGAAGAAAGACAGAATGGTCTCTCCGTGAGGTGTAGAGATCTGGTGAGCAGTTCAGATTGGAGTTCTTCCCTCTGCTCCATTATAGTTTTCTGGGATATCCCCTGCAAAACTATATTACAATTCTCATTTCCAGGCAAAAAAGTGGCAGACTCTATGTGTAATGGATGCTTGTTTGCCTGAAAAATTGCCACCCCCACCGGACCTTTTCTCTGCATTAGAACCTTGATTTTAGGTATCAGGTGGACAAGGGATTAAAAAAACAAAACAAAACTGAGCTCCTACTCCAGCCCAGGTGAGAGAATCGAGAATCTTGATTAAACTGAGCCATGGTCTCAATGCTAGCTGCACTTATAACCATCCCAGTGCAGCTAAATCAGCCTCTCTGGGGATTAGTCATAGGACTCATAGTTACAAATCTCACCAGTGATTTTCATATGCAGCAGGGCTGGGCATCACGCACCTAAACTACAGATGATAATTTTCATTCTCACCAGTGTGGAGGGAAAGTGTTCTGGGGGCTTCTCACAAAGCAGGATTCCTATATGATCCATATGATGTCACTTATATGTGGAATGTAATGAATAATATAAATGAATAAACAAAATAAAAACAGACTCATAGATAGAGAGAACAGCCTGATGGTTGCCAGAGGGGAGGAGAGTTGACAGACTGGGTGAAAAGGTGAAGGGATTGAGAAGAACAGATTGATATTTACAAAACAGTCACAAGGATGTAAAGTACAGCATAGGGGATATAATCAATAATATCCTAATAACTATGTATGGTGCCAGGTGGGTACTAGGAACATTGTGGGGAACACTTTGTAAGGTATATTATTGTCTAACCATTATGCTGTACACCTGAAACTAAGACAAAATAATGTTGAATGTAAGCTATAATTTTAAATTTTTTTAAAGGGGCAATGACAAAAACAAAACAAAACAAAAAAACATGTATTATGCTAATAAAACAGGCCATGGTTCCCTTAGATGTGATGCCTGGAAGAGTAGGTACCATCTGAAGAACAAAAGCTAATCCACTAAGGTTAGCAGAAAAAAAAGAGGGGGAAAGCCTGGGTACTCCAGAAGTTGTTGAATAAACGACTAACCCAACCAGGGAACTGGCCCCTCTCTGGCCTTTCTGTGTAAGCAAGTTAATCAAGGTTGATTTGGCCAGCTCAGTTGGGATTCTCATTACCTATGGCTGACAGCATCCTAGATGATATGGTCACATAGACCATGGCAGAGCTGAAAATGAAGCCACACCCAACGCAAGTCAGGGCATAGAAGCTGGGAGGAAGGAGAAGCCAAGGGACACTGGGAAGGTAATTCGATCAGATCATTCAATTTCAAATCATTTTTGTTGTTGTTGTTTCTAATAGTTTTTTGGGGGGAGTCTTCAGGGTTTTCTATATACAGAATCATGTCAACTGCAAAAAGTGACTTTTACTTCTTCCTTCCCAATTCCTCTTGCCTTATTGCTCTGGCTAGGACTTCCAAACCTATGTTGAAAAAGAGTGGTGAGAGTGGGCATCTTTGTCTTGTTCCTGAGTTTAAAGGAAAAGCTTTCAGCTTTTCGCCACTGAGTATGATATTGGCTGATATTGGCTGTGGGTTTGTCATGTATGACCTTTATCATGTTGAGGAACTTTTCTTCTATGTCCATTTTATTGAATTTTTCAATCATAATGGATGTTGTATCTTATCAAATGCTTTTTCTGCATCTATTGATAAGATTATATTATTTTTATTCTTTGTTTTGTTAATGTGGTAAATCGTGTTGATCGATTTGCATATGATGAGCCATCCTTGTTCAACTTATCATGATGTATTATTCTTTAATGTATTGTTGTATTTGATTTACTAATATTTTGTTTAGGATTTTTATATCTGTATTCATCAGAGATATTGGTATATAGTATTCTTTTCTTCTTCTTTAAATATATTTCTCTATTGATTTTAGAGAGGAAGGGAGAGGGATAGAAAGATAGAAACATCAATAATAAGAAAATCATTGATCGGTTACCTCCTGCATGCCCCCTACTGGGGATTGAGCCCACAACCTGGGCATATGCCCTTGGCCGGAATCAAACCTGGGACCACTCAGTCTGAAGGCCAATTCTATCCACTGAGCCAAACTGGCCAGGGCTGTTGTTGTTGTTATTTTTGTTATCCTTGCCAGATTTTGGTATCAGCGTTCTGTTGGTCTAATAAAGTACCAAATCTGTTTTGAATGTGAAGTCATCTGGTCTTGGACTTTTATTTTTTGGGAGGTGTTTGATGGTTGTTTTAATTTCCTCACTACTTATCAATATATTTAAATTTTTCAATTCAGTCTAGGAAGGTTATATATTTCCAGGAACTTATCAATTTCTTCTATTTGATGACATATAGTGTTTCATAGTATTCTAGTATGATTTTTAGTATATCTGTGAAGTCTGTGGTAACCTCTCTTTCATAATCATATGGCTGATTTTGTTTGCAAGAGGCTTTTCTCTTTTTTCCTTAGTGAATTTAGCCAGGTGTTGGAAGCCACTCATTGTCCTCACTAGCAGAGAGGTGTGGACAAGGAACCCGGAAAGCTGGTCAACCTTGAAGCTTTGAAAGCTCAGAGCCAACCACCCACTCTTTAGTTGAGACAATGGTAGCTGGAGCAACTTCCACCTTCTAGTTTTATGTAAATTCTTACTGATCGGCTATTATTGGAATTGCCTGCCTAAAGACTATGGGTGCATCCATAGTCTTAATAAAAGGAATCGCTAGGCCCAAGCAAGGTGGAATCCTTCCCCTTGAGTTGGGCTCCCTCTTGGCCCCCAATATTCCCAAATTAATATTTTCTAGTTTCTTTCATTTGTGTGTGGCCTCCTCCAGAGCCCAAACCCTGAACCTGAATCCTGAACTACACGGTCATGAAAGAGGTTCACTACAAACTGGTGCCCAAACAGGGACCTCTGGAGGGAATGATACTTTTTGACTAGAGTGAAGAGAGGAAGAATACACCGAAAAAGTGGGGGGAAAAATACACCAAAAAGGGTGGGGGGAAAAAATCACTATATAGGTGAGGAAAATTCACCGTACACAAAGCCCATGATCAGCTGCAGAAGTCATGATCCGTAAGTAGAGTGGGAACGTCTTTTTCAGCCATACTAATGGGAAAGAATTAGGTTATAAAGTAAACTTTATTAGAGACTTTTGGTTTGCATGCTTAAGGAATGTGGTTTCTTGTTCATATTAAAATCTTAATTTGTATTTGGAATCTAAAACTATAATAAGAAATGAAACTCCACTACTGAAACCTCTTCTGGTGTGGAAAAATTCAAAGGTGGCAGAAAGGGCAGGACTATCTACTCTCCCGCAATGAGGTTACTTAAAGTTTTGTTTAAAAATTATAGAAGAACTCACAAGGAAATGCAAAATTTGGCCAAATTGGGTGCTAGTTATTACTTCAGAAAGTGAAAAAGAAAAAATTTAAGAACTGTCTTTATCTATTAAGCATGAAAAGATACATGGCCAGATCTGTTACTGAAAACTTCCTCCAGAGCAAGCAGGATGTGGGGGAAGGGAGACACATGGCAATCCAATATGGAAGGCCACTCTCTCAGTATGCTAATTTAAAGTCTCCTTTCTGACCATGAAAAAAGTCTTCTCATCTTAAAAATTTAGCCTGAGAAAAATGGCAGATTTGACCAAAAGGAAAGAACACAGGCTAGTTCCAGTAGCAGATTAGCATTCCCATAATAAAGAGTGTTTTTTAAAATGCTAATGAAGTGTGTTCAAAAGCTAACTTTTAAGGCCTTCAAGAAAATCAGTGAATTGTGTTACAAAAGAATTTATAAGATGTAAATGCCTTAAAATAATTGGAATTGGATTTAAATCTCAAAAATTGTTGAAAAATATTAATTATAAAGATCTAAGTAGCCCATTTGTCCTTTGTTTTTTTTTTTAAATATATATTTTATTGATTTTTTACAGAGAGGAAGGGAAAGGGATAGAGAGGTAGAAACATTAATGAGAAAGAAACATCGATCAGCTGCCTCCTGCACACCTCCCACTGGAGATGTGGGACCTTTCAGTCCACAGGCTGACGCTCTATCCACTGAGTCAAACTGGTTTTGGCTGGCTATGTCCTTTGTTAATGGACGAAGAGGTGTGTCACCCTTCCCCCAGCAGACAAGTAAATCAGTTTCCCGGCCAGCAGCCATCTTTAAAGAATGTGACAATTTTTACATTTGAATACCTGCAGGCTTGCTACTCAATTTTCCTGGGCAGAGAAAAAACGTGGTCAGTTTAAAATCATGGTCGGTTTAAAACAACATTCCTTAAGCCCTTGCTGAATTGAACCTATTTTGCCATCCAGAAATGTGGGTTATGGCAGCTTAAAATTTTGGAAGTTTGCTTCCTCATGAGAAAAACCTAGAGGACAGAATTGAATCTATTGATTGATTATGTCTTGTATTTTTGAAATTTATTCTTAAAAATATAAGTGTTATTAATCTAAAGAAATGCTAAATATTTGACTTGCCAGCTATAAAAGTTTAAAGTTCAAATTAAATTGGGAGAAATTATATAGTGGTAATTAAATGCCTAAAGTGTAGAAATTTAAAATGTGTTTTCAGTGGATAGAGCATCGGCCTTCGGACTGAAAGGTCCTGGGTTAGATTCCGGGCAAGGGCATGTATCCCGGTTTCGGGCACATCCCCAGTAGGGGGTATGCCGGAGGTGGCTAATCAATGTCTCTCTCTCATTGATGTTTCTAACTCTCTATCCCTCTCCCTTCCTCCCTGTAAATATATTTTAAATAAATAAATAAATAAATAAATAAATAAATAAATAATAAAATGTGTTTTCTCTAATAATTAGGAATTCAAAATATGTTGCTTATTGGTCTAGATAAATAAGATTAATTCTGTGATCCAAACTGAAATATTTAATAACCAATTTATATTTGTTATCTTAAGATAACTATAGTGGTCACATGGTCGATGGTCTCCTGGGACCAGGAGAAGGGGTTCCAGAATGTCCATGAGATGGATCTGAGCAGCACAAGAGTTAAGCTATCAACTCTATGTGCCTTGTGTGCTGTACTGGGTTGTGTTGTAGTTTGTGCCTTCGAATCAACATAGGAGAGAGAACAACATAACCAGACACCCAGAGAAAAAAGACCATGGGCAGAAGAAACAGCCCGCATACGACAGATAGGCAGGTATCACCAGAAAAGGAAGTAAACGAATTAGAAGCAGAAATAAGCCTGCCAAAGAAAGAGTTCAGAGAAATGATCATAAGGTGGATGAAAAGAATAGAAGACAAATTCGACAATATGAGTAAGAGCCAAGAGGAAATGAAGAAGAAACAAGAAGAAATGCAAGAAGAAATAAAAAATGACATCACTGCTTTAAAGAACTCAATAGAAAGTATCAAAAGTAGACTAGAAGAAGCAGAGGACCGCATCAGTGAGCTAGAAGACATGGTAGGAAAAAATACCCAAGTACAGCAGCTTCTAGAAAAAAAAAAATTAAAAAGCAAGAGGAGAGCCTAAGGAAACTTTGGGATAACACGAAAAAAAACAACATCCGCATAATTGGGGTTCCAGAAAGAGTGGAAACTGAGCAAGGATTAGGGAACCTGTTTGAAGAAATAATGACAGAAAATTTCCCCAATATAGGAAAGAAAAAACCCACACAAATCCAAGAAGCTCACAGAGTCCCAAGCAAAATGAATGCCACAAAACTGACACCAAGGCACATTATAATTAAATTGGCAAACACCAATGACAAAGTAAGAATCTTAAAAGCGGCCAGGGAGAAACAGAAAGTTACCTACAAAGGAACCCCCATAAGACTAGCTACTGATTTCTCAACAGAAACTCAGCAGGCCAGAAGGGAATGGAATGAAATATACAAAGTCATGCAAAGGAAGGGTCTGAATTCAAGAATACTGTACCCTGCAAGGCTTTCAATCAAAATTGAAGTAGAAATCAGAAGCTTCACAGACAAAACAGGACTAAGGGAATATATTACCACCAAACCAGCAATGCAAGAAATGTTAAAGGCTCTGCTGTAATAAAAAGAAATAGGAAGCAAAGAAGGAACTCTGGGCTAAAGACTAAAAATGGCAACAGATAAATACCTATCAATAATAACTTTAAATGTAAATGGATTAAATGCTCCAATCAAAAGACATAGGGTAACCAATTGGATAAGAAAACATGATCCATATATCTGCTGTCTGCAATAAACCCACCTTAGGAAAAGAGATGCACACAGATTGAGGGTGAAGGGATGGAACATGGTATTTCAGGCAAATGGAAATGAAAAAAAGCTGGGGTTGCAATACTTATATCTGACAAATTAGATCTCAAAGTGAAGGACATAACAAGAGATAAAGAAGGCCACTTCATAATACTAAAGGGAACAATCCAACAAGAAGAAATAACTCCGGTAAACATATATGCACCCAATATAGGAGCACCTAAATACATAAAAAAAACTCCTGGAGGATAATAAGGGAGAGATTGATAGCAATACAATCATAGTAGGAGACTTTAATACCCCATTTTCACCACTGGACAAATTCTCTAAACAAAAAATCAGCAAAGAAGCATCAATCCTAAATGACTCACTAGACCAGATGGAATTAATTGACATCTTCAGAACATTTCACCCCAAAGCCACAGAATATACATTCTTCTTGAGTGCACATGGGTCATTTTCAAAGATAGATCATATGTTGGGTCATAAGAAAAGTCTCTTCAAATTCAAGAAGATAGAAATCATATCAAGCATTTTCTCAGACCACAGTGGCATAAAGCTGGAAATCAACTATAATAAAAACAATATAAAGAAATCAAACACAAGAGACTAAACAGCATGCTATTAAACAACGACTGGGTAACCAGAGAGATCAAGGTAGAAATAAAAAACATCATGGCAAAAATGACAATGACAACACAAAAATACAAAATTTATGGGACACAGTGAAAACAGTCTTGAGAGGGAAGTTCATAGCCCTACAAGCCTACTGCAAAAAACAGGAAACAATGGTAATAAATTTCCTAACCCTATAACTCAAAGAGCTAGAACGAGAGTAACAAGACAAGCCCAGTGTAAGCAGGAGGAAGGAAATAGTGAAGATCAAAACGGAGATAAACAACATGCAGACCAAAGAAATAATTCAAAAGATCAACAAAACCAAGAGCTGGTTCTTTGAAAGGATAAACAAGATTGATGGACCTCTAGCCAGGCTCACCAGGAAGCAAAAAGAGAAGACCCAAATAAGCAAAATCGGAAATGAAAGAGGAGAAATAACAACAGACCCTGCCGAAATACAAAGGTTTGTTAAAAAATACTATGAACAACTCTATTCCAACAAATTGGACAACCTGCAAGAAATGGACATATTCCTAGAAAAATACAGTGGTACCTCGAGATACAAGTTTAATTCATTCCATAACCTTGAGGCGTGGGAAACTATGAGACGCTCGAGTTGCGGTAAACTGGTGGGTTGTGTGCAGCTGGCTGATCCGCGCGATTACTCCTATCTCAAATGTTGCTCTTATTTCAAAGCAAAAGTCGCTCTCTCGACGGCTCGTATCTCAAAAATCTCGTATGTTAGGGCACTTGTATCTCGAGGTACCACTGTATAACCTTCCAAAACTCAATCAGGAAGAATCTAAACATCTCAATAGTCCAATAACTATGGAAGAAATTGAAGCAGTCATCAAAAAGCTTCCAGCAAATAAAAGCCCAGGACCAGATGGCTACACAGGAGAGTTTTACCAAACTTTCAAGGAAGAATTAAAACCTATCCTTCTCAGACTATTCAAAAATATTCAAGAAGAAGGAACACTTCCAAACACCTTCTATGAAGCTAGCATCACCCTAATACCAAAACCAGATAAAGACAACACAATGAAAGAGAATTATAGGCCAATATCTTTCATGAACATAGGTGCCAAAATCCTCAATAAAATTCTAGCAAATCAGATCCAGCAGTACATCAGAAAGGTCATACACCATGACCAAGTAGGATTCATCCCAGGAATGCAGGGATGGTACAATAGCCGCAAATCAATAAATGTGATACATCACATAAACAAATTGACAGATAAAAATCACATAGTAATATCAATTGATGCAGAAAAAGCATTTTACAAAATCTAACACCCTTTCTTGAGCAAAACTCTCAGCAAAGTGGGAATAGAAGGATCATACCTCAACATTATAAAAGCCATATATGATAAACCCACAGTTAACATCATACTCAATGGGCAAAAACTAAAACCATTTCCCCTAAGAACAGGAACAAGACAGGGATGCCCACTCTCACCTCTCCTGTTCAACATAGTACTGGAAGTATTAGCCATTGCAATTAGACAAGAAGAAGAAATAAAAGGCATCCAAATTGGAAAAGAAGAAGTAAAGTTGTCCTTATTTGCAGATGACATGATATTGTACATAAAAAACCTGAAGGAATCCATCCCAAAACTAATTAACTTAATAAATGAATTTGGCAATGTAGCAGGATACAAAATTAATGCTAAGAAACCTGTAGCATTTCTATACACTAATAGTGAAATTACAGAAACAGAGACTCAAAAAGCAATCCCATTTACCATCGCACCAAAAAAATTAAGATACCTAGGAATAAACCTAACTAAAGAGGTAAAAGACCTATATGTAGAAAACTACAGGACACTGAAAAAAGAGATAGAGGAAGATGTTAACAGATGGAAGAACTTACCATGCTCATGGATTGGGACAATCAACATCATTAAAATGTCCATACTACCCAAAGCAATCTATAGATTCAATGCACTACCCATTAAAATACCAATGGCATATTTCACAGACCTAGAAAGAATTTTTCATAGATTCATCTGGAACAAAAAAAGACCACGAATAGCCACAGCAATTCTGAGGAAGAAGAATAAAGTAGGTGGGATCTCAATACCAAATTTCAAGCTATATTACAAAGCAACTGTTCTCAAAACAGCCTGGTACTGGCACAAGAATAGACATATAGACCAATGGAATAGAATAGAGAACCCAGATATCCACCCAAACCACTATGCTCAACTAATATTTGACAAAGGAGGCACGAACATACAATGGAGCCAAGATAGCAGCTTCAATAAATGGTGTTGGGAAAATTGGACAGATACATGCAAAAAAATGAAACTGGACCACCAACTTATACCAAATACAAAAATAAACTCAAAATGGATACAGGACTTAAACATTAGAAGGGAAACCATAAAAATACTAGAGGAATCCACAAGCAGCACAATCTCAGACATATGCCGAAAGAACTTCTTCACTAATACTGCTCCAAAGGCAATGGAAGCTAAAGAAAAAATAAACAAATGGGACTACATCAACAAAACAACAAGAAAGACCACTGTATAGGAGAACATATTTGCAAATGTTATCACTGATAAAGGTTTAATATCCAACATCTACAGCCAACTTATACAACTTAATAAAAGAAAGATAAACAATCCAATAAAAAAATGGGCAACAAACCTAAATAGAGCCTTTTCGAAAGACAACAGAAGGAAGGCCAAGAGACACATGAAAACATGTTCAAAGTCACTAATTATCCGAGAGATGCAAATCAAAACGACAATGCGATACCATCTTACACCTGTCAGAATGGCAATCATCAACAAATCAACAAACGACAAGTGTTGGCGAGGATGCAGAAAAAAAGGAACTCATGTGCACTGTTGGTGGGAATGCAGACTGGTGCAGCCACTGTGGAGAACAGTATGGAGTTTCCTCAAAAAACTAAAAATAGATCTCCCATTTGATCCAGTAATCCCACTCTTAGGAATTTATCCTAAGAAATTACAAACACCAATCAGAAAGGATTTATGCACCCCTATGTTCATAGCAGCACAATTTACAATAGCTACATTTTGGAAACAGCCTAGGTGCCCGTCAGCAGATGAGTGGATCAGAAAACTGTGGTACATCTACACAATGGAATTCTATGCTGCCATTAAAAAGGAGGAACTCTTATTATTTGCAGCCACCTAGATGGAACTGGAGAGCCTTATGCTTAGTGAAATAAGCCAGTCTATGAAGGAGAAACACCACATGATCTCACTCATTTGTAGATTATAAAGAACATTGTAAACTGATGAACAAAATGATAGATACAGAGGCAGTAAAGCATCAAACAGACTGTCAAATTATAGCAGGAAGATTAAGGAGGGGGGGTAGATAAGAAAGAGATCAATCAAAGGACTTGTATGCATGCATATAAGCATAACCAATGAACATAGACACTGGGGGATTGGGTTATGCCTGGGAGGGAGGGGGGACAATGGGGAGATATGCATACATGTAACACAATAAAAAAAATAAAAGATGTCACACCCACACAAAAAAAAGAACAAAAAATGTTTGAGTCCCAATTTCAATGTCCAATAGTTCTGAGTCCCATTTTTAATGTCAAACAGTTCCTTATGTGTACAATGGTATCTGGATGGTGGACATACGGTGGTAATGCAGGTCCAACCCTCTCTGGTTTGGTCCTAGGCATCCTGTAGCAACACACTACTGCTAACTGTTCGCATGGCAAGGCGTAGTCAGCATTTTCCATCTCAGGACTGTTTCTCCTCTTGTCTTCATGGTTGGAGCAGACCTGTCAGTTTCTCTCTGTTGCAGAAGTCCACTTGGTCTTGGAGTTGTTTTCTGAAAGTATATAAACATATTCTCGACCAAAAGTTAATAAAGGAATCTTTTCTATAAAATTGACTTGGGATCCTTTTTATTTTTGCCCAAATGATTTTCCTTTGGCTTATTTTGAGACCATGTATGTTTTTCATGGGTATCTTGCTGTTAGCATTACAAATGAAAATTAATTTTCTAAAGTAAAAATTTTCTAGATGTAATTTACTTACCGGATATTTTTCCTTACATGATATTATCCTACTATCCCCCCTCTTTTTGATTAATGGAGACTTTTGTAAAGTTTTTAATGCAATATTGATAACTTTACATTTTATTTTTTTGCACAAAAATATGACTGCTTTATGTTCATTGCATGTTAAGCAATTTTACCATGACATGAACTACCCATAGAAATTTTAGTTAATACTTTAGAAAGAGCTTTTTGTCCAGTACTATTAAATTTTCTTGAACATTCACTTATTTCAATTAGCTAATTTAAATTAATCTGAAAGCTTGATTACTCTTCTTGTATCAATTTTTTATATAGTCTCTATTTCATTCAATTCTGCTCTGATTTTTATTATTTCCTTTCTTCTGCTGACTTTGGGTTGCTTTTGTCTTCTTTTTAGTTTTTAAAGATGTGATGTTAGGCAGTTTACTTAGAATTTCTCTTGTGAAAGGCTTGTAATGATATAAACTTCCTTCTTATTACTACTTTCACTGCATCCCCAAAACTATGATATGTCATATTTGTCATGCTCATTTGTCTCTCTATATCTTTTTTAAAAAAAATGTATTTTATTGAGTGGAAGGAGAGGAATAGAGAGTTAGAAACATCGATGAGAGAGAGACATCAATCAGCCACCTCCAGCACACTCCCCACTGGGGATGTGCCTGCAACCAAGGTACATGTCCCGACCAGAATCGAACCCGGGACCCTTCAATCCCCAGGCTGACACTCTATCCACTGAGCCAAACCAGTTTTGGCTCTCTATATCTTTTAATCTCACCTTTTATTTCTCCTTTGACCCGGTCATTTTTCAGTAGTAAGTTGTTTAATCACCAAATATTTGTGAGTTTCTTTACTTCTTTTTTATAATTGATTCCTAATTTTAAAGTATTGTGATCAGCCCTGGCCAGTTTTCTCAATGGTTAGAGCATCAGTCCACAAAGATAGCAGGTTCGATTCCTGGTCAAGGGTACATACCTTGGTTGCAGATTCAATCCCCAGCCCCAGTTAGGATACAAATGGAAGGTAACCAATCTATGTCAACTCCTCTCTCTCTCTCTCTTTCTCTCTCTTTCTCTTTCTTTCTCTCTCTCTCCTCCTCCTCCTTCCTCCTCCTCCTCCTTCTCCTCCTTCTCCTCCTCCTTTCTCCTCCCTACCTTTCAAAAAAGTAAATGGAAAAAATATCCTTGGGTGAGGGAGTTTAAAAAAAAACCACAAAAGCAAAGCATTGTGGTCAGAGAATATGCTTAGTATAATTTCAATCTCTTTGAATTTATTGAAGCTAGTTTTGTGACCCAACATATGATCTGTCCTTGAGAATGTTCCCTGTGCACTAGAGAAGAATGTATAATCTGATGTCCTGGGATGAAAGACTACGTAAATATGAATTATGTCCATTTGGTCTAATGTGTCATTTCAGGCTAATATTTCTTTTTTGATTTTCTGTTTGAATGATCTGTCTAGAGCTGTCAATGGAGTATTAAAATCCCCAACTATCATTGTGTTTTCATTTGTTTCCCTCTTTAGTTCTGTGAGTGGTTTCGAGGCTCCCTGATTGGGTGCATATATATGTTGAGTATTATGTTTTCTTCATGTACTATCCCTTTTCAGTATAAAAGGTCTATCTTCATCTCCTGTTACCTTTGTTGTCCTGAAATCTATTTTGTCAAATAAAAATATGGCTACAACTGCTTTTTTGTGGATGATATTTGCTTAGAGAATCACTTTCTGTCCTTTCACTTTGAGTATAGCTTTATTTTTGCAGCTCAGATGGGTCTCCTGACGGCAGCATATGGTTGGGTTTTGATTTTTGATCCACTCTGTTACTCTGTCTGTTTCTTGGTGAATTCAGCCCATTTATATTTTGGGTAATAATTGATGTATGAGGATGTCCTATAGTCATTTTATCTTTTTTTTTTCCTAGTAGCTCTGTGTCTCCATTGGTTCTTTTCTTTGTGCTTTTGCTTGTTATTTTTGTTGGTGGTATTCCATACTTCTTTCCTCTTTTTTAAGCTATGTGTCTCAGTTTTGGCATTTTATTAGTGGTTACCATTAGGTTTATGAAAAAGTTTCACATATATAATAGTCTTTTTTCTTTTGAATGCATCTGATCTCTATCCTCCTTTGCAAATTCAGACCTAACAAGTTTTCAACTAATGAAAGGTAGTTTGTTGAGATTATGACAAATTACCTTGACTTATCTTTTTCTTTTACTTATTCATGGAAAAGAAGAATATTATCTAGGTTGGGAATTGCCAGCTTTTAGTTTAAAAATAATAAAATTGGAGATACAAGCCAACTTTGAAGTGGGAAAGGTATTAAAATTAATACCTAGGATAAAAAATGTGTATTGCCTTGGATTTTAATTAAATATATAATAAATCCAATTGTATAGCCAGTAACATGAGTGACTAATAAGTCCAACCAGTTTTTCAACTGAATCAAGTCCAGTCATTTTCCATTTGAAGCCTCCAAATTAAGCATGTAAAAGGCCTTTTCTACGTAGTCATCTATATATATAAAACCCTAATAGACCGAATGGCGGAACAAACAACCAGTCGCTATGACATGTGCTGACCACCAGGGGGTGTGTGCAGAATATGGCACACATTAGCAGCAGGTGGCAAAGCACAGAACATGGTGGGCATCAGTTGTGGTGGGATATTGGAGCAGGTGAGCGGGGGCGCCAGACCAAGGCAGGGCGCCAGTCGCTGTCATCCGGGCGAGCCTCTGTTGATTACCAAAAATACTTTGCTCCTACATCACCGTCCCATGGAGTGCTCACACCTGCTACCAGTGCCAGCCCATTCACACCCACTGCCAGAGCCGGAGCCGCTCACACCCGATACTGGTACCCAGCGCCAGCCCTGATCACTCAGCATCATCAGCAGGTGTGAATAGAGGCTGCTGGCCCCAATCGCCCCTCAGGGCTTCTCCACCTCCCCTGATCCTGAAGGGCAATCGGGATGGCAGCCGCTGCTCTCACCAGCTGCTGGTGCGGGCCCCAATCGCTCCTCGCCATCAGTGCAGGGAGCAGAGGCGGGAGGGGGGCTGCTGACAGACAGGGGACATCAGCAGGAGGGGGCCAAGTGGTGACACGGAGGATAGGCCGAGACCCATCCATGTGCTCACCACAGCCTCTCGTGGCCCACAATTCCTTTCAACTGGGCCCCTAGTTATAAAATAATCAAGTCTCCAGTGAAAAGGAGTCTCCAGAATTTTTGGAAGGTTCTTGTACCATATCATATCCCTTAAGGATGGGGATTGCACGGTTCAGCTCACAAAGTTGAAATGGCTAGAAATGTCCACAGCAGTGCTGAGGAATGGCCTGAAGATGGCGCTTGAGGGTGCTACCAGCAGGGTGATCCGGCAATTTCAGCATGGGGAAAGAGAAAAGTCAAGGCTAGTCTGTCTTATCTTTTGATACAGTTAATTGCCTTAAGTTAATGCACAGCATGAGACTTTGTGGCATGAAAGAATAACAGAAGTATAAAAGGTATAATTTGGAGGCTTTGTCAAGCGCTGTGATGATGACACCCTAATAGGTGTAAGTGTTCTGAGGCGCTAATGCTCCGGGAGGAGGATGCCTGGAGGAGGAACAATGCCTGCATTAGTGTGCAGGCTCTGCGGAGGAAAAAGCTTTTTGGTCTGCAATTACCAGTCTGCTATTCTGTAAAAAACATCGACTTGCTGCTTGCTATTTTTTCACACATACTTTACCCCTGATGGTTTCACATGTACACTCACATGAGTAAAATGTGCTTTTTACACTTTGCCGGGGGGGAGGGGGGTGAAGTGGCTGCCTGATGGAAAGGCTTAGCTCCTCACTTCGCAGTGGCCTTTCCTAACGCTGGGTGCATGAAACGCCAAAGTGCCAAGCACTCTCATGTAAACACTGCCACAAGGCCACCCCATTGGCCCTACTTCCCACGGCTGCGTCCCCAGGTGCACCCCACTGCTGTCCTTTCCTCTGACAGCCTGTACAAGTGCGGTCTTGCCTCCTTGCAGAGTAAGCTGATTCCAGAATAGAAATTGCCAGCACTTTTTCTCCTGTTCCCCGGGCAGTAAGTAACCAACCTCCGGACTTCCCTTCTGGGTCCCATTCACCACCAGGCTCTGCCCCAATACTTTCTTACTTTGGGCTAAGACCAGCATAAAACGGATCTCCCTGCACATCGCCCTGCTTTTAGAAGGTCAGAAACCTTGAGCTAAGGTTGCTCTGGCTTTTGGCTTGTTCCCTTACAAATCAGACCAAATCCAATGGAAAAGAGCTCTTTTAGGGAAGAAATTAGAGTTTACCTTTCTACTAAGAGCACCCATCCGAGATCTGAGAAGAAAGCCCTTTCTGCTTTCTTTTACCTTTAAGGACCCTTGACTGGGCTGCATTGTGAATACAGAAAGGTGGCCAAGACGGAGGCGGATCAAAATGGATCCTCAGTAAGCACTGGTCTGACCTCACACCCTCTATGATTCCTAAAGCTGTAGCTTCTGGTATGGAGCAGCAAGATCTTCCCTTTGTCTTCTGTTCACCTCCACAGCCTGGGGCCTGACCTGATTTTCTGCCTCCTGCCCCATTGAGTTTCTTTTTCCTAGGGTTGCCTCCAGAGGGAAATTGTTCAACAAGAGGGAAATCAAAAAGCAGACTTGTGGAAAGGTGGTGGGCCACAAGAGGGGGCTTGAGAAACCAAATGGCTTTGGTTGAGAAGAGCATGTTCCTCCGCAGGCCTCAGCTCACTTCTTTAATCCACAGGCATGTTTTGAGTTAGAGAGATGTCAACGCACTCCCCAATATTTCTTCTTTCTCACCAGATAACTCTAGGCCATTGAAGGGGCGCCATTGAATACCAGGACCCACTCTATTCTTCTTTGGTATGCCTTTTAGAAAAGGCATCTCTTCCAACATTCTCCATCCACATGCAATTAATTTCACAACAAGAGGGAAGGTTGGTGCAACCTCTCATCTGTGCTGGATGTATAACTGTAATATTCTTTATTACCTTTGCATTTGAAATTCTCCTGCTTCTCAACAAACCTCCTAGTCAAACCCAGGAGACAAGCAAGGCACAAAATGCTCACAACTCACAGGCCCCTTGCCGCCATGCCTTAAACTAGCACCCATGCGGATGACTGAATCAGACGCTGACCATCAGTGGCTGCAGTTCTCCAGATCCTAACATATTTATTCTCGAATGTGCTTAAATTTACCTAGTGTTTACTAAGCCCAGTCACTCTTATTTCGTGGCTTGATTCCCCTACAACAAATGACTGCAACAGCCATATCTTTTGGGCTCTAGCATTTGAGTACATTTACATATAATCTCAGTTAGTCTTCCCAAAACCACCAGAGCTTGGTACTGTTGTTATCCCCTCTTATAGATGAAGACACTGAGGTGCAATAGAAGGTAAGCAACTTCCCCCAAAATAAGTGACATGATAAATTGTGCATAAAGCACCATGAGAACATTGATGAAAGAACCAATTGGATAAGGAAATAGTAGTCATAACTCATCTTTATTGAACTCTTTGTATCAAGCCCGGTACCAAATGCTGCAGAAACTTTCCTTTAACCCTCACGTCAGCAGGTCTGGAAATGACATTGGAAGCATGGGCGGGTCCAGCCATCCGGGAGTGTGAACATGTTACAGAAAGGGCCTCTCTTGTGACCATCTGCTCTTTTATCTCACGTTCTGCATTTTGAAGACCTAGTTTCCTCACTGCTTCCTCTCATGTCCTGCCATCCAAGTCTTCACAATTGTACCTTGGATAACAACTGTGCTCCCCTCTAGCTACACTGGGAATTATTATTACAGTAGTCCTCCTTTATCCACGTTTTGCTGTCCAGCAATTTCAGTTACCCATGGTCAACTGTGGTACAAAAATGTTAACTGGAAAATTCAAGAAATAAACAATTCATAATTGCCCACCATTCTGAGTGGTGTGATGAAATCTCACACCATCCCACTCCATCCCACCCAGAATGTGAATTATCCCTGCGTACAGGGTGTCCTCCAAATATATATATTTATGTATATGTATTTGTATTTGTATATGTAAATGTATATATATACACACACTTTAACAGCTGATAGCTCAATTTTGAAAATAAAATGCATTTTAACAAACACTGCCTTTATAATTACTGCCTTTATGCATTTTGAGAGACCCTGATATATGCCATTCACCTGTTATCAGTCACCTGGTAGCCCTCAGTTGCCACATCAGTTAGAGAGAGGCCACATTTACATGCCTTTCTTTAAGGATATCATTATCTTTGTTTCATTTTGTTATTGTTAATCCCTTACTGTGCCTAATTTATAAGTGAAATATTATCTTAGAGATGAGTGCCTAGGGAAAAACATACTATATGTAGGATTAAGTACCTCGCCACGGGTTCATGCATCTAGCAGGGGTCTTGAAACATACCGTATTTTCCGGCATATAAGATGACTTTTTAACCCAGGAAAATCTTCTTAAAAGTCGGGGGTCATCTTATAGGGCGGGTATATCCCAAACTCTATATTTTAACTGGAAAACTTGGGGTCGTCTTATAGCCGGGAAATATGGTATTCCCCACAAATAAGGCTGGACTACTGTGTTCCCAGTTTGGAGATGAGAAAACTGAAGCATAAATAAGCTAAATAAGTTCACTCAGAATTCAGAGTCCTGAGGAGGGAGATATAAACCTAGCACTCAGCTCCAGAGCAAACAAGGAGAGTTGGACATGGGTGGCAGCAGAGGAAACAGCCTGTTTGATAGTTTACATATCCAGCCAGATGTGGGGAGTGGGAGCACAGGGCAGCGACTGGGCATGGAGGGACCTGACCTTACAGTTAGTTGGTAAAAAAGTGTGTACACCAGGCTGACCAATGGCACTAACCTGTGAGCCAAGGATTTTAAAATGAGTTTTAAATGTGATCAGATATACATGTTACTAAGACCTTTGACTAGAAAATTTCAAAATAATTTACTACTTTTGATTGACTTAGTTAACAAAACCTATAACAGCACTATCACCCCATTTTATGGATAAGGAAACAAAGGCCAAGAAGTTCAGTGATATGTCTAGGGTTATAGATTGTGGGGGACAAAGCAAAATCTGTGCCCTAATCTTCCAACTCCTGATCCAGAGCTCTGAACCTAACAGTGAGCCAGTGTTTGACTCCAAGAGATCAGCCAGCCTGGGCACACTCACCTGGAGCTGAAAATATAGAGACCGCTGTCCACCATCACCTCCCTGGGTCCTGCTTCCATGCCTCACCTCTGTGCACGCTCTCCACAGCGCAGCAGAAAAGTTCTGCCACCCTCAGCCTTTCCCACGATTGTGAATGCAACTGTTTATTCACACACAAGAGTGAAAATTCAGAGCCTTTCTGATCTTTCTCACACTGAATTGTCTTTTGCACTTTCCCTGTGGAGGTCAGAAGAAAAAAAAATTAATCTTCACAAACTGAGTTTCAACAAATTTAAAGCATCTCATTGAAGGAGGTATCAATTTGGAGTCTGAGATCCTCAGCGATACCTTGTAATGCTGGGTACATCCTTTGAACAATTCTAAGAACATTCTCACAGGAAAAAGTGGCTAGGGGGCCTTTGGCCTTCCCTCTGGGTTCTTTGAAGTGTGGGTGGGGTCCAAAAAAATAATTGGGGTGGCGGAGGGGAGGAAAGGAGGAGTGGCAATCAAAGGACAGAAAGAATAGCCATGCAAAACCTTGGTTAGCCAAATATCACTTCTTCTAGGCACAGTGGGCCCCTCCTTTATACATGGCTAGTTCCCACCCCCGAATCCCCACACAGTGGAATAAATATATTTTGCTGATGTTGATTATGCGTCTCTATCACCAGCTAGGCAATGGAAAATCAGGGAAGGCAGCATTGAGAGACAGCGAATCACTAGGAACACTGGTGAGGCTAGCATCTGGGAGCTAGGACTCAGGGACGGGATTGAATGGAGTGCTGGTCACATAAACCCACGGTGAAAGCCCGGACTCCAGATACAGTAGGTCCAGCGTGCCGCCCTGGCCCACCCTCCTGCTGCAGGACTTTGGGCAAGTTATGGAGCTTTCTTGCACTCACTTCTCCTCCATGAGCTGGGAGGATAGCAACATCTGCCGCACAGAATACCCAGGAGCTCTGAGGCATAAAGCAAACAGAAGCACTTAGCCCGGGACCGGGCATCTACCAAATACTAAACGGAAGCTACTCATTAAAAATTTGAGATTGTCTTCTTGATTCCAAAGAGTCTGTCACCTGAGTGAACGTTCTCTCATAGTTTTATTATTATTATTATTATTATTATTATTATTATTATTATTATTTCTAGAACAAGTATTTGCCAAACATATACAGGGTGGGGCAGAAGCAGCACTCCATCAGTCCAGTCCCTGAGTTGTTTGTATGGAGAATAGTATAATCTATACTAATAAAAGGGTAATATGCTAATTAGAGCAGCCGTCTTCCAGACTGCCTGAAGGTCTGGCAAGCCACAGATGGCTGCTGCTGGGAGGGCCCGAGGCTCAGACAGCCAGGATGGCCAGGTTGCCTTCAGCAGAGGGAGACCAGACTGCAGCTTGGGAGTGGGCCTGAGCCATCAGTAGGGCTCCCCTACTGTGAGAGGGGCAGGCCGGGCTGAGGGACCCCCTCCAGTGCATGAATTTTCATGCACCCGGCTTCTAGTAATTAATAAATAATAACACAAGAATAAATTCTGCGTTTCTCATACTGCCCGCTGCAAGCCTACTTTGCCCCTGGTATGTTTGCAATGCTTTGTTCACCGCCTTCTCCTCATCAGCGCCTCAGACCCTCACAAACCAAGCAGCCTCCCAGCCTGCTGCGCAGTCAGAGGGTGCCCTGCCTCCTCCTGCTGTCCTCCTGGCTTTACTAGTTCTAGTTTGTTTCTGATTTTCTGGGAAATGGCATTTGCCTTCGGCTCCTCCTTCCCAGAGCCAGCAGTGGGCACTTCGGTTTCTCTCTCGCTGAGCACATAATGGGGCGCGCTGGGAGTGAATGGTTCTGCCCAGCGAGAGAGGGAAGGCTGGCTCTCGGGAAAAAGCTCGTCTGTGGGTAGAGGGTGCGGGCGCAGAAACCTCACTAATGCACTCCTTCCATTACCGTGCTCCCAGCCTTCCTGTCTGCCACCATTATCTTCAATTAAGCTTTGCTCTTTCAAACCCTTCCACTGCCCCCAGGGTCATTAGCTTGCATCTGACAGAGCAGTCACAGCCACAGCTGGCCTGGAGCATCTCAGAAACCTCCAAGTTTAGGGTCATTCCTTCCCTGGATGTTTCAGTGTTGGATCCTGAAGAGCTGATTTTTGTCTCCTAACAACTCTGAGCACCCAGGCTACCTCCAAAGCCCTCTCACCAGCCAGATTGGAGTGGGGGTAAACTGGAGTGGGCCAGACTGATAAAACAACTAATCTGTGGTGGCCAGACATCCTCACTCCAGAGCACTTTTCTACTGACATCTTGAAACATCTCTCATTTTCTAACACTCCGATCCACTTCCCCACACTCCCACTCGCATCCCCTAAAAAGAATTGGAAGTCTGCGTCCTTAGTATGTAATGGAAAAAGAACAGCTCCTGCAATGTATGTCTCCTGCCACCAGGTGGTATGAGAGGTCACAGTTCCATTGGTGTACTGGTGCCAGATACCAGCGGTGAACAAAAAGGAAAGCCCCCACACACCCAATCCCAAATCTAGCAAGGCAGACATTAAACAAAACATTACACACAGTTACGTTACAACGCTGGGATGAAGTGTCCTGAGGCTAGTGCTTGGAGTGGGCAGAGACAGCAAAGCTCCCCACGTTCCATGGGCGTCTCCACCTTTTCCAGCCACCTTGCACTTGGTGGGGCCTTGTGACTAGGTCAGGGCAACAGGATATGAATGCAAATCACTGCTGATCCTTCAGAGCAAAGCAGAGGACAGAGACTATAATGTCTCCATGTGTCTCTTCTTTCTGTGATAGCTGGTGACACAGCCCACAGGAGAGCTCTGTGGGCCGGAGCCCCTGAGGGGACAGCGTGGAGCAGAGCCTTCACTGGTCTCCATGCCACTTGACCCAGACTTCCACTGCTCGTATTGGACAGGCAGCATGAATCTTTACTGAAGTAAGCCACCGAGATTTGGGAGGTAATTCATTTCTGCAGCATAACCGAGTACTCACTTTCTAGATGGAAGTAAGAGGGAGGTCTCTTTTCTCTAAGTCAGTGGCTCTTTGCATGAGAAACACAGTCTTGTAAGGATGGATTGCTACCTCCAACCCCCCTGAGATGGGTGAGAAAGAAGGAGAACCTCTTAAGCAAGGAGGCCAGGTATGGTGACCATTTCTTACCACTGCCCACAGGATACTGAGCACATGGTAACAGATAGAAGGCATGATTGCTCCAACAGACCCAGGGTCAGGCCAGAGAGAGTAGAACTCTGGGCAGCTGGTCTCAGCAGAGTAACTCATAGACTGATGTCTCAAGCTGGCCACAGGGTTGGCTATACAGTCTCTCTATTTTTAGCAGCCACCAACATAACGAAAGAGACTTGTCAAGTATTTAGTGGTTGGCTAACCAGGCATCAGTATCCCACCAGTTGGCTGCTTTTTCAGTTATTCTTTTTGGGGGATGGGGGGAGGATTTCTTGTTTTGATATAATTTCACACTTACAGAAAAAAAGATAGCAGAAAGAATACCCATTCACCCTTCACCTAGTTTCACTAGTCCATTCGAAAAGAGTTTCTAAAAACCAATTGGTCTTTTGTATCAGGCATAGCTTTACCACCTAACTCAAACTTTAATATCAAATGCAAGTTTCATAAGCCAGTTTTATATTTAGACTTGCAAAGTATATAGCCGTAGCCTTAATCTAGAAAGAGTTGTTGCAAATTCATCAAGTATCACTCCTTGGAAAAGTAGGCAAAGGCCATAAGTAACCAGTTGACAAAAGAAGTGGAATTGACCAAGGAAACTCTGAAAAAAAAAAAAAAAACTCAACCTCTAGTAATTAAATATAAATTGGACCCTCATTGCACCTAGCAGATGGACAAAACGTTTTACACGAATGATAATACTTGTGTTGCAGACAATGTAGGAAATGGCACTCATGCAAAACTGCCGGTTCTGGAAACAGTGCAACATTCAGATTGGCTTCTCTGGCAAAAAAATACCAAAGTGTTTTTTAATGCAACTTACCTTTTAGCACAGTAATTTTAATTCTAGGCATTTATCTGTGGAAATAGTCAATTGTTGCCGACTTTCCCCTGAGAAAGAAGGGTATTAATTACAACGCTATTTTAGAAAATAAAAATATCAAAAAGTAGGTTTTGGCTAAAGAAATAACGGCTTTTCATACAAAGGCCTACCACTGCCTACACAGCACTCACGGAACACTAGGCTCTCTCTGTAACATTTTGCATGTCATCTCATCCTCCCAAGAGACAGGTACCATCAGCACTTCACAGGTGATGAAACTGAAGCTCACTCCCTCACCCTGGGTCTTAAAGCTGGCCAAGGTGGAGACCCTCCCGTGGCCTCAGGCAGTCTGGCCCCAGAGGCTGCCCTCTGTGGCACTCGCTCTCCAGCTTCTCTCTGCAGCCATTAAAATAACAAAAGAGATTTGTATTCACTTCATAGAACAGTGTTCGCAGGGCAGACAAACCTCAGAGACACTGGGGCTCCCTTCCAGACCACCACAATGAAGCAAAGATCACAGTAGAGTGAGTCATGATCCTTTTGTAAGCAAAGAAAACACAGGATCTATGAGGCACAATAGAGAGAATCACAGTACGACCAGGTATGCCTGAATGAGAAAAATAGGCATGGAACATTAGCTACAGTGTAGAAACAATTTCTTAAAAAGGCGATTATGAATATTTACATAAGAACACATAAAACATATTCCTCAATCTAAAGGTTAGGATTTGGGGGGACTTTTGTTGCTTCTTTTGGTTTCTCTTTATTTTCTAAGTTTTCTGCAATGATCCTGTAATTCGTGTAACATAAAAATTTGAGTGATTCTCCCACTGCCCAGGTCTGTTTTCTCTTCTTCCCTTCTGTGGACGCTGGTCCCAGGGATACTTTTAACCCACATTCTGTACACTAAGCTTCACCCCAGAGTCAGCTTCCCAGAGAACCCGATCCTCAAGGTGAGTGCCAGGAGTGGACCAAGAAAGCAGGCGATGATGGAGGAGCCGGGAGCTCACCAGCCAACTGGCAATGGGGTCCCCATCCCTGGGTGCAGCTGAAGCACAGGCAGCCCCAGATTGAATGATTGAGCCTGCTGGCGGCGGTGAACCAGGTTAGTGCGCAGGAGGAAGGGAAGGCAATAGTGGGTGCTATGTGTTTGGTGTTAGAAAAGTACCAGACAGGGAAGAGTAATTTCCTGACTCTGTTGAAATTCGTACAAAAAGAATATGCATTGCAACTAATAGGCACTTGAAAGCCAAGTGACAAAGCCAGAGGTTTGCCTTGGAGGCAAATGAAGCAGCTTTCCTCCCCTACAGAGGGAGGGCAGGGAAAGTGGAGGCCCAGGCCAGATCCAGGCCAGATCCAGGCCAGTAAAAGCTAAAACTCTCAATCAAGGCAGGTCTGTTTTTGCCAAACTCAGGAATTTGATTGCAGAATCTGAATCCTGACCCATGGAATGGATTGTCTGGACTGATTTCCCCCAAACTCTTGAATTAATTTCCAGATTCCTCTGAGCCTGGAGAAATGAACCACCTCTCCCATTAAGATCTAGGACCTCTCGTTTGCTTAAAGACAATGCAGAGGCCTCTACCTCACCCCTTACCTACTTGGCCTATGACTGGGATTAAGTTGCAACCTCACCCAGCTGCAGACATGCTGGGCCTGATGAGGAAGAAAAGAGACTTTACCTCCACAGGAGCCCCAGACTTGCCTAGCAGGTACACGCAGGGGACTGGATTCTGAGGGCACGTGATCAAGGAGGCTAGAACATCATATGGAATAAGAGGAAGTTTATTCATTTGGGAGTTCACTTCTGAAATACAGATTTCAATATCCTGGCAAGGATGCCAAGAAATGGAACATATTTGCTACTAAGTTGTTTCCAAGATGCATGAAAAAAGCAGTGGTCCCTAGAAGTGAACGTGAAATGCCACAATTACCAGAGCAGATGCTGGAGGAAAGGACTGAAAGGCTCCAAGAAGGGGGCTGCTGGAGTGGGGAGGCTGTGCTAGGCCAGGGTACCCACTGAATGATTACACCTTGCAGGGGAGCCCCCAGAGCACTGAGCACTGTGGTGCCCCTCCTTGTAAGGCCACTGTGATGGTGGGAGCTAAGTTTGCCGATAGTGATAGAAATGATAGGAGCCCTACTCAACCCCTAAAACAGAGGCCAGATGGTAGTGCCTATCAGAAATTAGATGGATCTAATTATCATAATGAGTGGTAGGTTGGAGTAACAGCAGGGGCCTAGCCAAGATAGTTATAAAAATAGTTACTAGAACACAGCACCCCCTAGAGGCAAAACACATGGGATTCAACAAAGGCACTCTGCACCTTAACCCTCAAAGTAAACCAAGAATGGGGTATCAAGAGGCTGAGGGCACTTGCCCTAATAAAAATCCAAGACCCATCCCTGGCCCAGTTATTGCACCCAACCTAAGATTCAGACATGGAATTCAACGATGGAATGAGAGGCTGGGTGCTCAGAAGGAAAAGCTTTGCAAAAGAAAATCTACAAATGCTCTATTATGCATAAAAAGCTACTAATAACATCAGTTGTCATTAGAAAAAAATGCAAATTAGAACCACAATGAGACACCATTTCCTACCCAGTAAAAATGACAGTTACCAAAAAGACTGATATTACAGAATGCTGGCCAAGATGGAGCATTTGATATGGGGATCAAAACTCAATCTCACCAGCATGGTCAGAGCGTGTGGGCAGTGAATTCTGCCCTTCCCAAAGGGTTCAGGTTATGACACTTCCTTTCATGGCTTTTTTTTTTTTTCATTTCTTTAAAAACCTTTAATCCCACCATGAGGATATGTAAACACTGATAACCTTTTGTTTGTAAATTTATTTTGTTTATTGATTTTTCCCATGATATACAAGCTGTTTAGTAACTTACTTTTTTTAGACTTTATTTTAGTTTTACCGAAATATCAATAGGATAGTATAGAGCAGTAGTTCTCAACCTTTCTAATGCCGCGACCCTTTAACACAGTTCCTCATGTTGTGGTGACCCCCAACCATAAAATTATTTTCGTTGCTACTTCATAACTGTCATTGTGCTACTATTAATGAATCATAATGTAAATATCTGATATGCAGGATGTCTTAGGTGACCTCAGTGAAAGGGTTGTTTGACCCCCAAAGGGGTCGCGACCCACAGGTTGAGAACCACTGGTATAGAGGGTTCCCATATACCTCTCATTCAGTTTTGCCTGTTATTAACATCTTACATGAGTATGGTACATCTGTTATACTTAATAAACCAATATTTATCCATAGTTATTCATTGAAGTATTCATGTATTATTCAGGTTTTCCTCATTTTCCTCTAGTTTTTCTGTTCCAGGGTCTCATCTAGGCACCATATTTTATTTAGTTGTCATGTCTCCTTAGGCTCCTCTTGGCTGTGGTGGTTTTTTACATAGTCCTTGTTTCTGATGACTTGGATAGTTTTGATGAGTGCTGATCAGGTAGGTCATAGGATGTCCCTTTATTGGAATTTGTCTCATGTTTTCCTTATGGTGAGACTAGGACTATAGAGTGTCCTTGTTTGTTTGGTTTTTTGCTTGTTTGATTTTTTTGTGTGTTTTTTTATCCTGTTTTGGGTGACTATGAGAATGATTCTAATTACTGACTGAAAAGAGAGTTCTTTCTATTGTTGGAAAACCTGTTTCTTGCTGCTTTGGTGAGTTGCGGTAATGTTCAAATTCTGAGTAAAGTCAGAAATAGTAGAGAGAAAAGTATTGAAATATTTGCTTTTTAAAAAGGACCTACTCTGTCTCCGATGAAAATATTTTATTCTTTTTTATGATGTAGTAATATTCCATTGTATACATGTACTACAGCTTTTTTTTAATCCACTGGTCTATTGATGGGCACTTGAGCTGCTTCCATTTATAATAACATGGATGGACCTAGATGAATGACTATGTGAATAAGTCGGTCAGAGAAAGACAAATACCATATGATTTCAATTATATGTGGAATCTAAAGAACAATGTAAAGGAACAAATGAAACAGAAACTGATTCATAGATACAGAGAACACACTGATGGTTGCCAGAGGGGAGGGATGGTAGGGGATTGGCTGAAAAAGGTGAAGGGATTAATAAATACAGATTGGTAGTTACAAAGTAGTCATGGGGAAGTAAAGTACAGCATAAGAAATACAGTCAATAATGTAATAACTATACATGGTGCAAATTGGGCACTAGAAATATCAGGGAGAACATTTTCTAAAGTACAGTAAGCCCTTGACTTTGCAGATTGGTTTGTATGTCATTTGTGAAAATTAACACCCTGTTAGTTTGAAAATGCTTTTAACCATTTTTTGTTATTGATTCACTATTATTTTTAACAAATTTTAATGAGTAGGGCATACATTGGAAAAACACTGTAGTAATTTCACTGATATAAATAAACATTAAATATCTACAACTATATTCTACATATTTAACACATTTAAATCCAAGAATTGGCTGGTGAACAATGTTCGGTGAATGATTAACACATGGTCACATGACATCCTGCGGTATTTGGTTCTTTTTTGCTCGGCGTGACTTTCTGCAGCAGTTTTAACACATGCCTGCTGATGTTCCCATGCATGCTAAACTATGCCCTAGCCGTTTACTCAAGGTGACTGGTGAGTGCATGCATTTTTTAGACCTATTCATTATAAATATTTTTTTAATATTTTATTGATTTTTTTTTTATTTACAGAGAGGAAGGGAGAGGGATAGAGAGTTAGAAATATCAATGAGAGAGAAACATTGATCAGCTGCCTCCTGCACACTCCCTACTGGGGATGTGCCCACAACCAAAGTACATGCCCTTGATTAGAACCAAACTTGGGATCCTTCATTCTGCAGGCCGACACTCTATCCACTGAACCAAACCGGTTAGGCCTATTCAGTATAAATTTAAAATGTTTAAGACACATAGAAAACTTTCCTGTTCAATTGAATTTTTTACACATGTTAATTTTAATTACACAATTTTAATTTGTCAATTTTTTAACACGTATTTGGAAAATCTATTTTATTACATAACAGACTTTTGGCTTTAAGGGACATCCCCTAGCCTAAATTAGCCTGTTACATCAATGTTTTGACCTTGATTACATGATTATCTGACCACTATGCTCTACACCTACATCTAATACAAAGTAATAGCAGATGTAAAATGTAATTAAAAAATTAAAAATAATATTTATTTTAGAGAGAGAGGAAGGGGGAGGGAGAAAGAGATAATTGGGGTAGGGAAAGAAAGACATTGATTTGTTGTTCCACTTATTTTTGCAGTCATTGGTTGATTCTTGTAGGCATCCTGACCAGGGATTGAAGTTACAACCTTTCTTATCAGGATGATGTGCTAACCAACTGAGCTACCCAACAAGGGCAAATAAAGTAATTTTTTTAAAGGAAAAAAAAAGATCTACTCTGCACTGCAGTCCCTATAAAGAACCCTAGCAGTTATCATTGTCAATTGCTTTTATTTCATTAGCATCTCTTTGAGTGGCATGGCAGTACTCTCCCCATTACAAGGGTGTATAAGTCTTGTTTTAGTTTAATAAAGATGTTTTTATAATCTCCTTATAATCCTTGTATTTTAGTAAAATACCAAAGCACAATTAGCTTTTGTGAGGGTAATCGGCATTAAAATGTTATTTGTGCTTGTGATTTCTTTCTCAAACACAAAAGTAGAACCACAGGATGGAGAAGGCACGCTCCACTGACTAACAATAGAAACGCTGGCAGCTGCTCTTCTTGGTATACATTTAGGGCACTTCTGTTGTCTTATAAATACCTCCAGCTAAACAAATGAAAAGAATATATTGAGGAGAAAAGATGGTTTGCTATATGAAAAATATCTGAGGTGTTTTATACATGGAGGTAATATACCTGGATCAATGATCACGTTGGTGAGATTTGACAACTGTGTACCCATTATCCACTACCCCAGACAAAGCAAGGAGCATCTCCAATGCCCAGAGGTTCCCTTGTGCCCCCCCTTCTTCTCTCCAGAAAAACCACTTTCTGCTTTCACTGATTTCTTTCCTCATACTTACACTTTGTACAAAGGAAATCAGACCATTTGTGATCTTTTGTGCCTAACTTTTTTCAATGAACATAACTTTTTAGATTAACTACCCAGAATAGCACTTTACTGCCCAGCTCAAGAGAAGTCATTGCTCCCTGGCATCTGCTCTAAGCTGGCCCATCATGGCATTTGTTCCTGCAGATTAGCTCTCTTCAAGTGGGACACTGATCATCTAGAGCTTCTCCAGGAGGAGGTTCTGGAGGTCAGTGAAGATTGAGGAGCAGCTGAGAGGGTTCAGACCTAGAAAATAAACTTCATGATGAAGAATCTATTATATTAAAAATGTAATATACTAATTAGACTGGACAACCTTCAGATGAAGCCGTGGTAGTGAGGGCTGAGCCCCTTGCACACATTTTGTGCACTGAGCCTCTAGTATAGAAGAAAAGCGGGGGGCAAAAAACGGTGGCATAATATTAGTCGTTTGAAGGAGAAAATTGATTTTGTGAGTGTGTGTAGCTCAAGATTTAGACATTCCTGGAGACAGTTTTCAGCTCCATATAAAAAGGAATATTGCCAACAGCAGGTCAGTGGGGTACCTTGAACAGTAGTTGAGGCTTTAATCACAGCAACTGTTCAAGAAGGCTCATAGCCATGTGTCATGAATGCGACTAAAACAAATCCCCACAGATGGGAGAGGGCATCTTCCTATGACTGTGGTTTTCAATTTCGACAAAACTGGGTCTTACTCCCACTTTAGACTAGTTGATCATTGTGTTTTCTTATCTTGTAATTCCACATTGGCAACAAGGTCACATGGTTTTCACTTGAAGTATCTCAGAACCAGCTGCTGCCATCTAAATTTACCAATCCTGGGTAGTCAGGACTCCCCATGTGGATTTTGTGTTATTTTCAAAGCATTCTCCAGAAGGAAGAGTCCTTCCCTGCCTAGTCCCCAAAGTTCCCCCACAGGCAATGAGAAGTCTTCAACTATAACAGGTGTAAACGCAGTATCCACAAGGCAAATTCCCTTCAAGGTCCAGCTCAGCAACTGAAATGAAAAAGCAGAGCTCTCAAATCTTTTGCAAATTGCCCTCAGCACATGTTAGATAAATACAACAGAGGAAGCAATGAGAAGAGAGGAAATGTTTGTAAGAGAGAGTGGCTGTCCTCAGGTAGCTGAAAGGTCTCCTTAATCTCTCTACAACATCCCACACACCCTTCCTCCCCATCTCCTAGCCCAGTTAGCGGAGGCCCAGCCACCCGCTGTAGATATCTAAGTGCTTCAACCCCAGGCAACTGTTCTCAGAAGAAAAGAAAGGAGAGGAAATAAGTTGATCATAATCTATCAGCTCCCAAGTTGACTTCTTATCACCTACAAATCCCAATTTTAACAAGCATCTTCATTGCCCTCCTAGTCTGTCCTTTGCATTCCCCCTCCCTTAGCTACCTTTAAGCTCCAATCCATCAGAAAAATACTTTAAACATTGCTACCATGCAGGGAACTCCCCCCACCTCGCCCCTCCACCTCCTCCCCCCCCACACAAAAAAAAAAAGAAAAGAAAAACACACCTTTGAGAAGCCTGCCAGTGAATCTTACCCACTTGCTTCACTGCCTGGCTCCACCTCTCACGGTTTGTAAACAGCCAGGATGTGCCAGTGTGACCTCATTTATATACTGCCTCATAAACACAGCAGCATCGTCTTTATAGATACATGTGATGTTTCATAATACCAACTCAACAAACACCTCCTTTATTTTTCCATCGACAGGCTTTGGACAATGTGATCTTTAATGTGAAAGTAGAAAGGCCTCCCATGTTGCAGCCCCAAGTTGTACCCTGAGAGAGTGCATTTCTGGAGGCCAAGAAAGATCTGATCCTTGTAATGGTTCCTCCCTCCCCTTGAGGAGAACTAACGGTTAGGATAGGGCTACAGAAGCATTCAGATAGGCATGCAAAATAGCTAAAGCTACCGTGTCTCTTCAGAGCTGAGTGTGCTTTCAGAAATCTAGTTGGCTATTTTGTCAAAAGGGGAAGTGGCTTATTCACTGCCTCCCTGTGAATGAGGGGCAGAGAACCCACATTTCTAGATTTGTGCATAACCTACTTTATGCAAGGAGTTAAACATCGGTAAAGAGAGGTTATCAGAAGCAACACAAGAATTTACAGAGCCTGACATTGACTCCTGGAGCCAGTCTGTGAAACGGCATATTAATATCTCACTTAAAGCTTCTGTAATGGATGATAAGGGCATAATGCATGTAGACAGCCTGCTCTTTATTGACATTCACCACATAAAATTTTTTGTGTCTTTTGTTGTATTTTAGTCAGCCTCTGGCACTCATTTTAAGTTTGGTGTCACTCAAGCACACTAAAAATTGCCGCAAATATTTGGAATATGAAACTTAGCTAACTCAATGTGCAACATTAACATCCTCCTCTTTAAGTGAATAATTTTTAAGTTATTTTTCTAGATTGTCTAGACCACTGGTTGGCTTTGGGACATTCCCATGGTTCCTCCATTGGTGGCTGAACTCTCACTCAGAGAAGCAGGAGTCATGGAGGCGGTGAGGTCATCAGCTAATGACCCAATGTGCCATCAGAAAGACCAAGTCTGTGGCCTGCTCTCCCTCATGTCCCCTCCCTCAATGAGCACACGTATCCCCAAGTTGTAGCCTATCTTCTTATGACTTCCCCTTGGTGCTCTTCATAACCTGATTTCACTTCTAAAAAACATGCTGTGGGGGAGGAAACACGCAGAGAAGTCTGGCCCAGCTCTGTATCTCCCTCCCTCCCCACTCCAGATGGTTCTAGTTGCGAAAGTTTACATTTTGGGCTTTCAGATATGTTTATATTTTGCTTTGAAAAGCTACCGTGCTACACAGCCCCTCTCTCCTCGGGGCCTTCTGCTATGCTACTCTCTCCAGCACAGGGCTAGTTATTTTGTCTCAGCATCCTGCTTTGTCTCACCACTTTTTAATCATGACTTTAAAAACATGTACTATTATTCTAACTTTAGAGAGCGAAAACAGACATTTCAGAGAGATCATTCTCTCAGTGCAGAAACAGAATTTCTTACCAGGTTTGTCTCCATAACATTGCCCATTATATAACCATTTCTCTATAAACAGAAGCCTCCGTTAAAAGGAATTTTAATTTTCTATCTTAAGAAAATAAACTCAGGCTAAAGATTTCTTTCTAAAGCAATGCATTGACATTTGTGGCTGCCCATCTGAAAATCCATTGCCATCTTCCTTCATCCTAGTAAAAGACCAACTTTATTTTCCATACCACATAGCCCATGTCTCCTAGAGAAGCTGATCCCATTGGCAGGTTCAGGATGGGACTGCTGGTGTAAGAATGATCCCATACCTCTTGTCAGCCATTGGCTCAGAAATGGACATGTAACCCAATTCTGGCCAATAAGGCATGAGGAGATTCTATGGGGGGTCTTCTGAAAACTTCTCTTGATCTTAAGAAAGAACCACCCATAGTGACTCTTTCTTCCACTGAATGTGAGCAAGGAGGCAAGCAGCCACAATTACTACTGGGAGCCCTTCTGCCATAAGAGGAGTTTAGAATGAAGACAATACTGGGTGTGTCACAGAGGAGAGATGAAAATAAAATAAGACATCATTTTACAAAATCACTAAAGTATTAATTCAACATCTAGTTCTACTTAAATAAATATTAGCCTCAAAGAGTGTGAGTAATGACCCGCTGGAAATTTCTCAGTCCCCTGAAGGCAATCATCCACCTCTAGACTTCCTACCTAATAAGCAAATGCATTTTCATTTCATGTTAACAATTTTTATTTAGCTTTTCTATTCTTTACAGATAAATGCTGGGATCTGTCACATCTCCTGCATCCACATAGCTATGAACTCATCATTCACATTTGGAATGATGGTCGAGAGGCACCTCACAACCCTTAGTCAACAAAACCAAATCAGGCTTGGATGTGGCAAGCTTTGTGTGATGCATTAAGGGTGGCCACAAATCTTTTGTTATTGGAAGGCCATAGAGACATGAAGTCAAGTTCCCCTTTCCTTGAGTTTGGGCTGGCCTTGTGCCCAAAAAGATGCAGTGGAAGTGACACCAGATGACTTCTGAGGCTGAGCCTTAAGAGATTTGCAGCTTGCAGCATGCCACTTGGAACACTCCGTCTTAGAACCCAGCCTAGCTTGTGTCCACCAAGTGCTAGCTAGCCCAGAGGGAGAGGAAACAGAAGGAGGGAGAAGGGGCAGAGGGAGAGTGAGAGAGAAGAGGGAAAAAGAGGAAAATGGAGAGGAGGGGAAAGAAGAGGAGGGGAGGGGAGGAGTATTCTGTGGAGTAGCACTGAGGTGCCAGACATTTGATAAAACCTCAGACACAGCCAAGTTAACACCAGTACGTGCCATAAAGAATTAAAGTCCCACATAGCTGAGCCCGACCCAAATTCATTACTCACAAATAAATGCTTAGTGTTTTAAGCTATTAAGTTTTATGGTATTTTTTCATTCAGTCAATAACTAATACAAGAAGAAAAGATAGAAACTCCTGCTCCACAAGCTTCAATAACAGATACAAAAAGCTTTCTGCTAAACCCTCACCTATCTAGAAACTTCATCTGAGTGCCTCAATCAATCATGGTGTGAAGAATGTGTGGCTGCATCGTAAGATGTCCACATGCAGCAGGTGGATGTCTGTGAGCTGGGATCAGGGGCTTCACCCTGCTGCTTCTTATTCTCCTCTATCCTAATCAGATCTGTGTGCTCACAAAGTTTTCAAAAGACTAAAGAAAATGTATGGGAGAATAATAGACAATTAAGGGGAGCCCACTCTCTTGGTCTTGTGTGCTTGCCACACACACACACACACACACACACACACACACACAATGTCCCTCAAGTGCGTGTTCTCTTCGGTTTCTAGTCACTGTACTTGGCTTGGCAGAACAGCAATTATTCAAGTATTTATTCCATAAAATGTCAGTAGAATTTGAATTAGCAACCAGTTTCTTTTTAAGCTGAGCTGACATTTTGCGTTAAATTTATTTTAACTAGGGATTTATGACAGGAAAGGAATGGTTCTAATTAAATAAGTATTAGCCTCAAACAGTGTGAATAATGACCCGCTGGAAGTTTCTCAGTCCTCTAATAGCTAATTAACAACTCATAACTGGGTTCCCTTTGTGTCCCAAGGCAAGTGTGAAAAGGAGGCCTTGACTGATTAATGAGATCGGCTCAAACAGGATTAAAAATGAAAATTGGCTTTATGGACTCCAGACCTGCAAATCCACTCCCCGTGAAAAAAAAGGCTTATTTGTAAGGCTTCCTGGGTGATCATTGTGGGAACAGAGAGAGCACAGAGCCACAGGCACTGATCTGTGAGTGGCCTCCTGGTGACCCCTTTCCCAGCAGCCCCGACAGCACGCCAACTGGGAAGGAAATCACCATGGTCATGGTGTCTATAGGGTTTGAGAGGCAAAGCTAAATAGCCTTTGTAAAGACTTTTTTCTTCTTTGTTGTGTTTGTATTTCAGGAAAAATGTTAAGGCAGGCAGACAACAAGCTAAAAGCCAATAAATACACTCTAGAATGTATGAGAAATTCTTCTCCCACAGTCTGAGCTGAAGCCCAGCTTTGCATTTAAAGGTTTTTGTTCAGCTCTCCTGAGCCAAGAGTGAGCCCGCACCAAGCCACCTCCCACATAACACTTCCTCTGGCACTTACCAGAAAATTGTTTTGAAAAGCAATGGTGGACTCTAGAAAAATGTTGCCCGTTTTTTCAGAAGCCCTTCTTCACTGGAGAGAACCAACTGAGAATTGTGGTCATATTGGCGAAGCCCTAGGCAGACCCCTGCTTTTACCACCAGCACACCCCGGAAACTAAAATAGTCCATGGAGCCAACATCTATTTGCCCTGTAGAATTCCATTCAGTGCACAAGAATTGCTTTTAATCTTGGGGAGTGGAGGGAACTACTGGGGAGGGGTCACGTACATATTATCAGGAAATTAAAATCCTCTCAGAGCAGCAGGTCCACTCCTACCCCACCCCACCCCACATTGGAACTGTTCTAAGGGTGAGCCAGAGCAAGGCCATAGTTGTAGGGGTACCCGTGTAGGGTCACCACAGAGAATTATAGGTCTTTATCACATGGCTGACCCACAAACGACAGATTAAATGTAGAGGGTAGAGGAGGAACTACCTCCTTTCTGAGTTGACAAATAAATTTATGACTTCCTTAGTCAAGAAATGGGATGCTATCTGTTAACCAAATAGACTGTCCCTGTTCAAAAACATAGTACTATATTGAATTGAATCTTTATTATTTTAAAAGGCATTAGAAACTGCAGTGCTTTTGATTTCTCATAATAAACCTTATCAAAAAGCGAATAAGAGTTAATTAATAGATCAGAAGATTGGGAGACAGATTTTCCCAGTCTGAGTGCATTATGCTCACCCTGCATCCCAAAAGAAGATTCCTTACCTTCCAATATCTTCTATCTTCTCCCTACCATCTTACCATGGCCAGATAGAACCAGGGCAAAGTTACACAATTGTTTTCCCTCTCCTTTGAGAAATCCACATTTAAAAAAAAATGCATGGAGAACACCTAGCCATTATATAATTCTTGCTGGGCTTAATGCCAACCTGTTTGGTTTACTGCCAAGAAAGGTGTTAACTCTCAAGGGAGATGGAGACACACTTAATTAACACTCCCTGGAGGTGAGCAGAAGTGCTCTCCTAGGCTGGATAGAATCTCATTTTCTTCCCAACATGTGACTTGGGACTGACACTTAAAAATTGTCAACAGTAATTTGGGAAAGGGAATGTGTCTCTTTAGTTATGTTAATCAGCAGTGTGTACTTAGCACACTTTGGTGCAGAACTCTGCATGAGCTTCTGTGGAAGAAATAACAATGTGTCTCTCCTTGGTTAGTTGATCAGGTGATATAGGGAATTAAGACCAGCACAGATTACACTGTAAAGGGAAGCCCATAAAAAGCAATATTGCATTAGGGTAATTGTGTGTGTATGCAGTATGAATGGCCATCTTTTAAATTTTAGTTAAGGATGAGGACATTTTATTTTATTTTATTATATATATATAATTTTTTACAGAGAGGAAGGGAAAGAGAGTTAGAAAACATCGATCAGCTGCCTCCTGCACACTCCCTACTGGGTATGTGCCCACAACCAAGGTACATGTCCTTGACTGGAATCGAACCTGGGACCTTTGAGTCTGCAAGCCGATGCTCTATCCACTGAGCCAAACTGGCTAGGCCAAGGATGAGGACTTTTTAAAACAGGGTATTGGAAGAAGTGGTGGGTGGGCTTAACAGCAGAGAGGAGTGGACAAGTGAGTCCTGGCCAGGGACTAGCCAGAAAACTTGATCCAGCAAGAACAGTAAGATGTGCAAGATTTCACTGAACAAGAAGCAAGAGAAAAGTATAATATTTTAAGTTATAAAAGTACAGTATGTGAGGCATAGCTAAGGAAAAACAAAATAATCTTTTCAAAATCCAGTCTGTATCACGAACAAGAGAAGCCTAGGTGTTCCTTGCTGTATTATTCACGTTAAAGGAATCTCAGGACAGGGTGCCTCAAGCCTGGTGGCATATTTTGAAGCCTTCACTCTTATTTCACTTTGAAGGGCTATTGGTTTTGTAAAATCAGACACTTTCAATTAGTGAAAAATCAGCAGCATTTTTAGGAGACTTGGACATATTACCATTCTAAAATCCTTCATCCAGACTGTTAAATCACTAAATCCAAAGTGAGCCAGAATTTTCATTTTCTCAAGGTCTATAATAAGTTGATCTGACATTTGTTTTCTAATCATTTTCCTAGCTGCCTCTCATATTATATACCCAACTGATAGAATCCTATGCTTTAAAAGGTCCTTTTAAGGGTCATTTAGTCTAGTTCCCTTATTTTAAAAAGTATCAAAGTAAGGCCTCACAGGAACTCTGTGACTTTCCATGGGCATGAACAAATTAGTAAACTGTCTTCTTTCAGAGGCATTTGATGTCTATAATTCTTTTTCCTGGGTCTTTTCCCCTCACCCCAATAAAATCTAGGAAGAAAATGCTTGAGAACAGTAAAAAATTACTCTTCACCACAATAAAGAGGTGAATTGTGTACCAAAATTTCTCTAATACCTATCTTTTTTTATGCACTTCACATTAACATATCCTTTATTTTTTTAATTCTGTGAAGAAAAAAAGAGCCTTTAAGGGTCAAAGAGTCTTAATTCAGTCAATGTGGAAAGAGGGAAGTAAAAAAGAGCTCTCCAAGGAAAATCACAATGAGAACAAAAGCTATTCCAAATTATGCCATACATTATAATTATGCTACCAAATTGCTCTTCAGCTGGAGGTGTCAATGGGAAGTGTTATAGTTTTTAAATAGTTTTGTTTTGATTGGAATTCATAAGCATTGGAGGTGCTCGTGTGTGCACTTATATTTAAACAAACCATGGGGCTGTTAGCATCCATCCAGACCTCTGGATCCTTTCCCCTGCAATAAAAAAATTAATAGATTAATAATAAAAAGAAGAAGAACTGTCTTGATGTGCATGCAGGCATTGCCCTGATGGTATGATCCTTGATGGAAAAGAAGAGTAGCTCTAAATTCTTGCTCTATGCTATTTGTCCACCTGCAGATGAAGCTGATGGAGGAACAAGAAGTTGAGTATGTTCCAAAAGTGAATGGAAAACAATGTAGAGGCAAAAAAAAAAAAAAATTATGAGAAAGTGCAAAGTATTGATGTTATCCAGCTCTCTGAGCACAGCATTTTTGGAAGTACAACAAAGCAGACTTTTCTTACCTAAAGAATTGAGGAAGTCAATGGTTTTGGCTACTGGTTCTACTAAGAGTCAAGATTTATAAAGATAATACTTTTAAAGGTTGTTCTGCGTTTTAAATTCCTACCTTTAGATCTCCCCCTTTTTTTCCTTGCTTCAAACTTTGACTAAATCAACTGTTTGTTGTTGTTAATGTTTTTGTTTTTATGTATCAATAGTTCCCAACCTAGCTTCACATTAAAAACCCCTAAGGAATCTTAGTCTCCCCTACCCCTCAATCCAGTTAAAACCAATTATATCAGCATCTCTAACTCTGGGCATCAGTATTAGGAAAGTTCTCTTGACGTGTATATGTGTAGCCATGAGTGAGAACTCCTCTTGGTGTAGAGAGTATAACAAGATCATTCTGTAGAGACTTCAGTTAAAATCAGTTTTGCCTATTAAGTTAGTCCAAAGTTCTGGGTGTGTGAATAGGCCCCATGTGGAACATGACACCAAAGTACCTATTATAAGGGCTGTAGATATCATTGGATGACACTAGGGATTATAGAAAATTCCAGAGTTTAGTTACTTCCAGTCTGGGACCATTTTCTGATATGGACAATGCACTCTGGTTTGTGCTACATTTTTACCTCATGATATAGTTTTGTAAGGCAGTTGCTTGTCAAAATCTTTTTCAAACTGACCACAAGCTTTTCCCATTCACAATGGCCCTGGAACTCCTATTGCACAGTGGGCTTACTCTAGTCAGATGTACTTATAAGAGACATAATGCATCCCTTCCCAGAGCCCAGGTTTGGCAACACTTAGCTTCAAGAAGAGAGGCATATCGCTTCTCGGCCTTTTGACTAAGACCAAGTGTAAGAAGAGAGGCATAAGCTCATCTGATATCAGTTGATGCTTTCAGTAGCATTTGTCTCCCCACCATGACTTTGTAAACTGAGTCTGTATTGAGTGTGGGATGGGAAACTCTGAGATCAGGTGGGGACAGAGGGCGAGGAGGACCGTGCTGAGGACTAGGGGTGGTAGCATGCAATGGTGACCCATGAATTACATTCTATGTGTGAGTGACCATGGAAACCTGGGCTTTAAATATTTGTACTAGAATCTTTCTTTGGAATATTATGTATATTTCTACATATGCATATACCAACATATAAGGTATCCCAAAAATGTATGCATATACTTTGAACAATTATAACATCAGTGTTTATTAAAATAATTTTCAAAATTTCAGTCATTATCTGTGACTTCACTGTACAGTAAAGAGCTCAGGTGGGTCTGCCTTTAATCACCATACCACATGGGAAAATCCTTAACTAGAGGCTAATGCTGAAATTCAGGCCTAGAAACATTACTTACAAGTAGACTGCACAGAAAGTGTTATTTTTTAAATTGCTCTCTTGGGGAGGAAAGTTAAACAAAATACAGTTTTTAAAAAAACTGCATCAGGTGAGATATTCTGTACTCCAGAAGGAACAGAAAAAGAGGGAAGACTGACAGAGTACAAGAATAGAACATTCTAATTAAAACTATAAAGTGAGACATTTTCAGGTCTTTTCAGGGGGGAGTACCCTTCCTTGAAAAGATACTTAAATTGGAAAATTCAGAGAGAAATGACAATAGATGTTGGTGTAGGGTCCTCATAGACCAATTGTGGTTTGTTTGCATATGTCACACTAAAAACGCTGGCCACTCAAATAATCTTTGGGCAGTGATTTCCCCTTGATTCAAGCCTTATGAAAAGGATGACACAAATAAAGGAAGAACGAGCCTATGCATATCATCAATCCATTAGCGGAGACAAAAAAAAAAAATCTGGTTATCTTGACTTCCAAATGTTATTAACAATTTGAAAAAGTGAAGAGAAGCAGAGAAGCACATAAAACAAAACAATTCAAACCAATAAATAATAAGTGCTTTGAAATATAAATAGGACCAAGCTCTCCGATAGGATGTGGATATACCAGAAAGGAGGGTAACACTGGGACCTTCACCTGGAATTTATGTCAGAATTTGTGTCCTGAGGAAAGAGTGGAATTGTTACAAAGAGAAAGAGTTAACAATGGCTGAACAGTTTGTCAATAATTGTGACAATTGGATTTATCTCTTCTTACTTGCTTTGATTTATCAATTAGTTAGTAAAGACTCAGATAGGTCCTATAGACCAAAATAGATAACATAGTTCCCCAAAATTGGGCAAATGTCATGAAAATGTCCTACAAGAAAACAGCAGGGCTGACTTCGTTACCTCTCCTGGTAAAAGCTATCCATCAGCTTCAATGAAGGTCAATGAAAGGGTGAATTTTTCAGATCTGTCAGGGTGTCAATACATTTTTAAAATTAATAAAACAGAAAGCATTTAAAACATAGATTCACATCCACTGTTATTAACAAGGAGCCATTTCCCTAAGTGAATATTTTTCTCTGAGATATAAGCTAATAATACCATGAAGACATGACAATTAATATATTTTAAAATATTGTTTCATTTTTATCTCATCTTTTAAATTTCTCCTATTTCTGTATAATGTTGTAGAGCAGTTATGTGTATATATTGTAAAGGATCAATAAATACATGTTCTGGTAGATGTGCTAGAAAATGCTCTGCGGGAAGGGGTGTGCAGTCAGAGAAGCAGAGATCACCAATTTACTTATGAAGTAGCAGAAATTCAGAGAAAGAAAAGTCAGTAGGACCTGAGGTCAGGAGAGTTGCATAGAATTTGGATTTGGAGTATGAGGATGAATAGAGAAGGCATATCCAGATGAAAGAAAAAGTGTCAACAAAGGCATAGATGAAATAATGTTAGCAGATACATCTCATCTGAGAACTGGTTGTGAGGATGAATAAAGGCATAACAGTTCAGTTTGGGGCATACCTGCCTCCTAATAACAGGAAGTCAGAAAGTCTATTAGACTTTTCTTCCAGTCTTACACTCTTTCCCTCAATGCTGTCTTTCCATACCTTAGCTATCTTCTCTGTAGATTACCCCATAAATATCTCCACACTGACTTTTTCAGGTACCAGTTGGTTATCACCTCAAATCTCTATGACTTATCAGATTTCACAAGTTCAAGAAACTGTATTAGACTGAAAGAATATCATCACTAGTCTCCATCTTCAAATAGCCTACCACTCTGCATTTCAATTAAGTAGAGGATCAGATTAATGCATCTATATTTATTGTTCCAAAACCTATGTTTTATATCTGTTTAAACAAAACTAAAAGCAACTACTCCTTTAACAAATATTAATTAAGCACCTACCATGTGCCAGATACTAATAACAGCACACAAGATACATCAGTGGGAAAAAAACCAACACAGTGATCTCTGACATAGAGAAGCAAGGACATCTATATTTAAGAAAATAAACAATTTATCCTACAGGTAAAATGAAATGTCAAGTACACCAATTAATTGATCTTAGAGAAAGAGTTGTCTGAGCTACTTAACAGCAGCATCTTTTACTTTACAGGGCAGTATGCTATTTTTGGAGTCAAATCAATCTGGCTTCAAATACCAACTTCCTCACCAATAAGTTAATCCTTAGGCAAGTAACTGAAGTCTCTTATCCCCTCAGCAAAGTGGGCATAAAAGTACAAAACTGGGATGTTGCAGGTTTCTATGAAATTCACTGTTGGCTTTACTGAGAAGTGGTATGTGTGTAGTTATAACATACTTGAGGCCTGTTGCAGGAAGATTCCTGCAAGAATAGGGTTTCCTGAGATCTTTGCTGCCCTACCTGCTTCCCTCCCTTCTCCACTGCCCCGCCTGCTTGCTTCTCCACAGCTTTGTTCCTTTCTGTAGCGGTTGGCTTCCTTCTATTCTGTCTTCAGTCTTCACTTTGTGCCTGGATATGCAAATTAACTGCCATTTTGGTTGGTTTAATTTTCATACTCACTCCTGATTAGGGCTGGTGAGCGTGGTTTGTGGGTGGAGTGGAGGTACAGTCAGTTTTCATGTTTCTCTTTTATTAGATAGGATAAATAAATCAAATTGAAAGGATAATTCAGGATGAGGGAGGTTTAGGGAAGAATCCCACCCAAATCAATGCTGCCTTCTCTGTGGAAGCTTCTCAACCTTTTAGTCAGAATTCCTTTTTCCTGGACCCTCGGTTTAATTTCTAGACCACAGTGATTTTTACTGTGGTGATTTCTTTCTTTTTTTTTTGGGTGGGGTGGGGAGGGAGTGTAAACAAACAAACAAAAAAACACACATTTATTTTATCATAGTTCTGGAGAGTAGAAGTGAAAGTTGAAAGCACAGTTGGTTCCTTGTGAGCCTTTCTTTTTGGCTTGTAGATGGCTGCTGTCTTGCTGCCTCTTCACCTGGTATTTTCTCTTTGGTCTTTTTTTGTGTCCAAATTTTCTGATAAGGATATCAGTCAGATTAGATTAGGGCCCACCCTACCCTTATTTTAACTTAATCATTTTAAAGGGCCCATCTCCAAATATAGCCACATTGTGAGATGCTAGGAGTTAGGGTTTCAAGATACAAATTTTGGGAAGATATAGTTCAACCCATAACACTTACCAACAACTTGAAATGATTAGTAGTTTCCATTTGCATTTTCCTGCTGTGGTGATTCTCATATCTCCCTCTCTACACTTCTTGAAGGCAGTGTTTTGTCATTTTTCTTAACCTTTTCAGCATTCATTATTGTGCCAACCACAAATATAGGCCCCAGGGAATTCAGATAGCAATTGAGTGCATCAGGGAAACACCTGTTTATTTGTCTCAGCAAGACATTTGGTATGACTGGAGTAGAGACTTTAGGATAGATTCTGCAGAAGCCAGTTTGGGCTATCATAACAAAATTAGAGGCCTGGTGCACGAAATTCATACAGGTTAACCTGCCTTGCCAGCTCCCTACAACCTCCTTCCCTCACTCCCTCAGCACCCCATGGCCACCTCTGGTCACCTGCCATGTTTAGTGCCACCCCCTGGTGGTCAGCGCACATCATAGTGAGCAATAGAACTTCTGAGCAGACAATTTGCATATTAGCCTTTTATATATATAGATGACAGAGACTTAATATGGCCTCTCCTCCGTGCGTGGCAGAGAGCTCTCTTTCTCTTATTAGAACACCAATCCCAAAGAGTTAGGGCTCATCCCTTGTGATCTCATTTGACCTTAAATATCTCCTTAAAAGTCTTGTCTCTAAACTCAAACACATTGGGATTAGGGCTTCAAAATATGAATCTGGGAGGGAAGGACACAATTCAGTCCATCATAGGTCTCTTGCTTTATGTTTACCAACAGAGAAAATTGGTAATTATAGAAGAAGATTTGTGGTCCCTCTTCTCATGAAATTCACATCTATCTTTATCTATCAAGACTTGAAGACAGAACTAAAAATAAAGAGAAAGACAGAAAATGATTAGGAGCCCCTGATTCCACCAATCTACAAATTGTGTCACCAGGATAGAAAAAAAAAAAAAACATTAATCAGGGAATTAGAAATCCAGTGCTCAATGCCAATCAGGCCATTGACTTACAATGTGCTCATCTCATGCAATGCATCTAACTTTTCCACTTAATTCTCTATTCTGTAAAATGAGGTTAAGACTTCCTGTACAAAGATGATGAATCTGTGATTCAAAAATTAACAAGACAACATTTTCCATTTTAAATAATCTCCTTTTCCCCAGTGACGTCTTCACACTCACAGTTTTTGAAAATATATTTGGTCTTGGTTATTTTTACATTGTTTAGTGTTTGGAATGAATTGGCTCCTCAAACATAGGCAATCCTTTTTTACTTACTTTCTCTCCTTTATAATGCCTGGTACCTGAGCAGAAATTCTTGCTCTTATCCAAGACCAACTAGAAAACTGCATGCTTGATTTTTTTTTCCAGAAGAAGAAAACAACACTGCTTCTCCTATTTGAACCACATCTACCTGAAAATCTGACTTTCCGGGCCTGCCACTCCACAAAGGCACAAATTCATAAGCAGCATTTCCTTACCAATTTTGAATTAACTTCACAATTTGCAACCAAGGTAAGAAAGACAGTGAAATAATCAGAAGTCCTATTCACCAAGTGTCTACCTCTCAGCTTGCTTTTTGAGTACATTGTAAAACTGTACTTCCTGGTCACTTTGGGTTGGATGTAGCCACCAATGATGGGAAGTGACTTATGTCACTTCTGGTTCCATTGCATAGTTGTGAAGCCACCCGGAGCACTCTTCCTCTCTACTTTGGTGACTATCCATGTTTCAGATAGTAACTACTCTGTCAGATTGGGTCAGGAGCAAGGATGGGGAGTAGACTCTCCCCATCTCCTCAGACGCCCCCCTTCACCAACCCAAGTTGGATGTGTAACGTGGCCTGGTTGACATTCAGCTCTGGATTCTTAATTCTCCAATTAATATTTTTTTCTGGCCTGTTGACACAGTTTGCATTTTAGTGGAATCAGGGGCTCCTCAATATTTTCTTTCTTTTCCTTTCTAGCACTCTCTTCAAATTCTGATAAAGATAAATGTGAGTTTAATGAGGTCAGGCACTACAAATCTCTTTCTTTAATTGGCATTTCCCTTGGGTTTCTTTGTTATTGAAGCAAACCCTAGTCGACACTAACTGATAAAGACAGCAACTATCATTTGTGACCCCTTCCCACATTCTTATAATCTCCTGAAGGACACAGAACTTCTATCAAAGACACTATTGTCCCACACATGTAGTTGTTTAAGCATACACCATTAAATTTTACAACAGAGAATAGACTCTCAAGATCATTTAAAACACATGTGTTTATATAACTCAGTTACTGGGAGTCAAATTTTAAGTGCAAAAGGTTCCATAATTTGAGATCCCAAGTTCTGATCTGCTCTGTCCGATGTGGTAGTCTAGTTCACATGTGCTACTGAGCATTTGAAATGTATGTAGTCATTGCAACAGAGGAACCAAGTTTTTAATTTAATCTAATTTTTATTACTTCAACATTAAAATTAATTTAAAATATCTCAAATATTACTTATGTTAAATGTGTGGAAATGTTAATATTTGAATATATTACACTAAGTAAAATATATTAACAAAATGATTTAACCTATTTCTTCATACCTTTTTAAATGTGATTACTAGAAAATTTAAACATATATGAGGCTCACATTATATTTCTATTGAACAGAGCTGGTGTATAACCTAATCCTCAGGTTGCAATTCTTTATTCAAATCCAACTTCTATCAGCCAGTCCCATGTAAAACTATGCAGTTACTTCCCCTCCTCCCACCTTTCAGTTTCTAGAGGAGTAAGGTTTCCCTCTGTGGTCCTTAAAATCCCCTCCTGCCTAGGAGTTGAAAGGAGTGTTTCCCTGCTTTGCTGGGTCCTAATTCCCTGAGAATGCATGGTGTGTTTCTCTTCTCTGTATCTCCATCTTTTAGTCCTGCCCACAGACTCTTCCCCAGCACTGCCTCCTTGGAGTGCTGCATAGTGGTTTCCTGTTTCTCTGTGTCCTTTTCTCAGAACTAACCCAGAGATTACCCTGCTTAGACATTGTTCCCATTTGCACATTGACTCTGTGACTCTGAGACATCACCTAATCTCCTTAAACAAGGAAGTTACGAAAGACCCCTATATTTGTTTATGTTTTATGTTTTAATCCTGGGCTTCTTGTATAATGTGGGGAAAGAATGCCTGTCAGCTCACCATTGCATTGTAGGAAAGGGGAGCATTTATTCGTACCTTCTTAGGAAGAAATTTGACTCAATCTAAGTTAGATGAGTCTCAGATAATACACTTCCCCTGTTGGAATGGCTAGTTAAAGACTTCTGTTGATCTAACTTGCCATTCAGCAACATCATTTCAGCATCTGTCCATAGATTTCTCCCAAAGTTCTTACTGTTTCTTGCTTTTGATAATGAAAGTTTTTAAGGAATCTTGGATAGTTTAAATCCAGGTCATTAGAACAAGCTTATAGAATCTACCAGAGCATGTGAGGAGCTAGCACAATGAAGGCCTATACTCCTTCTATTACCTTTCTTTGCATCAGATATTTATCTGGCCTTTGTACTCATTCCCCTTCCAAGCTGCTCATCTAAATGTCAGATAGCTGACCCAGGGCCACATTCTTCAAAGACAGGTAAAAAGTCCCCCCACATGGCCTATCACCAACCAAAGGCTCACTGAGGCTGGTTATCATTTTCAGAGTCTGCAGAGATCAAAAAATTCTTCTACATTTGCTCAGACAGCCACAGAAAAACTCCACCACCCTCCCCAACCTAACTTCCTGACCCAAAACCCAGCATCTAATTATTGAGCCAATAGCTTTAAGTTTGAGGTTTTGACAGCTACAGAAAGCCAGGCTGCAAGAAAGTGGCTTCCAGACAAGAGTAGAAGAGAATGCAAGAGAGGTCCTGTAGGTTTACTTACTTTTAATCTGCCAGTTCTTCTAACCTACATGCTGCTTTGCATATATTTTCAGTTTGAGTACCTTCTCCTTCCAACCCTTGAATTTGATTAGTTTCAGGGATTAAAGTCAGGGTGCTATCTATTTGATAAATTAATCAGCAAGGCAAGACCTGAATGTACTTTGCATAGTCTCTGTCCCAAACCAGGGGTCCCAGAATACAAGGCTGACACAGGGCAAAGATTCAGATAAATAGGTTGCACTGGACTTTGGGTTGAATACAGTATCAAATGTGAATAAATTAGTGAATGAAATAGATGAATATTTTCATGTTGAGAGATATCACCATGCTTCTGACCTAAGCTCAATAATCTTAGTTCATAATGCTTAAACCACAAGGCTCAGAGGCTAGAGCTACTCAGCATGTCATGGAATGATGGGCTGGACTGTATGATCATTGCATGCAATTTTCACTGAAGTCAAAGTTCCTTTGCTTTTTCTGCAAGGAAGTGTAGGAACAAAGCTTATTTAACAGTGAGATTCTTATGCATATTTTAAGTATGTTTAGGGGTGAAGACTACTGTTTTTGAATATGCAAGTAGGTAGCCACTCCTATAATATGATTTTAGACTCCATAGTATACCTCTACTCACACTATCTCTCATTCATGAATCACTGGTGCCTATCACCAACCAAAGGCCCCCTGAAGCTGGTTATCACTAACTAATTTGGCTTAAGGGTAAGAATATCCCTAGAAAGGATCATACATTAAAGCTCATTAATTATCTGTAGTACAGATGATTCTACCTTTGTATAAATGCATTTTCTCAAACCCTTTCTAAAAGCTCTTTTGAGAGAAGAAAGAAGAGTGTTATAAGGTGCCCAGGAAGTATTTGAGAGAGAGAAAATGTGCCGAAAGTTTCCCTAGCACCTCTGCACTGGGGCAGCTCCAGGTGGAGATGAGAATTAAAGAGGCAGGAACCTCCAGTTCTGCTTTCTCTTTCCTGCTCAATTGCCTTTCACATCAGTTTGCTTGTTGCTGGAATGTAGAGGCTAGTCCAGGAAAGGTTATCTTTGTCACCTGGAGGAGAAGGAGGTGTGTTTGTAGTTTAACTTCAGCTTCCTTTACTTCTTGGGTGCAGCTCTCACAAGTACTAACTTGCTCTGCTTCTGGGAGCTGAGTAGTTTGCTACCTGAGCCCATGTATTTTGGCAGAGAGAGGAAAAAAACAATCCCTTTGAAGCAAAGGTGGGTGAAAGAGAAAGCCACATTAAACAACAGCCAATGTTAAATTTGGGCTTGCACCTATTTGTAAGAGGTTTAAAAATACTCTAGGCCATTTTGCACTTTTTTTATTTTTTTATTTAATAGCTTGTCCCACTTCCAAGCAACCCAGTGTGAAGGCATTTCCTTTGACCCTCTTACACCTGCTGAGAACTTTAGTATCAGTTATCTAAAGGCTCAGGTTCTAGAAACTCCTATTAGAAACTTGAAGACTATGGGCCCAGCTAGGGACTAAGATCTGAATTCAAATATAACAAACAATAGTGAAGAACTATTCATCCTACCCCACCCACCAACACACACCCCAATTAAACCAACCTAAACCCACACTTGAGGGGTGTGTCCCCCAAGGTGCCTACTAAAAGATAAATTGATCTAATTGTTGTGAGAACTGTGGAGTGCACTAGTTGGAAGTGGGGTGGGGGAGTGTCTAGATTTGCCTCTGATAGTTGAGTAAGCCATGGAGCCATGGAGCTCTTTGAAGGAAATAAAATCTTTCTGTGTCCTATAAGAACAAGTTCTCAAATACTATGCTCAACATGAAATACAAATGGGAACAAACATCTGTAAAGAGTGGGTTAAATATAATATAGTCTAACCATAAATGGAAAACTGCCAAAAAAAAAAAAAGAGGAAGCTCTCTGAGCACTGATATGGAACAATCATCAAGAGATATTATTACGTGATAAAAAGCAATGTACAAAACAATGTGAATAGTCTTCTATTACTATAAAAATGTCTCCTCCTTCTTGAATACTCACAGATGATTTGGGATCCATGAGAGATGTGTTCTATCCTCTCTCCCAGAGCTCCAGAATTTTCTGGTCTTGGACTCCCTCAAGGACCCATTAATTGAGTGCTTACTATGTGCCAGGCACAGTGTCAAACAAGAAAAATCTAGACATGCTCAACATTACAAGGAATAACACAAACACTCAGCTACAACAGTCATTGTGCCTCTTACTTCATCCATAACCCTATCTATTGCTAAACCATTTCCTCGTACCCCAAATATACATATACTTAGTATTATTCTACAGGAAATAACAGCTATCATATCATTTCATCCATAAGGATTTTGGTATAAACTTATAAAATATAAGGACTAAGTTTTAAAACCCAACTACATATCACACCACTTCAAATTAACAATAATTCTTTAAAATCTTCAGATATCCAGACATATTCACTCTCATAGGATGACTAAGGACATCTAAACACTAACTGGATTTGCACATAATTTTTTAATTTTAGAGTCTATCTGTTTGTATCAGGATCTAAACAGGGAACATTGGCATTTGGTTGATATTGGCCTTAAGTCTATTTTGGTTTTTCTTTTTTTGAAATATATTTGTTGAATAAACTGGGTTGTTTGACCTGTATTGATTCTCACCTTCTGGCCTTGGCTGATTTCATTCTCACAGTTTTGTTCAGTCTTGTCCATTCAGCTTCCTACGTAAATTGATGTTCGATCTAAAACCTTGCTTTGATTAAGATTTAATCATTTTTATAGGAATACCTCATAGGTGGTGTTGTGTGCATCCAGCAGGAGGCATATGATATCTGGTTGTCTCTCTTTTGGTGATATTAGCAGCCACTGGTGGTCATTACCTAGATCTATTATTTCAATTAGAAGTTGCAAAATAGTGCTATCCCAATTCTGTCATTCTTCCTTATTAGCTTGGATACTCCTATAGAAAGAAAAAATTTCTCATTAACTATTTGATTACTCTGAGATAGAGTTCTCACATGGAAGAAAGTGTAAATGCTTAACGCTTTCCTGAATTATAAATAATTCAAAATGAGTTGCTCCTCCAGCATCTTCCAAAGATTACCAATTAGTTTTTTAAAGTATCGTTATGAATTCATGAGTTTTAACATATCTAATATATTGTAGTTTATTGTGATTTTTTGTTCTATATCTGGCCAATAGGAAGCTCTTCAAGTTAGCTTCTGAAAAATTTTGACACAAGACCAATAGTCTTTAATAACTTCCTCACATTCTGCCATGACAAGATATTCAGGCTCCTCTTGTCCCTTGTCTGCCTTTAGACCTGGAATATAACTTCTCTTCCATACCCCCCCTGCCCCCCCTCCCACCCCAAATCACTGGTTCCTTTTACTGGAAATGTTATTTATATGCTACAATCTGCATATAGAGGTGTTTATTGCTAATTGAACTTTATATGGATAGAATAGAAGTATTTTTTAATAACACATCATGGGTTCATACTGAAATTTGTAATTCTTCTTTAGGAATGCCATGGTTTTGCTTATGTGATTTTGTATTCTTTTTTCTCTTACATGGAAAATCTTAGTTTCTAATCTCTTTAACATAATCATTTATTTGCTTTGTATTATTATATATAATCATTTCAGGTAACAATATAAACAGAACCATTATTCAGTTTTTCAATTATTTTTTGTTATTTGTTTGTAGGGTTTCTTTTTTATCTTCATGGTTTACCACACTAGGGCTATATAGTCACATGACTTTTAAGTTACTTGTTTTTTAGTTTTCAGATTACTTCTTTAATTTTTATTTAAATTTTTTATAATTTATAAGACATTTACACTGTACCATTGTTATACCTGTAAAACAGAATACATTAAGAAAAGTCTAACTTCCATCTCTATCCCTTTATCCTTATTCCTTTAAGAAATTATTTTGTTTATTTACTAGAGGCCCAGCACATGAAATTCATGCACGGGTATGGTCCCTAGGCCTGGCCTGCAATGAGGGCCATCTTCCCTGGCTGCCCACAGCTGGCCCTGCCTGCCCCCCCCAACCTCCACACCCAGTTCCCCATTCACCATCAGGTGATCAGAGCTGCTGGCTCGGGGGAGGAACCAAGAGGTCGACTGTTCCACCTGCTTGATAGCCTTGCTCCCACCACAGATTGCCTTCTGAGTGTAGGGTGACTGGTGGTGCAGGCCTTGGCCTGGCACACCGTGTCCCCTGCCAACCATCCCCGTTTCCCTATTCGCCACTATCAGAGACAGAGAGGTGGTCAGTGCACCTCATAGTGACTGGCCGAGCAGTCATTCTGGTTGTTCCACCATTAGGGTCAATTTGCAGATTACCCTTTTATTATATAGGATAGAGGCCCAGTGCACAGGTGGGGGCCAGCTGGCCTGCCCTGATGGGGGCTCCTGATTGCAGTGGGGGTCCCTGCTAGGGGTCAGGGCCAGCCTGGGCAAGAAGCCATGGTTGTTCTGGCCTCTAGTCATTTTGGTTGTTTCACCATTTCAGTCACTGGACTTTTATTATATAAGATTATGGTTTCTTAAATATTAGCAACTAGATACAGAGATACTCATATCCCTCTTCTTTAGACCAATGTTAGAATACTATGTATACATATCTACTTTCATTTTTTTTACCAAACATCTTATTGAGTTGATGCTTACATTTAGAGATAGCCCTCTTCCTGTTTATAGCTGCATAGTATTTTACAGGGAGGATGTTCCATAGTTTATTTAAATGGTTTCCAATCTTTTCCTATTAGGATAGAAAATAAATAATGCAATAAACAATTCTGCAGTTTATAATAATGTATAAAAGTCTTTTTTGTACTTTCACAACCTATTTTATGGATAGAATCCTAAAGGTTGAAATACTAGATCAAAGTTAGGCCAAATTCCTAGCCATCAGGTTTGTATAGTTCACATTCCCACTAGCAATGTATGAAACTATTTCTCCACAGCCTTACCAACAAAATACGTTATCATTCTTCTAGATATTTGTTAATCTGATAGGTGAAAAAAATTATCTCGATGAACCTTCCCTATGTATTTCTGCTATTATAAGTAAGGTTGAGCATCTTTTCAAATGCTTAATGGCCATTTTCCTTTTTTTCCTGTAAACTGTCTGCTTATATTTCCAGCCCACTTTTTCATAGATGTGTTGTTGATATAGATCTTCCAGGTTTTTAGAAGCACTTTTATATTATTCTATGAGCTCTCTGTGATGTATGTGATGCAAAGATTTTTTTCAGTTTTAATAACATTTTTAAACATATATGTAGATATGCTCAGATAAAAACACTAAAGCACAAAAAGTTAACGAAGCTCTCCCCAAAAGTTACACATTCCACAGATAACAAAGTACAGGTGTACAAGCAGTTAATTACCAATGGTATGTCTCTAAACCCTGATTCTCCATGTCTAACTTCAGATAGCAGCACATTTAGATTCAGAGTACCAGAGTCTAGCTCTGCCTGGATAACCTGAAACAGGTCACCTGAATGCTTGGGACCTTGGTTTCCGTTTCTATAAAACACCTAGCAGAACACACTGTTTCCATTTCTATCAAGCTCATTTACTCAACAAACATTTCTAGAGACCTTTCATTCAGAGTATAAAGGTCAGGCCTGGTCTCTCTGAGAAGGCAATATTTAAACTAAGACCTAAAAAGAGAGGCCATGCATTGTGAAGATCCAAGGAACAGATTTCTGGACAAAGGGAATATCAAGTGCTAAGTTGCTCAGAGAGAAAAAGCTTGAAGTGTTTGAGCAACAGCAGGAATCTGAACCTAGATGGAGCATCAGGAATGAAGGGATGAGTGTGATGGATGGTTTGGTAGCAGGAGCCAGATTACAGAGGCCCTTCTAGGTTAGGTAGTGTTAGGAATTCGGCTTCTGCTCTTGTCTCTGGATGAGTTTAATTTTTTGTTTGTTTGCCTCCCCCATGAGTTAATTTTGCTCACTCTCTTTCCCACCTTCTCCAACATTAGCCCTCTCTCCTCTACCATTACTGCCCACCTCTACCTTGGACTCTGAGCTTTGGAGCACTGTTCTTGTACTCCTGGGACCACACTGTTCTTTGTCCTGAAGGAGAGGCAGTGTGAATGTGACCAGTTAGTTAATACATACAGGCACTCATTAGCCCAGTTACACAAGAGACAATTTACACAGGTGGGAAGTACATGTTCGTACACGCTAGCACACATACCTGGTCTTTGCTCAATACAAATCAATAACAGTCCCTTGTACATTTGCAAGTGGCTTCTTGTGTAAAGTTTACCAGGGTATTTTATAAGTTTTTGGTGGGGGTGTTGTTTGTCTTTTGCACACTCTGTAAATTCTTAGAACATTATCACATACTCAATAAACACCAGCGGCTGCTTTTGTAGTCAATAACTTTCCTTGGAGTTCAGCTATTAAGAAGTCCTATTTTAGATGTCATGCCACTGTTGCCAAGTTAGAGAACCAAGGAAACCATTCAGAAAAAAAACATATCCCGTGCTTTATCACCCACCCACCAGTCCCTCTCCCCTCCAACCTCCCATTGTTAATAATAAATGAGTCTCTCCCTACCTTAGGAAAACCTGTAGAATCAGAAAAGGACAGTGAAGAGCTAAATAAATAATTCTCAAACAAATTATATACCTGAAAGGTGTACAAGAGCCCTAGGACAGGATTTCAAATGCTGACTCTTCAAATGGGTTCTAGGTTGACAGAGCAGTCACCACCTGTACATTGCCGGTCAGCCAAGGGAACAGCCAGAGCCTAGACTAGAGGGTCTCCCACTGAAAATTAACTTCTCCATACAGGACTGGCACACATAACTCATGGCCAGGACTAGTCACATGATTTCAGGGGTCAGGAAATACAATCCTACCTCATGCCCAGAGCAGAGAGCTAGAAATAGTCAGTGACCAGCATAGAAGAGACCATTAAAATGACATGGTTCTTTCTTTTGTTGGAGTAAATAATCCCAGTTGGGGACATAGAAACATAAACAGAAATTTTCAAACACTGTATGCTGAATGCCAAAATTGAATCATGCAAAGGTGGCTATAGGAGCACAGAGGGAAGGTGGTGAATCCAAGATAGGAGGTATAGAAAGTGCCAAAGGCTACCTAATGAAGGGAACAGTTGAGTAAATAGTGAAATAATGAGTGAATTATAGGTAGGATCTAGCAAGTGAAGGGCACAAGGGAGGGATTAGCTCTCCTGGCAGCTGGATCCATGGCAGAAGCAAGCTCAGTGTGTGTGGAACAAAAAGCAGGGTGTTGGTTCAGCGTTGCTGAGAGTGCAATACTAGAGCAGAAGGGACAGAAGATGAGCTATAGATACAGGCAGGAGCCAAATCATGCTAATGGGAGGTGGAGCCTTAACCCAGGAGAAAGGGAGCTACTGAAGTCTTTTAAGCAGGAAAGCATTATGGTCAGTATGTCATCTCTTAAGGCATTTAGTACAGTGTTTTCCCCTTAAATTCTTTGGAAATAAGAGTGAGATAGTATTTAGAGAGATATTATGAAATCAACCCAAATTAGAACAAAGCCACAAAATGGAAAATTTTACATAATGCCTCTCAAACCTTAGCTGACTAGAACCTCTATTAATTGATCTAAAGATATTTGGGAGTGGAAGGAATGGGGAGGTGTTGTTCAGCTTTGAAAGCCTTAAAATGATATTCAGAGAGTCAAATATAGACTCTGCTCTTTCAGCTCTGTCTAGAGGCAAGAAAATTCTCAAATGGACTTTGGGAATTTCCAATCTCATTGCCAAGGTCAATCCAGTCTTGAAATGGTTGCCCCGGGTGTTGCCAGAGCCTGTGAAATTAAATAGTCATTGTTTAAACAATGCCATTTAGTCTTAGTGGGTGCTCACTAAGCAAACTTCTCATTAGGATTTCTCTTTCAACATTATATAAGCCTGGTAAATTGTCCTTCAAGTAGTTTTGTCACTGTTAATAGGTGTTTTAACAAATCTAAATTTTGAACCTGGAAGACCCAGGTTCGTGGTAAAATCAACAAGATAATGTCAATCTGTGACATCTAATAAGAAAAGCCCTGTTTCTTTCCTCATCAACACACTACATTACCCAGTGGATATAAGATCTAACATGTCTATGAATATATTTCCTGTTCAATTTTTAAAATGTGAAATATTTTAAATATACAAAAGTATAAAAATCATGTAGCTGAGAGTGCAATCTACATACCTGTTACCAGATTTTACCATTGTTATTCTTTGCTGTATATTTGTTTTATTTTTTAGAAATAACAGAACTATTCTTCTATGTTTTCAGCCAACATAAATAGTATATGCTTTTTTTTTGTAACTGACCTTTTTTTTGGACATTATCTTCAACAGATGTATCTGTATCAATATCTACAAATATATTTCATTCTTTTAAAAAAATGTATTTGTATTGATTTCAGAGAGGAAGGAAGAGGAGATGGAAACATCAATAATGAGAGAGAATCACTGATCAGCTGCCTCCTGCATGCTCCCTACCGGCAATTAAGCCCAAAACCCAGGCATGTCCTTTGACCAGGAATCGAACCATGACCTCCTGGTTCATAGGTCAATGCTCAATCACTGAGCCAAACCAGCCTAGCAGCTCATTCATTTTTAATTGCTGTATTATAGTAGTTCTCAACTATGAATGTACATTAAAATTTCTTGGAAAACTTAAAAAGAAAGAAAGAAAGAAAGAAAGAAAGAAAGAAAGAAAGAAAGAAAGAAAGAAAGAAACTGATCCCTGAGATCCACCTCAAGTCAAGTCAATACAAGTGGTCAACTTTGGTAAATGCTACAATTGCTCTTAAAATTAATGTATGTTTTTAATTGATGGATACAGGGTTTTCTAAACATCAATCAGATCTACTCTACTAATTGTATTAGTCCAAATTCCTATGACCTTATTTGTTTTTTATCTTTTTGATCTATCAATTTCTAAGCAATATATGTGATAAAATTTTCTACTATGGTTGCTGACTTTTTAGTATCTCCTTGGAGTTCTTCAATTTGAGGTTTATATACTTTGATACTGTGTTAGAATATCTTCCTCAAAAATTATTCCTTCTTATTGCTTTTTATTCTAATAATTTTCATTTATATTTTTTAAAGTCTGTTTTATTTGATATTAAGGCAGATATCCCACCTTTCTTTGTGCTGCTATTTTCATACTATCTCTTTGTCAACATTTTATTTTACTTATGTATTTTGAAACTATCATATTCTAGATTATAAGGTTGTGAACTTCTTAAAATACAATCTGAGCCTCTGTATTTGAACTGGTAAATTTAGCAGATTTACATTTATTGTTATTACTAGAGTCCTGGTGCATGAAATTTGTGCACAGAGGGGGTATTCCCTCAACTCAGCCTGTACCCTCTCCAATTGGGGACCTCTTGTGGGATGTCTGACTGCCATTTCAAGCCTGATTCCAAGGATTGGGCCTAAACTAGCAGTCAGACATCCCTCTCACAATCTGGGACCACTGGCTCCTAACTGCTCACCTGCCCGCCAGCCTGATCACCCCTAATTGCCCTCTCCTGCAGGCCTGATGTCACCTCCTCTGCTGGCCAATTTGGTTCTGATTGGTTGGTTCCTATGCCAGTGTCAAAAGCTTCACCTCCTAGGCAGCCATTGGCTCCCCATGCACCCAGATTTGGTTCTCATTGGTCAGTTCCTATGCTAGGCAGCGTCAGAAGCTCCGCTACCTAGGCAGCCATTGATTCCCCACAGCACCCACCTTTGGTTCTTATTGGTTTGTTCCTATGCCAGTCAACATCTCCAGGCCTATCTCTGGGCCTGATCAAAGAGATGGGGCTTCACAGCAGCCCCCATAGAGGCCAGGGGAGAAAGGAAAGCCTGGCTGCTGGCAAAGATCAGAAAGAAAGATGGAGAGAAAGAGAGAAGTAAGTACACTGATTCACAGCTTCCACTGAGGCTGCAGATCAGACCCCAACTCAGTTTCTAGGTCTTAGTCACCTGAGCAGTCAGTGTTGGGTTGCCAGGCTGCAGTTGGGCAACCCAGCACTGACTTCTAGATGGTCTGTGTTTGGTCACAGCTCAGCCCCTTCCCAAGCCCCAGGCTTTAGGCTTGGGAAGCACCCCTCCTTTCCCCCTCCCCCCCAACTCCACCCCTCCAATTGCAGGCTCAGCCCCCCGATGACAGGCTGGAAGTGACCTGGATGCCTAGGAGGTTCCCAAGACCCAGGTATGTATGCAAATTAACTGCCATCTTTGTTGGGTTAATTTGCATGCTCACTCTGATTGGCTATGGGCGTAGCAGAGATATGGTCAATTTACATGTTTCTCTATTATTAGGTAAGAAGAGTTTTGCTGACATATTTGGCTAGATTTATTCCTATAGTTTTCTTTTGTACTTCCTATTTACCCTTTTTACTCATTGCTGATATTTTTTTCTTAGATTCTATTGGACTCATCCTGTTTTCTATTTCTTCTCTTATTTTCTTCTGATTTTGGAGTTACATATTTTATTTCTATATTTTGAAGATTACTCTTAAAATTATACATTCATGATTAATCAAAAACTCTAAATTTAATTAATATTTCTAACTTTCTCACACATATGAGACTAGAACTTTTTAAATTTAGTAAATTCCCTGTCATCTCCTATTTTAATTCCACTTTGAAATTATACCCCCACAATGTGATCATTTTGTTGGTACTGTTATTGTTTATATTTATGCTTATCAAGTTTATAATTAAGTTTTCTATTACTTATTATGAATTTGAATCCCTGAACCATGTAGGCAATATAAATTTGGGTATCAAATCTATGCAAGGCATAGGTTTGTTGGTGTCATATCTTCAGGTCAGAATTTTTTTGTCTATCAAGAGCCATGTAGAAACAGAGATATTTCCTTTTTCAGTCTTTGACCACTGTGTAGATTTTTTTGCTCTTACATCCTTTCACTGCATTTTTGGCTTTTTCACTCACTACATCATGCATATTTTAGCTCCTTCTTTTACACACTGTGGTCCTTAAAGATCAAGGCCCTAGTGGCAGGAACCCATATCCCCACACCAAGGGCAACCAATGCCAGTGTGCAAACTTACTGACCTGGCTTTCAGTTCCCTCTTCATTTCTGGGACCTAGGGATTTTCCTCCTCCTCCTCCCCCCACCCCTCTTCTAGGCCCAGTTATAAATTTCAAAGAATTTTCAAACATTTTATTTAGCTTTTCTCAGAACTTATAGTGGGAGAGTTTCAGTTTCTCTCTCTCTTTTTTTTTTTTTTGTCCCAAAGCCAAAATTTTCTATGTAGCTGTATGTGTATGTTTGTATTAATATATACATATGGATATTGGTATTTTTTCTGTGTACGTTTATATTATATATTTTCTATGTATTCAATATGTTTATTCATGTATGTGTGTGTTTAGATATAAAAACAAATAAAAATAACATGTATATAACAAATATTCACAACTACAACAATTGCACATAAACTCCTATAATTATATATGATCCAATTTCTATAAAAAATTCTTTATTATGACATAACTAGAGGCTTGGTGAACAAAACTCATGCACAGAGGAGGGGTTGTCTCTCAGCCAAGCCTGCACCCTCTCTAATCTGGGATCCCTCTCACAATCTGTGACTACTGGCTTCTAACCACTCACCTGCCTGTCTACCTAATCACCCCTAACCACTCTGCCTGCCAGCCTGATAGCACCCTAAATGCTCCCCTGCTGGCCTGATCACCTCCAATTGCCCTCCCCTGCAGGGCTGAGGGGACTGGGGCACTCTGACTGGATGAGATGGGGCTGAGAGGACTGTAGGACTCTGGCTAGATGAGGCACGTGGTGTCTGCTGCCCCCCAGCAGGGTTGAGGGGACTGGAGGACTCCAACTGGTTGAGGTGGAACTAAGGGGACTAGGCACCACCATCTTGTGGCTGTGGGCACCACCATCTTGTGAGGGTGTGATGATCAATTAGTATATTCCCTCTTTAATAGATAGGATGATACAGAATTGCTCATAGAGGCTTCTGCTTCTCAGAACTGTGATTAATAAAGAATTTGTTACTGGGAATGTTTTGGTTGGTTGCTTCTAAATGAGCTGTAGGACTTGGAGAAAGAAAATGGTGAAATCAGGGACTTAAAATTCCAGGCTAAAAATTTGCATAAGGACCTAAAGTATGTGAATTCCTCAGAGAAATCTTTATCTCCTATAGCCTTAGGGCCAAGGTTTTCAAAACCACACTCAAGGTCTACTCTTGCATGGGGCTAAATTACAGTGCAAATTGACTTACAGAGTTTCCCAGGTTAAAGTTAGAGTATTAATTGGCAGAGTGGAAACCAGAATATTGAATGAAGATTTATGATCAAATTGCAATGAAGCTGGGTGATTTAAACCCCTAAACTCTACTAAACCTCTTTTGCCAAACAGAAGTATTCGTCCCTCCCTTGTCTAAGGAGGTTAGTCTACTTTTGCCTGAAGAACCTGTAATTACCTCCCCTGAAATATCTTGCCTTGCAAGAAATTGCTAATCTTTCTTTGGACCTAGTCTCCCTTTGCTGCTCTTATGAATAGACTCAAGTCCCATCACACCCAAGAGGGCAAGGTACAAAGTATGACTCATAAGAAGATACAATAAACACTAAAGAATTGAATGAGTTTGCCAACTTACATCAAAATAATCTAAATCAGAGGAAAAACCAAGATGGTGGCATAGGTAAACATCTAAACTGATGCCTCACACAACAATTTCAAAACTACAACTAAAAGACAAAATGGACATCATCCAGAACCACAGGAAGGCTGGCTGAGTGGAAATTCTACAACTAGAATGTAAGAGAAAAGCACACTGAGACTCAGAGGAGCTGCAGGAGGCAGATATTGAGATGCACACGTGGATAAGGCGGGCAACTGAGTACATGGCTGGCTTTCTCAAGTGGGAGGGAGACAAAAGCTCCCAACTGCGCTGAACTCCAGTTCCAGGTGAGACTCTGGGGACCCAGACTCATTCAAGGAGAAACTAGACTGCCTGGCAGCAGGTGGAACTCGAGGGTGGCTTTCTCTCAGAAGTGCTTGCAGCTATTACCCCAGGACACTCAGACACAGGGGCCTATTAGGGGAGGGCTGATAGGAAACCAATACTAATCTGCTCTGCCCTGAGACTCGCCCCATCCAAGCTGAGCACAGAGGTTTTTGCAAGTCTTGTCTCATAAAGGTGTCTCTAGCACAGAAATTCTCCCAGTGTAGACAGAGCTGATCCTCACAGCCAATTGGCCTGGAGGTCAATTCCTCCCATGATACCAACAACAATCAAGGCTTAACTACAATAAGACTGTGCACAGAGCCCACAAAGGGGTACACCAAGAGTGTCCACCTCAGGTAAATGGGGAGGCTGAACCACTGGGCCCTATAGGACACCTAGCACACAAAGCTACTCTATCAACTCCGGGAAGCAGCTAAAATGCGGAGACAAAGGAGGTCACAGATGAAAGAAATGGAGGAAAGAAAACGACTGGATATAGAGTTCAAAACCATGGTTATAAAGTTTTTCAAGAATTTTCTAGAAAAGGCTGATAAATTTAGTGAGACCCTCAAGGATATGAAAAAGGACCAACTAGAACTTAAGCATACACTGACTGAAATAAAAAATATTATACAGAGCCGAAACTGGTTTGGCTCAGTGGAGAGAGCATCGGCCTGCGAACTGAAAGGTCCCAGGTTCCATTCTGGTCAAGGGCATGTACTTTGGTGGCGGGCATATCCCCAGTAGGGGGTGTGCAGGAGGTGGCTGATTGATGTCTCTCTCTCATCAATGTTTCTAACTCTCTATCCCTGTCTCTTCCTTTCTGTAAAAAAATAAATAAAATATATTAAAAAAATACTATACAGAGATTTAACAGCAGACTAAAGTAACACAAGAATCAAGTCAAAGATTTGAAATACAAAGAAGCAAAAAACACTCAACTGGAAAAGCAAAAAGAATCCAAAAATATAAAGATAGTGTAAGGAACCTCTTTACACAACTTTAAGCGTACCAACATCAAATTATGGGGGTGCCAGAAAAAGAGAGAGAGCAAGATACTAAAAACCTATTGAAAGAAATAATGACTGAAAACTTTCCACATCTGGTGAAAGAAATATACTTACAAGTCCAGGAAGCACACAGAACCCCAAACAAAGGAATCCAAAGAGGACCACACCAAGACACATCATCATTAAAATGCCAAGAGCAAAGACAAAAAGAGACTATTAAAAGCAGCAAGAGAAAAACAGTTAATTACCTACAAAGGAACACCCAAAGGATTATCTGCTGATTTCTCAAAAGAAACTATGCAGGTCAGACGGGAGTGGCAAGAAATATTCAAAGTGATGAATAGCAAGAACATACAACCAAGATTATTCTACCCAGCAAAGCTATCATTCAGAATTGAAGGGCAGATAAAGAGCTTCACAGATAAGAAAAAGCTAAAGGAGTTCATGACCACCAAACTAGTATTATATAAAATGCTGAAAGTAATCTTTAAGAAGAGGAAGAAGAAGGAAAAGGTAAAGATAAAAATTATGAACAACAAATACATATCTATCAACAAGTGAATCTAAAAATCAAGTGAATAAAAATTTTTTTAAAATATATATTTTATTGATTTTTTACAGAGAGGAAGGGAGAGAGATAGAGAGCTAGAAACATCAATGAGAGAGAGACATCGATCAGCCGCCTCCTGCACACTCCCCACTGGGGATGTGCCTGCAACCAGGATACATGCCCCTGACCGGAATCAAACCCGGGACCTCCCAGTCCACAGGCCGACGCTCTATCCACTGAGCCAAACCAGTTTCGGCAAAAATTTGATGAACAGAATAATCTCGTGAATATAATAGAATCAGGGGCATAGAAAGGGAGTAGATTGACAATTCTCAGGGGGAGAATGGTATGGGGGTGCAGGAAGAGACTGGACAAAAATCATACACTATGGATGAGGACAGTGGCAAGGGATAAGGGCAGAGGGTGTGGTGGGAGCCAGATGGAGGGGAGCAATAGGGGAAAAATGAAGAACAACTGTAATAATCTAAACAATAAAGATTTATTAAATTAAGAAAAGAAAAAAATAATTAAAATTTTTTTGAAAATCTAAATTACAACCAATTCTCAGACTTGAGTGACTATGTATGCCCAGAACGCCTTGAAAAAAGAAAAAGTCCCCTTGAATAAGAACCCTGCTACATAAACAAAAAACTTATATTGCAAATCTTCCTTTTAACTTTCCCAAAAGGCACTGGTGGCCATTTATCAAAGTGACTATGCACTGGAGAAGAAAAAATAACCAGACTTTGCAAAGATTACTGGATATTCATTAATTCCTGAAGCCCACTGGTCAGAGTAAGGTTTTATGGAGGTTGGGTGATGAATGAGTTTTGGATCAAAGTCTGTCTCCTAATAGTCAAATGGGTACCCTAACTTTCAACAAGATCATCATTGTATCCCGATAAAATTTTGTGGCTTTTTGTTATGCAATATTAGTGTGGCTACATAAAACTGATAGAATTGATTTAAGAAAGTTTAGAGGAGATTAAATTCAAAGGGCCTGAATTTTAGATATGATAAGTGAGATTAGTCCTATTTACAGTATAATAAGAGTGAGGTTTTAGGAAAAGACAATTTATTGCCCAAGGTCACAAAGGAGAATGTTAGATGGTGTCCCATTGTTATTCTCTGATGTGATGATATGTAAAAGGTGTAATTACACTCAAAGAGGCTGTCATACCCCATTTAACTAATAGACATTTGGGAATTAGTCTCCAGCTTCACCACAAATTAGCCCTATGACCTTTTGCAGTCACTTTACCTCTTTAGATTCATTCCTCATCCTACAAGTGGGAATCCTCAGTCTCTCCTGCATTCACATTGTGAAATACCCCAGGGCAGAGCCTCTGGATCTAAACAAGAAACACAACAGAAATATGTGTGTGTTTTAAATCCTAGCAAGTCTCAATGTCTCACTGCAGTTTATGAGTAGTGTTGTGCAGTGTTGTGCTTAGATGTCAGAACAACTGCATCCCACACTAACAGACTCCAGTTCCTTATCACTGAAGGCTAATGTGCACAGGATTTGTATGGTCTGTGCCATCACTGGCATCCACAGGCCTTGTTAACTTAACGGCACTGTTTCCAAAGAAGATAACTGCAAAGCCATCGTTGCTGTGATGTTTGAGGTAACAGGTGGTTGTGGTTTTAGAATGGGTCTTTGTACTCACTCTCTTGCTTACTCAAACTTCTCTTCAAATCATATCAGTTTCCTGGATAATAGATGCTCTGAATCTTACCATCAGTAGTAAGACCTGCCACTTCACACCACACCAAAAATATTGTTCCTAATTTCTTTGATCGCAGGCATGAGAGTTTCATTACCAAAGAGGCCCATAATTAACCCATGCTATGAGGAAATGGCTGTCATCTTCTACCCGTTAGCTGCTGTCCGGTTTTCAAAGGTCTTTGTAAATTCTTTGCAAATGCTGGTTAATCCTCTCGACAAACCAGTGAGAAAATTGTTATAGAAAACTGTTTTTCCATATGACAACACCAAGATCTGGAAGCCATGACTTGCCCTTTAGTAGATCACAAGTTGGCCTGAAACTAGATCACAACACACCACAGAGGCATGATACTCTCACGCTTCTGAGGCTCTCACCTTTGCAAATCCCTGTTTCATTACACATTTCCCAGACTCCATTAAGAATATAAAGTTTGTAATTCTGTCAGACAGATGTGGACTAACATCTGCTTCCATTCTATGAACATTTCATATTAACAAGTATTTATTAGGCTCTGTTTAGCATACTCCTACATGTGAGAAGCATACACATCTTTGTACCACCATGTAGGAATGATAATCACAATTGGTCTATGGCATCTCCCACTCTTAGGCAACAACACAAGACTCCTCTCAGCTAATATGTTAATGTATAAAAGATATCAGATGGCTCCACAGAGAGGAGGAGAGTCTTCTAGACCTATCCTACTTAGAATACTCATTTTAACTCATCAAGTTCCTGTTAGAAACGAAAATGTTTTCTAAGGAAGCCTTTGGCTCTATTCCAGTGAAGCTGCCCTTGGGCAACCTGTGAACTTCATCTGAGAGTTCATTTATCAAAGAAACCCACAGCTAACCCACCCTCCCCTAACTTTGGAGGAAATGTCTGGAGTGGGGTCAACGAAAGGAGGGAAAATTATCTACATCTCAGCAAAGGGAATATTCTCTTGAAAATAGGATATACCCTTGAATACCACTTTAGGCTTAGATATATCCTAAAAGGCATTAGGCTAGTAGATTTGTCCAAACTCCTAAGGATTAATTTACATTTTTCACATAGATCCAGGAGGAGGGAATAATGAGATCTGCCTAGAAATTTTATCATTAATCCAACCATTTTACCCAATAGGCTTCCTGGCTTATGGTAGGCATACATCTATAGTAGGAGACTTCCTCTTCTCACAAATACCTTTGATAAACAGACAAGTTGTTTCAGGAGATAGTCTCAAGGTTAATTCTCTCCTGTCATGGTCACTGCCCATGCCCTAATTCATATCCTTGTCATATCTCATGTGGATTCTTGCAAAGTGTGCTTGTTGGATTTTGGCCTCTAGTCTTGCCCTCTTTACTCCATTCTCTACACTGTCCCCAAAGTATTCTTTCTAAAATGAATTGTCATGGGTTCTCTACAGAATGAAGTCTAAACTCCATAACTTGGTACTTAATGTCCTCTCAACTGTAGGCATGACCTGGATTTCCAATTTTCATGTCTCATTTTATCCTGACATGTCTAAGAGGATACCATCCATCATTTATTGTCACATTAATTCTGTGTTACACTCTAAACTCAGTGGCTTGAAACAACAATAATTTATTCTCAGGCTCTGTGGTCTGAAAATTGGCTGGAGTGGCTCTGTGAATGTGTGTCCCTTATGAGTATTTCTTGACTGATGCTTCTCTTTTCACTTGTGCCTTGCTTAGGATCCAGAACCCACAGCCATGTAAAGCCTTGAAGCTCTCCCTTTTATCTAAGAGGGAGAGTTTTATCTGAAAGAATAAGCCTATCACAAAGAAGCCTTGAGAAACCCAGAGCCCTGAGGCAGGAAGAATCCAGCAGCAAAGTCCAGCTCCCTAAATACACTCACGCAAAGAGGGAAAGGGCCTGATCCAGGCATCTCACGCAAATGTCCATCACAAAAAGCCAGGCAGAGAGCCCTGTGGGCTTTGACATTTAAAGGTCACGTCCCCTAGGGAGTCATGAAGATAAAATAAATGGTATATAAGGTAGCATTAACATATTTTTGAAAATCATTATTTATGTTAATTTTCCAGCCAGCTATCTTGGACACATATCTATACACAAATATAAAAATAAATATATACATAAAGATAAATAAATCTTAATTTTAAATTATACATTGAATTATGTCATAGATATGGGAGGAGGATGTATTAAAGTCTTTTGTTTTCTTTCTTTTCTTTTTTTTCCTTCTGCTGGCATTCTCCTCCAGATCTCTTACCCCCAGAGTGTTAAAACCAAGAAAGTATCTTTTTCTTCATGTTTACATGCACACTTGTACATATATTAAGAGTTTTTACTTATTTAATAATAATGAAAGTCATATTATACAAGTTTTGCAGCATCATGCATTTCTCAATAACAATATGTCATAGAAATTCCCCCCAAGCCAAATGATATAACATAGTTCTAAATTATTCTTTTGAAAATTGCATAATATGTGTTGATGAGATTGGCCCATAATCTCTTCCTCTCTTAGTGGCACTTGTCTCCAATTTGTTTGTTTGGTTGGTTTAGTGCAATAAATAAGACTGCAATAAGATCTCCAGGTAGAGTTCCACATTTTAGTGTTTGTTTTTTTTTCTGCGAGGTACATGCCCAGAAAAGAGATTGCTGCTCAAAGGGTATATGTATTTGGACTTTCAGAAATTATTTCCAGTATGATGGGACTAATGAGAAAGCTATTGTTACTTAGGTTATTTCCCTGACTATTAGTAAAAGTGAGCATTTCTTCAGGTATGTCCCCTAGTGAACTATTTTTCCAAAATTCTTGTTTTATTTTTGTTAGATGTTTTGTCTTTTATTAACTTACACAAGCTCTTCAAATATTATAGAAAAAAAATTTTGTCTTCTATAATTTTCCATACTTATCCTTTGTTTCTTGACATTTTTTGTTACTCCTCATCCAAAGATATATTTCCATTGATTTTTAGAGAAAGTGGAAGGGAGCGGGGGAGAGAGTAAGAAATATCAATGTGAGAGAGACACATACCAATTGGTTGCCTCCTGCATGGGCCCTTGACCAGAGACAAACCTGGAACTCTTCTGTCGCCAGGGCAGTTTTTTGACATTTTTTGTTGTCTCTACTCATTTCACTGTATATATATTCCTCTATAAAGTCTGGTTCTTCTGTCTTGGTTAAGAAAGTATCTTCTAGCCTAGATTATTTGTGAAGTTTTCTAAATTTTATTGTATGTTGTATTTTTTTTGTGTGTGTGTTTATATCTTTATTCCATCTGAAATGTATTTGATTTTTGAACATGGTATAAAATAGAGTCTAATTTTATCTTTACCCAGATAAAGAAGCAGTTGTGCCAGCACCACTTATTTAAAAATCCATCACCTTTGAAGTATATTAAATCCTCACAAGTGCTTCAGTTGTTTTCTAGTTTCTTTATTTTGTTGTGCTGGTCTACTTCTGTATTCCTATGACAACATCATATTTATATTATTACAAGTTGTTCTGATTTATCTGGTAAAGCAACTCCAACACAAGAAAATCACTCTCCTTTTTATTCACATTTTTTAAACTATTCTTGGACATTTATTCTTCTATGTGATTTGTAAGATTATTTTATCCAATTCCAAGTGGGGAAATGTATTGAGATTCTCATTAAAGTTTGATTAAATTTTTACATTACTTTTAGGAATGTTTCTTTATAATTCTAAGGCTTTCTATTCAAGAACAAAGCATGTCTTCATAAATCTTGTACAGTTGTTGCTGCTACTGACAATGAACTGTTTTCTCTATATTCATTTTAGGTGCTTATGCTAATATGGAAGAAAGCTAATGATTTGTATGCATTTTTCTTATAGATAGTTACCTACATAATTCTTTCATTAGTTCCAGTATTTTTCAACTAGACACTCTGATTTCCAAGTGTACAGTTGCAGATCAAGCAAAAGAGATTACTTTTTTCCCAAAGTTTATACAAATTATTTAATTTTAAAAAATATCATTGCATTTGCTAGAATCTCAAAGCCAATGTTAAGTGGTAATATTGATGACAGGCAATCTCATCTTTTCCTGTTTTTAATGGGAATGGTTTTAGCATGGTTATGTAGTTTGGAGAAAGGATTTTGTCACTGCCTATGGCCTTTTTTCCCAAATACTCTTCACTTGCTGAGGCCTGATTGTCTAAGAAATGGCATGTTACCACTTTCTTGTAAGTCCATATTGAAGGAAGACTCAAAAGAAGCAGTGATCAGAGGGAGTACCAGGAGTGGCAGAACTCCTCCCCTCCAAAGAGGAGTGCTGCTTCCTGGAGCATCACACTGTAAGCAAAAGTGAGAGCAGAGGTCAGGGCACAGGAAGCCATCTAGTGTACTAAGAAGAACTCTCCACCTGTGCCTGACTGGTGTGGTTCGGTGTTTGAGTGTCGACCTATGAACCAGGAGGTCACATGCCCAGGTTATGGGCTCCAATCCCATTAAGGGGTGTGCTGGAAGCAGCAGATCAATGATTCTCTCTCATCATTGATGTTTCTATCTTTCTTTCCCTCTCCCTTCTCCTCTGAAATCAATAAAAATATATATTTTTAAAAAGAACCTTCCACCTGCCACCAAGTCACCAGGTTCTCTCCTCCTCCCTTTTACAGGATCAGTCACTTTTTATCAGACTCTTCAGTTCTTCCCAATCCAAACTTCTCATTTCACAAACCTGGGTATGCCAAGCCCAGCCCACTGCCAGTTCATGGAAGGCTTTCCCTTCCATCCCCCTGAGGACTCCTTCCCCCAGGTAAGACACACTGAGCATGGGTTTCACAGGTTCCACTATTTATCATCGGCCAGTGACAATTCTCTGCAGTAACAGACGCTTTGCTACACATACACCAGTAATAATCTGGCCACCCAGGCAATGCAAAGGAGGATCATCAACCATCATTAAAGAATTAACTCTCTAAGGCAGGGTTTTCCAACCTTAGCACTATCGACATTTGGGGCTGGATAATTCTTTGTTGTGGAAGATTGCCCTATGCAAATATAGGATATTTAGTCTTATCCTTGGCCTCTTTAAATAGCATCCCCATTTCCAGTCATGACATCCAAAAATGTTTCCAAACGTTACACCCCAATATGGAGATAAGGATAAGGGGCAAATTCATCTCAGTTGAGAATCATTGCTCTAGGCTCTATGACCCAAGCACATTACCTAGAGTTGTCTGTGTATGAAATAGCTCATTTGCAAATCATGCCTATAAATGGAAGTATCTGCCCTTGTCACTTTCAATTTGGAATCTATTTGAAACTACTGCTTCTTCTCTCTATTCAGAGTTTTAAGACATATGGCTTGCTTCTTCTGACTGGCAGTCACCCAGGCCTCTTATTGAAGGATGGTGGCTCAGAAATTCTGCCACAGAGGGGTCAGTTCACACCAGTGTTATCTATTTTTAGTTGCAAGAGTAGGATCATTTTTATTTAGCTTGCTGGTATATCACTCAGCATGAAGAAACATGTATGTTGGTTCCTATTGATGATGAAGATAAAATATGTGCAGTTTTCAGAATTGCAATTTTCAGAAGGAAATTAGCTTTCCCCTGAGCAGCCTGACTATTGCAGTTTGGCTGATGACTTCCCAGTAAACAACCTACAAACAAACTCTTGACTCTAGAAAAAATAAGGAGCTATTTATAGGCAAGAAATTATTTTTATGTGGGTGGATCAAAGGGAAAAACGAGCTGAGAAAAGTCAGCAAGGAAATTCCCATTTACCCAGTACCTCGAAGAGAGGAACTGTAGGGCCATTTGCCAGAATGGAAAGTCTGCGTCAGAATTACTAACAGGAATGATGTTTTGGTGAATGTTCAGCCTGTTGAAAGTGTCAGTCCATTTTGTTTGGCACAACCACAGACTCAATTTAAAACATAAAACCTGAAGGCATGTCCTTAGGACCAAGGAAACAAAGGGGTTTCAAACAGGATCTTGGAACCATCTGCAGAAAGAGTAAAGAAAGGCAATATATAAAATAGAGTCACTTTAAGCAAGCTGCTAAAAGTGTTAACATTATGAAGGTTGAGGCATGAGGAAAACACCTATTCTTATACTAACTACCTGGGAACTTCTATTTTTTTTTTTTTAACATTCCAGTCCTGTGTCATTGCTTGAACTTCCAGATAACCCTTAATTACTCGCTGAAGGACTCAAATATACATCCACCTGACATCCATTATCCACGCCACTGGATGTGACCAGACCTCCAGACACCCATCATCCAGACCACTGGCATCCATCATTCTAACCACTTGTCACCTGACTGATAATCATCCTGGACAAATCATAGGGTTAAGAATGCAGGGCATGATTATCAAGATCATTAACTTTTACTGTGAGAACTTTTAACTTTCTCTCTTCTTAGAGATACTTTTGGGTTTTTATCTAGCTGTATTTCTAGTTTGCAAATAAGACCCTTGAATAAATCTCTATCATTTATTTCTAGCAAAGCCTCCAGCCTCATTATTAGTTCCTTCAACATATCAATCATATGATGTGTATCCTAGCAACAGGAATGCCAGAAAAAGGCCATCTTCCAGGAACCTGAGGTTTCCCAATGCAAGGCTATATGAGATAGGTTTCCATGTGCATATGAATGTAAAGGGCCTCAGCATGCTGAAAGGCTGTCATGTCACTGCTGCTCTCTTTTTCACTAAGGAAGATTAGAAAACTTAGAATTGTATTTGGAGGAATTGCAATTTGGGACAGGAGACTGGGTAGCAAGAAGCTCTGAAGTCAAGGAGACAGCATTGGAAAGGGTCAATCTGGTGGGTTTTGCAAGGGCAAAAGATGCTTCTTAAGGAAGTTGAGCTGTTTGGTCATTGAACAGAGATGATGCTCTCCTTCCCAATCAGCCTTTCAGAGCTGTGGCTTCTGGTTCTTGTGGGTCCTAATTTCCCTAGAATATAGGACAAAAGCTCAAGACAGAGAGCAGCAGTTGATTGATGGAGAAACAGACTGATTCCCAAAGAACAGGGCCAGTTTTTGATGGCAGTGATTTCAGTGCGTAAGACCTATATTTAGACCTATATACAGGCAGATGTTATTTTATTGAGCTTTGCTTTATTGTGCTTCACAGACATTGCACTTTTTACAAATTGAAGGTTTACGGCAACCTTGCATCAAGCAAGTCTGTCAGTACCATTTTTCCAATAGCATTGGCTCACTTTGCGTTTCTATGTCACATTTTAATAACTTTTGTAATTATTATTTTTTTTCATTATTATCAAATTTGTTATGGTGATCAATGGTCTTTTATGTTGCTATTATAATTGTTTGCCAAGCACCACACCCATGTAAGACAACAAACTTAATACATGTTGTATGTATTTTTATTGCTCCACCAAACATTCCCCTATATCTCTCCCTCTCCTCAGCCTTCCCTATTCTCTGAGACACATCAATATTGAAATTAAGCCAAGTAATAACCCTACAATGGCCTCTAAGTGTACAAGCAAAAGGAAGAGTTACATATTCTTTGATTTCCCTTAAATCAAAAGCTAAAAATAATTAAGCTTAGTGAGAAAGGCATGTTGAAAGCCAAGATAAGCCAAAAGCTAGGTCTCTTGTGCCAAATATTTATCCAACTTGTGAATGCAACAGAAAAGCTCCTAAAGGAAATGAAAAGTGCTACTACAGTGAGTATACAAATAATAAGAAAATGAAACAGCCTGATTGCTGATATGGAGAAAGTTTTAGTGTTCTGGATAGATCCATCTAGCCATAACATTCTCTTGAGCCAAACCCTAATCCAGAGCAAGGTCCTAACTGTCTTCAATTCCATTAATGCTAATAGAGATGAGGAAGCTACGGAAAAAAGGTTTGTAGTAAGCAAAGGTTGGTTCATGAGATTTAAGGGGAAAAGCCATCTTCAAAACCCAAAAGTGCAAGATGAAGTAGTAAGGACTGATGAAAAAGGTGCAATAAGTTATCCAGCAGATCTAGCTAAGATAATTAGCAAAGGTGGTCACCCTAAACAACAGATCTTCAATGTAAACAGCCTTTTATTGGAAAATGGCTAGGACTTTCATAGCTAAAGAGGAGAGAGAGAGAGAGAGAGAGAGAGAGAGAGAAGCCTGGCTTCAAAGCTTCAAAGTACAGGCTGGCTCTCTTGTTAGGGCTAATGCAGCTGGTAATTTTAAATTAAAGCCAATGCTCATTTACTATTCTAAAAATTTTAAGATCCTTAAAAATTATGACAAATCTACTCTGCCTTTGCTCTATAAAGGGAACAACAAAATCTACATGACAGCACATCTGTTTAAAACATGGTTTACTAAATATTTTAAGCCACCTGTTAAGACCTGCTGCTCAGAAAAAAAAAGGTTCCTTTCAAAATATTATTTCTTAATGCACCTAGTCACTCAAGAGCTCTGATAGAGATATACAGTGGTACCTCGAGATATGAGTGCCCTAACATATGAGATTTTTGAGATATGAGCCGTCGAGTGAGCGATTTTTGCTTTGAAATATGAGCAACATTTGAGATAGGAGTAATCACTCGGATCAGCTGGCTGCACACGACCCACCAGTTTACCGAGGCTGAGCGTCTCATAGTTTCCCACGCCTCAAGGTTACAGAAGGAATTAAACTCGTATCTCAAGGTACCAGTGTACATTGAAATTAATGTTGTTTTCCTGCCTGTTAACACAACAGCTATTCTGCAGCCTATACATCAAGGAACAATTTTTACTTTCAAGCTTTATTACTTATGAAATGTATTTTGAAAGTCTATAGCTGCCATTGATAGTGATTCTTCTGATGGGTCTGGGCAAAGTAAATTGAAAAGCTTTTGAAAAGGATTCATCATTCTAGATGCCAACTAATAACATTTGTGACTTATAGGAAGAAGTCAAAATATGAACAATAATAGGACTTAGGAAAAGGCTTGAAATTCCAATGCTCATGGGTGACATTGCAGGTTCAAGACTTCAAGTGGAGAAAGTAACTGCAGATGTGGTTGAAATAGCAAGAAACCTAGAATTAAAAGTGGATCCTGAAGATGTGACTAATAGTTGCAATCTCATGATAAATCTTTAACAGATAAGAAGTTGCTCCTTATGGCTGACCAAAGAAAATAATTTCTTGATATAAAATCTATTCCTGGTGAAGACTATTGAAATGATAAAAAAAATATTTAGAATATTACATAAACTTAGTTGATAAAGCATCAGCAGAATTAAGGAATCGGCTCCAATTTTGAAAGAAGATCTACTGTAGATAAAATGCTATCAAACAGCATTGCATGCTACAGAGAAATTATTCATGAAAGGAAGTCGGTCAACATGGCAAAATTCATTGTTGTCTTCTGTTAAGCAATTACCTCAGCCACTCCAACCTTCAGCAATCATGACCCTGATCAGTAACCAACTATCAAGATTGAGGCAAGACCAAAAAAGAGGTTATGACTCACTTGAAAGCTCAGATGATGGTTAGCATTTTTTAGCAATAAAATATTTTCAAAGTAAGTCATGTATATTGTTTTTTAAGACATAATGCTATCTTACACTAAATAGATTAAAGCACAGTGGTAACATAGCTCTTATGTGCACTGGGAAACCAAAAGGTTTGTGACTTGCTTTATTGGGATATTCACTTTATTACAGTTGTCTGGAACCAACCCCACAATATCTTTGAAATATGCCTGTGTAGACATTGTCAATCTTGACCAGATATCAGCAAACTTTTCCTGTAAAAGGCAAGGTAGTAAATATTTTAAGCTTGCCACACCATTAGGTCACAGCTATTCAACTGCCAATGTAGCACCAAAGCATCCTAGACAATACGTAAAAAAAAAATGTGTATGGCTGTCTCCAAATAAAACTATTCACAGAAATAGGTGGTGAGCTGCATTTGGCCCATCAGCCATAGTTTGTCAATTCCTGATGTTGAGGAAAGATATAAAACACAGTTAATTTTCCCTGTCTGCAAAGGCCACTCCTTCACATCTTTCTGTCCCTTGCCCAAGTTGACTGTCTCTTTTCTCTAAATGCTTCGTCCTGACCCCAGTATTTCCCTTCTCCAGTACATATTTTCCACTGCTGACAATATTATCTTCTTAGAATATATAATTAATTCATCACCTCTACCTCAAAAGTCTTTCATAGTTCCCCAATGCTTAGAATAATAATCTAAACTCCTCAATACAGCACTCTGATCTCTCCATAATTCATTAGGCCGTTACATACACATTGTGAGCTCCTGCCATGGTGGCCAAGGTGTCAATCCCCAAACATGCCAGGCAGTTACCCACCTCCAAACTTTGTCTAGACATGTTCCCTGCCTTGCATGAGCATCCCAGTCATTTTCATCCTTACTCTGTCACTTCAAATTCACTTTCTCAATGACACCTTTCCTTTCTACCTAATATGATATGCCCCCTTCATGGGCTGTCATATAATTGATTGCATCCCTCTCTTAAAACATATGCAATGCTTCCCCCATTCAATAAATTACATACATCCTACCCTGGATGGTGTGGCTTAGTTGGTTGAGTGTCATCCCATGTACCTAAAGGTCACCAGTTCAATTCCTGGTTAGGGCTCATGCCCAGGTTGTAGGTTCGATCCTCTGTCAGGGTGTGTACAGGAGACAACAAATAGATGTTTGTTTGTTTTTCTCATGACATTGTTCCTCTCTCTCCTCCATCCTTCCTTTCTCTCTAAAATCACATTTTAAAAGCAGAGGCTTTGGTATCTGGGATTTATTTATTTTCTATAATTGAAACTTTGTAGCCTTGAGTGGAGGACAGGGCCGGCCAGAGCAGGCAGGAAGTTTGGCCTCCTCCATTGCCATGGTATCCCAAGCCTCCTCCTCGCTCCAGGGCCATAGCCATCTTGGTTGGGTTAATTTGAATACTTGCTCCTGATTGGCTGGTTGGCATGGCTTGTGGGCGTAGTGGAAGTATGGTCAATTTGCATGCTTTTCTTTTATTAGTGTAGACTAGTGTCCCAGTACATTGAAATATTAGAATAAATATTTTAATATCACTATTCACCCTTTCACTATAATAGAAGTGTCAACCAAATTCTCGATTGACAATGACAGATTGAAACATATGCATACAATTAGTGCCAGCAAGAGCTTTATATGTATCACACATGTGCAGGTCAACTTAGCCTTTTATAGATACAGAATAAAAACTTGCTTAATTAGAACTGCTTTCTGACTTAGCTAAACTTTTTCCAGCACAGTGAAGGACCCCAACTTTTCTTTCAGGTAATTGTCAGCAACAGAGCAGTAAATATCAACACAGAGCAGATTATTATTGTAGATTATTATTGCAGATTATTATTGTAGGGCAAAATATTTAACTATAGCAGTGTTTGACGATATTCTGTGTAGCAATGAGAAAGCCTGAAGTCATCTTTAAGTTCCACCATTTCTTACTTCTTTTCAGTTGGTTCAAGTTTCTAAACTTTCTAAATCTCCATTTTCTGGCTAATGAAAAGAAAATAGGATCCTCTGTGAGGATCAAATGAGATGAGGCACTTGAAAATGCTCCACAAACATTTGGTTAATGTGTAAAATATTTGCACCTGGCTATAAAACAAGTCATGCTCTTGGGCTGAAGAAACTCTAAGAAGGCTAGTCACTAGGGAGAGGAAGCTAGGCATTGCTATGTGACATTATTACCCTGCACCTATACCGACTCTTTCCAGGCTGGGTTGGGCTGTGCACTGCATTTTGTGCCATGGGGTCTTGGCAGTGTTGGCTGCGATTTGGTGGGGGGGTCACTCTGGAATGGTGGGGCCTTTGTCCCACTTGAGGGAAGCCAAGTGTTGGTTTGTCGGAGCCAGGTCCATGTGCCAGTGCACATCATGGCAGCTCCTGCATTGATCATCTGCCCCCTGGTAGTCAGTGCACATCATAATTATTGGTTGGACAGACAGTTAGCCTTTTATATATATAAATATACCACAGTATGTTCAATTCCATCATTTGATCATTTATCCATTAACAGGTATATTTTGAATACCCCCTGTATGTTCTCAGTCCTGGGGAAACAGCCATAAACTAGACAATGTCCCTTCCTTTAGACTTACATGATAGTGGGGAAAGTCAGTATAAGTAAACAAATCAACATATAGGATCATTTTAGATAGTGATAAACACCATTGGAAAAACAACACAGGGTAATCTGTTAGGAAAAGTGAGGGTATGGGCAAGCACATAGCTGCTTTTGCTACAGAGAACAGGGAATGCTCCTCTGAGATGATATTTGAACTGATATCAAGTATTGATGATGAATTGAAAATTGAATGCTGAGAAGCAATCAACCACTTATGCAAAGCTCTGCACAGAGAAAATATTTTCAAGTGAATAATAATTTAAAGTATTCCTATAATGTAATAAATTATAATACAGTTGCTTAAAAAGAATTGGGCAGATATATCTATTTGTACATATATGAAAAGATATTGAAGATATAGTGTTAAGTGACAATAAAAGCAACTTGCAGAGAGGTGTAAAAGATGTTTCCATTTTTGAAATTTAAAAATTCATATGTATACACATGTTAATCCATGCCTAAGAAGTTTCTGGGAAGATACACAAATGAATATTAAGAGTGGTAATTTCTAGGGGCAATAATGAGAGGATTTATTACTTCTTTATTTCCATTTTATACCTGTCTGTACCATTTAAAAATATTACATGCATATATCCTTCTATAAATTTACACACCAAAAAAAAATCTATTTCTCAAGGGAAAAAATATCCCTTTATGAAACCTTCTTTAGTTTTTTCAGTCTGTAACTGATGAATGAATTTTTCCTGACATATCAGGGTAGAGGGAATCTTCTCCTTCTCCTTATTATTATTGAAACACTAGAGGCATGGTGTACGAAATTTGTGCACAGGGAGAAAAGGGTGTCCCTCAGCCCAGCCTGCACCCTTTCTAATCTGGGACCCCTCAAGGGATGTCCAACTGCCCGTTTAGGCCCAATCCTTAAATGAGCAGTTGGACATCCCTCACAAAATGCAGGACTGCTGGTTCTCAACTGCTTACCTGCTTGCCTTCCTGATTGCTTCTAGCTGCTTTTTCCTGCCAGCTTGATCACCCCTAACCACTCCACTGCCAGCCTGTTTGACCCTAACTGCCCTCCCCTGTGGTTCTGGTCACCCCTAATTACCCTCCTCTGCAGGCCTGGTGACCACTAACTGCCCTCCCCTGTAAGTTTGGTATCCCCAAACTGCCCTTCCCAGCAGGCCCAGTTGCCCCCAACTTCCTCCTCTGCTGGCCTGGTCACAACTAACTGTCCTCCCCTGCTGGCCATCTTGTGGCAGCCATCTTGTGTCCACACAGGGGCACCCATCTTTGACCTCATGGGGGCAGCCATCTTGTGTGTTGGAGTGATGGTCAATTTGCATATTACCTTTTTATTAGCTAAGATAGAGGTCTGGTGCATGGGTGGAGGCCAGCTGGTTTGCCCTGAAGGGTGTCCCAGATCAGGATGGGGGTTCCCTTGGGGTGTGAGGCAGCCTGGGCAAGAGGCCTATGGTGGTTTGCAGGCTGAGCATGCCCCCTGGCCACCCAAGTGGAGGCTCTGGTATCTGGGATTTATTTATCTTCTATAATTGAAACTGTAACCTTGAGTGGAGCCAAGCCTCCTGTTTGCTCCGTGGTCGCAGCCATTTGTGTTGGGATTTATTCTTTTCTATAATTGAAACTTTATAGCCTTAAGCAGAGACCATGGCAGGCCAGGGCTGTGTAAGCTTGGCTTCCTCCATCCCCAGGGGCAACTCAGGCCTCCTGCTCTCTCCAGATCTGTGGCTGCTGCCATTTTTGTTGAGATTTATTTATCTTCTATAATGGAAATTTTATAACCTTGAGTGGAGGCCTGTCTGGTCAGGGTGTATGGAAAGCTTGGCTTCTTCCATTGCCACAGAAACCCAAGCCTCCTGCTGACTTCATGGCTGCAGCTATCTTGGTTGGGTTAATTTGCATACTTGCTCCTGATTGACTTGTGGGCATGGCTTTTTGGTGTAGTGACATGATGGTTAATTTGCATATTAGTCTTTTATTAGATAGGATTTGTCTCTCCTTACTCTCAAGGGCAAGCATCCCCGCCTTTTTAGTGCCCTTAACACATACACATAAACACATACATACACACACATACACACACACACAACTGCTCGCCTTCACAATTCACCAAGGGCATCTTTCCTGATATACCATGATGTCCCAATGCATTAATTGGGATTCACTGTTCTAAATAGGCTAGAGTTACCAGATAAAATACAGGACACACTGTTAAGTTTGAGTTTCAAAAAAATAGTGAATAATTTTTTTAATGTAAATATATCCCAAATATTTCACATGAGAAATTACACTAAGTAATTATTCTTTGTTTAGCTGATATTCAACTTTATCTGAGTGTCCTATATTTTTCTAGGAGAGGCCCAGTGCACAAATTTGTGCATGGGGTGGGGCTGTGTGTCCCTCAGCCCAGCCTCCACCCTTTCTAATCTGGGACCCTTTGAGGGATGTCCAACTGCCCTCTCACAAATATAGGACTGCTGGCTCCCCACAGCTCGCCTGCCTTCCATCCTGATCATCCCCTAAACTTTCCCCTGCCAGCCTTATTGATGTCTAACTCCTCTCCTGCTGGCCCAATTTCCCCTAACTGCTCTCCCCTGCTGACCTGGTTACCCCTAATTGTCCTCCCCTGCAGGCCTGGTTGCCCTCAACTAAGTGGGAGTTAAGTCACCCCATGGCCAAGTCAGACAAATTTTGGGAGGTTTCATGACCCTTATACAGGCAGTTTTAGCCTGAGGTTTCTTGCTGGCCTGGTCACTCCTAACTGACGTCCCTTGTAAGCCTGCTTGCCCTTAACTGCCCTCCCCTGCAGTCCTGGTCCTCCCCCAACTGCTCTCCCCTGCCAGCCTGGTCTCTCATAACTGCTCTCCCCTACAGGCCTGGACCCCCCAACTGACCTCCCCTGCAGGCCTGGGTTCCCCCCAACTGTACTCTCCTGCATGCCTGGTTGCCCCCAACTGCCCTCCTCTGCCAGCCTGGTCACCCCTAACTGCCCTCCCTTGCAGGCCTGATTGCCCACAACTGCCCTCCTTTGATGGCCATTTTGTGGTGGCCATCTTGTGTCCACACGGGGGCAGCCCTCTTCTGTGTTGGAGTGATGGTCAATTTGCCTATTACCTCTTTATTATATCGGATTTGCTACCTGTGACAATCTCCAAACAGGCTGGATGAAAGATGCTGAAATCTTGGGTGAAGGCCACTAGGTCTCCATGAATGCTCCCTCAACTCAGTTGGGAGAACAAAAGTGCATTTTTCCAACCTTTGACTGTCTGAACACAGTCCCCATGGTTCGCTTTCCAGTACCTCCTCAAAAACAATATCTGCACATGATCAGCCTTGATTGTGTGTGGGTCAGTATTTATTGCACTGTCCCTCTTTGAACCTGACTTACATCGTGCTGCCTTAGGTGAGGCTGGGCAGAGCGAGCCCTCGTCCTCCAACAGATCCACATCTTTCAGGTGTGGACACGAGTGCAGAACCAGGATACCTCTTTCCCTTGGCAGTGGTGCTGCCCTGACTGAACTTAGAATCACCCATGCCCAGACCACATGCAAGACAAATGCAAAATCCTGGCCAGTGGGGCCCAGTCTAACATGTTCTACAGTTCAGCCAGTGCTGTGAACAATTGCCTTAACACATAGGCCATCTATACCTACCCTTGCACTTTAAGTCCTAGAACATGGTGCCTCTCAAACTTTTTGTGCAAATGGATGATGTTAAAATACAGATTGCAATTCCATTGTTCTGAGTGGGGCCTGAGAGTCTACATCCACAACAAGCTCCCAGGTGATGCTGATGTTGCTAATCCTTGAGACATACTTTGAGAAGCAAGGCCATCAAAACACACACACACACACACACACACACACACACACGACTCACTCACCTTAAAAGTCATTGTCACTTTTTATTTTATAATTCACATAATAGGCAGAATGCATCATGCAGAGACTTGGCAGTAAAACTCTCCTTGGACCTATGAAGGTCCTGAGACTCGCACCATATGTGCACTTTCAAATAGCAGCTTCGCTGGATTCATTTCCTATCCATAGGAAGCTAAGAAGAATATAACACTGGTTCAGGTTTCAGCACAGAGATATTTTTTGGACACAAATAGAAACCTCAGGCTAAAACTGCTTGTATAAGGGTCATGAAACCTCCCAAAATTTGTCTGACTTGGCCATGGGGTGACTTAACTCCCAAAATCTTAGATTTGGAGACCAGCTGAGTAATATATCCTCTGGAAGCAGGAAAATGAGCTAGGTCACCTCAGGAGGGCCCTGCAGCCCTACAGGGGCCACAACTCCACACTGCACATCTCCGACCCCAGAAAGAGTCCAAGTGACCTTTCTAGGTACAGATTTCATATGTAGCAGACAGGAGTGAGGTGCTGGACCTCTGCTCTCTCAGTGACCAGCTCTGTGACTTAGCACATTATGTCACCTCCCTTATGCCTTAGATCCCTCACATATCTTCTGTGAAAAAAAGAATACAAATGTACACTTAGATAAGATTATAAGTAAAGTATTTGGTCAGCGCAGTGCCTGGTGCATTAGCAATATTAAATCTTAGCTGTAATTGTTAGGGGTCTTCCTCCATCTCTAAGGTAGGTGGACATACTGGCCTTGGTGTCACTTACAGAGAAAAGCTGATTGCTACAGTCAAGTATAGAACACACACCAAAGTCCTGTAACCTCTGCCCTGGCTTTGCTTCTAGCCTCTGACAGACAGCAATTGGTGACCACAAAATACGAATTATAACCACCCTATATCTGCACACATTTAAGAAACCATATGAGGCTTGAAGGCAAACAACATCCAGCAGGTTTTTTTCCCACTTCATGGAAAAGGAAGTATGTCTTGTGACCAAAGCTACTTCCTTTCAAGGCCAAGGAAAGGGGAAGTAAGGACAGCTCAAGACTGCACACCCTTTACTGGAGTGGAGACCTACAGTGTGAGGCTCTGAGTGGGGCCTGCAAATGGCAGGGGAGAGGAGCCAGGGAAAAGAAAAGTGTCAGAGCTTTTTAATATGGATGAGAAGCTGCCTGCTCTTTCCTAAGCAAATGAGGAACAAGAAAAGCAAAAATCTACCCTATGTATAAGTGGTCTCCCGAATAAAGGGGAAACGACAGAGATGTTGTACGGAGCCATGTTTCAGTGCAAAACCTCCTAGTACTGAGCCAGGCTTCTGGGAAATGATTTCTGACTTGTTTCAGGAAAGAGATGATAAAAATGCAGAAACAGCAGATAACCTTTGAAATGCCAGTGTCAGCCCCAAAGAGCAACTTCCAGAGATGAGGAGTGGGTGGACTTCCAGAGACACGGATTCAGATTCTAACTTTAGCCTGAACTTTTTGAAGCTGCTCAGCAGTTCCAGGGAAATGATTTGGTGTGAAGATGTCTAAGAATAGGAACTCAAATCAGACTGGAATTAGATGAATTTTTATCAGCCACATGTTGCCCCAGTGGCTTGTCTCTTCCCCAGCCTTGGGGGGACATGAGCAACCATAATACTGGAGAGTTGAAGCTATGAGAAGAGGCTTAGACCCATTAACAGTGATAACAAGAGTTGACATTTATTGGGAGATTAGGACTCACAAGCCCTATACTAAGCACTTCACATAGATTGATTCACTTTTCCCCTGGTTTAATTGTGTGTGTGTGTGTGTGTGTGTGTGTGTGTGTGTGTGTGATTTTATGTTGGAAATAATTTTTTAAATTCCCATCCCCTATCTCTCCCTCCCCTTTGGCAACTATCAGCTTGTTCTCTATATCTCTGGGTCTGTTTCTATTTTGTTTATTCTTTTATTTTGATTTTTAGGTTCCACATATATGTGAGATCATTGAATATTTGTTTTTCTCTGTCTGACTCATTTCACTTAGCATAATACCCTCTACATCTATCCATGTTGTTGTAAATGGCAAGATTTCATTTTTTTCATGAATGAATAATATGTCATTATATATATGTTATATTTATATATAACTAGACATATATAGATATTAATTAGAGGCTCAGTGCACAAAATTTGTGCACTCAGGGGTGAGGGGTGTCCTACAGCCTGGCCTGCACCCTCTCACAGTCTGGGAGCCCTCAGGGCACTTGCCAGACATGAGCCCATCTTCTGGCTAAGCAGCACCACCCCCCACCCCCCCTGTGGGAGCGCACTGACCACCAGGAGGCAGTTCCTTCATTGAGTGTCTGCTCCCTGGTGGTCAGTGGGCATTATAGCTACTGGTCATTTTGCCATTTGGTCTATTTGCATATTAGCCTTTTATTATATAGGCTATGCCATATTCTTTTTTTTTAATATATTTTATTGATTTTTTTACAGAGAAGAAGGGAGAGAGATAGAAAGTCAGAAACATTGATGAGAGAGAGATACCGATCAGCCGCCTCCCGCATGCCCCACAGTGGAGATGTGCCCGCAACCACGATACATGCCCCTGACCGGAACCAAACCCAGGACCTTTCAGTCCGCAAGCCAACACTCTATCCACTGAGCCAAACCAGTCTCGGCTGCCATATTCTTTATCCATTCATCTACTGATGGATATCTAGTTTGCTTCCATATCTTGGCTACTGTAAATAATGCTGCAATGAACATAGAACTGAATATATATTTTTGAATTAGTGTTTTGGGTTTCTGTGGATAAGTACCCAGAAGTGAGATTGCTGAGTCATATGGTATTCCTATTTTTAATTTTTTGAGGAACCTCCTTATTATTTCCCAGAGTGGCTACACCAATTTATGATCCCACCAACAGTGCATGAGGATTCCCTTTTCTCCACATCTTTGCCAACACTTGTTGTTCGTTGATTTATTGATAATAGCTATTCTGAAAGCTGTGAGGTGTTAGCTCATTGCAGTTTAAATTTACATTTCCCTGATGATTGGTGATATTTAGTAGCCTTTCTTTTTTTAACTTTCAATTCCCTTTCATCTTTAATTTTTCAATTACATTTTACTTTCAATATTATTTTTGTATTGGTTTCAGGTGTTCAGCATAGTGATTAGACAATCAGAAATTTTACAGCATTCTCCCAATATTTTCAGTACCTACCTGGTACCATTCATAAGTATTACAATATAATTAACTATATCCCCTATGCTGTACTTTATATCCTGATGACTATATTCCAATGACTATTTTTTAACTTCTTAATCCCTTCACCTCTTTCACCAAGTCCCCCAACCCCACACCCCTCTTGCATCCACCAGTCCACTCTCTGTATATGAGTCCATTTAAATTTTGTTGTTCATTTATTTTCTTCTTTAAATTCTACATATAAGTAAAATCATGTGATATTTGTCTATCTCTGACTGACTTATTTGACTGAACCCTCTAGGTATATCAGTATTGTTGCAAATCATAAACTTTCATTCTTTTTATGGCCAAGTAATATTAGCTAATAATGTATATATTAGCTAATATATACATACATACATACATTAACTCTTTTATCCAACTATCTATTGACAAGTACTTGGGTTGCTTTCATATCTTTTCTATTATAAATAACTGTGCAATGACCATAGGGTGCATATATTCTTTCAAATTATTGTTTTGGGTTTCTTCTAATAAATACCCAAAAGTGGAAATGCTGAGTCATAAGGAAGTTCCATATTTAATTTTTTGAGGAACCTCTATACTGTTTTCCATAGTGGCTACACCAATCTGCATTCCCATCAACCATGCACTAGGGTTCCCTTTTCTTCTCATCCTGACCAACATTTACTATTTGTAGATATATTAATGATAGCTATTTTGATAGGATGATATCTCATTGTGGTTTTAATTTACATTTCTATGATGCTAAGTGACATCATAAGCTTTTTATGTTTTATTTAATATTCTCATCCATACTAGGAGTACCTCTATTTTATAAGTGATAGTATTTATGTTTGGAAATATTAGAAAACTATTCCAAGGTCACTCAAGTGGTTTAACTGTAGAGCTTAACAAAAAAGTGCTGGGAAATGGGGAAAAAAAACTGAAAGAACTAGAAGATCAAGGACCTAACAAAGAGGGAAATCCTTCTAGTATAGAAAGGGCTAAATAATGGAGAGATGCTACAGTTCTCTCACTCTTTGAGAAATGAATAGTGATTTCCTACATTGCAGCAAGGAATTAGATTCAATCTAAGGGGAGGAGGGTAGATTTTGGATTGAGAAACTGGGTAACATAAATATTCATTATTGAGCAGCTATGTGAAACTGGCTGTTAATTTTTTTAAAAATAGGGTGGTCTTGTGCTTCTCCAGGTATGTACCCCCAACCCCTAAAAAAAAAACAAAGCTAAAAAAACACTAGTTATTTAAGACATTAATAGCTATAATCAAATACTCTTAGCAAATATGCTAAATAGAATCAAACAGGTTTTTCTACTGGGGAGCTCTAAAGAGCATTTGATTAGCTAATATATACTGTAACTCTCTAGTAGCAAAAATAGTAGGTGGTGTTCAAACATTTGAAAGAATCCTTTTTCAAACTAGCATTTTCTCAAATATGCATGGGGAAAGCCTGTGGCTTTTTTTTAAGATGATTTAAATGTAGATCTTCCTGGAGGGCTGGGAACTGGCTTTGCTACTCAAAGTGTAGTCCATGCACTTTGTCATCAGTATAAGCATCACTTAGGAGCTGGTGAGAAATACAGAATCTCAACCCCACCCAAGCCTACTGAATCAAAACCTGCCTTTTAACTGTATATTCTGATTATTTATTTGTAGAGTAAAGCTTGAGAAACTCAAAATGTCTTCAAGCCTCAGGATTGGGTTACATACAATCCCATAGCAACAGCAGCCTAGCATCAGCTGTCTGCTGTATAACAAGCCACCCCAAAATTGACTGTGTCTTGAAACACTAATGATTCATTCCCCATGCTTCTGTAGTTTGACTTGGCTCTGTCGGTAGATTCTTCTGCTTGAAGTGGCATGGACTGGGTCAATCACTAGGCTGCATTTATGAGCTAGACTACAAAGTCCAAGATTTCACACAGATATATGACACCTTGATGTTCCTCTCTGGGCCTTCCTCTGCATGAATAGCTTGGACATCCTCAAAATACAGCTTTCTCAGGATTTTGGATTTAATGGTAGCTGATTTTCAAGAGGAAACCGATGCTGTCACTTCAATAAGGCCCATGTTTGAAAGTCCCAGAACATCACCTGCTGCATTCTATTTATTAGCTAAAAAAACAAACAAAAAAAAAAAGAAGGCAAATTAGATTCAAGGAGAGGAGAAATGGTTTCTATTTCTTGATGGGTGAATTGGCATGCATATGCAAGGAGAGAAGAAATTGATGCTGGCCATCATTGAAGACTATCGACCATACTGTTCTTCTTTGGTTATATCAGATACTGTGCATGAGCCTTCCCTAAATTCTAAGTAATTTAAATTTTCTAACGTGTGTCCTAGACTGGCTCTTCCTCTAAAGTAAGCAAGCACTTCAACCTGCTTTACAAAGGAAAAGTATGTCTCATCCATAGATCAAGTCAATTCCAGAGGCATGGGAGAATGGATTAAAGCTCACCATTTATCAACATCAACCAAAACTACTTATTCTGTAACTACTGTGTGCCAGGAATTTATTTCTGGATACATAGCAGTGTGCAACATAGTTATGCACATGCTCTCTGAAGCTTATACTCAAGTGGTTAAAAACAGTCAATAAACTACTAAACCATTAAATAAATAATAATTTTAGACTATGAAGAAAATGTTTAAAGACTATGTTTAAAGATTATGAAGAAAATAAAATGGGCAATGTAATTGTGAGTGACCTCCCAAGTTCATCTAGATTAAAAGGTCAAAGAAGGTCTCCTGGAGGTGGTGTTGTTGAACTGAGGTCTAAAGGATGAGAAGGAGGCAGATATTCAAAGAGCTGGGGTCAGAGTGGCTAAGGATACAAGCACAAAGGCCCTGGGGCAGGATGTGATCTACATGCTTAAGGACAGAAGGAAGGCCATTGTGCCTGGAGCACATTCTATAAGGGGAAGACAGTCTGAGATGAGGCTGAGGATGTGAGTGAGGACCAGGGCTTTGCAGGGCTCTGTAGGAATAGGGTATGATAACATTATATAACTGCAATGGAAAATTACATGCAGGAGGTGACATGGCTTGATTTTCATATTTATAAGAGGACTCTGGCTGCTGTGTGAGAAACAGAAGTTAGAGAAGCAAGGAGACCATTTAGGAAGCTAATGCAACAACCAAGGGGAGAGAAAATGGCAGGTGGGTCTCTGAGTGCTGAGAGGCCATGTGAAATATCCCTGTCCTAACTATCTACCCATCATCATGGAAATGTGGTCAGACATCCTCACAGCCCTTGAGCTTCCACTTGAAGAAATGCATCTTAATTTAGGCCTTCACAGAGTAGACTATTGCCCTGGGTGTCTATCTTCTTCATTGAATTGGGTTTATGTGATGAGGGAGAACAGGAGAATCTAACCACATATAACTTATTTGTGCCTTCATTTAGGTTTAGATGATGAGGGATTAGAATAGAAATGTTCTGCATATGCTTTTGTACCTAGAAATAAGTACTGTGAAACACTTCATTTCCTCCAAAGTTCTGACTCTAAACCCAAACTGGTCAGAGTTAGCAGAAGGCAAGTATATTAACACAATGAACTATAGTAGGAATTGCTAATAACCAGCTGATTAATATTAATTATATTTGCTCATGTTTCAAATATTTTGTCAAGGTCATTGCCTCTAGCCTTCTGAGAATAAACAGAAAGAAGCTAATATATAAATGCTGTCTCCCAACTTGAACCCAGAATATTCATAGATGCCTTAGCTAGTGCCATCCCAATCTCATAGTTCCTCCTGAGTTGTGACCACACTAACTGACAGTTTGTGTTTACTCACCCCAAGGACTTATGTTTAAATCCTTTACATGTTTCAGCTTTTGATTCTATAAGCCATGAGCGTGGCACTACATGTTTAATCTTCTGAAATCACCCCAATTTTTATATACTTACTCTTTTCAACAAAGATAATTCATGGATACCAAAACAAAGGTCATACTTCTACTGTTGTAGTTGCATGTAAACTCCAGAGTAAAAAAAAACAAAAAAAAAAAAACAGCTACTTGTCAAATCCAGTCTCCAAGTTTTGTTTCTCAAATATATCCATCATCAATAATCTCCACCTCTGAGAAAGGTATAAGAAGTGTGACTGCGGACATCACTGACTCCTTCAAAAATAAGGCATTCACTGCACACACACTATGTGCCAGGCTTGTTCCAGGTGCCCTCGGGATTCTTACAATCATGCAGTTTCAACCAGGATGCTCTAATTAATTAAAAACTTAATAAATGACCTTTGATCATCATGATTTAATTTTTCCACCCTATTGAGTAGAAGTTGTAACAAATAGCCTAGATAAACTGCATGATAAGGACAGAGACCAGAAGAACAGGAGAATCTAGCCACACATAACTTATTTATGCCCTCACTTATTTTCCCCAAACCTCTTTTAAAGTTTGCAATGAAGGGGTTCAGAACAGGCTTCCCCAGGATGTGCCACTTTGGAATGTGAATTATTTTGATCTGAAGGCAATCGAGAGCCTGTGGACTCACAAGAAACTTTTATTTCTCCCTTAAATATTTATTTATTTATTTATTTTCCTCCTATTGCCCTCTCCACCCTCCCTTAAATAATTTAAATTGGGGGACTTGACCACAATAAAAATTATCACCAGAAATAACCTTTTATGACCTTTACTAGATGCCTGGTGCACAAAATTCATGCATGGGGGAGGATAGGGAGAGCTTCCTCAACTTGGCCTGCACTCTTTCACAATCCAGGACCCTTAAGGGGATGTCCGACTGCCAGTTTAGGCCCAATCCCTGAGAGCCTAAACTGGCAGTCGGATATCCCTCTTGCAATCTGGAACCACTGGCTCCTAACCACTCGCCTGCCTGCCTAAACACCCCTAACCACTCACCTGCCTGCCTGATCACCCCTAACCACTTGCCTGCCTGCCTGATATCTCCTAACCCAGTGGTCAGCAAACTGTGGTTCGCAAGCCACATGTGGCTTGCAAGCTGTGGTTTGCTGCTCTGTTTACTAATGAGTTTGCCAACCACTGACCTAGACTCTTGACCAATAATTACAGGCTATTGTTGTTCCTTGTGATTAAACCCCTATCCCATTGGTCAGTAAACTCATTAGTCAATAGAGTAGCAAACCATTGCTCATGAGCCACAGTTTGCTGACCGCTGCCTTCATCACTCTGCCTGCCTGATTGCCCCTAACTACTTGCCCACCTGCCTGCCTAATTTCTCCTAACCACCTCTGCCTTAGCCTCTGCCACTACACTTCTTCGGGAAGGACATCCAGAATGATGGCCAGAAGATCATTCAGCTTCCTGGTCTAATTAGCATATTATGCTTTTATTATTATAGATATACTAGTGGCCTGGTGTAAGAAATTCATGCACATTAAAAGGGGATTAATTAGAGGAAATATTTTAATATTACTATTTTCCCTTTCTCTATAATAGAAATGTCAGAGATTAAAGAAAATTAGTAAAATATATATGAAAATCTTCCTCCTGTCAGAATCTGAGGTGTGCTGCAAGACCCAGAGTCAAGTCACCGCCCACCCGCAGCACCTCAAAATCACACGAGACCCAGACCCAGCTGGCCCCACCCCCATTGGGTGAGATACAGACCCAGCTGGTCCCATTTTTGTCAAGTCCTGCTGGACAGGGGGCCACAGCCTTAGGTCTACTGGCCTGGTGCTGGAAAGAGAGTGCAAACTCAGGTCCCATAGTGCATGCTAGGTGGTGTGGCCTGAGTTCTGTCAAGCCCCACCAGGGGTGGGGGGCACAGCCTGAGGTTTCCCAGCCCGGCATTGGGGTGGGGGACACACTTTGAAGTCCCCCATCAAACTCCAATGGGTCAAGGGCAAGACCTGAGGTCCCCCGTCAAGCCCTGCCAGGAGCGGGGCATGGCCTGAGGTCCCCTGGCCCAGCACCAAGGCAGAGGGCACAGCCTGAGGTCTCTTGGCCTGGTGCAGGGGCAGGGGGCACAGCCTGAGGTCCCCTGTTAAGCCCTGCTGGGTGGGGGAGTGGCCTGAGATCCCCCAGCAAGCTCTGCTGGTTGGGGGAGTGGCCTGAGATCCCCCATCAAGCTCTGCTGGTTGGGAGGTGTAATCTGAGGTCCCCTACCTCGGCCCAGTGCCACACAGCCACAGGTCCCTACTGATCATGCATTAAGGCTCATATGGGAACACAGCTACCGCTGTGGGTGCAGCCATCTTGTGTTATAGAAACCCCGCCTCTGCTGTAGGCACCACCATCTTTGTGATAGTGTGGTCAATTTGCATATTCCATCTTTATTAGCTAGGATGGCAGGGCAAACTACTAATTCCTGAACATCTGCTCTTCTTATCATCCTGAAATGACCCTGTGAAGTCCCAGTGTGCCTTACCTCATCCTTGCTCAGATTACCTCATTTTCCTTTCTGTCTGTGACCTTCTTATGTATGTGGGGTTTCTGGCTCACTCATGTATATGTGAAGTTCCATATGTACATATGTAATTAAATTTGGTCATTTTTTTTCTTGATTGTCTGTCTCGTGTCAATTTGATCATTAGGCCAACAGGAAGACCCTCTAAAGATAGTGCAAAGTTTATTTCTCCCCCAGCAACTAAAAGGAGAACAAGAAGTTTGGGACCTCAGCCCAAATGCCCACAGTATAGATTGGTAAGAAATAGGGACATGGTATTTTCAGGAGTTCACCAATAAAGGAAAAGATGACTTTCTTTTTCTTATTCCTGTAGGATCTTGAAATAATAGTAATGATTTTGTGTACCATATTCTAGAAGCTGTTATTTGTAAACTAAGACAATAGAATTATGGTGAGCTGGGCTTATAAGAGGAGGTAAGAGGGAGGAGAGAAGATGGTTAAAGAAAAAAGAAAAAATACAGTGATGAGAGAATATTAAAAAGTGATGAGGTCAGGATCCCAGAATCCCAAACCAGAAATGCAAACTCATTTTTCCAACTTTATTAAAACCAAGAGACTGAGGCAAAGTAACAAAGGTGGGACTTGATTCTCAAAGCCTTTTCCCTCCACATTTACGATATTATTATACATTGGGACTTTGAGGATTTTGAGACACTGTCCCCATGTATAACTAAGGGTGACATAGCACCTTGCACTGTGTGGAACTCTATAAATATTTAATAACACTAACCTAGATAGAGATGATAAGTATAATCATATTAGTATTAGCAGAAAGGTTTCTGCAGGCCCCGCGTCGTTTTTAATAAGGAAAACCAATGACAAGGGCAATAGCTCAGGTATAGAGCCTTGTAAAAATCTGTTGTTTGTTTTTGGTTTGGAATTCCTCTGTTTCAGGGTTCTTTTTCAGTGGGATTCCCTCCCTAGTAGCTGCTGTATGGGATGCAGGTGGTTGTCAGGAGGACAGGGAGACAAATGAAAGAATGAATTTTAGCTGCTCAAGGTCAATGGCATGGCATATTTCCAACCAATGGGAACCTTTGCTCAGGAGCTGGAATCCAAAAGAGAAGACTCTCTGAAAAACGCCTGGCATGGGGCATTCTATCATTTTATAAAATTGTGATGACTAAGTAAATAACCCCGCATCCTGCTTCATCTCTCACAACACAGTCTTGGCTACAGAGGAGAAGCTTAAACATACAAAAGGAGAAGAAGCCAAATAAAGAAAATGGAGAATAAAATTAAATAGCATGTTGATTCCTCTAGTGCCTTTGTGTCTAGTTCAAAACTATTTAATAGCTAGGAGTGTCCCACATGGAACTGTTATTTAAATATCCAAGAGCTGATACATCTGCCCTCAGTGGGTGACTGAAGGTGAGATCAGTGTGTAATGTGTGTGTCTATGGGGGAGGGGGACCTGGGAAGTAAACAGAACAAAAACAACAGAAAGAAGAGCTGCTAGGAGAGGGGAAGGCAGCTCTGCCAGCTCCACCTTTCTCTGAAGTTCTGACTGACACTGACCTGAGCACCTGGAAGCCTGTGGTGGGCAGTCTCTCGTTCCTGGGCTCACACTTAGGAGGAGAGTGAGGCTTAAAGGAGAAGGAGAGAAGGCGGTGAGTCACGATTTGTTTTTATACTGAAAGGCGAACATTTGGACATCCAAGCAAACAGAAAGACGCAAAACCCAATTTTTAGTAAAAGAGATAACCGAAAACTCATTTCTGACCTCTTTAAAACAAGTGAGTTGTAGCCATCTGAGAACTCTACAAAGACAGGTATGTGACTGTACCTCCTTAGCTCTTACATCTAGAAGCCCACGTGGCTCTGACAGTCCTCCTGGTATCTCTTCTGTGAGATAAGTTCCTTCAGGGCAGGAACCATGTCATGTCTCTGTGTCTCTGTATCTTTCACAGTGTGAAGCACAGTAGTTTGTACCCAGAACTCTGTTTGTTTAATGATTTGTCATGGAGGATGCTATTCCCATAAGCTTTCTAAGAGGTCCCTTGTCTTTCCTCACTAAATTTATACTTCAAAAGCTCAATTAACCTTCATAATAAATGTCCTACCTGTATGCAAACTTTCTATGGTGCCCTAGTGCACCCAGTTCATCGAATCCATTGTCAATGGCTGGTATGCACACCCATGACAGTCTTGTCTCACACCATCCGCCTTTAAATACCCTCTGCTTTCTGTATTCTACGTGCACCGTTCCCTACTTTCAAACACTGTGCTTCTCCAATTCCACTCACCTTCCTCCTGCCTAGAATAACAGCAGTAGGAGTTTGGACACTTGGCTTGAAATCTCACCTCTCTCAGTTCATTAGCTGTGTGACCAATGGCATTTTTTAAAACCACTGATTCTCATCTCCCCATCTTCAAAATTAGAGATCTTATTAACCCACAGAGATGATGTGGAGAGAAAAAAAAATAACATTTGTGAAAGCACCAAGCATAGTAGATACCAAAGCAGCATTTATCCATCTTCTTTGTGATCCTTCAAGCTTGAGCACAGACATATCTAATTACTGTGGACAGAAGAGCCTCTCCCCAACTAACGTGAGCAAGTAGTTATGGGGGTGTTCATGCAACAGTGAGGGAAGTTCCATTTCCAAGGAAGCCATGTCCACCTGGAAAGCAAGGGCTGATAGATGATGCAGCTATATGTCCTCCAACACAGAAACTTGGAGTTAAAGTGCGAGAAAATCCTTACAGATTATTTAACCAGATCTTCTATTTTGTAGGTAAGAAAATTGAAGCCCAGTGAGGAGCCAAGACTGGACTCCTGCATTTTGTTCTTTGCTTTTCACAATGCCATGAATAAGGGCCAATAGTCACTGAACCAATCAGACGCACAGCAATGCCCTGGGCTGAGACTGGACCTAGAATCAGGCAAAAGAGCTTCCTCAGAAGTGTCTAGGCCACTGCTTTATTCCAGACAGGTGCTTTCCACTGACTCAGCACTTATTGGGCTCCTACAAAGTGTCAAGTCCACACCCATGAGGAAGATAATATGTGAGACAAATATCATTTCATCCTTAAGATTCACAATCTAACTAGGGAGAAGTCACGTGTTCAAATAATTGCCATGCAGTGTGAGAAATGCATCCTCCTACCATGGTGATGCTACCTAGGAGAGCAGAAAAGTTCTCACAAAGGAGACAAATGCTTTGGGTTTTGATAACTAAACAGCTTAAGTGTACAGGTGTTGGGAAGGGCATTCCCCCTTGGTCTTTTACTTTTGTGGTGCAAACAATTACAATCGCACATGCTGGAGGTGGAACTGCACACCTGTGTCCACTGGTGACTATCTTCTCATCACAACAGAAGATCCAGCTCCATGAAAGGTAGCCAAGGCTGTCCCAGGGAATCAAATGCCAGTTGCCCAACATCTTCCCTAATTCATTTGTTTTACACAAATTACTTTCAAGGGTCCCTCTTCACTTTCTTTACTGCTAGGACTGAGGTGGGCCTCGATAAGAGAAATCAGAATCTCAGATATGGGAGTTTTCATTCAGGGGATAAAAGAAAAAAAATGGTAAGTGGAGAAACAAATGAGTAACTTCTCAAAAGAAACAGTGTTTTTATACAGTGGGCTGATTGGTTCTGCCAGGAAGCAGATGCCAAGACCGAGTTAGGAATCCAAGAGATTTATTGGCAGTGATACTTGTGAAAGAGAAAGAGGAGAGAAAGCAGGAGTAGGTAGGGAAAGGCTTCAGATAATGAGAGAGGTCTGAAACCTGTGAAAGGAAAGGAATCAGAGGAGAATAGGGTAACCAGCTTAGGTGTAAAGATTGCCCAGAGTGAAGAAACGACTGCTCCGTGTATTTGCTGAGCTCACTCATGACTAGGGCTGCTCAGTGAGAGATCTGCTCCAAAGCCCAGGCAGAATGCAAATGCACTTTCAGCTGACAGCAGCCCTCCCAGCAGGTTCTCTCTCAGGGAGATCTGAGCAACACTTCTCCATTGCTGCTGAACATATGCATCATCCTGGAGTAAAGAATTTAGAGGGGAATTTACTGCACTGATAGTTGCAAATGTGTTTTAGGTGTGCAAATGTGAAGTAAACCCTGATCTTAAGATAACAGATTGCCAAGACCGGTTTGGCTCAGTGGATAGAGTGTCGGCTTGCGGACTGAAAGGTCCCGGGTTCGATTCCGGTTGGGGGCATGTACCTTGCTTGCGGGCACATCTCCACAGTGGGGCCTGCAGGAGGCAGCTGATCAATGTCTCTCTCTCATCAATGTTTCTGACTTTCTATCTCTCTCCCTTCCTCTCTGTAAAAAAATAAATAAAATATATTTTTTTTAAAAAAGATAAACAGAGCCAACTCTTAATCTGTTATTTGTTAATTATTGACTCATCTGGAAGGGAAAACTCAATCACTAGTGTTTATGACTGGCCTGGGTTGAGGGTAAAGTTTTACTCCTTAGCTCTCTAGAAACCAATTCTTTTGTTGAGCAAGTCTCTCAACTGTCCAATCACTAAATGAAGAGAAATATAGGGCAATATTCTCAGCCATATAGATAGAATAGGGAAGGAAAAAGGTATACAATCATGCACTTCAGAAGATTTCAAACAATAGCAGATCACATGTATGATAATGGTACACCATGTAGCCTGGATGTGTAGTAGGCCATACCATCTAGATTTTGTACATGCACTCTATGATGTTCCTGTAATGGAGCGAGTCCCCACAAGATAGACCACAAAGACCAACCGAATTCAAACAGGCCTAAATTTATTACAGATTCGAATCTGGGCTCAAACCTTAGCTGACGCAGCAGCCTGGCTCCTTTTCCCATCGGAGTGCCTGAGTTAGGGCAATCAGCTCGGCCTTTTGGGCAGAGGTCCCATGTCCTAGGGCTTGCGCCCAGATGACAGAGTCTAAGGTGACTACGGCAGACAAGTACTGTGGGTGCAGGTGGGGAGCATCATCACTGCACCCTCCAAGCAAGAGAGGTCCCTGAGTAGCTGGCTTCCCTGGCCCACAGCTGGGATGGCCCTGCCTGTCATGGGTTTTGAAAGTCCAGGACATGAAGGTTGTAAGACAGCGCTGCATAGAGATGCTTGGTGATGAAGCACAGGCAATAAACAGGATTTCTCAGGGGTTTCGACGTCAGTGGGAAGGCGTGTAGGCAGGCCCTTTGGTGCCAGTCCCACAGTTGTACAACCCCATAGTAGGAGGAACCTGTGGCCAGCAAATGGTTCCCATCTGTCTGCAAGCAGTACAGGGTGCTGTCGTGGGGCTCCTCCCACTCCATGACACACTTCCTGACGCTGGCTCGGAGGTCCCAGTATCAAACATAGGTGTCATAGCCACAGGACAGGGGCGTGAAAGGGGACATGAGGTCCAGCACCCCAGCCCCTGGGGGAAAGTCACTGCCCAGGTGCGTCATCAGCTGCCCACTGTTGAGGTCCCAGATTCTCAGGGGTGAGAAGTGCCCACAACAAGCCGTCCCAGTCACAAAACAGCTGAGTAATGGGCTGATAGCAATGGACCAGACTTGGTCTTCAGTCTGGATGGTGTGTAAGCACTGGCCAAGCCGGCCTGAGGCCAAAGACCATACCTTGGCCGTTCTGTCCCTAGAGCCGCTCACGATGATGCCCCCTTTGCAATCCACATGGTTCACCAGCTGTTGGCAATCATCTCAGGTGGGTTGATGGGTACTTCCGGCACAGCAAACCCAGCTCACCAGAATTAGCCAACATCACTCACTAACTGGCCCGGCCCCGGGCAGCCTCTCCTGGGCCCACAGAGCAGAGAACCAGCATCAGCTGGTGTTTTTCAAACCAACTGAGAACCCTCACCCTCAGAGTGACAATTTAATAGAAGCGATGACTTCATGTTCCAAAGTTTGCACATACAGTTCCAAAGTTCGCACATACAGTATCACATGTTGGCTCCTCTGGTAGAACTGACTTCTCTGGACGAAGCGAGAGAGAAAGGAGGGTTCTGGTTCTTCCAGTTGTATACTTCCAGGTCGCCCTGTCTTCCCTGGGCATCACGGCAGTGCGTCAGGGATTGCCATGCAGGGTTTAAAGATGATGTCATGTCAGGCAGGGCCTGGCCGCTAGGCTGCCAGGGGCTCGCCTGGTAAGAGCCCCAACAAAGGGGCAGTCCCTCTTTTTATACCCATCCTGCCTTCCCCTATTGGCTCATAGATGCTGACTCGGCAATCTCTAATTGGTTCTCAGGCAGCAAGGGACCAGCTAACCCAGGAGGTTCCTAGTAAGGCTGATTGACCTAGTTAGCCTAACAAACTCAGGAATAGGCTCAAGATTGCAGTTAATCAGAGGCAGGTTCACACTTTTAACCCTGATTCTGAACCTTCTCCTCCCCCTTCTTTAATAGTTTGCAGGCCTGGCTTTAGAGGAGGAAGTGTTGCAAGCCTAGCCGTAAGGGGATTCCTCAGTAGTTCCCAATTTCAATCACTACAGTTCCCGCAATGACAGAATTACCTGATGATGCATTTCTCAGAATGTATCCCCATTATTAAGAGGCGTATAACTGTAATCCACTAAACCTTGAGCACCATGAATACAGGAGCCCATCTGTCTTTTCCCGCAATGAATGGCTATCTGCTCCCAGTGTCTGGCCTTCAATAAATATGAGATGAATGAATGAATGAATGAATGAATGAACGAACAGAACGAACAGGTGAATATCAACCACCACCTGCAGATAAAAGTTCTCTATTGCGAGGTGGCACAATGGTGAAGCTGACTGCAGAGCTGATGGAGCAGGCGGCGCAGTACACCCATGCCATGTGGTATGCGAGCTGGACCCGGGTTGGGGAGGTGGGAGTGGGGCGGGTAGATAACATTCCTGTCATGGAAAGTCTGGTGCGACCTTAGACCAGTTTGATGCTATTGTCTGGTGCGACCTTAGACCAGTCTAATGCTATTGTCTGGTGCGACCTTAGACCAGTTTGATACTATTGCTTTTTCTGACAAGGCAATCTGGAAACTGGGTGGCTCTCCTGTGTTGAGAACACCGAAGACACTACTGGTGAACAACAATAGACTATGCCACACAGGCAAGGCGCTGGACCGAGCTCATTCTCACCAACAACAGCCTCGTGGAGCTGGGTGACCTGGACCTTTGGCATCTCTCAAGTCACTGGCTTACCCGAGGATTCCAAGAAATCCCGTGGCAAACCAGAAGCATTACTGACTCTATGTCCTTTACAAAGTTCCCCAAGTCAGATCACTGGCTTTCCAGAGGGTGAAGCTGAAAGAGCATCAGGAAGCAGAGAACATGTTCAAGGACAAACGGGGTGCACAGCTCGCAAAGGATATTGCCAGGAGAAACGAAATGTTCAAGCCAGGTGCTGGTTTGCCCGCTGACAAAAGAAAGGCGTCCAGTCCCCCATAGCAAATGCATGGGTGCTGGCAGAGGTGGAGCGGCTGAAGGGCCTGCTGCAGTGGGCCAGGCCTCTGGCAGAGAGCGCTGAGCAGGCCCCAGGAACGACCAGCAGGAGGAGATGGAAGAAGACACCATCCCCATGGGTCCTGAGCAGCAGGCCCAGTGTCCGCGAAGCATGGGGCCGGCCTGGGACAGGGTCCTGCTTTGGGATGTGGAACAACAGTCTTGTGGTGTCAGCTGAGAGGGGTTCCCAAGCATCGCTGAAGGGCTCCAAACGGCTGGAGGTCATTTTTTTAATACACGTGTTGAGATCTAAATGCCTGTTTTCCACAGATAGTAAAAATAAAGACCACCAGGTGCCTAGGCTGTGTGTGCAGTTGGTGTGTGTCTGCCTTTAAGCTGGAAATATAAGAGGCATCATTTCTGACCAGGCCTCTGTCCTCTGTAAAATGTTTGGATGTTTAAATCTTTAATAAAACTTGGGTTTTAAGCCGGGAAGGAGTGGGGGGGGGGGCGTTCTCTTTTGCACTTATCCCTTCCTGTGTTTAGCTTCTCAGACACATTGTGATATTGTTTCCTATATATTCTTTACACACTGCTGTATCTTTGGGTTTAGTGGTAGAGAACAGAATCCTGTCTAGCAATCCATGCAGGAAGCGGTTTATTTCAGGGTATTAAATGGCTTACAGAGTGGTTGGGAGGACTGAAGAAACAGACTCAAGGCTGAGCTGTCAGGAAAGCCGCCCTAAGCACTCTGCAGAACCCACCCAGCAAGGAAGCTGCTTCCAAACCAGGAAACTACCTTCACCAGAATACAGGACAGCTGCTGCCACCAGGATGCTGTCAAGATCAGGAATCTTCCACTGCTGCCAACTCCAGATGACACCACACCTGCTGGGTTATAAATGAATGCCCCACACTCTGCCTCTCAACACCCATGTAAGTGATAGACTCTGGGATAGCCAAATGCCTCTATGTGCTTTTTGGCCCTCTGAAGCAGTGGGAGCAAGGCCCTTGCCCCATGCCTGTCTTCTGAAACTATGTGAGTGCCACCGGTGGGTAAAACTTGAATCACGTCCAGAAACTAGCTTCCAGGGATTTAAGAAAACGTAGTTTTTTAGACTTCCAGCCTCTACACAAGAAAAGAAAGCACTCTAGAAGAAGGGCAGACTGAATTGATGATCCATTCCACCATATCCCCCTTTGAGGAAACAAAGAGAAAGTCATATCCTCTTATGTTCTATCAATGGCATCTTCAGGCCAATTCTAAGGTGGAATGGTAGCCTCACTTGTGTTTAAATCAAGTGTTGTGAATTTTCTATGGATATAGAAAGGCAGAAGTCATTGGTCCTCAGTTGTCTTCCACAAAGGGACATTACCTATGTGGACATTCTACCCCAGTGGTCGGCAAACTGTGGCTCGCGAGCCACGGTTTGTTACTCTGTTGACTAATGAGTTTGCCGACCACTGACGTAGACTTTCGATTCCAATAATTACAGGCTGTTGTTGTTCCTTGTGATTAAGCCCCTATCCCAGTGGTCAGCAAACTCGTTAGTCAACAGAGTGGCAAACCTCAGCTCGCGAGCCGCAATTTGCCGACCACTGCTCTACCCCGTTCAGAACACCATGAATGAGATCATTAATGTTGCCTTGTGATTGTGATTCTTGTGAGATCAAATAGTTAACAATCCTTAACTAGTTCATAGAAATCTCAAACCACAACTTCTAGCGTTCATTTTTTGTGCTCTTCTGACATCTGTGTCTCCATGTAGGGAGTTCTAGTGCAATCATTATAACCTTTTTGACATTACTCAGTGAAAAGATATTTATTGGACACTTGCCTTATGACAAGCACTGCTTGCATACATAATAGGTATGTTGAGTAAGAATGGCTCAAAACTGTTTATGTCCCTTAATGGTTTTTCAGTAGGTTAACCTTTCCTGGCCCTGAATAAAAACCCTGGTGGGCATTGTGGTTTCCTGCTCACTCCTGGGAGATAGAAGAGTACTGGAGTTACTTTAAGTCACAAAGACCTTCTCACTTTGATTATAAACATGTCCAGTCCCATGAAATGGTCAAGAGTCTGAACTTAGTATTAAATCCCCGCTCCTCAAGTCTGCCTCAGGCTGGAAGTCCACAGTCAGAAAGGAGGCTTGACATTTCAGCTCTTCTATTCTTGTCACAATCTCTCCCACTCCCTCACTGTCAAACCTAAAAGAGACAGGGAGAGGGGAGAGGGCAGCACTTACTTGACTGGATGGCTCTGTGCTCTCTGGGCCTACCACAAGACACCAATGCTGGTGTCCTTGGGTAGAACTCTTTTTCTTATAATTAGCATTTATAGTTCATCATGGGTCCCCTGTTAGACTCATCTCTCCTGCAATCCCCTTTGACCAGGTGAAAACAATCTCTATTCTTGGTGGTCTCTTACAGCTCTTTCCTGATCCCCTGGGCATTGGGCAACATACCTCTGGCCCTTTTTGATTAAGATTCTTCTCTCCTTTGGAGACAAGTCCTCTTCTATTGGGCTAACCAAAGATGGCCCATCTGAGCTCTCTCCTAAGTGGCCTTCATCTAGTCCACAGAAAACTGGGCAATATATATGGCATCCTTGCCATGAAACATCCTCGATCTGGCTGAGGGGGGAATGAGTCTTTAGAGTTATTGCCTATGTAAATCTGCAGAGTGTGGAGGTATAGGATTTGTCTCCTACTCCCTTTGGTAACTGATAACTTTCATGTTAGTGCCTCAGTGAAAATAGAGGCAGGAATGATTCCATTGTAACATCCTGCCATACATGCCTTCTAATGTCATTTCACAGAGATTTGCCCTGACCCTCCCTTTGTATAGTGAGTTATTCAGCAATAGACATCATTCTTACATTGTTCTCTTCCATCATTATTCTTCCCTTTCACATTCTTCAAGATATATCTCATCTCCCACTCCTGTAATGAAGAATAAAGTCTTTCTAGATCTTTCTGACTGTTTAAAAATTCTCAGTTTTCACATGCTTCTTAGTCTTTCGCATGTCCCTGTTGAATTTGCCCTGATCAACCTATATGCTCTACAATACAATTGAGCTCCCTCCTTAGAGCTCCCTTAGGACCTTTATATAGATCTACTAGAGGCCCAGTGCATGACATTTGTGCACGAGGGGTTGGGGGGAGCAGTCCTTCAGCCCAGCCTGCTTCCTCTCCAATCCGGGACCCATTGAGGGATGTCCGACTGCCCGGTAGGATCGGGCCTAAACAGGCAGTCGAACATCCCTCTCACAATCCAGGACTGCTGGCTTCCAACTGCTCACCTGCCTGCCTTCCTGATTGCTTCTAACTGCTTCTGCCTGCCAGCCTGATCACCCCCTAACCATTCCCCTGCCAGCCTGATTAATACCTAACTGCTCCCCTGCCAGCCTGTTTGCCCCCTAACTGCCCTTGCCTGTGGGGCTTGGTCACCCCTAACTGCCCTCCCCTGCTGGCCATCTTGTGGTGGCCATCTTGTGTCCACATGGGGGCAGGATCTTTTGACTACATGGGGGCAGTCATCTTGTGTGTTGGAGTGATGGCCAATCTGCATATTACTCTTATATTAGAGAGGATAGAGGCCTGGTGCACGGGTGGGGGCCAACTGGTTTGCCCTGAAGGGTGTCCTGGATCAGGGTGGGTATTCCCTTGGGGCATGGGGTGGCCTGGTTGAGGGGCCTGTGGTGGTTTTCAGGCCAGCCATGCCCTGCAGAGACCCAAGCAGAGGCCCCAGTATCTGGGATTTATTTATCTTCTACAATTGAAACTTTGTAGCCTGGAGCCAAGCCTTCTGCTCACACAGCCATTGAAACTTTGTTGCCTTAAGGGGAGGCCTGGGCTGGCCAGGGTGTGCAGAAAGCTTGGCTTCCTCCATCAGCAGGGGCAGTCCAAGCCTCCCTCCTGCTCTCTGTGGCCATAGCTAACTTGGTTGGGTTATTTTGCATACTTGTGGGTGTGGTTGGTGGGCATGGCTTGTGGATGTAGCAGATGTACAGTCAATTTGCATATTACTCTTTTATTAGATAGGATTACTATATTTTGTGTTGTTATTTTCCAGCTGTTTGTCTTACATAGTTCTAGTAGCCTAGGAAATCTTCAAGGGCAGTGCCCATGTTTTAGCCAACTCATACCTCTGGTCAACTCATACCATACTACTTAGTAAGCTTATACCCTCTAGTACCATACACAGTCCATCAAATCAACTCATCTTACATGCATTTATTGAACAACTACCAAAGGCACTGAGGACACCATGGTGAACAAGACAGATGGGACCTTTGCCTTCATGGCGCTTGACAGAACCCAAGTAGATTTGTGGAACCTCATCGAATCTCTCTCACTCAGTTCCTGGTTTGTGCTGGGCCCCCCATGGAGAACAGGTGCATCCCAAAGAACTGTCACAGTGAGATTCTCAAGTGCTTAACATGGAGGTCCAGGACTCTTCTAAACAATTGCCACACTACTTCTGGAAAACTCTGACTTGATCTACTAATGTGGACTCATCCAAAACAAGGACTGGTAAGTGTCCTGTAAATTTCATTATTTGGCAATATTTCATGAGAAAAGTAATGCTCCCCACAAGGGATGTGTCCTACCCCATGAATCACCTGTGCACATATGCAGTCCAGGACTCTCCAACAATGACATGTCTGTGCATGCAGAGAGGGAGAAAAAATTTGGGTACACAGCAAGTTTTCTTATCTTCACTCCTAATAAGAGAGCTTCTAGCTCATTGAGGTTCTAGCTTATGGAACTATTTTTTTAAAATATATTTTATTGATTTTTTACAGAGAGGAAGGGAGAGGGATAGAGAGCTAGAAACATGGTTGAAAGAGAAACATTGATCAGTTGCCTCCTGCACGCCCCCTACTGGGGATATGCCCACAATCAAGGTACATACCCTTGACCAGAATCAAACTTGGGACCTTTCAGTCTGCAGGCTGATGCTCTATCCACTGAGCCAAACCGGTTTCGGCTTATGGGACTATTATTTTGTTGCACTTCTTTATATGGAGGAGAGGGGGAAGGAAGGACAGTAACAACAAGTCAAATCATACCTGAACATTGTAGATGAAGAATACCTGAGTCTGAATCTGTCAATGCTAACAAATACTATGCATGGAACTCATTGACATCAACAAACTCCTCATAAAAGGCAACCTACGGGTTATAGGACTTGGCAACCCTTTTCTACCCAAAGACTATTTCTCCCCTCACTTTATATAGCAAAGCAAGAAAATATCACCATGGAACTCATGCTAAGGTAAATTGTCTCTAGAAGTCTGTGATTAGGTAGCCAGGTAGGACAATAAGCATAAAAAACTTCAGTAATGGTTATTGACAACATAGGTTCCTGGGCCCTAAATATTTTTATCTAGAGCAGCGGTTCTCAACCTGTTTGTGACCCCTTTGGGGGTCGAACAACACTTTCACAGGGGTCGCCTAAGACCATTGGAAAACACAGATACGATTCATAACAGTTGCAAAATTACAGTTATGAAGTAGCAACAAAAATAATTTTATGGTTGGGGGTCACCACAACATGAGGAACTGTATTAAAGGGTCGCGGCATTAGAAAGGTTGAGAACCACTGATCTAGAGAGTAACCCAAACACTATAGGATTTGCTGGATTTGATATCAGATTTACTTTGCATAGCTTCAATTTGTTGAATGCCTGTATTTAATATCAAATGAGAAATGACACAGGAGAAGGGAGACCTGACAAGGGAAAAGTTGACAGACCATATCCAGATTTTGGGTTGACACAGAAAATAGTACGTGGAGGCAAAGCTGTGGGAGCTGGACCCTGGAGGAAGGGATTCCTCAGGAACACAAACTCCACATCAGATCAAAGCACAGGCTGCTGGGTCCTGAGAAGAAGTGGGGCAGTAGTCCTGTGTTCAATGTGGAGCTAGATATATGGCAATGACACACGGCACATTTTTCTGTTAAAATATTTTTAGTTTCTCAGAATCCTTCCTGAGCTAAGACTGCTCTGTCCTTCATAAACCTTTCCTGTAAAAAAAGGGTGCCAGTACCACAAACCAAATTGTGAGGCAGCTGAGCTGCTGACTTCCTGGAGGCCATCACCAAGCCCAAGGCAGGGCTCAGATTAAACGAAACTGTCTGTTCCAGTAGTCTTGACCCAACCGGTCAGTCCAGTGCTTCCCTGTGAAAATGAGGTATCACTTCAGCAAACACCAATGGTCCTCCCCTGTCATTTGGAGCTGGTTTTACTGTATGGCACTAATAGCAGAGACTAGGAGTAGAAATGAGACATTCTCAAAGCTAACTAGATGTTACCTGCTTTGCCACCAGCACCAGCAGGAACACTGCTCCACTCAGCTTACAAGACACTGCTACAACAACAGGCCAAGACGATGCTGAATCTACAAATGTAAAATTTAAGCATGATAGTCTGCTTCAGTAGTTCTCCTCTTTGGACCTGCTGCTCTGTTTCATAGATCTTACTATTTCAAACATCCCTCCTCTACCACCACCCCCCAAAGAAAGTCATGGAAAGTCCACACTTCCTGCATTTGCTCCTCCTGTCCCCCCCCCCCAATCTGGAATGTTCCCACCTCTTATCTCTGTATCTCACACCTTCTAAGACCCAGTTCTAATTTTCAACCTTCTATCAAGGCACACTTGATTATTCTGAACTCCAGAAATCCTCACTACACTTGTCATCTACAGTGGTGATTTCAAAATCTGGGGCAAAGCAAAACTCTTTGATGAGCTTTTTAAGTATTTATTATCACTCTCTTCAGACTGTCTATATTTGAAATTTGGGGGGTGAAGTCAGGAAATCTGCCTTTTTGGTTTATTTGTTGTTTCATGTTCCCATAAAGCCCTCACTTAAGAATCATTGTTCTCTAAAGAGCCAAATCATGTTTGACATATACTATCATATTGTTTTTCACTTGTTTTGAGTTTTCTGATTTTTTATTGAATTTATTGGGGTGACATTGGTCAGTAAAATTATATAAATTTCAAGTATATAATTCTGTAATACATCATCTGTATATTGTATTGTGTGTTCACTACCCCAATTCAAGTCTCCTTCTATCACAGTGTATCCCCCCTTTACCCTTTTTTACCTTTCCTTACCCCCCTTTCCCTTTGGTAATAACCATATTATTTGTCTGTGTCTATAGCCCATTTGAAAGACAGTTTGGCAGTGTCTTATAAAACTAAGCACACTCTTACCATATGATCTTGCAATCACAATTCTTGATATTTATTCAAATGAGTTAAAAACTATGTCCACACAAAAAACCCGAACGTGGATATTTGTATCATCTTTATTTATAATTATGGAAATGTGAAGCAACCAATGTGTCCTTCAGTAGGTGAATGGATAAATAAATCATTTTATATCCATACAATGGAATATTACTCAGTGCTTAAAAGGATGTCATGAAAAGACATGGAGGAAAAGACATGAAAAGACAAGAAGTCAATCTGAAAAAGCTTCATACTGTATAATTCCAACTACATGACATTCTGGACAAGGCAAAACCATGGAGACAGTAAAAAGATCGGGACTTGTCAGGGGTTGGGTGGAGGGAGAAGTGAATAGATGGAGCACAGAGGATGTTTAAAGTAGTGAAACTCTGTATAATACTATAAAGATGGATACATGTCATTATTAATTTGTCCAAACCCATAGAATGTAAAACACTAAAGTAAACCTTAATGGACTTCAGGTGATGATAATGTGTCAATGCAGGTTCATCAATTGTAACAAAGGTACCACATTGGAGGCTGCACATGTGTGTGTGTGTGGATGGGGAGGTGTGGTTATGGCACATCTCGGTGTTTTATGCTCAATTTTTCTGTGACCCTAAAACTGCTCTAAAAAATAGTCTGTTTTTTAATGGGGAGAAAGTTAGTTATCCCTGTGATATTACCATCTAGCCTCATTCTAGTGAGGGAGTGTTATGATGTGATGCAGAGATGATGGAATCTTATAAAAGGAAATTAAGTCAAGTCAGGCCTTAGAGAACTGAAAAGCCATCCAAAATGTTAATAATAATTATGATAACAGCTATTATTTTGTGAGAGCTGATTATGTGTCAGGCACTGTAGGAAGCAATTCACCTGACAGAGATAGTGTCATCCCCACTTTAAAGATGAAGAAATTGAGTCCTGGGGAAGTTAGGCAATTAGTCCATGTTCACAAATGACAGAGTCCAGATTCCAACCTGGGCTTATCAGAGTGTTTAACCATTTTTTGTCTTTCTTCCTTGGCATCATGTGGCTCTGTCTTGGCACTGCTCTCTTAGTATACAAGCTCCCTCTATTTTACCATCTAGTTACACAGGATCCTGCAAGGCTGCCTCATTCCTAGAGCTTTCTTTCAAAGAGATTCTTCTCTTTATGACCCCTAATTCAAATATTTGAGAAAATAGGACTACAGTATTCAATAAATTGGCTGATTTTGAGACAGGTATCCATCCAGAATCCTATCAGCCATAACCAGGTGTATTACTTCAGAATTATAGGTAGTAGAGGCAAAACACCTGAGGTGTCCTTCATACCAGGACATCACTGACCATCCTTGAAAGAATTAACTGTGCCTCTTCTTAATGCCAAACCTTTACATCCAGCTTAAACTCATTGAACCAGGTTGCCAATTTACCGCACGCATTTGCCACTTGGGGAAACACATGAGCTTCCCTGCCTACGGTTGATCCCAGGAGCAGTAGTGTTTTAAGATGTGTTTCTACTCTATGGCCTTCCTGGTGAGAAAACTGGCTGCTCTCTGCAACCTTGTGTTTTCCTTCCCACACCAGCCGGCATGGTCTTGGCCTATCAGAGACATTGTTCTTCCTCAGGTTCTCAGCTCTACAGTTTCTTCTTTACTATCGAGCAGTTCTTCCAGGAAACAGTCTCAAGACAGCACACCCAGAGGTTGGCTGGCAGGCTGTGGGCGTCACTTCCTCAATGGCCCAGCTTTTCCCACAAGCAGGGAATGTGGTTATTCTCAGAGGTTTCCCAAGAGTCAGAGGGGTGAGCGCCCGCCTGAGTGCCAACTGGGTAGTGGATATGGGGATTCACAGCCCCCTTCCACCTTCCTTGCCTCCTCTGCTATCTCCAGGACCCTGAAACAGATGCTCCCCAACAAGATAGAGTGCTCCTCACAGTTCTTCTCTGAGAACTTGGGCCCTGGAACAGGAACCACCCACTCCATCATTTGGTCAGAACTGCATGGCCAACACCAAGCACTTTTTAAAAAATATGTTTTTATTGATTTTTAGAGCTAGAGGAAGGGAGAGGAATAGAGAGATAGAAACATCAATGAGGGAAACATTGATCAGCTGCGTCGTGCCTGGCCCCTTCTAGGCATGTGCCCTGATCTAGAATAAACTGTGACCTCCTTATTCACAGGCCAACGCTCAACCACTGAGCCATGCCAGCCAGGCAATACAGAGCACATTTGAGTCACCTTTCTGGGAAGTCCACTGTGCTATCCTCAGAGCAAGAGCAAACTTCACTTTCGAAATATTGCAGAGTGAAAGATTCTTCTTGAAGTTATCCACCCATGAGAAAAAAGCACCCCTCCTCAAATGAGTCCCCTTCTTAGCTGCATGGGATGCCCTTGGTACCATTTATATCACTCTATTTGAGTTAAAATGGCTGGCACTTTTCTTAAAAATTAAATATTATTTTAATAATAAAATCAAACACCGGTGAAATTTACATAAATACTTTATAATATTATTGACATATTTTTAAAATTTTGATTGACTTTAAGAGAGGAAGGGAGCAAGGGGGATAGAGAGAGTGTCATTGACTCGTTGTTCCACCTATTTATACATTCATTGGTTGATCCCTAGATGTACCCTGACCAAGGATGGAACACGTAACCTTGGCTCATCAGGAAAAAATGCTCCAACCAACTGTCCTACCTGGCCGGAGCAATATGGTTGATATTGTATAATATTAGTAACCTCACATAACAATGTTATTATCTCCATTTTACAGATTGAAAAACTTATGAGGAGAAGGGTAAAATACATTCCCTTACTGCCCGTAGAGTGAGTGGGAGGGCTGGTTTTACTTTTTTCTCCCAGATTCTTTGTCCTTGTGCCCCCTTCACTGAGAGGGTATTACTCCCTCTGGAAAAGACTCTCTCTCTCTCTCTCTCTTCCACCTTCCCTCCCTCCCTCTCTCTCTTTCTCCCTTTTTTTCTCTCCCTCTCTCTTCTCACATATACAGAGTTAAAGAAAAAAATTATTCTCACACTTGTTAAAACATTAAGGAAGACTTTGTTGAAGACTACTGCAGTAAAGGTATTGTAGTAGAGAAGAGAGATTGAGTTCAACTCCAAACACAGCAAGGACAAGTGGGGGTTTATAACCAGGAAGCAGAGGGAGGGGGTCGGTAGGTGGAAAATTACTAAGAAGAGACATCAAGGGTAGGAGGATTCTTGCTGAAGGCAGGCCAAGGACTTAGATGTCAAAGGTGGTTGATGAAAATCTTGATCAGTGGTAAAGGGATTCTTGTTAAAACTGCACTAAACAAACCCAAGACAGGTCAAGGTCCAAAGTCAGAGGGCTCACAGAGGGCTGACTAAAGTTTAGTCAGGATGAGAGTTTTTATCAACACACACAACAGGTTTGCCCTGTAATAGCACCCTCCAAGTCGTAATCCTTTTCTAAGAAATTGAGTTCTGAATATTGCCTCCCCCTTGCTCTACCAATATATCCTTGAGCCCTAGGATAACTAAGGATACGCTGAGCAACATTCTCCTTTTCTTGGAACTCCTTGAGAAAGTGCCAGATGGTGGGAAAGGCACATCAGAACAGCCATCCTGGCATGAGGTGGGCAGTGGAGGAGCTGTGGGAGGCAGGGAAGTCAGCCAATGAGCTGCCCCGTGCAGGTTTCAAGGAGACTAAGTGTACATTTCAACTGGTTTTCAACCACATAACAATGTTGCAAGGGGGGAAAGTAGTGCTACGTAGTGTTTTCTGCCATGATTTCAAAGGAGGTATAGCATCCCTGCAGATTTAAGCACAAGAATAATTGTGAAAAAACTTTGAAATGAGTAAGCTAATTACTGAGTATCCTTCCCATGAAAGGCTAGTGTCTGGAGGACTCTCTGAGGGATGTCTGATGCATCGGAGGCTTGAGTCTTTCTTGGTTTTCAACTATTTTGCAACTCTGCGGAGATAGACTTCAACTTGTGGAGAACTGATAGTGATGCAAATTATTTCTGTCCATAAATATATTTTTGTCTTGTGAAATTGCAATTAATCCCCACCTGTGAAACAGGCTGGTTTTGCATCTATTAGCAAATTAAAACCAAGTGTTTCTGATTGCCTACATAAATGACTGGTCTCCGGCTTTTTATTTGAGCTAGTTGTAATTTCCTAATAGTTCTCTCAATATTCATGAGTTAAATCAAATATTTGACATGTCTTCATTCTACGTTTGTATGAGTCATAGTTTTATCTTTTTAGAAAATTACTCTGTAAGGATAGAGATTCCACAATTTGATATCTAACAATAAAATCTTTCTCCTTCCTCTGTTCTGGACTATACCTAAAATTAGACCAGATTCTACATCATGCTGACTCTCAAAAGAGGCAGTTTTAACAGTAAATAAAGTTTAAGAAGTTTCCTTGCAAGGGTACTAAGACTCCTAAACCATCTTTAATTCATTGGTAGAGACACCTGAAGCACTGAAGAGAGCAATAGATAATTCTAACTTATATTACATAAGTTATTTAAGAATTGGGGTTTCTTTAGTATTTTTGTATAGTCCTTACTTAACTATTCTTGCTTTTGTTGCTTGTGCTTTTAGTGGCATATACAAGAAATCATTGCTGAGACCAGCGGAATATTATTTGGTCTTTAAAAATCAGGAACCCAGCCACATATGACAACATGAATGACCCTGGAAGACATTATACTAAGTGAAATAAGTCATCACTGAAGGACAAATACTGCATGATTCCACATAAATGAGGTATCTAACATAGTCTAGGCTCTGAGTGCCCCCACATGCGGGCTTTCCCCATGTGCCCACTGCCTCTCAGGCAGTTAAGATGGAGAAGTGAAACTCGCTTCAGAAAAGTGTTTTGCTCTTTACCATCTGTTTACCATTTTCAAACCATCTGTTTCTTCATAAGCTGTTTTGGCTCATGAAGGCACTAGAGGGTGATGCTTAGAGCTGGATTCTGGTAGAATACCAGGATTTAAATTCTGACTTTGCCAATTCCTGGCTTTGAAACCCTGGGAAAGCTACTTAACCTATCTGTGCCTCAGTTTTCTCACCTGTATTTATAAAAAAGCTCAGTGACTAAATGTCAAATCACCAGAACAACCAGTCAGCCAGTCACTATGATGCATACTCTCCACCAAGGGCAGATGCTCAATGCAAGAGCTGCCCTCCCCTTCCCCCACTTAGTGGTCAGTGTACTTCCATGAGCAGTGCTCCCACAGCAGTCCAATCCCTGCAGGTCATGCCCCCCACTGGTGCACAAATCTGTACACTGGACCTCTAGTCTATAATAACAGCATTCACTATCGATTGTTGTGAGAGATATACCAATTAGTACAAGTTGTGACAGTTTAGCTAACACTGGTTGTGTTCAAATAATAATGTATATAAAGAATGTAAAACAGGGCTTGTTTGTCAGTAAGTATTAACTGTCACCCTTATTATTATTGGCTTCTCTCCTATGATTATTCCTTCAGATAGGAGGGGCGTTTAGGAATTAGTTTGGCTATCCTAGGTATAATCCTGAGAGTCCAGTACCCAGCTACAATCTTAGTCCACTGGCCCATGACTCCCATAGTTGGCCATATTAGTCAAGGTCACTGTCCTTGAACTGAGCTAGGGTAGAACTGTATAGAGCAGAGACATAAAGGGAAATCTACTCACATATCTGTGACTCTGGGTATCTCATTGTAAGTTACTTTTCTCTTGGTTAGCTTTTCATAGAATTAAAGATGTGTGCTAATATTCCACCCACAACAAAAATCAGAAAGGCATCTACTTAGACATGGCACAGGTTCCTCCAATAAAAAAAAAAAATCTGAGCCATTTCCCCTCCCACCCTGATTGGATCTTGTTCTTATAAACCCCACCCTATATCTTCTTCCCAGAAGCTAGTTAAAGGATGTTCTTGGCGTAAAGATAAATGCTAAGATCAATTCAACACAACATGTTGCAGAAAAGAAAAACTGGGTTTCCTCAGTGTTTATAGCATGAATATTGTCTTTTTAAAGGACAGCGATATTAAGAAGTGGTAACTACCAAGGTCTGACATTTGAATAAAGAGCAGGTGTTACTTATGATGGGGCAAAGTGTGTTGCCCTAGAAATGAAAATCACTCTTCTTCGTTTTAAGAGAACTGGTGAGATGCAGCTTGCACACTGGATTGGAAAGTCATTAAAACTGCTGAAGCATGTCATGTCACAGGGCCCCGGTAGCACAACTCCTGGACTGCCCGGAGGGTAGCACAGATCAGTGAGCGTCATGAGTGTCTGAGATGCTGCCTTTGTCCTATGATGTCCTGGGCACTCAGGCCACAGGGGATATATGAGACTGCTCTGATTGGCCACTTGCTGTCTGAGTTGAAGTGAATAGTGCACATTCCTTCAATTCAGTTTCCTCACCTGGGACATAGGAAACAAAATAGTATTTAGGATGCTTTCTTTGGGTGCAAGTTATAGAAAACTCAAGAGCTTTAACAATCATGGGAAGCCCCATCTCACATTATAGGAAGTGCACAGCTGTGCCAGAAACCAAGAAGCCTGCCTCTGCTTCGCTTGGCTCTGGCCTCCTCTCTGTGTTGACTTTCTTTATAGCTATAGAAATTCCAGGCACACATCTGGCAGCACAACATCCAAAGTAGAGAAGAGGGATGTCTCTTCCTACCTGCCCCAATGAGGAAACTTCCCCAAGCCCCCATCCCCACCCAGCGGGGCTTGCCCTCATGCTTCACTGGCTAAAATAAGATAACATGACCCTCTGGGCCAGTTGCTGGTGATGGGTGCCATAATTGGTTTAAATTATTCCACACTTACCCCAGAGCTATGAGCAAAATCCCTTCCCAAAGAACAGGATGGTAGAAGGACAAACACCTAAACAACAACAGGACTTTACAGAAAAAGAGGAAGAAATAGCTGGTTGGAGTACAGACAATAGACAGTGTTTACTGTACCAGCCCACCAAATCCTTGTCATGAACAGATGAAAAAGTAGATGAAAAACAGCCCACTCAGTGCCTGGCATATGCAAATAATAATAGCAGGTGAGTTTTTTAATGGCTCTTTCTATGAATTCACTGGGTCATTTAGTGCCCTATGAGGTAGGTACCATCATTATAGATAAGGGGACTGGAACACAGGTGAATTAAGTACCTTGATCAAGGCAGTGTCTGCATTTAAACTCAGGCTGCCTGACTTTAAGGTCCATTTTCTAAGATCTACTTCACTGAAATGGTAGTCCGACCCTTCACCTCATCTCTTCCCTAATCTCAAGAAATGTCTACAGTTTGAGTTCGAGATTCACATACATGAAAAATTAGAGAACAATATAATATAGCAGCTAGTGAAAATCTCAGTGGTATAACAGAGGAAAGAAGTAACCAATGTGTTGAGTGGGCAGCAGGGGGCTGGACCTGGAAGGAGAAGTAATTTTGAAGAGGAGGTGGAGAGCATGCCAGACTGCTATAGCAGCTTGTAGTTTTCAAGAAAAAAATCTAAGCTTATGTGATTTGAATAAAGGAATGTGGCTTAGAATCCACTCTGGAGAAGCAGAGGCATAACAGGACTGCAGCCACATTCAACTTAAGGAGAGACTTCGAAGATTGTTTTACCCACAAAACCATTGGCTCATGAGCTGTATTACAGTGGACTTCGTGAGTCATAAAACTTCTCTGCAAGGGAAACCAAATCACATTGGAAAACTCTAAAATTTTCCTAGTATTCTCTTATAATTACTGCCAGTGAGTCCCAATCTATAGCATTGTTAACTTCCAAGAGAAATTTGATATTGATGGACGACTTGGAATTTCCCTCACATAAGCATGGCAAGATCTCTAGTAGATTTGGTGGGACAAAAGGTGGTGTTAGAGTTCAAACTCAAGGTTACTATGCACTTATGCTCCTCTCCCCTAGCCCCTTAAGATTACATTCCTATGCTTGCAGTTTGGATGCCCAAAGTCTTCTGAATGACTCTGGACATTTGGACCTAATCTTCACATTCTTAAAAGAGTGCCCTGGGTTTCCTACTCACAGATGATGTTAGAATGTTGAACACTAGATGGTATTTCCCAAAGGAACCTGCTTGAAGAAGAAATTTCTCTATATCTCACACCACTTCCTATAATACCAACTTTCATGCCAGGAGAGGACCTCCAAGGGTGTGTTCTGGGCAGGTTTGGGGGTCATGTTCTTTCCTATATTAATGTGTTTGAATCTAATCAATGTGTTTATATTTTATTTAGTCTTGTCTGTCATCAGGTTCTTGTTCATCTTTTACCTTATTTAGTCTTAATATTACTTTCCAAATTCCTCTGCAATCTGACATTTAGGCAACACAATAGATTAATACAATATATCAAATTGGGAAGGATGGTCTCCGGAGTCAGAGAGCGAGTTTAGATTGCCACACCCTCACTCACTTCTGATGCCTCTGGATTCAGGACTGAACTTGTGAGGTGAAAGCCTTCTGTTCAAGACAGCACGATGCTCATCCTAACCAGCTGAACAAAGTAAAAGGAAGGTGCTCCGATCATTGCCTGGCACATAATTGCTGTTTTAAATGTTATTTTTTTCCTTCCTACTGTCCTTTTTCCCTTAGAGGGTAAGGGAGAAGAAGGTTCAAATGCAGTAAAAGCAAAATAGCATTTGTGTAGTTTTCAGGAAACCTGATTATGCTCCTAAATTACTGTGTGCCCTCTGGTGAGACTCGCCTTCTCTGGTTCCTTTTCTCATCTACAAAAAGAGGAGGTTATATTTGATATTCCTAAAGTCACCTGTATATTTAAAATTATATCCTGTCTACATTCCCCAAGTTCTGAATCACCAGAATTCCCCCAATTCATCTGTCACATCCAGGCTCCCGAGTAATCACCCTTAGATGGGTGTAGCCCAGTTTCTCCCCTTTCAACTTGGCCTTCAGGATCCCCCCTGCTTCTGACTTGTTGTGAAATGGCTGCTATCTAAGATTAACAAGTACTTGTTGACCACTTAGGGAGGGCATGATGGGGACCTAGAGATATGATCTCAGACCTGTCTAGACAGCCAGCAAGCAGTTCAGTTAAGGCATCTGATAACAAAGATGTCATTGGAAAGAAACATGAGGTCATCTCACCCCAGAGTCTGCAAACTGTGTGCCCAAGAGTTCTGGAGGTTCTTCAGAGCCCCTAGCAGCTGAGGGGGAAGGAGGTAGAAAGAAACTAGCCCAGCACCACTCCACCAGAGTGGGCTCATCTCTGATTCATTTACTTCGTGGGTTTCTGCTGGGAGAGTCTACTGGCTAATAAGAACAGGGGGAAAAGCTTGAAAGTCACCAATTCCATCTTACCCATTTACAAATAAGGTGACTATACTTCAAAAGCTTCAGAATGATGACCATACCCTTTAGATCCTGTAGTTCCACTTTCATGTAAGTTCTAACCCAAGAAACTATTTATGGATTTGTGAAAGTTTCAAGAAGGTTCTTTACACTGTAGTTTAAAATAGAGAAAAATTGGAAGCACCAGTAAGAAAGGAGTAGCTAAACTCATATTGCTATATCCTCAAACATGGAATACTAGGAAGTCCCATATATCAAAGAAAGAATAACTTACATGAAAAAAAGTGCTCATACTCTATTGCTAAGTGGAACGCGTACACATACACACACACACACACACACACACACACACATAAACACGTACACACAAGTACACACTTCTAACAACTCCATTCCTTTCATAGAAGACTATCTCGGAGACTTTAAGTGGAAAATCATTATACTTATGATTGTGGTCATTTACAGTGTACCTGTGACATTTGCTTGTCTCTTCTCTTAGCTACCAGCTCTCTCTCATGCACGACCTCCACCACTGCCACCATAAGAATAAGCATGTTCATGTGACATTGGCACATCCAGATGCTTTAGTGCTTCCATTACTGGTACATCAGAAGTCTGCTGGTTCTTGGCAAAAGCAGGTAATTCTGATCCATATTTCCCTTGATCCTCACACAGCAGTTCATATGCCCAAAGCCACACAGTCTTTCTGCAAAGGTTCCATCCATTTCTTGTCATCACCATCTATAAAGCAGGTCTCAAGTTCACTTCTTCAGCCAGAACTAGAATAGACATCACAGAACCTTCTATTCTCCCTTTCTGCTTTTAATTTTCCCTCTTCCCCCACCCCCACATAAAAGAACACAAACTCCTCACTATTTCTCAGTTTACAACAATAAACATTTGCATGTACAAAAATGGAGACAGATGTATGATGAAATGTGTTTTTGATTGGAAAGGTGTGACAGACAGAATAATGGATACCCCCAAAATATCTAAGTCTTAATCTAAGTCTGAATCTGCTAATTTACATGGCAACAGAGACTGCAGGTGAAGAGTAGGGATCTTGAGATGACAAGATTATTTGGTAGACCTAGTATAATCACAAGGATCCTTATAATATAAGAAAAGAGGGACAAAGTAAAAAACAGGAGATGTGACCATGAAATAGGGATAGGAGTGCTGTGCTCTGAAGATGGAAGAAGGGAACACAAGCCAAGGGGTCCTGGCAGCTTCTAGAAGTGGAAAAGGTTAAGCAAACTGATTCTTCCCTGGAGCCTCCAGAAGGAACTTAGCCCCATAGGACTTATTTAGACTTCTGACCTATTGAACAGTAATATTTTCAAAAGGAAGAAAGCAAATAAGTATTGTTTTAAGTCACCAAAGTAGGAGTCATTGTTACAGCAGTGATAGAAAACCAATGTCATGCCAGGACTGCCAAACTATCTGATTGTATTATGATTGGGGTGGGGGTCGGAAGTTTTCTTTACTTATCTATATTTCTTATCTTTACTACAATGAAAATAAAAATGAAAAGTTATTATTTTTAAAAAGAGAATTCTAGTCTGGAATGTCTCTAACACCCACTGATTTATCCAAAGCAATAATGTCCAGGAACTTTGGAGAAAAGGAACTTTTGGCTGAAACAGCACTCAGTAACATCAGACTTCCTCCAAAATGAACTGAGACAATGATTTAGAAGTGAGCAGGCTCAGGAAGAAAAGGAAAAAAAAAATAAACATTAGGCTAAAAAAAAGTCAAAATATACATGAAAGTGAATCCTCAGACACTTTAAAAATTGAAGTGAAGGAGGCAGGTAAAGCAAAGGTCAATCAACTACTTGCGGTCTGCAAACTGCGGCTCACAAGCCACATGCGGCTCTTTGACCTCTTGAGTGTGGCTCTTCCATTCACCACAGCCTGGGTGAGTCTATTTTGAAGAAGTGGCATTAGAAGAAGTTTAAGTTTTAAAATTTGGCTCTCAAAAGGAATTTCAGTCGTTGTACTGTTGATATTTGGCTCTATTGACTAATGAGTTTGCCGACCACTGAAAAGAGCAAGGTTGTTTACAGCAACTTCCTTTAGCAGACTCTTCAAAGTTCCTTCCACTGGGGCATCCTATCCAAGCCGCCCAAGAAGCAGGCTTCTCTACAGATTTTCCCTAGCCTTTTTCTCCCCACCAAATTATACTTACCTTATTCTAAGGACAGCTGTCATAGACATGTCACTCAGTTCATGTCATGGAATAAAGGAGGAGGCACATTCTAGAATCAGTTCTGCCCGATACAAATACAATGCAAGCCACATATGTCATTTTTAATCCTCTGGTGATCACACTTAAAAACATTAAAATAAATAGGTGAAACAAATTTTTACAATATATTTCATTTAACTCAATATAGCCAAAATTTTATTTCAACATTTAATCAATGTTAAAATGATACTTATGAGATATTTTGCATTTTTCACTTCATGATAAATCTTCAGAATTTGATGTATATTTTATACTTAAAGCACATTTCAGTTTGGAAATTTTAAGTGTCCAATAGCTGTGTCTGGCTTGAAAAGTACTGTGTGGGTCAGGGCAGTTCTAGATTAAAAGAAATTAAAGAGATCCTAATGACCAAGGTTGGTGGGGAATCTAGCCTGGACCCTAGTTCTAAAGAAAAGAGCTGGACAAGATAATTATAGAACATTTGAATGAACAATTGAGAACATTTGAATAGTAGCTGAACAACTGGAAAAAGATAATCATGAACTAGCTATCTATTCAATATTATTGTAGGATTATTGTTAGTTATAAGTGAAATATGGGTGTGGGAGAGTGTCCTTATATTTAGGATACTTAGGATACTTAGTATTTAGGGGCAAAGTGTCATGAGGTCTAAAAATTATTCTTGAAAAGAATATTTTCAAAAGGAAGAAAGCAAATATGTCAAACTGTTAATAATTATTGACTCTAGGAGAGGAGTAAATGGATGGTCTATGTACTATTTTTTTAACTTCTCACTTTGTCTAAAATTCATAATAAACACTTAGGGCAAACACACACGCACACACACACACACACACACACACACACCTTCCCTAGACCTCCTTTCAAATAGAGACCATGTATCTGTTGAGTGCTATTAATCTGCTAAATTAATTGTGCTAAAATATTTATAGGGTAGAATATTTTATGGAGGAGGAAACATGATTAATAGAAAAAACACTAAATTTAAAAAGAAAAAAAAATCAAGATTCCAATTTTAAGTTTACTACTTACTAGTTATCAAATATGATCAGCCTGTTTTGAAAGGCTTCAATTCATATATATATATATATATATATATATATATTACTATAATGACATATATGATTATATATAGTATCATTATGTTAAAATATTATAACAACCTTATATAATAACTATAATAATAAAAGCATAATATGCTAATTAGACCGGACAGCTGAATGTCCTCCTGGACGTCCTTCCAGACAAAGCTGTGGCAGCCAGCAGCAGTAACAGTGGCAGGGTGATGGGGCGGTGCCTTCCCCTGATCGGCCTGGTGGCCTCCTGCAGAGGAAGGTCAGACTGTGGCTTAGGCCTACTCCCTCCCCACCGACCCCTGCCTGGAGCAGGCCTAAGCCATCATTAGGACATCCTCTGAGAGCTCCTGGACTGTGAGAGGGGGCAGGCTGGGCTGAGAGACCCCCCTCCAGTGCACAAATTTTCATGCACAGGGCCTCTAGTATCGCTTTACATTATAATATATATTATAAATAACCTTATATGATATATATAAAACCTTATATAATATATTTATTTATATTTGTGACATCAAATTGATGCACAAAGGACAACCAGTATAGCCTTTTAAATGGAACTTTGAATGTCAAAGGCTCTTTTATAGGAATTACAGGTCTTGAAGCCAAGTGAGTGAGGAAGTTATTTTTGTTGGGAGGAAGCCCAGTGACAGCATGTTAGTACCTCTCTATTTGGTTCACAACGCTGGCTGGCATAATGGAAAGAGATAGGTTCTCCGGAGGCCCCTTACCTGGCCACACGTTCCTGAGCTGTGGCAAGAAAGCTTTGCCCTGCACAGGTTTCAGCACCACTGCTCCAGGGTTGATAAGCAGAATCACGAGCAAGAGACAGTAGGTAGGCTGGGTTCACAGGTAGGAGGAAAGGGCTTTGAAACTATGAAATGCCAAATACTATCTGGAAGTAGAAAATTCCAAATAATACAGGAAGAAAACATCCCTGTGGACAATGAGCACTTAATATTTACAAAAATACTCATTTGGGAATAGAATCCACTTATTTTCAGAGTGTCACAGTCAGTGCAAGACAAAGAGAAAGCCGGCCTATGCAGGCCACATCTGTCATTTAAACTCTGGCAAGTTATCAGCATCAAAGAGCCAGTAAGAAAGACTCTACTAACCAGACTAGACTCTTGGAGAAACTTTGCATGTTTGTGTTCTTTCTAAACACTGGTTGAATTGCAATTAATTATTTTACTCACTACCAGAGCTAGGGATAGAATACAGGTCTCTTGTTCTAAGATAGAAATCTCAAAATTCATTTATTATTCCCAAATGTAAACACTATGCACATGTAGATTTAACCATCTGCCTCAGAAATTCTATTTTGGTGGGTTCCATTTTTTATTCCATTTTTTATTCTGCCAAAGATCTTAATATTTATGATGAAGTTAGGCCAGCCTCTTACATCCCCCCTTTGTTTTCTATGCTGTGAAGTCTCTCTCTCTTGCTTTTATTTAACTTCAGAATTCTAATATGATTTTTCCTTTTTTCTATATAGGTGATTTCTGTCACCCTTGATCTTGCCCCTGGCCGTACTTTCTTCAACTTTTTTGACAATGAAATTTATCATCATAGCACACACACCTGCATAGTGCACACACTCTGACACATATAAACACATGCACCTAAACAGGCTAACACATCTGAACACATTAAATCCCAGAGGTTCATAGATTACCTTTGAAAAGTTATAGTCTTGTAAGTCACCCCAAACCTCATAACATTATGATATCTAGTTAAACTTCTCAAGTGAGGACTTATTGGTGTGAAAAAGGCTAATGTCATAGATTGGTTTGTTTTTTAAGTCTCATCTCCAGAATATCTTTAAGGACATGGAGTTTTGTGTTGTTTTTATGTTTAACTTCATAGAACATATATTTATTGAAATTTCTTTTAGGATGCTGCTCGCTTTAGAATGTTGCTAACCTTCTCTGTAATTAGTAGCAGCAACATTTAAAAAGTATTTGCATCTTCTAAGGTAGTTTTTTTTCTTAGCAGGTTGACTGTTTGCTCCTATAATCATGCTTAGGCTTAATAAACACTTTCTTCATATATTTAGTAAGCTTCATCTCATACCTCTGGAATTACTAATCTCTAAAGGTATTGGATTAATGACATATTTCTGTATCACTTATCTATATTAATGATATATTTCTGTATCATTTATCTGATGAAAGATCATGGAATTAGAGAGGTGAAAATTATCATAGAGCACCACTATAAAAACCAAGATTTCAGAAGTAAGTGATTTGTCTAGTGTGTTAAAAAAAAACAATGAGTTGAGCTAACAACCTAACACTAAATGTTTACTTAAAAGCTTGGAAAAAGTGCAGAACTCAAAATCTAATGGCCCTGACCCCTCTCCAGGCCATATCCCTTTTGAAACTAGTTTTTGGGTAACCTGGCTGGGGTGGCTCCAGCAGAGAAGGGAGAGGACTAAACCTCTGAGACTATCTGGTCCCTCCAGAAATTCATAAGATTTCTGAACTATGTTTTTAGGAAATTTTTTCTCAGCAAAACAACCTATGAAATTCAAGTTTTAACATGTATATTCATAGTAAAAATGTGTATTTTCAGTTTAAAGATATATGATCCTGATTAAAAAATCAGTGACATATTCAAGGTCAACACTAAAACTGCTCTTAGGAATCAAGTACTTGCTTCCATAAACTGTAAGATCAGATGCAACACAGCAAGGGTTCCAATGCGGATGGTTTCCAAAATGTAGACAATTTTAATATGCCATATTAATAATTTTTATTGCACAGATCTCTTCCTTTTATAAAAAAATATATTTTATTGATTTTTTACAGAGAGGAAGGGAGAGGACTAGAGATTTGGAAACATCGATGAGAGAAAGGCATTGATCAGCCGCCTCCTGCACAACCCCTACTGGGGATGTGCCTGCAACCAGGATACATGCCCTTGACCGGAATCGAACCTGGGACCTTTCAGTCTGCAGGCCAATGCTCTATCCACTGATCCAAACCAGTTTCGGCTCTTCCTTTTTTTATGAAACAAAATAGTTTGAGAAAGAGAGAGAGAGAGAGCATATAAAAATCAAATGGTATACTGTAGATCAATTCAAAGACTAATCAGACATTTTAGATAATACCTGCTAGAAACCAGGAAACAGAAATGAAATGAAGAAAGGCACAGACAAATGCTTCACTATGTGAAGAAAGACTGGATGCTGACTTGGTCAAAATGTCAAGCTAGACTTTGAAGATAAAATACAATTCTCAATTTGTCAATGACTCGCACTATGGCCCAAAACAAGTCACTTATCTCAGTGCCTGGGGAAGGACCCTTATGGGTAATGAACAAAAAACAAAGATACAAAGTCCTCTGTGAACTAAAAGGAACCAACTGTCTACTGAAATTCCTGGAAAATTTCAGGAAAGTTTGGGATTTTCCATTTCTCAGCCTTGAATGCCTGTACCTGCCTTGTTTAGTCAGTCCCTGTCATGAAGGCTCAGTCTAACATGCTTGCAGGGGTCTCTCATAACCTTGAGTCTCCCCCAGGGAACCACCCATCTTTACAGGTCATAGGTTCCTTAGAGGCCTCAGAGTGCTGGGCCTTCCCAGCTGTGTCCAGAAGCGGATTTGGACACAGTTGATAAGACCCTCTTGTGCCCTCCAGATGAGATCTGAATTAAACCTTCTTAAGAAACAAATAGATCTCAACAGCTTTTTGTTTGTTTGTTTGTTTATTTGTTTGTTTGTTTTGAAGGCTTTTCATGTTTTTTTTTTAATTTAATAAATCTTTATTGTTCAGATTATTACAATTATTCCTCTTTTTCCCCCCATAGCTCCCGGTTCCCACCCCACCCTCTGCTTTTACCCCCACCAACTGTCCTCATCCATAGGTGTACAATTTTTGTCCAGTTTCTTCTCACACCCCCGCACCCCATTCCCCTGAGAATTGTCAGTCCACTCCCTTTCTATGCCCCTGATTCTATTATATTCACCAGTCTATTCTGTTCATCAGATTTTTTTATTCACTTGATTTTTAGATTCATTTGTTGATAGATATGTATTTGTTGTTCATAATTTTTATCTTTACCTTTTTCTTCTTCCTCCTTTTCTTAAAGAATACCTTTCAGCATTTCATATAATCCCAGTTTGGTGGTGATAAACTCCTTTAGTTTTTCTTGTCTGTGAAGCTCTTTATCTGACTTTCAATTCTGAATGATAGCTTTGCTGGGTAGAGTAATCTTGGTTTGTAGGTTCTTGCTATTCATCACTTTTGAATATTTCCTGCCACTCCCTTCTGGCCTTTATAGTTTCTGTTAAGAAATCAGCTGACAGTCATATGGGTATTCCCTTGTAGGTAATTAACTGTTTTTCTCTTGCTGCTTTCAAGATTCTCTCTTTGTCTTTTGCCCTTGGCATTTTAATCATGATGTGTCTTGGTATGGTCCTCTTTGGATTCCTCTTGTGTGCTTCCTTGACTTGTAAGTCTATTTCTTTCACCAAGTGGGGGAAATTTTCAGTCATTATTTCTTCAAATAGGTTTTCAGTATCTTGTTCCCTCTCTTCTTTTGGCACCTCATAATTCTGATGTTGCTACACTTGAAATTGTCCCAGAGGCTCCTTACACACACTACCTTCACATTTTTTGACTCTTTTCTCTTTTTGTTTTTCTGGTTGGGTGTTTTTTGCTTCCTCATATTTCAAATCTTTGGTTTGATTCTTGGGGTCCTCTTGTCTGCTGTTGGATTTCTGTACATTATTTTTTATTTCAGACAGCACATGCTTAATTTCTGACAGGTCCTTTTCCATTTTTTGGCATTCTCATTAAGATCCTTGAAAGTCTCACTAAGTTTCTCAGCAGTTTGTAGAAGATTCTTGAGTAACCTTATAAATGTAGTTTTAAACTCTATGTCCAATAGTTTGCTTTCCTCCATTTCTTTCACTTGTGACATGTTTTTTTGTCTTTGCATTTTGGCTGCTCCCCTCTGTTGATTGAGTGACTTTGTGTGCTAGTTGTCCTATATGGCCCAGTAGCTCCACTTCCCCAATTACCTGAGGTGGACATTCTTGGTGCACCCCTTTGTGGGCTGGGTACACAGTCTTGTTGTAGTTAAGTCTTGATACACTGGGAGGAATTGACCTCCAGGCCAATTGACTGTGAGGATTAACTGTGTCTATAATGGAAGAATTGCTGTGCGGGAGACACCCAGTGGGGCCGGACTTGCTTCAGTGGCCTCTTGAGTGTGTCACTTATGTATGTGAGGAGTTGAAATCTGGTGTTGTCTCACACTTGACCTCTAGGTGCATTGGTTCTTGGATCTCCAAGGAAGTGCAAGTCAGCTACTGTCTGAGGCCACCCAGCAAAAGCTACAGGGAGATCTACAGATTTCTCCTCTTTGCTTGGAGTTTGGAAGTTTTGGAGTTGTCTGACCCAGTTGCAATTTGTTAGGTTAAGCTGCAAGAGGGCAGGCCATTCATATGTAAAAGCTGCTGCACACAGCTCAGTGGATTTGTAAATTGGGCCAGATGGGGTCTCAGGGAATCACCTAGGCTAGGATGTGGCAAACAGCAATGGCTGCCAGTTAGCCCTCTCTGCATCTCCACATTCTATTTCATGTTCCGCATCCCACACCCCAGAGCAATCAACAATGATTCCTGTGTGCACCTCTGCAAGAAGGCCATCCTTTCTTTCCGACCTGATGGCCAACAGTCCAGTTTCTCCCTGTATGAGTCTGGGTCCCCAGAATCTTGCCAGAAACTAGAGTTCAGAACAGTGGAGAACTTGTAACTCCCTCCCAATTAACAAAAACAGCACATGCCAGCCCAATTTGCACGCTTCTCTGTACCTCTGCCTTTCTGAGCCTCTGCACGTCCTACCAGGTATCAATGTACTTTTTTCTTTTCTTCTAGTTGTAGAACTTCCACTCTGTCAACTTTCCTGTGGTTCTGGGGGATAGTCATTTTGGTGTGATTGTGAGAGGCAGCACATACAGATGTATATCTTATGCCACCATCTTGGTTCTCCCTCAACAGCTTTTGAAATGAACTAAAAAGAAGAAGAGGAAGAAGAAGAAGAGGAAGAAGAAGAAGAAGAAGAAGAAGAAGAAGAAGAAGAAGAAGAAGAGGAAGAAGAAGAAGAAGAAGAAGAAAGAGGAGGAGGAGGAAGAGGAGGAGGAGGAAGGGAGGGAGGAAGGAAGGAAGGGATGAAAGGGGAGGGAAGAAAAGGGAAGAGGAAGAGAGGAGAGGGAAGAGGATGTGAGAAGAAGGAAGGGGAAGGGAGAAGGGAGAGAGGGAGGGAGAGGAGAGAGAGAGGGAGGGAAGGGAAGGGGAGGGAGAGAAAAAGAGAAGGGGGAGGAAGGTAGGGAAAAGGAAAGAAGGAAGGAAGGAAGGAAAGAAGGAAGGAAGGAAGGAAGGAAGGAAGGAAGGAAGGAAGGAAGGAAGGAAGGAAGGAAGGAAGGAAAAGACAGGACATAAGGAACCTGGTAAACTGCAATGATACTCTTTTCTGTTTGATAGTTACCTGTAACTACAGCCATGCCTCTCATGAAATTCAAGATAAGAACATGTACAGAGACAACAGAAAAGAGTTATCTATTTCTCCCCCTTCCAGTTAAGCTTTATGCTGAGCAGTAAACACTTCATATCCCTGAAGGCAGCTTCAAGTCCAAGTGGCTTGAAGTCCAGACACCACAGTTCCACCTGCTTTCTCCCAGCAAAAGGAGCAACCTTGGCTCAGTGAGGGCTGAAACCCTGAATACCAGGGACTGAAAGGACTTTTGTTTTTAGACAGTCTTTGAAAGCTTCATTTTCTTTAGCTCTGGTGCTATTCCTGTCAGTCCACAATGACTTACTGTTCAGAAAGAGTTGCATCTGCCAAAAGCATTGGGTTTTGAGAGTCTGTATCAAAAGCTACTCCTGACTCTCAGAAGCCTACCCTAGGTAGTTAAAGCTATGGTGTAAAAAATATTGACCATTGTCAATCCTAGGCAGTTCAGTTCCCTGGCCCCAAGTGATGAGGAAAAAACACAAATCTGAGTGGAGAACAGAACTTTCCCTAGCGGATGAACCTGAACCTATCCTGCTTCTTTGTAGCAGAATCTATAAAATAGGTGAACGCATCCTATTTACTGCATCTTCTTTTGTTCCCTTATCTGTAGGCCCCTGTCTATGTTACATGCATCCAGATAGGTGACCACCTGACCTGTTCTTCATGGACTCCAGTGTTTGTAGGGACTTGCCCTCTTGGGGCTGGCAGAGATGCCAGGTATCATGCTACATAGAAGATCAAATAAAAAGTGGTCTTGCCCTACCCAGTTTGTCTCAATGGATAGAATGTTGGCCTATGGCCTGAAGGGTCTCGGATTTGATTTCTGGTCAAGGGCACGCACCTCAGTTGCAGGCTCCATCCCTGGCCTGGTCCAGGTGTCTTAGGGAGGCAACCAATCTCTCTCACTGTCTCTACCTCTCCCTTCCACTTTTTCTAAAAGTCAATGGAAAAATATCCTTGGGTGAGGATTAACAACAACAACAAAAAAGCAGCCCTTAAATGTTCTGGAAGAGTAAAAGAGAGAATGAGCACTGGTGGGGCAGCAGGAAATAGAAGTCTGGGTGTCCCTGTGAGTCTTCCTAAGAGGCTGAGGTCCAGGAAGAAAAGTTTGCCCTGCTGAGTCAGGAACTTCCTAGCAGGCAATCTGTCCTGTGTTGAAAGCAAGGGGAGTCAGAGACCCCTTTTTCTTCAGTGCCCAGTTCCATAAACAGGCCAGGTAGGTCACTGGAATGGAGATGCTGAGAACACTGGGTTTCTGAGATGTTCCAGGAAATGACAGGCCATGATGGAAACTTATAGGGACTGAACAAAATAATCCATAAGACAGAAAAGTCAAAATCAGTCTTAAATACTAATTTCAACAGGTTAGACAAAAGGTCTGGAATTATATCTATACCACAGTCAATATATCCATACCTCTTGAAAGTAGATCTTGAAATTGGAGGACAATTGCATTAATAGCTCAGTCATGAGAACTGTTTTATCAGTAAAAGTACACAGTAGTTTCTCCCTATCCACTGTTTTGCTTTCTGCAGTTTCAGATACCTGCAGTCAACTGCAGTCCAAAATACTAAATGGGAAGTTCCACCTCACTTCATTTCATCACATGGGCATTGTATCATCTCACATCATCACAAGAAGAAGAGTGAGCATAGTACAATAAAATATTTTGAGAGAAAAATCACATCCACATAACTTTTATTACTGTATATTGTTATAATTATTCTATTTTATTATTAGTTACCAGAGTTCCAGTGCATTCAATTCATGCATGTCCCTCAGCCCAGCCTGCACACTCTCCAATCTGGGACTCCTTGAAGGATGTCTGACTGCCCGTTTATGCCCAATCCCAGGACTGCTGGCTCCCAACCATTTGCCTGCTTGCCTGCCTGGTTGCCCCAATTGTTTCTGCCTGCCAGCCTGATCACCCCTTAACCATTCCCCTGCCAGCCTGATCAATGCCTAACTGCTCCCCTCCTGGCTCAAATGCCCCTAACTGCCCTCCCTTGTAGACCTGGTTGCCCCAACTTTCCTACCCTGTAGGCCTGATCCCTCCCCACCCCAATTGCCCTTCCCTGCAGGCCTGGTTGCTCCCAACTTCCCACTCCTACAGGCCCAGTCACCCCTAACTGCCCTCCCCTGCAAGCCTGCCCCCCCACTACCCTTCCCTGCAGACCTGGTTGCCCCCAACTGCCCTAACCTGCAGGCCTGGTCCCCCCCACTGCCCTCCCCTGCAGGCCTTGTTGCCCCAAAACTGTCCTCCTCTGCCATCCCAATCACCCCTAACTGCTCTCCCTTGCTGGCTGTCTTGTGGTGGCTATCTTGTATCCACATGGGGGTGGCCATCTTTGACCACATGGGGATGGCATCTTGTGAGTTGGAGTGATGGTCAATTTGCATATTATCTCTTTATTAGATAGTATTGTTATTAGTCTCTTATTGTGCCTAATTTATCAATTAAACTTTATCAGATGTATGTATGTACAGGAAAAACCATATATATATAGTGTTCAGTACTATCAGCAGGTTCAGGCATCCACTGGGGGCATCTTGGAATATATCTTCCGTGAATAAAGGAGGGGAAGGGCTAGTGTAATAATGAGCTAAAACTCTTGTGAAATAAATAAACAGCCCAAGCCAGTTTGGCTGAGTGGATGGAGTGAAGGCCTGTCTGAACTGAAGGGTGCTGAGTTTGGTACTGGTCAAGGGCACATGCCAGTTGCAGCTCGATCCCCGGAAGGGGGTGTGCAGGAGGCAGCCAATCAATGATTCTCTCTCATTATCGATGTTTCTATCTCTCTCTCCCTCTCCTTTCCTCTCTAAAATCAATAAAAATATTTTTTTTAAAAATAAATAATTAAATAAATAAACAAAACCTTTTGGGTTGTAGTAAGAAAGTCCTAAGGAATGATACTGGAATCACTTCATCTATGAAGTCCCCATTTCTTAAAGAGGAGAGCCAAAAAGCCCTTAGAATCAGAATGATGAAGAAGACAATGTCACAGGAAATATGTTTTTATCCTAATCTGTTAAGGAAACATGCACATGTGTAGATAGACACACACAGGTTATGTACTTATCATGTGAGTACATAGAAAGGAAGCATGGCTCCCCACCAACATATTAATAGCACAGGGGCAACACTTACACTTTCACTTTTCAAATAACTGAAAGAGAACTTGGTGTCAGGCCAGAAGAAGCCTTAAGTCCATGGCTCTCCCTCTCCCACCAGTGGCCATGTCTTTTTAGAGGCAATACTAGCTTGAGCTAGGCCGAGGAAAAGCTGTAACCAGACAGAAAGTTTGACCCCTTGTGATGCTCTGATTTGTAAGTTGTGGTTGATACGGCAGCTAAAAGGTTAGCACTTCATTGAGACCATCAACAATATAGTTAATCCTGGTTACTCATTCTCCTACCTTATCCAGATTTCATAATGGGTAACAAGCACAACAGTTTTGGATACAAAATCTAATACCTATCTGCAGGCGGCATAGCAGATCCATAATGAGCTTGCACTTTAGAATGACAATGACTTGAAACCCCTCTTCACTGTTCAACAGCTCTGTGTCCTTAGGCAAGTCACTTACCCTTTCTGAGCCTGAAATCCCCCATCTGTAAAGCGGGGACAACAATGGTAAATCATCAGTTTTTTATGAGGATGAAGTGAAATCATGCACACGGACTCCCTGGCACAGTACTTGACAGACAGGAAGTAGCCAATATAATCATATAATATACTTAATTGGCTCATATAATCATCATGAGCAATTTAGGATAAACAGAGATACAGAGAAAAAAATAAAAAGCATTCTGTTTGATCATAGAATCCTGCTCATCATACTTGGCCTCTCTGGCCTGGGATGACCTTCAGGGACCCTCGTATTAAAGAGGACCGTGTGTTTATCTCTCTGCCCCAGGCAGGCCTTTACTCCATCCCATTTCTCACCTCACTGCTTTCCAGGTGATTTCATGTTTCTCCCTACTGCTTGTCCCACAAAGGTGAAGAGAAAGCCCCTGCTTCTTCAAAACTCACCTGTTCCCTTATTTTACACTGTTTCTCAACAGCCAGAAGCCACTAACTCCCCTGGAGGAAAAAAAAAGGAGTCAGCCAACCTCCCGGGACTCACTGATCAGGGAGACACATTGCCTGAGAGTCCACAGTACTTACAGGGGCACATGACAGTGTTTTAATTTAATTCCTTTTAAAATCAGGAGAAAAAGATGAATATGATAAGAATGAATGTATATTAATGAATCTAGTGTAGATTATATTTATCTTTGTGCCAACACAGTTGTAAAATATATTTTTAATATATGTTTTGTGAAGGAAGGGCCCAGGAAATGTCAAAATGGGGCCCGGCCACTCCTTCAGAGTAGTGAGGGCCTGGCAAACTCCTCCTCCTCCCAGGCCTGCCTCTCACTGGACCTACTTACTTCCTCTGGCTGGTGCAACACAAAAGTCAGAGCAACTCAGGTTTTTAAGAGGATCATTTTAAACAATCACCAGCATTGATTATCTATAACTTGTCTACTTCTGTCATAAATCTAACCCAGATCTCTTCACACCCCCACCCAAATACTAACTAACCATGTCAAAGCAATCAAGCTACAGCAGGATGGCACCTGCATGGGCCAAATTAAGATCCAGCATGAGGCAACCTTCCTCAGGGAGCAAAGTCTCGCTTCCTGGAAATCACACAACGTAGGTACTAACTGGGTTTTCACAACATATGGCAATGCTTTCACTGATGTTTAATTTACTGAAAATCACTAAAGCCAGACACTAGGTTCACTATCTTCATTGACTGGCAGGTCTCTGTCCATGCTTATGAGCCCTGGCACAGACTCCTCCAGCTCACACTTTGTGTTCTAAATTTGTTGCAAGATGAAAACAAACAAACAAACAAAAACCATAATTCAAGACAACAGAACAACAGTTTTCTTTTACTGTAAATTTTGGCTGTCATTTGGATGGACTCTGAGAAATTACTTTGACCAAAATATTTGAGTCAATTGCCAATTAAACATGGGGACAGATCTGTCTTGATGGATACTTGCAGCAAATCTGAGCTTTCAGTTTTATTTTTAAATCAATACATTTCTCATTTGCATGATGCCCTCTTGGTGTGAAATGCAAATTCTATCCTCTGGGAACAGATCCCTCCTTAGTCCACCACTTCCGAAACCAGAGGAACATAAAAGATTATTTCATCCCAACTTATACTTTCCGAGGGCTGCTTTCTGGCCAGAGTTTCCTTCCCCATTGCCATGACAAAGAATGAGACTTACACCCCATGTGGGCAGGGAAGATTGGGCTTGGCCCAGAGCAGTGGGAATATTAGAACTCCACTGTCAAAATCAAGAGGTAAAATGCTTGCAAGATGCATGTGAAATGACCTACTTTCGTATTTCTGAGATATGAGTAAAGTATGAACCCTTCTAAAGGGAGAGAATTTCTTCTAGACCATTAAGGATGCATCTGCAGATGATCCCACATCCATTTACAATGATTTTCTTTATTACATCCATGCAAGTGTATCTATTGATACTCAGGAGTTTTCATTTCGATAACATGCTTATCACAGTAATTTTTAAAATGCTTATTAAACAGTTTTGTACCCAGAAAACCACATCCTTGGGCTGGTCAGCCCATTTGAATCTTTCTAAGAACTGCTTTACTCGAGTGTCCTTGTAGTTGTTAAATTACTGAGCAGTATTAATGCTAGTAAGAGTATGGTGCAAGCTACGAGTTGTTAAAATAGTGGTTGCACTGCTAAACTACTTAGAGCCTTTAAATTACTGCTGCTTCATTGCAATGCCAGCCCTGTGAAAAGAAGCTCGGTGCTGAATTTTAATGAGCTCACTCCTCAGTTCTGCAGCTCTCCTCTCACACACCCAAAGGCAAGCTGGCGAGTGGTGTTAACTGAATCACATCTAAAGTGGAGGGAGGAATCTAAGGAGCCCATGGGACTCTCCAAGCTATAAAGCCTTCTGGGGTCTGTAAAGGAAATAGGCTTCACTCAGACTTGAGAACCTTATTTATATACCAGTGAGGGTGGAGAGATTCGAATTAAGTTCCTGAGTCTTGTAGTTCAGCAAAGCATCTTGCTCTTCTCTTCCTTGCCTCTGCATCTTCCTTTTCTCTGAAACACTCGCTTCTTCTCTGCCCTCACTTCTATTCATCTCACCCTTTGTGTCTTAACCTACATACTTTCCTTCCTCTGAAAATCTGGCTTCCCATCAACCAAGAACTAGGGGAGGTGTCCCTTGGATGTGATCACCTAGCACTCATTAGGTTCCTGAAATTTTCCGCTGTGTGCCCACAACCTGACACAGAATAATCAGTCAGAACATCAACATGTCTTCAGTGGTTACTGCATGCTGGGCGCAGACTGTGTCCTTACTTAATCATTAGTACAGTTCCATAAGTAGGCCTTCTTTGAACTTATCTTTACAGATGTGGAAACTGAGACAGAGAGAAGTTAATTTGCTCTAGGTTATGACACTAGGAAGCACTAGAGCTAAAATTAAAAATCAATCTAACTGCAGAGCTTTCAATCACTATACCATTCTGCCTCCCAGATCCTTGTGAAAAAAATATTGTTGTTTCTTTTTTTTTAATCTTCATCTGAGGATATGCTTTTGGAGAGAGGAAAGGGAAGAGAAAGAGAGAGAGAGAAAGAGAGAGAGAAGGAGTCGGGGAGAGAGGAAGGTGAGAGAGAAACATCCATTGGTTGCTAAACTCAAAACCTAAGCATGTGCCCTGATGGGGAATCAAACCCACAACCTTTTTGGTGTATGGGATAATGCTCCAACCAACTAACCATGCAACCAAGTCTTGTTTGGTGTATTTTGATAAATTTAAGCAAAACAAATTCACCAGCAACTCACTTTTGCCAACCCCAGCCTCTGGTTTTGTAAAGCCACTCAGGTCAGAATTGGAAAGCAGGAAGTGTTTTTGCCATAATGATTCAAAACAGAATGTATTTGTTGAATAGTTGCATGTGCATAACACAAAAATTAAAAGTACAAAAGGGGAAATGATGAAAAGTAAAATTTTCCGCTATTCAATGCCACTTGGTTCCCATCTCCTGAGGTATCTATGGAGATGTATTGTTATCCTGAGAGGTCCACCTAGAGTTGTATTTTATAAACTATGATCCCAAACCAGTAATGGGTCACTTCAGTAGATGTTGACCAGTATTTATTTATTTATCTATCTATTTATTTGTTTTAAGAAAGCATTCAATTTCTACCCACTGCTTCAAATAACAGTGGCCCAGTTTTTAAAAATATGCTTTTATTGATTTTAGAGAGACAGGAAGGGAGAGGAGGAGAGAGGGATAGGGGAATATTGGCTGCCTCCTGCATGCCCACAAACTGGGGAGTGAGCCACAACCCTTGGCATATGCCCTGACCTGGAATGGAACCAACAACCTCTCGGTGCTGGGGAAGACACTCAACCAACTGAGTCACATGAGCTGGGGCCAGACCACAATTATTTCTTAATGTCATTTAACAAAATTTAAAAACATAAAAGGATCAGAACAGACCACATGCAGCCAGGGTAACTATTGTGTCTCTGCCTGTTTCAGTTTTACCTGAGTCTGAGTGTAAAGTGTGCCTTTACCCTTCTTTCCATGGAGCAATGTTCACAACAATTTGAAAGCCACCAACCTGGCAGACCCACCCAGCTGGATATTATAAAGGTGCTCCACCCAGAGCCTGCTGCCCTGACTTTCCATGAGCCGTTCAGGGACTTCGCAGCCTAGCCTGAGAGTCCCTATAAAGAAGTTGTCAGATCCGGTCCCTCATCTGTTCATAGTCCTCCAGCAACTCCCATCCTACTAGGAGAAAAAGTAATAAGACAACATGTATTTCCATTTGTTTGTTGTATTAGCATCCTAAAAAACCTCCAAAATCAAATTTGAGGCCAATCTCACTGAAAATTTGGGCTGTGATGGGACTCTGGGGACTTCACAGAGATGCCCTGCATCCTTCAAAGCTGCTGAAAACAGGAATGGATATTTACAGTTTGGGCCTATATATAGGATGTTCTATCTCGAAAACATAATTTATAGGGCAATCATAAAATTCTCTTGGAGAATCCTGGGGGAGACACACATTTTCCAGAACAGCTGGCCCATAGATGGAGAGGCCAGAGCAGCTTGCTGCTGGGTCCAGGAGAAGATGCCCAGGACAAAGAAACAAGCATCCAACCATGTGCCCACAACCTATAGGTATGGAGCCAAAGGAGTCACTTCTCACAGGAGAAGCTCCTCTAGCCTTGATCCAAGGTGAGCAGCAGCAGGAACTCAGTGTTCAATGCAGGGCTGTGCGGGGTAGCCAATCACAATCATGAAATATTAAGGCCAATTCTCCTGTCTCAGAAATCGCAGCAGCACTCAGTAGGAGAGTGAAGGATAGGGCCACATCCTCTTCCCTCTTTCCCTCTCCATCTCTCTCCACTCTCCTCTAGAGCTCTCTGCTCCTAAATGTGACAGTTTTATGCTTACAGGTTCATGTGGGGGCCCCAAATGGGATACATCATCATATTCCCCCATGAGGGCAGAGGTAACCTAACTCTCAAGTGGCAGCTCCTAGAAATCAGGGTGTAAAACTGAGGTGTGTTTGCTTACTTGTTGACTTGGTTACCATCTGTTTGTTAGATATGTGAGCTCTTTTTGAACAAAGATTTTATCTATCTTGCTCTCTACCAGATTCTCAATGACAAGGACAGCATCTAACCCTCAGTAGGCACCAGTGAATATAACCTACATGAATGAACACATGGTAGACAACAGAGTGGAAGCTGTGTAATGCCAGTGGTCTTGATCCAGCATCTAGAAGGGCTGTGCATAAATCCAGCAATCTGGAGAAGGGCTGTGCATAAATTAGAGTCCAGAGATGAAACATAATTGTGAAAGGCATTTTGGGGGCCAGAAGAGATTTAGCTAAAGGAACTAAATTCTAAGTTCTCCTTGCCTCAGGACCCCTTGCTATTTATTAACACAATTTGTTCTAAGGCAAGATGGAGATATACACATCAAAGGGTAGGGTTAAGTACAGAATCCATTGTCAGATTGGGCAATTGCCTTCAAGCTGGTCAGGTGTTTGGCCAGGTGGAGGCAATAACATGTAGATTAAGATGCCCTGAGCTGTCTGGAAGCAAGCAAGCAATTTATGCATTCTTTTCGGGTTTAGGGAAATGCCTTTAGCCATTCCCAACAGGTGATAACATATGTGACTTGGCCCTCGTTGAGTCTCCAAGTTCCATCAACCTTTCGATGAAACAATTGGCTTCCAGCAGCTGTGGTAGCCAGTAGGCTCTCAAAGCACAAGAGTCTTCAGGAAAATTCTGAAAGGTGAGTTGCATACCACTGCACCTGGGAGGCAACCTTGCCTGTGCCTCCTCCGGTGACTTGCCAGTTTAACATGCATGTGGTATAACTGTATCCCTATGTGTTGACCTGGCAGAAGGAAGTACACAAGCAAAAGCACTAAAGCTTTCAGGGGTCCAGTTCACAGCAATTATCAGGAGTGACCAAAATGCAACCTAAGAGATCAGGTGCCTGGGAAGGAATGGCTGGAGGTCAGATTGGACAGGCAGGGTCCATTCTGTAGGTAACTGGGGATTCCTTGGCAATTTGAAAGCAGACATAGCATGATCAGGTAAATCTAAGAGTAACACAAAAGAAGGATCAGAGAAGAGGAGGTTCTATTATTAGGGGAGGGGGCAGTTATGAAGCTATAACACATGTTCAGATGCTAAGAAAATGGGAGTCAAGAAGTGGAGAAGATATCTTGTGGGATAATTAAAGGAAGTGACCAGTTGGAAATATGGATGTGGATGTTAGATTTCAATGCTGTGTATTCAAACATTACAGTCATATGGGTCCCATTGAAATCATGGAAGAAAATAAAAACATCTAATTTGAGCAAAAATAAAAGTCCATACACATCAGTTGAGAATGCCTGATTGAAAAGCAAAAGAATCCCATGGATTGAGCTCACACAAGGGGCAAGCAGCAGAAAGAGAATGGTTCCCTTTCTCAACTGTTACAGATATTGACGACTGCCCATCCAAGAGTTTAGAGAAGCAGAAGAGAGGGTAAGAGAGAACAAGAGAAAATAACTTTGTGCTTAAGGTCAGAGACATCTCCGACAATACCAGGGAGACTAACCTTATGGTGAAGAGGAAGAAAGATAGGAAGCTAATTTCTAAGTTTTTAGATGTCTGAAAAGACAAATTGCTCAAGCAGGACCAGTCAGGAAGCCTCATCAAAGAGCTCAGGTGGGCTGAGAAACAGGATCAGGTGCAACAAGAGTGCAGAGTTCTCAGGAAGCTGGAGAAGAGAAACTTGAGGCCAGAATCAGGCCTTGTTAGTTACAAAACTCAGCAAAGCTTGTTTCTGAATGAACTCATAATTTCTATACTTATCCACATAAATAGACGGCAGGTGTATAGGTGTGTGCAACTGCTTACATGTTTGCTTATTCCTGTGTATTCACCAAATAGTCTATCTACATATACATACATTTACATATGGTTATACATTTACATAGAAGTATATGTTTACCATTTGCATACAGACATATGCATATACAGTGTGATTCTGGAAGAGTGTCATTATTTAATATTTATTAAACATCAACATACTCTTCTTTATATATGCTGTAACTGAGGACTTGGTTCTTTCTATCACCCCCAAGTTCATGGGGATTTTTTAGAGAAATTTTTTTTCTGGTCTCAGTATCAAGTTGACCTTCTCTTAAGCAATTTTCTGTTTTCCTTTTTTGTCTTGCATGTGTCAGGAATTGTTTTAGATAAGTCTTCTCTTTTGAACTTGACTGCTAGAAATCCTGGAGACAAATTTTTGTCCCATTTGTAGCAAGTTTATTGGATTCCATAGGGTGCATTTTTAGAAAATGACTTTCATTTCTGGCTCCATTCTCTATACCTCATTTTTCACTGTACATTTTCATACTTCTTTTGTAGCTTATGTATATAAGCTATCTTGAATACTCTTTTACTAGGACAAGATGGCATATAAGTATAAGGAAATGTATAAGTGAAGTTGCAGAAGGAGGCTATAGTTATGGCATGTGACAATGATAATGCTGTTATCAGGGCAGTCCAGCAGTGATTACAGGGAATCAGATCTCAGCCCAGTTATAGTTCTCTCAGCTCTTTACTAGTTGTGTAATGGAAGGCATAGTATTCTCTAACCCTTAATTTTCTCTTCTTTAAAATAGTGACCTCTTGATATTTGGAGGGGTTAAATGAGGCAATGTATGGCGAGTACTTAGCAAAACGCAATTAACACTAGTTATCCTTATCATCACTTGAAAGCAGTGGTTGGCCACCATCAGGTCTGCTGTCACAAAGTTCTCTCTACCTCGCCCTCCTCCGCGTCCCCCCGCTGCCACATCTCCACCTACAGAGGCCAGGCAGCTGTCTCCCACCAGATACGCATCAGGGGCCGCAGAGCTCACCTCCACACCCGCGGCCGCCTCTTGCACGGTACAGTGCACGTATCTCCAGCCCAGTCTTGTATATTGCTACCGAGAAGACACCCAAAGGCTCAGGCTAAACAAATCCACAAAAGCCTTACCTAGCCCTGGGCTCTGATAGATACAAACGAGGCCATCGAGAGCACAGGGGCGCTCAGGAGCCATGCTGAAATGCAGAGCGGCAGGAGGTCTGGGGGGACGAGGGACGGCGTGGGGTGGGGGGAGACAGTGTGTGCGGGGGGAGAGGGGGGGAAGAGGGTGTGCCCCCGAGAACCTCTGAGTGAAGCTGGTGCCCTTGGGAGCACACCTGCTGTCCAGCCGCGGGTTTGGTGGGATCCAAGGCACCGGAGCCTCCCAGCCCGCCCGCTCCCCTGGACCGCACCGTCGGGCTGGGGGAGGGAGAGCGCTGGGACCAAAGGCGAGGACTGGGAGAGGTGCCGGCCTCCGGGCACTCGCCGGCTCTGGGGGCAGGATTCGGAAAAGAGCCGCCGCCGCCGCCCAGTTCCTACAGCTGATAACATCGGTGGGCGTGTCAGGTGGTGCCGGGGAGGGTGAGTGCGCGCGCCGGTGGAGGCAGGAGGGCGCGCGCTCAAAGTTTGTGCCGGCGGGTGCGCGTCGGGCGGGCTCGCCCGGCTCCCAGAGCGGCGGGTGGGCGGCCCGAGGGCGGAGAGGCCCGGGGCGAAGGGCCGCGCTGGAGCGGCAGCGGCCGTGGCGAGGCGAGGCGCCCCGCCGCGCCCGTCCCGCCGCGCTAGGTGTAACGTCTCCACGAGCGCGGCCGCGGCCATGGGCACCCTGGGCAAGGCGAGAGAGGCTCCGCGGTGAGTAGGGGCCCAGGCCCTCGGGAGCGCCGATGTCCTCCATCGGGGAGGGGGTGGGGAGGGGGGGGCGGCCAGCCTCCAGAGGCCTCTCGCGGGTAGCATGTGGGGCGGACGACACGGGAGTCTTCTCTAGGAGAAGTTGCCGGCGATTAATGGGGACGGCAGGCTGAGGTCTCGGCTGATGTCGGGGGGGAGATGCGCGCAGCGGAGACCAGCGCAAGGGACGGGCTCGGGTCGCGCCTGGAGTGCCCAGCTCCTCGCACGGGGAAATGGGGAAGGGAGCGGGGTTGTGCGGCCAGAGTTCGCTCGGCAAGCTCTGGGGTTGCAGTGACCGGCCTCCTCCCACAGCTCCTCGCTGCCACGCACCTGGGACTCCCACTCGCGGACTTTCCCGGACGCCCGCACCTGCTGGGGCTCGGGGCTCCGCAAGCGCCACCTGGCGGTCTCTGCCGGCCCTGCAGGTCTCGGGGGGACCCAGAAAGGCCGGCTGGGCTTGCAGAACAAGCAGAGGTCAGGGAACCATAGAACCTGGGAGAAACCTGTATTCCCCTCCACCCCACTGTGACTCTAGAGAGTTGTTTCAGGAGGGTCTTGGGTGCAGAATATGAAGAGTGGCCGTGAGTGAAAAAGCTCTTATGAGGAGAAAGAAGTGCCAGGCAACTTTGAGTTTGTCCCCCAAAACGCTGGAATGGGACACTTGCCTAGACAGGGGCCTATGCTCAGCATAGGACTTCTATCTCCATCCACATGGACTCTGTGCGATGGCCATGCCCAGATGCACAAGCATGCCCAGAAGATGCGGGAAGCTTTGCACTGCTGGACTTTCTGGAGCTGAAGGTCCTTGGTCCTTTATGCAGCCCACCCTGTATCCCCGAGGGTCCAACACTTTGCACTAGATCGAGGTGAAGGGCCTCAGTACTTTAGATTGAGCCATTTGAGGGGAGGGAATGGTCAGGACTGGGAGGAATCCTCACTAGAAGCCAATAAAAGCCATCTTGCACTGCAAAGAAAGCCGTGGAAGTTTCCATAAAAAGTTGAACCTTAAATTGTGACTTCCACTGAGGCAAGCTGTGCATGGAGAGGATTTCATTTGAACCAGTTCTGAGTTTTGACAGTGCCCTTCAGCAAACTTAACAGGGCCTTAGCCAATTTTGGCCTCAGAAACCACCTTAAGTTAATTTGTCTCTCTCGGGGACTTTTTGTTTGTTTTGTTTTTTGTGTTCTTTTTAATTCACAAGGGAATGGCTACTGTCCTAGAAAGATATGCCTTAGAAGATTAGGGTCTCTTTGTTCTATGGATTACAACACCTTCAAGACCTGGCTACAGAGAAGTCTTTTATTAATCCTATGTACAGCCCTGTCACTGGAAGAGACAGTTTTGAAGGTTTGTCACAAAGTAACCAGTCAAGAAGCTGCACCAGAAGAGCTGAGTTCCTCAGGTCATGGTTCAGATAACCCCCCTCCCTAGACCTCTCAGGTCACAATTTGGTTTCTAGTAGTTTCTCTCCTCTCTGGTTTCTCATGCCCCCGGGCCCTCAGATCTCTCTGGGCTCCATAGTTCCCAGGTTGCATTTCTCAATCTCTCTCTCTCTCTCTCTCTCTCTCTCTCTCTCTCTCTCTCTCTCTCACACACACACACACACACACACACACACACACACACACCAATGCTCCAAGTTTGTTCTTTCTTCTTGAATCTACCCCAGTCCTTTTTAGCTCCAATAAAAGCATCTCACCTTGTGAACCAAAGTGATTTCTGTTACTGCTGACATGAGGAACCATCCCTAGAATCAGAACCAGGGGAGTTTTCAGGGTCCTCAATGATCATTGCTACCAACTGAGAGAGGAAGTGAGATTTTCCTGTATCCACCAGCTGAGAGACTGAGGGAGACACATCCGGGTCCCCAAGGAGAGAACTGTGTGTAGAGACCCACCCTCTGCTTGCAGGTACCTCTTCTCCAGGGGTCCGGGAGAGGTACTGGAAAGCCGAAGAGAAAGAGAGGCTGTCCTGAGAAGGACTTTATTGTTCTCATTCTCAACTCTGCCTTGGGTGGAGAATTTAAGGGTAAAAAGGCAGCTGCTCTGTCAGAAAGCTGTCCAGTTCCAACAGCTGACAACCAGCCCCAGGTTTGGAGATTGTCAGTGCCTCCTGGAAGGGCAAGGCACCCAGCTGGGGAGCAAGGCATGGGCACAGGAGGCCTGCCTTCTGCCTGTCTCTGCTCTGGTGGCCGGTCCCGTGGCCCTTTTGCTCCTGGACCCCCACACATCTAGTGAAGGGCTTGGAGATGACCATGGAGAGCTCATGCAGCCTCTGCTCTGAGGACTGTCCCAGGGACAGGCAGAAGGAAGGCCCCAGATTCAGCTTTTATATGATGTCAGAGGATGTTACTTTTGTCTTAGGTTGAATTGACCTTTCCAGTCTCTCTTGGTCATTCTGATGGAGTGAAAAGTGCATAGTTCTAGGCACAGTAAATCTCGATTAAGTAAATAGAGCCAGAGAGGGGCCCAGTACAAATCCAAGATCTAGCACATAGGAGTTGTACTTGAGCAAGTCATTTAGCCTCTTTTAGATGCAGTCTCAACATCACGAAATGGAGATAATGTCTCTCAGGGATGTAAGCTTTAAAGACTGTGCAGATCCCCAGCACAGTGCCTGCCATGTCGTAGGTTCTCAGTTCATGATGGCCATTATTATGTCCTCTCATTTTCAGGTATTGGTCTGCTCCTGGGGCTATCTTGGGTCCTGGGTAAAAATCAGTAATGACCAAAGTCCTGTAACACCATCTTTCAGAAATCCCTGCCTCCGGTTAGTAGATTCCTAATAGCCAGTTACTGGTTCAGTTTCACTGGGGCCACCCTCAGTTGGAACAGAGCTCAGCAGCCGCAGTTGCTGCCCGCCCATCACCCTGCAATGATTGTGGAATGGAGGGTGTGCCCTCCACAGGTCTGGCTGTGTCCTGAGTGGCCCCATCGTTCAGTAGTCTTTCTTCACAGGCTTTTTATGCCCCAGTGTCTTATTTTGATTTCAGCGCTCTTTTAGCCCCTTCTGTGTGAGATTTCTTGTCAGAGAAACTTTCCCCAACCCTCCAGCTGCAACTGGCTCTCCCTTCTCTGAGAATATCACAGCCCTTCCCCTTGCTACTCACAGGACACTTCGGATTGAGAGGGCTCTCTTTCCTTGGTCTGGGTCTGACTCTCCAACTAGAGTTTTGTATTGAAGAACTTAGAGATAGATGACATTTATACAACATCAGCTAATATGTAGTTAGTATGATTTCCAGTTTACAGGAAGCCCTCACATACATAGACTGTCCTTCTCTGACCCATCACTATGTCTTACCCATGGAATAAGCACTTACTGATTAATGGGTGCTCTGGTGTGTTCAGCAAAACACATAAGGGAGTAGCTAAAGTTATGGATCTGAGGCATGTTTCTTTTTCTTTTTTTCTTGCCTCCTCTTTGTAAGCTGTGAAATAAGCAGGCACAGTAGGGAGAGAAGAGTTAACAATATGCTCAAAGAAGTTACAAGTAACAACACCCATCACTAGTGAACTTTCAGAGATGATGGAAATGTGCTTGTGTGGGTGTTTATGTTTTTTAATGGAAGGGAAAGCAAAATGCTCAATTAACCTTCATGTATCATTTTGCAAACAATGTGACTTATACTTGAGAGGTCATGATCAAAGGTAAAGTTAGGTGAGAATGGGCAGAGGTGACCTATAGGCAGTCCTAAGCCTTTCCATATCCAGGCGTATTCTTTTGGATTCAGTTCTGGAATGAAGCTCTCATGAGCTCTACTCCTCCATACTCTCTCCAACCCCAGTAGGTAAGGACCCAAGTACAGATTAATGGAATGGTGTTTAATGATAAAAAGGACTCATAATGATTATCGGTATTATCAATCATGAAAGACAGAATCTTAAAACCCACCAACATTTGTGAGAAAGGCAGGACTAGCTTAAAACCGAAATCCCCTCACCCCTCCTCACCCCCTGCATAGGATCCTCAGTCTTTGACTTTTCTCCCAAAGTCCTTAAAGATGTTTCCAAGGCTGCATGGGTTTCTACAGGGTGTTGTTCAAGATGAATGAATTTTAGCCAAAGATGAAGCCACCTGAAACTCAATTCTGAAGACCCAAGTCAGTGGCCTCGAGGCTAAAATGGGAAAATATTGCTAGGACCCCAGAACTGCCCAGGTAGCCCTGCCTCAGCCTCTCCCTTCAGGCAAAGGAGACAGCAGGCCAAAGCAATCCTAACCCCCAGAGGACAAGCCCTACTGGCAGCCCTGAAATCTCACCTTGTTGTTTGCTTGGGAGATGTCTCTTTAACAGCCAACCAGTCCGTTTGGTGCATTTGCCAAGTGGGAGGGGTGTATCTTCTATCAGCCCAACTCCCAGGATTAATTGTCTTATCTCTAGTCCTTCCTCTCTAATCTGCCTTCAGAGCGTGGAGCTGCCCGCCTGTTCGTCCCCTGGCCGCCTGCTTGCACTCACTGCCTCCTCTCTTTCCCCAGGAAACCTTCTCATGGCTGCAGAGCTGCCCCGAAAGCAAAACTAGAGGCGAAGCCAGCCAGCAGCCCCTTCCCCTCCCATCCCAGCCTGGCCCAGATCACCCAATTCCGAATGATGGTGTCTCTGGGACATTTGGCCAAAGGAGCCAGCCTGGACGATCTCATCGATAGCTGCATTCAGTCGTTTGGTGAGTGGCCCACATGCATAAAAAATCACTATCCTACTTTGTTCTTCCTTAACAAGTGCTTCATAGAATAGCAACCTAGATTGCATTTTGGCTTTAAAAATAGCTTTTGAGCCTTTGAAATGCTGGAGAGGGTGCGCAGTGCCTACGGCACATGACTGTGTAGGTGTAACAGGTCGTGATGAGAGGTGTGATTTAAAGTGAGAAAAGTTACAGAGGAGAGTTTGCATTCTTCTTCGGACCGAGGTTTCTCTCATGACAAAAAAAAATAAAAAATCATTTGATGCTATTGTGCGTCTGGTGCTTTGACTTTTTGTCCTTGATTCTTGGGGCACACAAAAACTAGGTTCCATGAGCAGACTGTATTATTAAACAGAAATGTGAAAGTCTTTGAATCATTTGGACAAAAAAGTCTTAATAATTCTCTTTACAATCTGAATGGTACTTACAGAAGACTAGGAAGGGATCAGGTAAAGCTGAAATTTCTGTTACTGGAAGGTACTGATAATAAGCATTGCAATTGGGAGTCAAAGATCTGAGAAGCATGCAGACTCACGTTGGCAGTGAATTACCTAAACGCTGTCCTCCGTCATCACCCCTAATTAGGATGCACCCCCCCCCCAGGGCAGCTGACAAGCAGTTATCTGCAAAGATGTCCTATTTTTTTAAAAAAAATTTATAAGCACTGTCTTTCCCTTGGTTGTTATTTGTGAAATAGTGATGGAAAAGTACTAAATATGTTGTTCTCCCTTCAAAAAAAGGAATGATTAAAATGGATGGAAAAGTCATAGATTTCCCCCTCTGTCCCCATTTTGAGCCCCTTATCTGGCACCATGAAGCAGAGGAGCCCTAATGGCACAGCTTGGACGCGCCTGCCCAGCCGGCTCCAGGAGCCCAGCCGCCAGGGAGGCGATCACACCCCAGGTAGCACGGCATGCAGATGTGCTGGAACTCAGAGCTGGGATTCCTGGCTGGACTTGTTTAGTGCTTGGCCAGACCTTATTTCTAGAATTGGGAAAGGCTTGACACCTCAGGAATACTCATTTAGTGCACTTTATTACAACACTGAAAATAATAGTTTTGATGATTTCAACACTGTTTAAAGCAATTGTTCTCAAATGTTAGTGCAGAATCACATGGAGGATTTTTTATTTATATACAATACATTTATAATACATTTGCTCCACCCCCAAAGTTTCTGCTCCAATGGGCCTGGGGTGTGGCCCAAGAATTTACATTTCTAACAAGTTCCCAGGCGGCAATGCTGATGCAGCTGATCCAAACAGCCCACTTTGCTTTTTAACCAGAAGAAACGGGAACATTTTTATTGTTTGTTGGACCTTAATTTTAATTAAATTTCTATTTATTTACACTTTAATTTTTTAGTCAGGGATGAAGTTGGGAGCAGAATGAATGGCTATTTCAGATTAACCTTTTTGGGAAATATGCATGCAAGAAGAAGCACTAGGCCACAGTGGAGCCTGGAGGAAGCTGTTCTGTCACCTCGTTCCCAATGTAACATGCCACAGAGTTCCTCACACGGGCTTGGTAGTCAGTGCACTGGTCTTTAGCAGAGCACTCTTGACTATTTCACGCACAAAGATTTTTTTAAAATATATTTTTATTGATTTTTCACAGAGAGGAAGGGAGAGGGATAGAAAGTTACAAACATCGATGAGACAGAGACATCGATCAGCTGCCTCCTGCACACCCCCTACTGGGGATGTGCCCGCAACCAAGGTACATGCCCTTGACCGGAATCGAACCCGGGACCCTTCAGTCCGCAGGCCGACGCTCTATCCTCTGAGCCAAACCAGCTTAAGCATGCACAAAGATTTTTATTCTCTTTTCATTTCACTGTGGAGAAAACAGCGACCACCTTTTTTTTTTTTATCATGCTTTCTTCCTCCCATGTCAATCATGAAGCTGCTGGCTGATTACTAACCTTCAAATAATCATGGCATCAACCTGAAAAATACATGACTGATTCTGCAGTCCTTCCCTGAAAGAACCAAGCCCAGTCCACGCCCTTCAACAAATAGTAGATTGTTTCCCAGAATATGTTGAGCTGAAGGATGTACCTTAAAATCCCAAAGCTGTAGCAATCCCATGGAGTCTGATAATCTTTGATGCTTGATCAAGAAGCATTGAAGTCCCTGATTGCCTGTGACGCTGTGCTAGGCAGGGCACACGGAGAATGGCAGGGACTGGACTCCTGTTCCATTACTGGAGCTTAGAATACCTGAGATGTGCCCTGTTCAGAACAAAAGAAAAAGATACAAAACACAGGGCTGTCATACAGGGAGAATAAATCCTTTATGCTATGTAGAATCTGAGTCAGTTCACTTCCAGGGTGAGGGCATAGATTTGGGAGAACAGCCAGTGTTTGTTCTATCCCCTCTTGGGGCCGTGGGCATGTTTCAGGAAGGTTAAGATCTCAGGGCTTCTCGTATTATATTCTTCGGAGTTTCCTGCCACAGAATTTACATGAAAGGGGGAAAGAAGAAAAGACACCGTATGTCTGGAGAGAACGGGAGACAGCACTTAGCCTGTGATTTTTGAGTGGTTGGTAGTCAGTTGACATATCTAGTGGGGGGAGAGGAGTGAGATTGAGCCTCAGAGGTAAGGGGGGCGGGGATGAGCAGCAGCAGCAGATCTATGTCCTTGGGCTCCTGCCTGTCGGCCTCCTCAGAGGCGATGGGAGAAGGGTGCAGAGTGAGGCTAATGTTTCTCTTGAACTTAATCTCACTGGTTATTTCTCAGCCTTGGGTAGAGAAGTTATCCTGTAGATTCTAGAATAAAATCATCTAGTTTAGCTTTGTGTTAATGAGTTTAGATGCCTTCGCAGTTTAATATTCATAAAAAATGGAGGGAAATAGTACTGGAGGATTAGGGAAAACTGTTCTTATTTTATGGTAATCTCTCACTTCAGATCTTGATATTTGCCTCTTCTTCCAATGAGACAAAAAAATTGTTTTGAAATTAAAGACTAATTAGTTCATGTTTGTTCTACTGCTTTCCCAGCCTCACTTGCGGGCAGTTGCTTTGAGAGGATTGAATTGGCTAGAGCTGGGCTGTCCAATATGGTGGCCACTAGCTGCACATGGCTGTTTACGTAGACATTTCAATTAATTAAAATTATATCAGGTGTCAAATTAAATTCCTATTTCAAATGCTCAGCATCCACAAGTGGTAGCTGCCTCTGGACAGAGTAATAGAAGTCTGTGGGGCATGCTGGACAGGGTAAACGGCCGACTTGGGAGGAAAAAGCAACAAATTTTCTGAAAACTGAGGGATTTGCATATTTCTAGCATCTCTAGGTAATAGTCTGAGGCCTCATGTGCATTTGGAAGTCTTTACTGATGGCTCTCTCATGAGTAATATTGGCCACTAGTTACCACTCACACTGTTCTCAGAGGAAGGACTTACTACAGTAATTTTAAGAATAGGTGATCAGGCCGAAACCGGTTTGGCTCAGTGGATAGAGCGTTGGCCTGCAGACTGAGGGGTCCCAGGTTCGATTCTGGTCAGGGGCACATACGTTGGCTGTGGGCACATCTCCAGTGGGGGGCGTGCAGGAGGCGGCTGATCAATGTCTCTCTCTCATCTCATCGATGTTTCTAACTTTCTATCCCTCTCCCTTCCTCTCTATGGAAAATCAATAAAATATATTTTTAAAAAAATGGTGTGTTTAGCTCAGTGTGTAGAGGACCAGCCTGTGAACTGATGGGTCCTGGGTTTGATTCCAGTCAAGGGCACATATCTCAGTTGCAGCCTTCATCTGTGTGTGCAGGAGACAACCAATCAATGTGTCTTTCTCACATCGATGTTTCTTTCTATTTCTCCCCTACCCTCCCAGTCTCTCTAAAAATCAATGGAAAAATATCCTCTGGGTGAGAATTAATTAATTAATTAATTGGTTAATTAATTAGATAGATAGATAGATAGATAGATAGTTAAAAACAAAAAAGGAACAAACAGGTGATTAGCACCCACAAAGTAAGTGTTCTCTTGCAGGCCTTGGGCAAGTCTCCCAGTGTCACATACAAGGTTACAGATTAGGGATTAGAAACTCAGAACCTTGAGTCAGTTCATTGCTTTACCATGAAGCAACCACCTCCACCTTCTGTTTCAATCAGAGATCATGCTTTACATTCTCAGCCTATTATGGGGATTTAATCCACTCTTCAACTGAGCACAATGAGGCAAATCATCACAACCTGGCACATTGATGTCAGATGCATGTGAGTCACACCCTCTGTTTCAGAGGTAGGAAAGACTGACAAAATCATCTGGGCTTTTTAAAACATTTTTCACTTCGTAGGAGGGCTGCCAACATTGGGGACCAAGTGGAAGGCTTCAGATGTCCAAATTCCCAAAGCTCTTCTCTTGTCCTTTTCTGAGTACAAGACAACTTCTGACAGCATCAGAAAGAAAGCTACAAACACATCCCAGAAAGGGAGCATCCAGCGGCAGCTCCGTGCTTTTCGCTGAGGTGTGGGAGGAAGCTGCAGGTCTTTGTCTTACCTGTCAGTGTGAGGGGAAACACAGCTTAGTCTAGTATCTTATATTTAGAACTAGAGGCCTGATGTGTGAATTTCGTGTGAGGGTAGGCCTTCACAGCCCCGGCCACCTTGGCTGCTACCTCGCAGCCCTGGCCACCTTCTTTGTAGCCCCGGCTGCCTCAGCCAGCCCCCCCAGCCTCATCTCTGTCCAGAAGGTGATCTATATGCTGTTAGGCCATTTGGTCAATTTGCATATTATACTTTTATTATTATAGATGTTGATATTTTTTTCTTGGAGTCCCATATGTATTGATTTCTTTTAAACTCAAAACAACTCTGAAATAGGCAGGTCAGCTATTATTGTCTCCATTGGACAAATAAGAAAATTAAGTGAGCCTCATGCCCCCAATCTGAGGAGAAAACACGCTACTCATGTGCTCCTCCTCTGCCCCAGCAGCCCCTTGGCCCCTGAGCTGAGGCAGGCTCAGGTCCCTCTCCTAAAACAGGATCCCTTCGCTCAGCAGGAAGCCCACAGGCCACACAGGGCCAGCCTGCACCTGGTCTCACATCCTCCCCCAAGTTGGAAGTTAAACTCCATGAAATATAAGAACTTTATATGGGATCCCATCTTCATAACAGGCATCTGCCTGAAATTTTCTCTTGAACAAAGTGTTAATTGATTAAAATTACCGTGTACCTTATATTAGTGCTGTCCAAAGACCTCCCAAACTAGAAATACCCCCAAACTTCAGGTATATATCCCACTCTATGGAGCAGCTGGTTGTTACGGGTAAAACACCATACTTATTTTTAAAATGAGAGCCAAAGAAAAGAATATTATAAACTGATGAACAAAAAGATAGACGCAGAGGTAGTAAAGCATCAAACAGACTATCAAATTACAGCGGGAAGGTTAGGGAGAAGTGGGGTAGATAAGAGATCAACCAAAGGACTTGTATGCATGCATATAAGCATAACCAATGAACACAAGACACTGGGGAGTTAGAGTATGCCTGGGAGGGGGGAGGGCAATGGGAAGATATGTACACATGTAATACATTAATAAAAAATAAAATAAAATTAGGACCAAAGAAGGCAAACACTCACTTGAGACCACACACAGTTCCCTCCATGGCAAAGGGAAGGGTGGGAATCCCTCACCACTCTGCCACTTAGAGTCTGTGCCAAAGCAAGGTGCCCCTAGGCAGCAGGAGCACAAGACCAGAAGCCCGGGCAGACAGGTAGGTCTACTCTAGACTGATGGTGGTTGGCTCTGTAGGCTGCTGAGCCTTGACCTGAATTGGTGCCATGGACATTAGGGAACCTATGGATTGTGACCCAGCTCATGAGTGAGAGGGCCGCTGAGATCTGAATTCAGTCATTTATGTCCCAGGCCTATGTTCTCCCCATTCTACCAGAGGTTCTCTGCCCTTAACATGAGCAGGCATCAGGGAGGGGGGGGTTCATCTTGCAAATTCCTGAAGGCCCACTCCAGAGATTCCCACTCAGCTGGGAGTCACTGTGATTCTGACAGAGGTGACACGTGAACTGATGGCACGCTTGCTTCTTGGACACCCAGATCATTTTCTTGGGCTTTTAGGAAAATTGAAGAGTACAAATCTTCTGAGAAGCGATAGAGCCAACTAGGTTTTTCAACTCTACAAACTAGAAAAGCACCTGGGGAGGCCATCACCCAGGTAATTCTAATGGAACGCCCTCCCCCCAGATCTAAGTAGAGACACCTGCCACTAAGTAGGTTTGTGACATTTGAAACTTATTTCAGAGTTTCCTGCATTTCTATTCCTTCTCTACGACAGAAACTACCTTTAAAACTTCCAGCCTGTTCCTCTTTGGCCATGGATATAAAGAGAATGCAGGTATCTGTTATCACTGAGGTTTGGTCCTTTGCATTCAAAGGCAGCATTCCTATTCTGCATTTCCACCTTGAAGTTTACTGTGGTTCTATAGAGCATTGCTCCCTAATGTATGCCTGTCCCCCTTGGATCAGAGACCAAAAGTAGTAGCTTATCTGATTGCGGGGCGGGGAAGAGGATGGGAGAAGCGCTTTCTATGAGAACTCTAAAAGTACCACTTTTCCAGCAGATTTTTTAAGGCCGTAGGTTGATGTGAAAGTTATAAAGTTCATGATGGAAACACATAAGGAAATAGTGTGAAAGCAAAAGCTATGTACTCAGTGATTGACAGAAAGAGCAGTGGTTGGGCAGTGAGACCACTGGAAAGGGTCCTCCAAAGTGGAAGCCACCCCCAGATCCACCTCCTCATGGTAGGACCTGCCCACCTGTGCCTGGAGCAATTACAGCTGCTGGACTTGGTGACTTGTTCTGCAAATGGTTGGGGTCATCCTAGTGTGGTTGGGAAGGAAACATCAGGGAAAGAGCAAGAGTGTAAGCAGGGCCAGCTTCGGGGGCACACCCTGTGTAGACACGCAGGCTCCCACACTTCGTTAAATACTGTCACAGCCTTGAAAGTCTTAACCTGCAAGGGCAGATTGCTAAATTTTCAGAAATTTTGCAAGCCAGTTGTTAAACACAGCCATCATTAAAAATTAAATTGTAGCCCAGGCAGTTCAGTGGTTGAGCGTCAGCCCATGAACCAGGTGGTCATGGTTCCATTCCCAATCAGGGCACATGACTGGGTTTGGGGCTTGATCCCCTGGAGGGGGTGTGCAGGGCAAACAATAGATGATTCTTTTTCATGAATGTTTCTATCTCTATCCCTTACTCTTCCTTGCTCTAAAATGAAATTTAAAACATTTAATTGTATAAACTTACAAGATAAATTCTCAAAACTCATCATTGCCTAATATATTACTACATTTTACTGTCATCTGTGTTCTTGAGGTTCTCTATTGTGTCCATATGGTAGGTATGCTGTATAGTGGTAAGCAGTGGTATGCACATTTCTTCCCAGCTCCATGTTCAGTGAAGTGCTAGTAGCTTGACATTGTGTTGGGAGTATTCACACCATGGAAATGGACAAGCACTGCTAATCAGGGCTCTTTCTTATACCCCACCCTTGGAGAGGTCATTGTTGAACACCACTATGCCCAGCTACAAGGGTGCTTACATAGCAAAGTTTTAAGGTGAGTAGGCAAGCTAAAATTGGAAATTTAATTTTGTATAACCTAATTAGGAAAAGGTAATATTTGCCATTGTTTTGCTACTTTCATCTAGTATCTTATAAAACAAAGGAACATTATACCATAAAGTAAAGAAAATCAAATATCAGTGAAATTGAAATTTTTTTCTTAAAGAAGTGACAGGAACTTAAAAACTAAAGCTGAGATTCTCACTATGGAGTCAAACTTATCACTCTGCAGGGTTTTTTGTTGTTGTTTTGTTTTGTTTTGTTTTGTTTTTGTTTTACATTTACCTCCTCTAAAAATTCCCCATGGTTTAACTATCCCTTATTTTTGACCAACCAACCCTCAATTTTGTGAACTTCTGTTCTTTATGTCTTATATGCTGTCTCTATTTGTTTCTGAATCCATCTGTTTAATCATTTGCCTTCATTTTATGTTACATGGTAACGGGGCCTATTAATTTATATATATAACCAAGCTTTTGTTGAGTGTTTTTTCATAAGTTTGTTTGTTAACTATATCTCCAATTTTGTAAACTATCTGTTCATATCCTTTGCCTATTTACCACATTATGATTAGATGATTGCAAAAGCTTTTTACAAAAAAAAAGCTTTTAACTCTTTGAATACCATATGCTTTAGGAATTTTTTCCCTTCATTCTCATTTCCATTTTTACATTGGTTTATATTGGGGATTTTAATGTACAGAAATTTTACATTTTTAAATTTTCCATGTTTTTGTTATCTTTTATTTCATTAACTTGAAAAAATATTTCTATTCCAAAGATTTGGTGAATATTCCATTATTTTTTTCATCAAGGTTTTATTAAATCCATTCTGTGATATACAATAATTCTATAATCCACTGTGTGGCTGGTCAATAAAAGTTTGTCAGTAAGTTTGCTGGAGAAAAAGAAACCTTTAGATTTGTTTCTGAGATTGTCACTGGCTTAAAACCATAGCGTTTAAATAGTCACTTTACAACATAGAGCTTCAGTTTCCTCTCCCTGTGGTATAGCTGAAAGGATTTCTAAGACTGAAAACATGTGGGAGAAGTTGTAAAGAGGTCTTAATAATGAATTTGAAGAAAGTCCTATAGGAATTTTTATATTTAAAGAAAGTACTTCTGATCTATTTGCAGAGCTAATATCCTTAGGGCAGAGATTTAGAAAACCAACCAAATTTAAATCCATTATTTCTAAATTATTAATATACACTGAGTCTATATTGTTATTACATACATTTTTTATTATAGTAAAATGTACATAACATGAAATTGACCATTTAAATCATTTCTAAAACATTATTTTAGTAATAGTTATCGCTTGAGTATTTACTATGGACAACACACTTTTCATATTAGTATATTTTATATGCATATTCTTATTTAATTCCTATTCTTTTATAAGTGTATGTATTTACAAAAATCTAATTGCAACTCTGCTCTTATATTTACTTTCTATTTTATTTTTTAAGTTTTTATTTATTAACTAGAGGCCCAATGCATGAAATTCGTGCAAAAGTAAGCCTGCCTTCTCCCAGCTGCCGCCACCAGCTTCCCTTTGGCACCCGGGGCCCACCCTTCCCTCGAAGCCCCAGCTTCTTCCAGAAGGTCGTCCAGCCTAATTAGCATATTATACTTTCATTATCATAGATTGGTTTGAGAGAGGAAACACATATTTTTTTCCACTTATTTATGCATTAACTTTAAAAAGTATTCCTTCTCACTTTAGAAAACTTAGAAAATATAGACAAGAAAATTGCAGTCATCTATTCTTCCACCAACAGCAAGATTAGCAGTGTCAACATTGTTGGGAATACCGTCCTAGGTTCCCTTCTGTGCATGTTGATATGTACTGTAATCACGTGAGCTTTTTTATGGTAAACTCACTGCAATTAACTCCACTTTCCATAATTCACATTTTAAACAATTGCACTCTTAAGATCAACATCAGTTTTTATAAATAAGTGTGCTAGCACAGAAAGTTGCTTATTCTATCCTAAAATTGACTTTAAAAAATAATTCTGCCTTAATCCTTTCAAATGTGGGACATAGAAGTGACGGTTGCTTGGCAACTAAAATGATTCTAATGAGGAATTAAAAACATTACAAGAAGAGTAATTACTCATTTCTTTCTTTTTAAGGCCAAATGCTAAGTATGATAACCAGGTGACTATAGTTATAATAAATGAAGAAAACAAAAAAAATGTTTCAATTAATTTAAAATTCTAGGTGTGGGCTTTTTTTTTTAATGTATGAGGGAAGTTAGATGGGTTTATGAAAGAGAAGCTTTGTTTTCAGTAACAATGAAAAAATCTTGTGTTCACTAATTTTCTAAGAGACTCAAGAAATAGCAACTGCGAAAGATCAGAAACGCGAAGATGCTACAGTTTCTGTGATTCTTGTACAGAGTAGAAGAAATGGCAGCCAGTGGTGTGATGAAGATCACGTTGCCCACTTTGTTTTTTTCCAGAGAGTGGTCAAGGGTCCTGGAGAGATTGCCAAGGTTCTTACCAAAATCTCCAGGCAGGAGATGCTGCCAGGATGGAGCTTGGGTTGGAGGGACACCAGCAATGAACTGAAATGGACAAAAGGAGTGGTGATGGAAGGCACTATTCCTGCCAGTTTTGTGTGAAGGAGAGTGGAATAACTAGAAACGTGAGGCAGTCAGTGATAAGGTCATCTGGGAATTTGGGGAGTGAAAGAGCAAAGGTAAATATCCGTGGTAACCTTTCACTGACCTCTCTGAATTGCTGTCCAGGATTGGTATTGTTTTGTTAATCTTGTGAACAGCCCCATTTAAGGGGACACCCAGAGTATTTAGGAAGCCAAGAAATGTCCCACATTATCATTCATGGGCCTATCTTGTTAGCATATAATTACAGCCTACAGAGCATCCTTAAATCTGATGAGCATTTAATCATTTTGGTTAACTTTACATTCACTTATTGAATATCAAATGCATAGGGGCATTTTTCTGCTTCCTTTTCCCCTTCTTCCCCAGTTTGTTGGCATCATGACATCTTTAACTTTTTTCTCAAGATTTCTTTGGCTCTTTGGAGTCTATTGTGATTCCAAATACATTTTAGGATCATTTGTTCTAGTTCTGTTGAAATTGAAAATGTCATTGGTATTTTCATAGAGATCACATTGCTGGGGGCAGTATGGACATTATTAATTCTTCCTATCCATTAGCATGATATATCTTTCCACTTATTTGTGTCTTCTTCAATTTCTTTTATTAATACTTTATACTCTTTAGAATACAGGTCTTGTACTTCCTTAGTTAAATGTATTTTTAAGTATCTTATTCTTTTTAATGTAATTAAAAATGAGGTGTTTTCTTCATGTCTCTTTCTGATAGTTTATTTGTATACAGAAATTTAACAGATTTCTGAGTATTAATTTTATATCCTGACACTTTGCTGAATTCATTTATTAATTCTAATAGTTTTTGGTAGAATCCTTCAGAGTTCATGAAGGATTAGTATAATATCATGTCATCTGCAAATAGTGACAATTATACTTCTTCCTTTTCAATTTGGATACCTTTTATTTCTCTTTCTTATCTATTCTAGTACTATCTACATTAATAAAAGGATAATATGCTAATTAGGCCAGATAGACCAGCCATCCTTCTGGACAAAGCCACAGTAGCAGGAGCCAAGGCAGAGGTGTAGGGGCAATCAGGCTGGCAGGGGAAAGCAGTTAGGGACGATCAGGCTGGAAAAGGAGAGCAGTTAGGGGCATCAGGCAGGCAGGCAGAGGTGGTTAGGGGTGATCAGGCAGGCAGAAAGGTGAATGGTTAGGAGCCAGTGGTCCTGGATTGTGAGAGGGATCCTGGATTGGAGAGTGTGCAGGCCAGGCTGAGGGACCCACCCCCCATGCATGAATTTCATGGACTGGGTCTCTAGTCCTATCTAATAAAGAGGGAATATGCTAATTGACCATCACTCCATCACAAAAGATGGCTGCAAGCACAGCTAAGGCCAAGTTCCCATAAGGAGCCTTAATGAGCAATCAGCAGGGACCTGAGGCTACACCCTGCCCCGCCCCCATGGGGTTTGACAGGAGACTTCAGGCTGTGCCCCCCACCCAGCAGGGCTTGACAGGGGACCTCAGGCCATGCCCCCCACCAGGTGGGGCTTGATAGGGGACCTTAAGGTACACGTCCAGTGCTGAATCGGGGGAACTCTGGTCACACCCCCAGCGCAGCAGGGCTTGACGGAGGACTTGAGGCTGGGCCCCTCTGCCGATGGGGATTGATGTGGGACCTGAGGCTGTGCCCTCCTCCTGGTACTGGCCTGGGGGACCTGAGGCTGTGTCCTCAGCCTGGCACGGCTTGATGGAGGACCTCAGACCATGGCTTTACAAGGGACCTCAAGGCACGCCCCCTGCTCTGGTCTGGGCTGGAGGACCTCAGGTCATGCCCCCAATCCTGATGCCGGACCAGAGGGACCTGGCGGGGCTTGACAAGAGTGGGACTGGCCAGGTCTGGATCTAACCCAAATGGGTGTGGGGGGGAAGGTCAGGTCTGAGTCTCATGTGATTTTGAGGCACATGTGGGTGGGTGGGGACTTGACTCTGGGTCCCATGGCGCACCCCAGACTCTGACAGGAGGAAGGTTTTCATATACATTATACTAATTTTCTTTAATCTCTGACACTTCTACTATAGAAAAAGAGCAAATAGCAATATTAAATTATTTTCTCTAATTAATCCCCTTTTAATGTGCACGAATTTTGTGCACCAGACCACTAGTGTTAAATAAAAGTGGTGAGAGTGGCATCCTTGTCTTGATTCTGATCTTAGAAAAGCAGTGTTCAGTTTTTCACTGTTGAATATGTTAGCTGTGAATTTGTCACATAAGGCCTGTATTATGTTGAAGTATGTCCTTCTATACTCACTTTGTAGAGAGTTGTGTGTGTGTGTGTGTGTGTGTGTGTGTGTGTGTGTGTGTGTTTAAATCAGAAATGGATATTAAATTTTAATATTTTTTTCTGCATCTAATTATAGAACCATGCGATTTTTATCCTTCACTTTTTTTGTGTGGTATATCACATTGATTTGTGGATATTGAGCCACCTTTGCACCTCTGGATGAAGTATATGATGTGTTTAATCTGTTGTTGAAGTCAGTGTGCTAAGATTTTGTAAAGGATTTTTGCATCTTTATTCATCAGGGATATTAGTCTATAATTTTCTTTCAATTGCAGTGTCTTTGTCTGGTTCTAATATCAGAGTAATGGTAGCACTGTAGAATGAGTTTGGAAGCTTTCCCTACTCTTCAATTATTTTGGAATAGTTTGAGAAGGATAGGTATTAATTCTCAATTAATGGTTTGTAAAGCCATCTGGTGCTGGACTTTTGTTGGTTATAAGTTTTTGATTACTGATACAATTTCATACAAATGATCAACCTGTTCAGATTTTCTTTTTTTTTCCCCCCTGATTCAGTCTTGGGAGATAATGTCTCTCAGAGTTTATCCATTTTTTTTCTAAGTTGTCCAATTTGTTGGCATAGTGTTTTCTTATAATCCTTTGTGTTTCTTCAGTGCCAGTTGTTATTCCTCTTCTTTCATATCTGATTTTATTTATTTAGGCCCTCTTTTTTTTTTTGATAGGTCTAAGAATTTATTGATTTTGTTTATCTTTTCAAAGAACTAGCTTTAGTCTTATTGATATGTATTTTCTATTGTTTTTTTTTTTTTAGTCACTATTTAATTTATTTCTGCTTGATCTTTATTATTTCCTTTGTTTGGGCTTTATTTGTTTTTCTTTTTCTGGTTTCTTTAGATATAAGTTTAGATTATTTATTTTATATTTTTCTTATTTCTTCAGGTAGGCCTGTATTGCTATGAATTTCCCTATTAGAACTGCTTTTACTATGTCCCCAAAATTTTAGAATGTTGTATTTATTTTCATTTGTTTCAAGATATTTTTTTTATTTCCTCCTTGATTTCTTCATTAACCCATTGATTATTTAATAGCTTATTGTTTACTCTCTATTTACACTTTTTCCAGTTTTTTCTTGTAATTTATTCTAGTTATAGACCATTGTTATTAGAGAAAATGCTCCATAGGATTTCAGTCTTCTAAATTTCCTGAGGCTTCATTTGTTGGACTATCTCTACTGCTGATTTTGGGGAAAATGTTATATAAATATCTATTAACTCCACCTGGTATAATGTGTCATTTAAGGCCATTCTTTTCTTGTTTATTTTCTGCCCAGATGTTCTATCCAATGATAAAGTAGGGTTTTAAAGTCCCCTACTATTATTATATTATTATCTATCTCTTCCTTTATGTCTGTTAATATTTGCTTTGTGTTTTTTGGTGCTCCTACATTGGGTGTGTAGATGTTGACAAGTGTTATATCCTTTTGTTAGATTGACCTCTTCATCATTATATTAGAGCTCTGGTGCATAAAATTTGTGCACTAGGGGGTGGGTCCCTCAGCCTGGCCTACACCCACCCTCTCGCAGTCCAGGAGCCTTCAGGGGATATCTGACTGCTACAGAGGTGGGAGACACTCCCACCCCACAGCTGCACTTGCCAGTCATGAGCCTGGCTTCTGGCTGAGCAGCGCTCCCCCTGCTGGGAGTGCACTGACAACTAGGGGGCAGCTCCTGTAATAAGCATCTGCCCCCTTATGGTCAGTGCACATCATAATGACCTTGTTCTGGTTATTCTGCCATAACAGTCGCCAGTGGTACCTTGAGATATGAGTAACCTAACATACGAGATTTTTGAGATACGCACCATTGAACAAGCGATTTTTGCTTTGAAATACAAGCAACATTTGAGATAGGAGTAATCGCGAGGATCGGCCGGCTGCATATGACCCACCAGTTTACCGTGACTTGAGCATCTCATAGTTTCTCACGCCTCAAGGTTACGGATATAGAGTTCAAAACCAAGCTTATAAGGTTTTTCAAGAATATGCTAGAAAAGATGGATAAATTTAGTGAGACCCAAGAAGAGATGAAAAAGGACCAAATAGAAATTAAACATACACTGACTGAAATAAAAAATATTATACAGAGTCCTAACAGCACACTAGAGAAAGGCAAGAATCAAGTAAAAAATTTGAAATATAAAGAAGCAGACAACATTCAACTGGAAAAGCAAGAAGAGAAAAAAATCCAAAAATGTGAACATAATGTAAGGAGACTCTGGGACAGCTTTAAGCGTACCAACATCAGAATTGTGGGGGTGCCAGAAGAAGAGAGAGAGCAAGATACTGAAAACCTATTTAAAGAAATAATGACTGAAAACTTCCCACATCTGGTAAAAGAAATAGACTTACAAGTCCAGGAAGCACACAGAACCCCATATAAAAGGAATCCAAAGAGGAACACACCAAGACACATCATAATTAAAATACCAAGAGCAAAAGAGAAAGAGAGAATATTAAAAGCAGCAAGAGAAAAGCAGTTTATTACCTACAAGGGAGCACCCATACGACTGTCAGCTGATTTCTCAACAGAAACGATGCAGGCCAGATGGGAGTGGCAAGAAATATTCAACGTGATGAATAGCAAGAACCTACAACCAAGAATAATCTATCCAGTAAAGCTAACATTCAGAATTGAAGGTCAGATAAAGAGCTTCACAGATAAGAAAAAGCTAAAGGAGTTCATCAACTCCAAACCAGAATTATATGAATTGCCGAAAGGTACTCTTTTAGAAGAGGAAGAAGAAAAAGGTAAAAGCCAAAAAATTATGAACAACAAATACATATCTATCAACAAGTGAATCTAAAAATTAAGTGAATTAAAAATTTGATCAACAGAATAAACTGGTGAATATAATAGAATCAGGAGCACAGAAAGGGAGTGAACTGATAATTCTCAGTGGGGAAGGGGTGAGGGGTCGACAGGGAGAGACTGGACAAAAATCATACACCTATGGATGAGATCAATGGGAGGGAGCTAAGGGCAGAGGGAGGGGTGGGAGCTGGGATGAGGGATGCTATGGAGGGGAAAAAAGAGAAACAAATGTAATAATCTGAATAATAAAGATTTAATTTAAAAAAAAAGGTTACGGAACGAATTAAACTCGTATCTCGAGGTACCACTGTATAGACTAAAGGCCTGGTGCACTGGGGTGGGAGGTCCCCTCAGCCCAGCCTTCCCCCTCTCACAGACTGGGAGCCCTTAAGGGATGTCCTACTGACAGTTTAGACCCGCTCTCCTTGGGGAGTGGGCCTAAGCCAAAGTCTGGCTTCCCTCTGAGGGAAGTGGCTGGGCTAATCAGGGGAAGGTGCCAGTCCCATCACCCCACCTATGCTGCCACTGCCACAGCCGCCAAGGTGTTTTCATCAACTCAGACTCCAGTCCCTTCACCATGAAAAAATGACAACTTTCTTTAGACATTTTCAAGATGTGTTTTTTATAGGCTATGACCTTTCTTTCTTTTATTTTCTTTGTTTCTTTCTTTTTTCTTTTCTTTTCTTTCTTTTTTTCTTTTTTTTTCTTCCTTCCTTCCTTCCTTCCTTCCTTCCTTCCTTCCTTCCTTCCTTCCTTCCTTTCTTTCTTTCTTTCTTTCTTTCTTTCTTTCTTTCTTTCTCTTATCCTCACCTGAGGATATGTTTCCATTGATCTTTAGAGAGCTTGGAAGAGAGAGGAAAAAAGACAGAGAGAAACATCACTGTGAGAGGGACACTTTGATTGGTTGCCTCTGCATGAGCCCTGACCTGGGCCTTGGCCAAGAAGGAGTCTGTAACCTAGGTACATGCCCTTGATCAGAATCAAACCTGGACCCTGCGGTCAGCAGGTCAAGGCTCATTACACTGAGCCAAATTGGCTAGGGCAGGATATGACATTTCTTAGCCCCTCCAGCAGCAGACCTTCATTTTTTCCTTCCGGAGTGAGGTGGAAAAACCCTAGATCATCTTCTTGGATTCTTATTACCCAAGTTACCAATAACACTGTGAGTGTTGATGTACAGGAAGTTTACCCAATGAGTGATCAGAAAAGGTGTTTCCTCTGTAGCTCATGTGCAAAACAACCCTGCATTGTGTCCACTGGGCTTCTGTTCACTGGGCTCAGTAAGGGGATGGGGGAGTTTGGAGGGAGGTTCCCAGGTTGCACGGCAACCACCGGGGGCATGCCCCCAGCCCGGCAGCCCCACATTGTGTCTGCAGCCCTCCCTTTCTCTGCGGCTGGGGCAAGGATCACTATGGGCGCCCTATCTTTGTCGCAGAATGATGTTTAATTTGCATATTACGCTTTTATTATATTAGGTAAGTCCCTTCTTTGACTCTTGTTACAGTTGTCATTTTAAATTCTATTTTGTTTGATATAAGTATTACTACCTCTGCTTTCTTTTTGTTTCCTGTGCATGAAATATATTTTTTCATTACTTCATTTTCAGTGCTGTGTGTGTGTGTGTGTCTTTCAATCTGAAGTCAGTTGCTTGTAGGTAGCATATACATGGGCCTTGTTTATTAATATACATTCAATCACACTATGTCTTTTGAAAGGAGCATTTAGTCCTTTTATGTTTAAAGTAATTATGGATACGTATGTATTGTTTATTAATTGTTTTCTGTTTCTGTTTATTAATTGTTTTCTGTTTGCTTTTTGTTCTTTGTTCCTTCTCTTTCTCTCTTGTACATTGATGACTTTAGTGATTTATTTGCATTTACTTTTCTTATTTTATGTGTCTATTATAGTTTTTTGATTTGTGGTTACCATAAGATTCATATACTACAAATTATGTGTATAGTAGTCTATTTTAAGTTCATTGCCATTTAAGTTCAAATGCATTCTAAAAACACATTTTTGCCCAACCCCTTACACATATTTTTGACAACATATTTTACAACATGTGTGTATCCCTTAATTTATTACTGTAGTTACACATGTTCTTACTATGACTTTTTTTTTGCAATTTTTTCATCTGCAAATAGGATAATTTGAAAAATTTTAAAGGTTGTTTTAGTTAGGGTGAAAAATAAGTTTCTTTTAGTTTGCGTTTTCCCAAATACAGATCCTGAGACAAGGATTTAAATACAAATAGTTTACTTTGGGAGATGATATTAGAAAAACTGGTAGAGGGACAGGGAAGGCAGCTTATAAAGAGTGCATTGTCAAGTGAATTATTACTCAGGATCAGGATAGAGGAGTTCCGACCCAAGGCAAAGAAGCTGGACATTTATATACCAAGTTCCATCAGTCATTGGTTAAGGGATGCTTTTAAGAGATGTTAATTCTCTAGCATATCTGGCCTGCCTTGCAAACAGGTTGGAGTGGGATGGGACTCCAGAGAAAGTCCTCAGGAATATGGAAGTTGAGTGGGTATGCAATATAGTAGTAAGGCCTGAGAATGTATAGGTGGGGTACTGGCAGCCTCTACTACAAAGTAAAAAGTTAAATGCGCAATAAATGTTATGCAATTATAGTCTACCTAAACATTTATATAAGCAGATTTATCACTGGTTAATAATTATACTCAGTGTATGCATACAGATATGAATATAGATCTATGTCATTCTACAGGTGTAAACATTTATGAGTGGTTCTGGACATTTTCTTTTTCTTTTTTTTTTTTTTTTTATTTTATTTTTTTTTAATTAATTTTTATTAATTTTTTATACATATCTCCCCATTGCCCCCCTCCCTCCCAGGCGTACCCCGACCCCCCAGTGTCTGTGATCATTGGTTATGTTTATAAGCATGCATACAAGTCCTTTGATTGATCACTTATTTACCTCACCTAACTTTAATCTTTCTGCTATAATTTCACAGTCTGTTTGATGCTTTATGATTTTTGTCCTCCTGAGAATTATCAGTCTACTCCCTTTCTGTGCTCCTGATTCTATTATATTCACCAGTTTATTCTGTTGATCAGATTTTTAATTCACTTAATTTTTAGATTCACTTGTTGACAGATGTGTATTTGTTGTTCATAATTTTTTTGTCTTTTACCTTTTTCTTCTTCCTCTTCTAAAAGGGTACCTTTCAGCATTTCATATAATACTGGTTTGGAGTTGATGAACTCCTTTAGCTTTTTCTTCTCTGTGAAGGTCTTTATCTGCCCTTCAATTCTGAATGATAGCTTTGCTGGATAGATTATTCTTGGTTGTAGGTTCTTGTTGTTCATCACGTTGAATATTTCTTGCCACTCCCGTCTGGCCTGCATCGTTTCTGTTGAGAAATCAGCTGACAGTCGTATGGGTGCTCCCTTGTAGGTAATAAACTGTTTTTCTCTCGCTGCTTTTAATATTCTCTCTTTCTCTTTTGCTCTTGGCATTTTAATTATGATGTGTCTTGGTGTAGTCCTCTTTGGGTTCCTTTTCTTTGGGGTTCTGTGTGCTTCCTCGACTTGTAAGTCTATTTCTTTTACCAGATGTGGGAAGTTTTCAGTCATTATTTCTTTAAACAGGTTTTCAGTATCTTGCTCTCTCTCTTCTTCTGGCACCCCCACAATTCTGATGTTGGTACGCTTGAAGCTATCCCAGAGGCTCCTTACATTATCTTCACATTTTTGGATTCTTTTCTCTTCTTGCTTTTCCAGTTGAATGTTTTCTGCTTCTTTATATTTCAAATTTTTGACTTGATCCTTGTCTTTCTCTAGTCTGCTGTTAGTACTCTGCGTAATAGTATTCATTTCAGTCAGTGTATTTATTATCTTCTCTTGGGTCTCACTAAATTTATCCATCTTTTCTAGCATATTCTTGCAAAACCTTATAAGCGTGGTTTTGAACTCTATATCCAGTCGTTTTTTTTCCTCCATTTCTTTTGCTTGTAATCCCTTCCCTTGTCTCGGCATTTTCACTGTGCCGGGGAAACTTCTGTGCTGGATTCAGCCGCAGAAGCCTCTGCTGAGCTTGGGAGGGTGGAGTCTCAGGGCTTAGGGACCGCCTTGCCTTCCAGTCGGCCCCGCCCTCCACGGCCCCTGAGTCTCACGTGACTGGGTAATGGCTGGAGCGGTCCTTGTGCGCGCGCACCCGCAGCGCCTCTGACCGCTGCCTTTCCGGCTCCCCTGCGAACCAGGACCACACGAGTCTAGGTCCCCAGGGTTTCGCCCAAAACAGGGGCCCAGTGGACTCAGAAGTGGCACAGATCGGAGGGTCTGTCTCCCGCCCACTCGCGAAAGCCAGCGGCACAATCAGCAATCCGTCCTCCGCGTGGTGCCGTGCGCGACCAGACCTCCGATCCTTTGCAACTCCCCTAAATTTCCGTGCACGTCTCCCTTTTCACAGTCCAAACTCCCCCGTATGAGTTTCGGCTGGATCTGGGGTTTAGTGTCGTAAGAGAAGGGGTTCAATGCCGTTGGGAGTCTCCGTTTCCCTCCCGCCAGAGAAAGCCAGCCAGGTACTCCGGCACCCGCTCTCTCAGCGCGCTCGTCTCCGTACCTCGGCTTTTTGCAGCTCCTCTGGGTCTCCGTGAGCCCCTCTCTTTCCTTCTAGCTGTAGAACTTCCACTCAACCAGCTTTCCTGTGGTTCTGGATGATGTCCGTTCTGTCTTTTAGTTGTAGTTTTGAAATTGTTGTGCGAGGCAGCAGTATAGGTGTTTACCTATGCCGCCATCTTGGATTCTTCCGGTTCTGGACATTTTCATCAGACTTAAATATAGTCTGTTTTTTGTAGACACACTGATGGAATTAGTAAATACATAAAGTGAAAAATCAAAATTCAAGAGATAAGGCAAAACAAAGAACTTTCATAAACAACACATCAGTAAGAATAAGTGTTTTGCACTTAAGTTTTAAAATATTGATTCATATATTTTTTCCATGGAGGAAAAAACAACACCTATACTAATTATCAATCTTGTGAAAAATACCAAAGGATTTTAATAGATTGTAAATTCAATATGAGCCAATAGTGCCATGTGTCTTCTCAAAAAATTAAAATAATTTGAGATTGCGTTAATAGAAATGGACTTTCCAGATTTAAGGATTAGTACGCCAATTGAATTCTAAGATCCAGTCTTAATGCTGGCACATAGTAATTCTTTGCTCTTAGCGAAGAGTTAATGTTTCTGAAATACATGTTCTAAAAACATGAAAATTAATATACATTTTTGTATTATTGTAAAAGGTGTTATTAAATTCAGGTTTAATCTCTGTTTTTCATGCTAGGAATGGAAAGCTAGAGTGAGTACAAAGGAGATGAATAGTGAAGAAATGATACAGAAATAAAATTGCTGGATATAAGATGGCAGTCCCTGAAAAGAAGACAATTGGGTGGCTTTTTCTTTTTTCTTGGTCTTAACCTATGTTAAGTCTTGACAGTGTTAAGCATAAAAGAGTTAGTCTGAGTTATTTACCTCCAAAAGGACAAATATAAAATATAACTGGATTCAAATTTCAGGAAGAAACTGCAACTTCCCATTTATAAAGGTATTCAGGATCAAAACAAGAACTTCCAGTCTGGTCATCATGGAACATTGGGTATTGTAATTATATTACTGCTATAAACAGCAATAAAAATGGACAACATATATGAAGCAACTATTTTCAACTATTGGATTATGGATAAAATGAAGACATGTCTTGGCTTTTGCCTGGGGGCACTGTACAAATTTTGGTACAGGGAACTAGGTCCTGGAGAGCAGCATCTTTGCTTGGCAGAGGAAACAGAGTTTGTGTTCAGGGCTTCTGGAATTGCTGGAATTTGTGGAATAGGATACTGGAGAGAAGAGATCTCCTTTAGTCTTTGGCCAAATACTAAACAGTGTATGAATATGCTAAGACTTCATGACACCAATTAATCACTGGGGGTCTGTGAGTCAGAGGAAGTCTTCTAAGTATATCACGGTTCCAACCAGTAGGATGGAGAGATATAACACGTTGGGCATTCAGTTAGGATCTGAAAAAGACTGCAACATAGGAGTTGGGTTACTCTAGCCCTAGAATAAGAGCTACCCTTGACCCACACTAGCAAAGCCTAAATCCAGACCTTGATAGTGCCAATGTAAGGTTCAAGTAAATTAAATGTCTCAACATTGTATCCACCGTGCCCAGCATATAATGGGAAATTATAATACAGAAAGAAGCAGGAAAATATGACCCCTAAGAAGAAAAAAAGTTCATAGAAATGAACTCAGAGTTAGCACAAATGTTGGAGTTAGTCCATAAGGAATTTAAAACAGCATTTGTAAGTATGTTGAAAGACTTAAAGTAGGGTGAACAGATGGGTTGCCTCAACAGAGAAATAGAAACAATTAAAAAATGGAAATTCTAGAAGTGAAAAATAAAATGCACCAAATGGGAAAAATTCACTGGGTAAGTTTAATACTTCACTGGACACTGGAAAAAGCACATGATCATTAAATTTGGAGACAATTCAATAATTTGAAAAGACAGAAAACAACACCACTAGGGTTTCAGGGAATACAACTGGAGCTTATATGGAAATGAGAGGACCTGAAATAGCCAAACAATCTTTTTATGTTTCTTGGCAGTACAGAGGTCTTTTCCTCCCGAACTTATCATGCCATGATTTCACAGGGAGTGGGTTCCCGCAGCTCGGGCTCCCTTCCATTGGTTCTCACAGAGTGCTTCTCTGAGTGGAGCATCCTGACGCTTCAGTTGAACCCAGGTACCTTTCTTGTTGGCTTCCTTCTTTTTCTGATCATTTTTCTTCACACGTTTCAGGAAGATATCTCGGCTCTTAGAGTGCTTAATATGCTCAATATGTCCATTAATTCTCTTTGCTAGACTCTTGCCCTTAACTTGCTTGTTCACAATAATGCCAACTGCATGCTGGGTAACACTGTAGACTCTTTCAGGTTTGCCATGGTAACATTTGTGGGGCACTCCTTTTTCAATAACACCCATTCCCTTGATGTCCACATTATCACCTTTCTTGCAGTTACGTATGTATGTGGGCAAAGGAACAATTCCATGTTTTCTGAAAGGCCTAAGGAACATATTGAGGGTGCCACTCCTCTTTCCCTTTGTGTTAGTCATTTTGGCAAATTACTGGAAGATGGCGGTTCTGGCCAAAAGGCCAAAACAATCTTGAAAAAGAAGAATGAAGTTGGAAAATTGACCAATACCTGATGTCAAAATTTACTATAGAGCTATCATAATCTAGACCCGTGGTCGGCAAACTGTGGCCATGAGCCACATGCAGGTCTTTGGCCTTTTGAGTGTGGCTCTTCCACAAAATACCATGGCCTGGGTGAGTCTATTTTGAAGAAGTAGCATTAGAAGAAGTTTAAGTTTAAAAAATTTGGCTCTCAAAAGAAATTTCAGTCATTGTACTATTGATATTTGGCTCTGTTGACTAATGAGTTTGCCGACCACTGATCTAGACCATATAAATATAGCCAAATATATCAGTGGAACAGAATAATAAGTTCAGAAATAAAACCACATATATGGGCAATTAATCTTCAGCAAAGACACCAAAGTAAGTCATGGAAAAAGGAATGTCCCTTTAACGCATGGTGATGGAACAACTGCTACCCATGGGGGGGAAAAAAATAATGACTGTGAACCGTATTTCACACCATACACAAAAAATAATTTGAAATGAATCAGGGAACTAAATATAAAGTTAAAGTAATGAGGCTTCTGAAAGGTAAATAGAATGTTTTTGTGAACTTTGTGTAGGTACTTTCATACAGGATGCAAAGGATTTACCATAAATGGTGTATTTAACAGGTGAGACTTCAAAAAAAAGTAAATAATTCCTGCTTGTCAAAAGAGCCATTAAAGAAATGAATGATCAAGCTACAAAATGGGAGAAAATACTTAGTAACACACCTCTTTGACAGGAATTTTATATATTCAAAATTATATTTAAAAAAAACACTCCTGTGACCCAATAATAATAATAATAATAATAATAATAATAAATTAAAATGGACCAAAAAACACACATCACAAAGGAAGATACATAAATCCAAATAGACACACAAAAAATCTTCATCATCATTAGGCACTGAAAAATGTTGATTAGAAGCACAATGAGATACCACTGTTACAGCCACTGAAAAGGCTAAAATTAAAATGCAGCACCAAGGGTTGGTGAGGATGTGGAGCATCTGAAACTCTTAAGCATTACTGATGGGGATGTAAAATGATACAATCACTTTGGAAAACTGCTTAGCAACTTCTTATAAAATAAAATATTCACCTACCCTGTATCTATCAATTCCACTACTGGGGCTTTATAGAAGAGGAAGGAAAACATATGTCTGCAATATAACTTGTACAAGAATGTCCATAAGAGCTTTAGCCATAAAAATCTAAAACTGGAACAACCCATATATCATTTGACAGCAAAAAGAATAAACTGTTATTATTCAACAGAATACCTATATATCCCTGAAAAGAAATGAACCACTGATACAGTTAACATTGTTTTATCTCAAAAACATTTTGCTTCATGAAAGAGACATTGCACACCCCCAAAAATACATACTGTATGATTTCAATTATATGAAGTACTAAAACAGGTAAAACTAGTCTGTTGTTTTTTGTGTGTTTTTTTAATACTTGCTTTATGGTTGGAGGAACTGATTGGGAATATTAGGAAATTTATTGGGTCATAGAAATATGCTAGATCTTAAAAGGGTTTGATAGAGAAAGTTATTTTTAAAAAGCAAACAAACACCAAAACCGCCTACCAGAAACAATGATAGAAGTTCCTTTTTTAGAAACTTGAAGTGAGGAAAAATTTTATCACAATTTGTGTCCATTAGGTCGAGCTTGCTAGAAGGCAGCAGCATGCTGCAAGTGATGATGACTAACTTCTGCTTCAGCTGGTTTACTCCACCGGGCCCCTCTGTGATTGTGTGTGATCAAACATTGGAGGGCCATAATCTAAGGGACAAATGTCTAGTATCTCAGAAACTAGAGACCCCTTCTGATGACTCACTCAGCAGGACAAGGAGATAAAACCCTCCTTATTTAGTCAGTTGACCTGCTGCTAATGAAGTACTCTTTGGAACACCCCAAGAACTAACAAGGTGAAATGGCCAATTACTTGAAGGTTAATTCACAAGATCATGCCAGTTCAGAAGAGGGGTTCATTGAAATTTGCCAAGAACCCTCATGTTTTAATCATCCTTTCGAATCTGTTCCAATTGTTTTACCAGAGTTACTGAAATGCTGTAAAATAACTGTGAATCCTCTCTTAGCACACGTGTTGTCAATGGTAGAAGACCCAAGTGTTGGATGGCGGGAAAGGGACAGAGAAATGGTTCATAGTCCAGGATGCAATGCTCCTGTCCAGAGCAGAACAGAGTCATCTGGGATTGAGCTTCTGTTGCCCCTTTGCTAATTAACACCTGTAAAGTGATGGACCCCAGTGGACACCTCCTTAAGGTACCAGAGGCAGGGGGGAGAGAGAAGCTGTCCACACCCCACAGGCAAAGATCAGGGGTGCCAAAGGCCACAGGAGAACTGGCACCTTTATTTTAGAGTATGAAGGACCAGGGTCTCTGGCTTCAGGAACAAAAGTATCATCCCAGAACATGGCTGTGTAGCGGGGGGAAGGCAAGGGGAAGAGAGAGAGAGAGAGAGAAAGAGGTTGCTTTGCTAATATCTAACACCGTGGTCTGCAAACTGCGGCTCTTGAGCCACATGAAACTCTTTGGCCCTTGAGTGTGGCTCTTCCACAAAATACCACGGCCTGGGCGAGTCTGTTCTGAAGAAGTAGCATTAGAAGAAGTTTAAGTTTAAAAAATTTGGCTCTCAAAAGAAATTTCAGTCGTCGTGCTGTTGATATTTGGCTCTGTAGACTAATGAGTATACTGACCATTGATCTAACAGGAAACTGCCTGTGGCCCAGGTCTGTTATTTTTATCTTGGTCCCTGGCTCACCACAGACAATGCTGGTTCCAAATCCACTATTTGTTAAACGCTTCCCTTGTATCCAATCCTGAAAACAACTGAAAGACCGCCCCACTGATTTCTGAAATTGGAAGTGTCTTCCTGGGCTCACTCTAGCTTGAAGACCTACCGCAAGGCAAGGAATTGGCTCAATGGGCTAAATCACTCCAATCAAACTGGTTGCTCATCAGGTCCCTAGAAAGATTTTTAAAAATACGTACAAATTATGTGCCCCATTCCTAGACATCTTGATGTGATAGATATGAAATCAGGACTTGGATTTAGTAGGAGGTGGGGGATGGAGTTTGGCTTATTTATGTTTTGTTTATTTTTAACATACCCAAGAAGTCTTAAAGTCATATTTAATACATTTATTTGCTTCTGGATAAGCCAGAGCATATTCATCCTGAGATACAAAACCATTGTTTTTATTTCTCCTGAAACTCCCCATTAACACCAAAGCCTACTCTCTAGAAAAGGAGGGAAATTTCCCCAAATTTTACCTATTGTGAATTTTTTTATTTGTTATATTATCTCCTCTCCAAGTGACTATTTCTATGCAAATATGACTTGAAGAGTTACTGACGTCTCCAACACCTTAACATGCTCTTTCCTCTGGTTTCCAAGGGTAGCCATGAGGGTGGGAGGTAAAGGGAAATACTCACCAAGTGGGGAAAGCATGGCAGCCCTTACCTACTTCCCAGTCTTCCCTAACCCATTTGGACTTGCGACAAGGTCATAGTTATATTTAAATCAACAGCATGGATCAGGGACAGATGTATCAGCTGCTGCATATGAGGGACTAAAGGTGAAATAACAGCACTTACTTCACTGTGATAAAACGCAGCTAAGCAGGGGACACCAAAGTCTTGCCAAATTCCAACCCATCCTTGGTGGCTTCTTGCACATTTTGAGGTGGTGTCTGACTTTGCCTGAAAAATGAGTGACAGACTTGGGAAACCCTCGAGTTGTTGTTCCCTGTAGTGTGGATGGCCTTCCAGACAGTCACTCGGCTTCCAAAGCAGGCAGGGAAGGATGTGGAGGGTGAAGATGCTAAAGCTTGCAAAATGGAAGAAGAAAAAGAATAGCTGCCAGTAACCAGGCTTCCTAAACAACAAAATCAGTTGAGTTTAGCAAAAGCCACCTTTTATGTCATACTTGGATGTGACCTCACTGTAGCAGCAAGCACACACACTCATTCACTCACTCTTTAGCCCTCTCTTGGTGGCTGTGTCTCTTCAGGAGCTATGCAGTTAGGGAAAGATATGCAAGTAGAAATTAAAATCAAGTTCAAAGCTCTTTAGTATGTTCTACCTTGAAAAGAGCCCTGGGCTCAGGTTATAGGTGGAACAGCCTAACCATTTGAATAGGGTTCTAGGTGAGAGGATGCTGCTTTCCTTTTTCTGTCACAGAATTTTTAGGTAAAGATCAGAGTTAGGGCCACTCCCTGATTAATATGTGAGGTCCCCATCCCCTGACCCTAATCCATTCCCACACTTCTCTCCCTACCTAACTAAACTGTACATCTTCTCCTGAACATATTATAACTCCCTCATCCAAAAGTAGAAACTGTTTCTCCCCCACCCAGAATACCCTTCCCTCCAGCTTAGTCTATACAAATCGGACCTCTCCTTCAAAGCCCACCTCAGATGCCACTCTTTGTGAAGGTCGAGCCATTGCTTTTAGTGAAATCTGATGTTCCACCTTGCCCACACTGCCTTACCATATACCTCCATAATGGAGCCAGTACTTCCTGGACTGGAGCCCTGTGCCTCTGCACTCCCTGCAGTACCCAGCACAACACTCTTCCAACAAAGACCCCAGAGCTGGTGATAGCAGCATCGGGGCCTGGAACGCTAACTTTGCCACTGGTGTTACGGTTAGGCCAGTTGCTTATCTGGGGGGATATTCACCATAGTTAACTGGTACAGCACAGGCCCCACCCATCAGAGGACTGGACAGATTGAACGTCCCTTTGTGTGCCTTTCTCATCTGTAAAACAGTCACAATCCCTGCCTGCCTTGCGGGGAGGTTTGGAGTCAAATCAGACCATACTTGTGAAAGTGTTTTGCAAAGTGAAGTGTTCTGCATACATCAGGCAGGGTTGTTCAGTGGTATTTCCAGGTCTTGTGTGTGGCATTGATGGCCCTGCAGCAGCTTTCCCTCTTCCCGCTCCGCTCAGGCTCCCAGGAGCTAACCAATGGGTTGTGTCCATCGAGCAGGACTAATTGGAGAACTCTTAGAAACAAGCTGTTAGGTCCCACAGACAGTCAGGACCCCAGCTTTTTCAAGCATCACCCCTTACCGTTTCCATCCTGAAAATGTCAATTATTCAGTAGATAAGTTTTGGAAGATCTAATCAAAACCAAAAGCCTAGAAAAGGCTTTCTGAACTTGAAACTTTTCTCATTTGAGGACACCTTGTGCTGTTGGCACAGTGACTTTAGAATCCAGAGTTCCTAAAGACCTCTGGAACCTTTGGCTGTTGTATGTCAGAGGGCAGCTCTGTCTGAACCTGCAAATGGAAATAAATGCCAGCGGTATTAACACACCTGGACAGAAGAGTCTAAATCTTAGTTCCTGCCTTGTCCTTACAGTTTATTAACTCTTCTTTTTACTCTTTCTTAAAAACTGTTATATTTTTTCCCTTCACTGTTAGTTCCCTGCATGCCCTAATGTCTCATTCTGGGAATACAAAGCCTTAGCTATTTCTTCCTTCCAAAGACATTTAACTCTTTCCTCTTAGTTAGTGTGCAGGGGCTAATATGTGTTTACTAGTTGATGTCTGTTCTTCTCAACCACGATCTGAGTGAAGGAAAGGGCCACAGTGTAATGTGTGCAGCCGGAGACCACAGGCTGTAGGAACCAATAGGAAATAGACACAACCTTTGCCTTATCCTTGGAAGATCCCCACTTAAAAGGCAATGCAGGCCCTGGGAAGTATTTCTAAGTGGTTAGAGCATCTGCCCAGGAACTGAAGGGTCTCGGGTTCAATTCCCAGTCAAGGGCACGTACCTCAGAGGCAGGTTCCATCTCTGGCCTACTTTCATCTCTCTCTCTCTCCTCTCTCTCTGTTTCTCTCTCTTCCCCCCCTCCCTCCCTCCCTCCCTCTCCCTCTCTACCTCTTCCCTCTCTTCCACCCTCTCTAGAAAATATATCCTCACACATTGGGTAAGGATATAGAAAAAAAAAAGGCAATGCAGGACTATCACACCAAAATCCCTTAGAATCAGAATGATAAAGGAACCAGGATAATCTTCTACAGGACCTTCCTGCCACTTCTTAGCTGTGGGACTACTGATGACTTCTCTTTCCACTCTTGAGTCTATTTCTTCATATGAGAAATGGAAAAAAACCTACCAAGCAGAGCTGTGGTAAGAATTAGAGAGGGTGTCTGTAACATGGCCCTGGTTGCATGGTGATTATTGTTTGTCTTCTCGTTGAGCGGGTAGGCTAGCTCCAGAAACCCACAAGTGCTAAGTCAAAGGGTGTGCCTCCCACCCTTACAACTCTCTGGACTAGAAGAAGGGGATAGGGTGGGAAGGGCAGGGCTCCAGGCAAATGACCAGGACTCAAGTCTCAGTGCTCACTCATCAGATGTGTGACTTCTGGCAGGTCCTCACCTATAAAATAACAATACCCACCCCACAGAGTCATCTTGAGGCTCAAATGAACTAATGTGCAAGGGCTTGTGTGTGACATTGGAAGTTCCCTGAATTACTGGAGAGGAGAGTCAGCGAGAAAGCACTAATAAAAGGTGTTACTAGTGCTTTGACAAAATACTGAGGGTTGCATGTGCCTACGTGACAGTGGTCAGGCAGCCTAGATATTTGGGACCCACAAGTCAACCAGAAATCATAGTGGTTTAGACTCAATTCAAGACTTTGTTCTCCCCCAAAAGATAAGAAAGCTTTCTTATCTTGACTGGTCTCCTGATTATCTCCCTGCTGGGAGGGATGGAGGCAGGACATTGAGCAAACTGAGACTCAGACACAATCAGAACTATTCCAGGGCTGCCCAGTCTGGGTTCAAGTCCCAAGTCTGCCACTTACCAGCTAACCTTGGGAAAGTTACCTTTGTCTCTGTTTCTTCATCCTTAGATGACCGTAGTACCACCGACCACATAGAGTTAACACATGCAACGACTCTCTGGTGCACAGGAAATACTCCCGTATGTGGACAAAAAGAGCAACACAAAAACAGAAGAGCCAGGGGAAATAGTAGTTATTTTGGAGAGAGAATCAGGCTAATGTTTGAATATAGTTCATTTCTTCAGTCAGATGCTACCTTTCCTCCAACAGTGCCTACTATTTCTTCTGGTTCTTCTGTCTCCCAAATGGCACCAAGATTGTGGGTTTCGGTATTGCGTGTAGGCTTTTCCTGTAAGACGGTGACATGGCAGCAGCTCATGACTTGGAGTGGTTTGAAACATTCTTATTTGACTCCTGGCTCCTGAGTAGAGGGCAGTTTCTGCTTTCACTCAGGTAGTAAGAGGCTCTTCCCACACGCGTGCAATTCTCTTTCTCAGTTATTCCCCGGGCCCTTCTGCAGATTTCTCTCCAGCACCTCAGTAAACTCTAAGAAATCTTTCTGTCTTCAAGGTCTAAGGGCAGGGTGCACTTAAAACCCAGGAGGGACAGGAAGTTTGGACGGCCCCCAATAAAGCCAGAACCACCCTTGAGGGGAAGCTGTGTCCGGGCTCATCCACACAGGCAGTGTGACACCCACAGAGGGCTGCCACTCTCTGAGTGATGTATAGAGGCAGTGTTGCATGAAACATTGAGATCCCTTCTGGAATAGCTGGAGACTAACAGGAGCAGAAAGACGAGTGGAATGGTGTTCCAGATCCAGCAAGGGAAATAAGACCATTCACTGTTCAGTGTGTCACAGTTGACTAGCACTTTTCTCCATGCCCTCAAACGTAATGGAATCCTAACTACAACCAAAGAAGGGACAGGAGACTTTCAGAATAACTTCAGTCACAAAAGACTAGGCTCAGCAACACAGCTAAACACTCTTTTTCACTTTAGGCAATTCATATGATAATGCCTGGTGAAATGATGATGTTTTGGGTACAAGACTCTTCACCACAGAGAACTATTAGCCAGGGACAGTTTTGATGTTGAAAGCCCAATTTGTGCTAAGACTGTACTCAGGACATTGCTATTTTATGTCAACACACCCCAGTGGCTTCTGCACTGGGATGGAATTACCTGGGGCTCTTAGGAAGAAGCCACACATCGAGTTTCTGGAGAAGACAGAGTTTGAGGCTAACCAGTCTCAGCAAAGCCTTGTTTTACAGGAAGTTCCCTAAATTGCTGGCCCAGATCTTCCTCCCCGTTTGTTTGCATCCTTTTTCTTTGGGTCCGCTCCTCCTTTGCTGGCCTCTTTCCAGCCACCTGCTGGCAGCTCGGTGTTCTCCCTACCCCGCCACCCTTGGCCTGCCAGGCACATTCCTGTGGTGGGGCTGACCCCTGTGTGTGAGCCAAGGAAGCTGAATCACTGAAGAATCAAACCCCAGCTTCACTGCTACCATTCCAGGTCATGTGATTGTTCCCAGGGTGGATGGGCCCCAGAGAAGCAGCCACCCCAGGAAGTTCAATGGGTGCTACCTTCCAGCAATGGCTCTGAGAGTCTGGAGTCATCCCAGCCAGATCTCTAGGTCGGCCGGACTTCCCCAACTCCTTCCTCCTCTTGTTGCTTAGTGTCAGCCCAGCCTCCCAACCCCCAGCCCCAGAACTGGATCCAGCTTGCAGAACCAAAGAGGACGGCTGCCCTCGAGACTTCTAAGGCCCCCAGTTCCTCAGACATGACAGGTCTAGTGGAGATGGCAATCCCCAAGGAAGGCTGGCATCTTGCTCAGCAGAAGCAACACAGCTAAAAGCTCTTTCACTTTAGGCAATTCATTCGCTTGGTTAGACATTTATAGATTGCAGTCGCTCATCCAAAAAATCTAGGTCACCCTTCACACAGAATTTCGTGCTTCTGCAGAAGCACCGTGCCCAGGGAGGGATGTGCCTGCTGCCATCTGGTTTGGCTGAGGGAGTGAAGTGTCTGCCATAGGGGGACAGAGGAGCCAGCACAGGGGCTGTGAGCTCTCAGGGGACTTGGTATTTTCACCCACTCAGCCCTGGCTCCCAGCTCTCTGGTTTCGAGCTGTCCTAGCTAAACGGTGTCAGGAACAGCTGCCTGGTATTGATGTTATGAAATTGGTGGCTCTACGGGTTCGGATCTCCAGAGAGATGTTTAGAGTACATGTACCATAAATGCAACGAGAAGGGGGAAGAGGTTGATCTGAATGGGTGTGGGGCTTCTTGGGGGGAAAGAGAAGTGGATAAGGATTTAGCTTTATAACATGGATGGCTGAAAGTTAAGTTATTTCTTATATAACTAGTCTTCCCCACACTCATCTCTTAATTCCTAAGGAGAGTCAGGTTCCGAGGAAAAAGCCTGAGGTTAGGGGCTCGCTGGCCATCCCTATCCAGGAGCTGTCACTCACCAGCCCTGGCGGCCATGGCCAAGGCACAGACCTTGGTTTCCTCATCTTTTAAACCCTCAGCAAAATGAGAATAGACGTATCAGACCTCAACATAATTAAAGCCTTATATGACAAACATACCACCAACAGCATATTCAATGGGCAAAAACTAAAACTATTTTACCTAAGAACAAGAATGAGACAGGGATGCCCACTTTCACCACTCCTGTTCAACATAGTATTGGAAGTGCTAGCCATAGGAATTAGACATAAAGAAGAAATAAAAGACATCCAGATTGGAAAAGAAGTAGAACTGTTATTATTCGCAGATAACATGATACTGTACATAGAAAACCCTAAAGACTCCACCAAAAAAATATTAGACTTAATAAATGAATTCGGCAATGTAGCAGGATACAAACTTAACACCAAGAAATCTATGGCATTTCTATACACTAATAGTGAACTTACAGAAAGAGAGATTAAAAAAAAAAAAACGAATCCCATTTACGATCACACCAAAAAAATTAAGATACCTAGGAGTAAACTTAAGTAAGGAGGTAAAAGACCTGTACTTGGAAAACTGTAAGACACTGAAAAAAGAGATAGAGGAAAACTTAAACAGATGGAAGAACATACCATGTTCATGGGTTGGTAGAATCAACATCATTAAAATGTCCATGCAGCCAAAGCAATCTATAGATTCAATGTACTCCCCATTAAAATACCAATGGCATATTTCACAGACCTAGAAAGAACTCTCCAGAAATTCATATGGAATAAAAAAAAAAAAGGCCCCAAATAGCTACAGCAATCCTGAGAAAGAAGAACAAAGTAAATGGGATCTCAATACCAGATTTCAAGCTGTATTACAAAGCCACTGTTCTCAAAACAGTCTGGTACTGGCAGAAAAACAGACATAATAGATCAATGAAACATAATAGAGAACCCAGAAATCAACCCAAACTACTATGCTTAATTAATATTTGACAAAGGAGGCAAGAACATACAATGAAGTCAAGACAGTCTCTTCAATAAATGGTGTTGGGAAAATTGGACAGATACATGCAAACTTACACCATATACAAAAATAAATTCAAAATGGATAAAGGACTTAAACATAAGACAGGAAACCATAAAAATATTAGAGAAATTGCCCTAACTAGTTTGGCTCAGTGGATAGAATGTTGGCCTGCAAACTGAAGGATCCCAGGTTTGACCCAGTCAAGGGCATGTACCTTGGTTTTGGGCACATCCCCAGAAGGGGGTGTGCAGGAGGCAGCTGATTGGTGTTTCTCTCTCATCAGTGTTTCTAACTCTCTCTCCCTTTCCCTTCCTCTCTGTAAAAAATCAATAAAATATATTTTTTTTAAATATTAGAGAAATTCACAGGCAAAAAAAAATCTCAGACATATGCTGAAGCAATTTCTTCAACAATACACCTCCTAGGGCAATGGAAATGAAAGAAAAAATAAACAGGACTATATCAAAATAAAAAGCTTTTGCACAGCAAAAGAAATCATCAACAAAACAACAAGAAAGTCCACTGCATGGGAGAACATATTTGCCAATGTTATATCTGATAAGGGTTTAATATCCAACATTTACAGGGAACTCATACAGCTTAACAAAAGGAAGATAATCCAATTTAAAAAGTGGACAACAGACCTAAACAGATACTTTTCAAAAGAGGACATAAGGAAGGCCAAGAGACATATGAAAACATGCTCAAAGTCATAATCATCCATCTCACACCTGTCAAAATGCTATTATCAACAAATCAACAAATGACAAGTGCTGATGTGGATGCAAAGAGAAAAAAATCCTTGTGCACTGCTGGTAGGAATGCATATTGGTACATGGGTTTAGGTGAGAGCAAAAAGAGGTGAGCTTTTTTAAGACTCTGCTTATAGGCCTGTTGCAGAAGTTTGAAATTGCAGGTCATGGTTAAATTGAGGTTGTGTATAATATGGAGAACAGTATGGAGTTTTCTCAAAAAACTAAAAATGGAACTCCCATTTGACCCAGTGATCCCACTTCTAGGAATATATCCCAAGAAACCAGAAACATCAATCAGAAAGGATATGTGCACCCCTATTTTCATAGTAGCACAATTTACCATAGCTAAGATTTGGAAACAGCGTAAGTGCCAATCAGCAGATGGATGGATTAAAAAACTGTGGTACATCTACACAATTGAATACTATGCTGCAGTAAAAAAGAAGGAATTATTACCATTTGCAACAGCATGGATGGAACTGGAGAGCATTATTGCTAAGTGAAATAAGCCTGGCAGAGAAAGATAAATATCACCTGCTCTTACTCATGAATATAATGAAAAATATAAACTGATTAACAAAAACAGATCCAGATACAGAGAAGCATCAATCAGAGCATCAAACCTCAGAGGGAATGTAGGGGAGGGTGGGAGTAAGGAGGAGAGATCAACCAAAGGACTTGCATGCATGCATATAAGCATAACCAATAGACACAGACACCAGGAGAGTAAGGGCACATGTGGGGAAGGAGGCAATAAGGGGATAAGGACACCTTAACCAATAAGTTAAGGCAACTTGTGTTCAACACAGGTAAGGGTTTGCTGAATCCAAGTGCTTTAAGAACATGATTATCAGGTGTTCTCATCTCAGGAGAATAGTACAGTGGTACCTCAAGATACGAGTGTCCTAACATACGAGATTTTTGAGATACGAGCCTTCGAGTGAGCGATTTTTGCTTTGAAATACGAGCAACATTTGAGATAGGAGTAATCGTGGCGTCTCATAGTTTCCCACGCCTCAAGGTTACAGAACGAATTAAACTTGTATCTCGAGGTACCACTGTAGTTCTCCAGGGCTGGCTAATTTCAGGTGCTTGCTGGTGTGTGTGTGTGTGTGTGTGTGTGTGTGTGTGTGTGTGTGTATGTGTGTGTGTGTGTGTGTGTGTGTGTGTGTGTGTGTGTGTATCTGGATCTGGTTGCTGTGTTACGACTACACCTGTCCCTCCTCCCGGCCCCTCTACTCTTCTGACCCAGCCGGACAGTGACTCAGTGTCGACATGAGTGGAAGTAAGCCTGATTAGACCAAATCCCCTTTGTGTGGGGGTTAATCAGGTTTTTCTTTCCTGAGTCCCTGGCCTTGGCCATCATCTCATCCCAAGGGTTAGGTGGGAGCAAAAAGAGGTGAGCCTTTTTAAGACTCTGCTTATAGGCCTGTTGCAGAAGTTTGAAATTGCAGGTCATGGTTAAATTGAGGTTGTGTATTGTCTATATCATGATGTCCCCTGGCCATTGCAAATAAATAATTAAAAACTAATTATAACCAAGATACTTAGAGCTTCTGGTCACTGTACTGGGCCAAGAAATAGAAAATGTTCTGGTCAGACATACATATCCTCATTAGTGTGGCAGGCTCCACACCATCGGCCTGGGCAAGACACACTAGCTTGTCCCAGAGGGAACAAGAGCAAGGCTAGATTTATAAGAAACTGGGAGCTTCTCTTCTCCCAAAACTCACCTTACATTAAATTTTTTGTTCTTGGCTTGGAGTACTAGCCACTCCAAGAAATCCCTATTGCAGTGCATATCTGAAAGGATTCACCCTTGAAGTCCAGAGGAATTTGTTGATAGGGATTAACTCCTGAATCACCAGGCCAGGCCCAGAAGGCATAGGTCAGGGGTCAGGTGGAGAGTGCAGTGGTTCAGGAGCATCCAGGAGCCGGGACCCCAGTAGGAAGGAATACAACAGGAAGCTACATAAGCATGGACCCTTGTGACCTCAGGTCCGTGCTGAGACCTGCAGCCGCATCTGGATGCAGAGCTAACAGCAAGCATCTTTCCCAACTCCACGTTCAGTGGCTTCACATTGGTGGCGTGGAATGTGACGTTAAAGGCAGTATTGACACCACAGAAATCTGCAACCACTACAAATCAGAGTCCCCTTCACCCCACCCCCAGGAGAGCTGTTATTTAAACTCTTCCCAGCCCAACACTGGCAGCAGCCAGACTGCTTCTCACATTTGCCCTGTGAAGTGAGACTCCAGCCTTAGCAGATAGTAGCTTTTCCTGGTTGTTCTCCTCCCCCGTCTTGAGGGGCTGGGAACAGAAACAAGGTGGTGGCGGATACCTGTTTTAAGCTCAGATAGTAGAAGATAGTAGAAGCTATGAGGGTTCCAAGTATGTGTCGCCGTGTTCTTCACATGTACTTCCTGCCCCGTTTGAAACTGTCGGCACTAAAAACAACAAACAGCAAACAAGTGGCCTTCTTTTCATCTTGCCAGCTTCTGTGTACTTTCCACACAGGATTTAATGAATATTGTAGTCTTGCGGTCAAGTAGGTTTTGTTTCTTTGAAACATTTACCACAATGGCATACCTGAAGATTATGTGTGTGTGTGTGTGTGTGTGTGTGTGTGTGTGTGTGTGTGTGGTGTTGTGTGTCTGCCCCCCCCAACCCAGCAAGTGCCAATCTTCTGATTTATGAAGATGTTGACCTCCAAGAGCTTTGTCAGCCCTGCTATAGGCTGCAGATCTAACTCTGCCCATGTGTTTTTCTGACACTGACTTTCCCATTACCATCTTCTGGGCCCTGTTTTGGACACTCCTGTTCCCTATGCTGACAGCCTGCCTGCTCTCCATATACCAATTTCTGACATCTGCCTTTAGAATACTCAGGATCCCTTCTCACATCAGCAGATTTCCATGGAAACCAAGACAAAGGAGAAGGAAAGACTGCTTTGTAGTCTCTCTGGTGTGAGATGTACTTTGTGTCCATTTTGCCGTGATTAGTTTCTACCACATCCTCAGAGAGGACCCCACTGTAGGAGTCACCCCACCTCTCATCTTGTATGAACCAGGTTCAGGCATGTAGCCATTTGCAAATTTCCTGTCACAGGGATTTTAACCATCAGGGAGCACTTCATTGCTCTCAGGAGCAAGCAGCTTATTTAAGATTAAACCACAGGAAGGAAAAAAAAAAGTGCAGACTGATTTAGAGGAAGAGGGCTGGATCATAAGACCTCTTAAATATTGAAGTTCTGGGTCACCTCACCATGGATATCAAGAGATGCTTACTGAGCCACCACACTGAATAGGATCTCTCCCTTTGAGCTTGACCACTATTCCACCGCTTCACTCTTCATATTTACTGTCTAGTATGGTTTGGTGGCTTGGGTATGTGTCCCATTCTCCAACTAGACTGTGAGCTCCTCAGTGGCGAGTTTTTTGTAGCTCTTCAGGTCTCCTTTGGCACCTAGGATGTGCCTTGCAGAGAGCGGATTAATTATCAGTATTGATTAATTGTGTCCCAAACTGTTTTTAATCTAAGTAGAATGGGAAGTTGCTCTATATAAAAGGAGTATCCTCTCCTTGGAAGGGTAAAAGCAGAGGCTAGATATCCACTTATCTGCAACACTTTTAGAAGGAAATGATGCATCAGATGGAAGGTCAAGGTAGATGACTAAAGTCTTTTCCACTTCAAGATTCTGTGATTCCATGAAGTGTCCCTATTGCTGCCCCTGAGTCTAATGATGGAAAATGGGTTGTTGCTTCAGAGACAAATGACTGTCCAGAAGCCACGTGACTTTCCTTTTTGCTTGAGGAGCAAATGGTCCCCAGGTTAGGTGGGTCTTTAAGTTGTATAGCTCTCAGGCAACATACTTTATTCTCCAAGACGAGTATAGAGTGTGAAAGACTGACATTTTGTACCCACTGAGTTTTCATCCCTTTAAAGAAGTCTTCCCCTGAAGTATAAGGAGAAGCAGATGGGAATGAGAAAATCTGCATATTTTATTATGCATTGCACATTTTACTTATTAGAATTTTTAGTTTGACACCTTGCATTTTTAAAAAGCTTCAAGATGCAAACAAAATAAAATTATTCATTGAAATATTTAAATCACCTTACACGAATTACTTCAAAATATCAGTGAAATCCAGCAGCCTGGAAGGTAGATTCCCTTCGACTGTCAAAAAGAGGCTCTCCCCCTCAAAAAGGAAGAAGTGCTTGCTCTGAGAGGAGCTCAGGAAGGAAATGAATCCGTGGTGAGGTCACGCGGGGAGAGATGGCTGTGGAATGCAGACAAGTGATGCACCAAGGCATTCTCCTGCTGAAAAAGGAGAGCCAAGAGGGGAGTTAGGACCAGATGCTCAGGTACTTCTTCCGTCACCCCATCTCTGCCTTCCTTTGCTGAGGAGAACATCCCCTCCTGGCCATGCCCTTACTCCATAGAGAGCACGTGAGGATTAACAAGCCACGGTGGGGAGCATCACGGAACTATGTAAAAGAGAGTGGGAGGTAAAATGATTATGAATCTTAGACACAGAATGCTTCTTACTTTAAAGGTAACTTTAATGACCAATATCAGTTAACCAAGGCTTATAAGAGATTTTCAGAAATCACTGGAGTCCCAATCCCACATCCTAGTGACATCTCTTAGATTTGTGCCCCAAGGATGGGAAGGGATCTTTTAGCTCATCCACTTTGGCCTCCCATTTAACACTGGAATTCCCTATCCTAAGAAATGGTTGTGCTATGTGCAGCCGAGCACAGTGGAAGGAGCAGAGGTTCCGGAATCCGGCAGATCTGGAGCAGATCCTACTCCTCCACCCATTGTCTCCTTCACCCAGAACGAATTACCCAATGTCACCATGCTTTCATTTCCTCATCTGTACCAAAATTGCAGAGCTGCGAGCATTAGAAATGACATTGTTAAAAGATGCTCACCAACCACAAGGGAGAGTTGAGTCACAAGCCTTAGCTCTGTCCACGTTAAAGAAGCCTAGGGCTGTGTCCATAGCTCCTTTGGACATGCTAATGTCCTACAAATACATTTTACAGTCCTTCCTGCTCTTCTCCATGGGACTCTGAGCACTACTAGCTCTATGAGAAAAAGCTGCGCCATGCAAACTATATTGTCAGATACTGAATTGAAAAGTTACCTCTATAATTGTAGAATACTTGATTGCATAAGTAGGGGTATAGAGAAGAGTAATAGGTTATGAAGCTGGAAATAAAGTGGAAAATGGTAAAGGGGGCCAGAATCTGTGAAGCTCCATTGGCCATTGTAAGGATTTTGAGTTTTATTACCAGTATAATGGAGTTCATTGAAGTATATTAAACACATGACCTGATTTATGGGTTTTAAGAGCTCGTTCCTGACTTCTGAGTGGAAGCAGGAAGGGCATCTAGGTTATTGCCTTGCGATCATGGCTACAACTAATAAAATGTCAGGGATGGAGAGAAATGGACAGGTTTGACATATAGTTTGAAAGACCTCCCATGGAAACAGCAGAGGCTTGCGGATGGATTGGCTATGAGAGAAAGTGAGGCATGAAGGATGACTCCTAGGTTTTTTATTTAAGATGATGGTTGGTGGTGCTATTTGCTGAGATGAAGCAAAGTGGGGGAGGAATGAATTTGGCAGGGGTCTGGGGGAACAGTCGGGAGTTTTGTTTGGATGACTTAAGTTTGAAATCAGACATCTAAGTGGATTTGCCAAGTGTATTGGACAGACTAATTCGGTACTCAAGGCTCAAGATATAAGTTGGGCAGTCATCAGCATATAGGTGGTATTTTAGCCAAAGGACTAGATGAGTTCGTTTAGGAAAAAAATAAGTTACTTTTTTAATTTAAATTTTTTAAAGTTTTAAATTTTAAAAATTGTTAGAAAAAAGAAGTGGGAGGAATAAACCACAGAGTACAGTGACATTTAAAAGCTCAGCAGAGGAAGAAGAGGCAGAAGAAGAGCCTGAGAGAGAAGCTGAGAAAGTGTTGTGCTATGGGAGCCAAGAGAAGAAAGTGTTCCAGGAAAGAGAGAGTTGTCAACGTGGGTTGGCTTGAATGCAACTTGAGTCATAAAGTAAGCTGAGGACAGAGCCATATACTACAGGATTTGGTGGAGCTGATTGGTGACCTTGAAAATACAATACATAGTGGAATGATGGAATTAGAAGTCAGAATGGGATGGTTGAGAAGGAATAGGAGTTGATAAATTGATGACAGTGAGGTTTTGCTGAAAAGGAAAACAGAGAAATGGAGAGGTAGCTAGAGAGGGTGCCAGTGTCAGGTTTTGCTTTATTTCATTGTGTTTTAAATGATACATATTTAAATGCCAGTGGGGATAAAGTGAGAAGGGGGGAGGAGAGAGAGGGGGGGAGGGAGAGAGAGAGAGAGAATTGATGATGCAGGGAAGAAAGTAGACAAAGGCAGGATCAGAGTCCTTGAGGAAGAAAACTCAGAACTCAGTGGAAGCCATCGCCTCAGAAAGGCTTCCAATGGGAACAGCAGGCAATAATGTAATATGGGTAACTCAGTAGATTTGGTGATGGCAAGGTGAGTGACTCTGTCAGCTTTCTTCCATTTTCAATGAACTATGGCTTTAGGTCATCTTTTGAGAATGAGCGAGGACTTCTGAATCCTGAGTCCAAATGCACTATGTCTTTTCCTTACAGTTTGGCACACTTGGAAAGAATGAACTGACAACCCCTTTTGTATAGTTTATTTTAAAGAGCTATCAATGATAAAGCAATTCATGTTTATTCTTCATTTGATATTTTATCCTGAATTATTCAAGTTCCCAACAGAGAATAGAATTTGTATGGTTTGTTTAATTGAAGACACATAGATGAAGGAGCTGTTACAGAGATAAAGTAGAATTAATAGAAGTTGCACCCAGAGACTGTCAACAGCCACAAGTCATTGCTATCCTTAGGGCCAGAGAGCCAAGGGCCAAGGAGATGGGCAGTGTTAAATCCCAAGGGAAGTAGGAGTCATGAGGGGCCAACCAGTGGGATGGTTCATGGGAGAGACCTGCAGCTCCTTCAGGGAAGTGGTGCAGAGCAGAGAAGGGAGGGCAAAGACATGGCCTGTCTTCTCTTTTCCCATCTCTTGCTGATGCTTCCTCATGGCTGAACACAGCTGGAAGCTAGCTGGCACTGGTGATGCAGTCCATGGTGAAGGACAGAGAGCAGGTCTGGCAACAAAGGACTGGCACAGTCCCTAGTACTTCATACCACCACTGTTGAAAAGATTTTGGAAACCCCTCCAAGAGAAATCTTTATACCCAATGCCAGTGTATAGAATGCATCTTATTATTTGAAATCAGCTGGGCTTTGGAAAACCTAGCTAACCATGCGTTTGGATATAAAGCATCGTGGATCCTTGTAACTCACCCATAATCTCCAAGTGTAATGTTTCCCAATCGTCTTCATCCTTTATTGTCATGCAGAGGCATCCTGCCCATAAAACTAGAGAAACTTGTTTCAGAGCTCCTCCACGCCCATGGGAGAGCCCTCGACATGTATTCAGATGGTCATGTTTTGGCTAATTCCAAAAGTAAGGCATTTTAACTGAAATCTATTAGTGCTATACTTTTTGGACTGTGACCCTAGAAAGGACCCCCCATTATATGCACTTTGGGCCCCACAAAACCTGGATCTGCTTCTGCTTTCAGGTGCACTGGTGCAAATTGTATCCCTTTCCCAAGATTCTACCACCTCCCGGTGGATGGTTAATAGACATCAAAATGGACATTTTGCGAAGGGGAGAATACAGCAGGAAGATAAGAAAAGCAAGACAGGGAGGGAGAGAGAAAAGCATTGTGCCTGGAGACCCCCATTGGGCCGCACCATCACATAATGGCAGGTGGTCAGGGCTGGTTTCTCTCTGGGGCCTCGCTCAGATGCTGCTCTCTGTTTCAGATGCAGATGGAAACCTGTGTCGAAGTAACCAACTGCTGCAAGTCGTGCTGACCATGCACCGAGTTATCATTTCCTCTGCAGAACTGCTCCAAAAAGTGATCACCCTATATCCTTTCAGCAGACCCACTGGCAGCCTCAAGTGGGAGTGCTCAAGAGGAGCTGGAAATCGGAAGTGTGATTGGTTTGGAATAATCCTGCATGGTAAATGGGTTCACATGTCATACATCCTTTCAGGGGCATGATGTGTGTGTGTATGTGTGTATGTGTACATGCATGTGTATGTGTACCTTCGGTTAGGCAGGGCGATGCTATTGATGCTGATTGCTCAAGGAAGTAGTCAAAGAAATCAGCATGCAAACAGTCTTCTCTGGTTAGTAACAATACTTTTCTTGTAGATTCATCCAACTTCACAGTCGCCCTGTGCAGATTGACAAGGGTACAAGCATGACTCAAATGATGACATGCATTCTGGCTTTCCTGACCAATTCTGGAACCTTCCCCAGATTCTAGCCTAGGCTTCCTGGTACCACAGCAACTGGAGTCTGCTGGTGCCTTTTGCTTCAGGCAGCAAACCCAGATGGACTGTAACCTTCTTGTGGGGTGTGAACCGAGCAGGGTGGGGAATTGCCTGCCCTCTCCCTCTTGCTGATGGCACTGTAAGCTGTGGCCTCCGAAGAGAACCTGTGGGCGGGTGAGACTGTTTAGCACCCGAAGCCCAGATCCCCGGCTCTGAGTCATGACTTGCAGCTCTTCTCATCTTTACCACCTCTCCTGACCCTACCTTTTCATCTTATGGCAGGCATGCGTGCGCGCACACACACACACACACCAATACCCATCAGGACAGAATCCCTTTTCTAAACCCACTTATACATATTTTTAAAAAAAATAATTCTTTATTTTTGAAAATATTATGTATGTCCCCCTGTTCCCCTATTAACACCCTCTAGCTCGCCCCCACTCCATATATATATCTTCACTTCTCCTCTCAAAGGAGGTGTCTCCAGGGCCTTCCAAGGGCAGGGCATTGGGAGGGGTTCACGTCATAAGAGGTGCAGGTAATAAGTAGTTTCTCGTCTGCAGAGAATTTTAAAACCATAATAAAACCGACTCAGAATTGGTCTGCTTTTTATTAACTCCATGTACCAGCAATTCTAAACAGTGCCAGGATGAAGTAGTTCTCACTGGAAAAATTGTTTGCTGGTCTAAGGACTACATTGTACCTGAGATGCCCACCCACATGGCAAATGGACGCCTCTCCTTGGTCACAGAATCTACCCCATCAGTGACCTCCCCTCTCCTGCACTCTTAAACTGCCTCGTCAGTGGCACCTGCCCCTTAGCCCAAAATACATCAAAATGCCTCCAGCCTAAAAATAAACTCTCAGCCCCACCTTCCCTTCATTCCATTGTTAGGGTTAGAAATTTGATGTGCAAATTTCTTAAAATAGTCTGCACCCACTATCTCCAATCTCTCAGCTCCCTCCCACTCCTAATTCAGCCATGGCCCTCACCCCTGCATTCAGACTTTCCTCTGATGTCACCAGCAACCTCCCAATGGCTTTTTTTCCGTCCCAATTTTTGCTGAGCTCCCCGAAGTTCTGGGCACTGCTGACACCCCTGCCTCTCCAAACCCACCCTCGAGGGTTCCAGAACGCATCTTCCTGGCTCTCTTTCCTGCAGGCACCCCTCCAGCGTTCCACCCAGCATCTTCCCTGGGGGCCTCTGAACTACCAGATAGCATCCTGGTTGTTCTCTCATTCCTCTTCCTTCCCTGGGCGATGTCTTACCAGGATTTTCACCACTATTCCTCTGTGTTGATGATTTTCGAGTCTATATTTCTCTAACACAAGCCATTTCTTTAAAAAGTTTGGACTAGTTTGTCCTGTAGGGACATCAATTTTAATACATTCAAAACTTAACCCATTAACTCACCACCTCCTCTCCCCAACTACCACCTGGTTAATTCTGCTTTGACACCTGTATTTTCATTTTCAGTTTCAGTTAATGGTGTCATCACCTACTCAGTGGCCTAAACCACATCAGAAGCACCCTCGACTCCTTCCTGCCTCTCACCTCCTTCAGGCCGTCACCCCATCCCAGGGTTTTGACTTCAAAAAGGACTCTCATCTGGTCTCTCCTCTGCATTTCCATGCCACCGCTGAGGGTCTTCTCACCTGTGTGCCTTCTCTCTCCCTCACCCTGCCCATTCGTTGTCATCCTCTGAAGTTACTTTCCTAAGAAAGAGGGTAGCCTTTGCTTCAGAGCCTCTGCCCACTAGGGGCTGATGTCAGACTCCTCGGTTGCCAGGAGATGGCCCTCCAGGGTCTGACCCAATTCAGTGTCTCTCCTGCTTTATCCTGCAGCTCCCAGAAACCCTTCCTGCCCAGCCGGTGTGGTTCAGCAGTTGGACATGGACCCAGCAACCAAGAGGTCACTGGTTTGATTCCTGGTCAGGCACATGCTCTCTGGTTGTGGGCTCTATCCCCAGGAGGGTTGTGCAGGAGGCAGCCAATTGATATTTCTGTCATCTATGTTTCTCTCTCTCTCTCTCTCTCTCTCTCTCTCTCTCTCTCTCTCTCTCTCTCCCTCTCTCCCTTCCTCTCTCTTTAAAATAAAAAAATAAAATAAAATAAATTTTAAAGAAACCTTTTCCCCTCCACACTGAGCTTTTCAATGCCCAACTGTCATGGGTCCTCACCCAGTTCCTGGTCTGGAGTGCCTTTTTCTTGCTGCAAGCCTAGCAAATTCTTTCATGACCCTCTGAAATGTTTCCTGACCTCTCCACCCCCCTGTCCTTTGGAAAATACATCTCATGCTTTAAAATAGTGCCATTGATGTGAAAACCTATTTAATTACCATGACTCTCTTTCTATATCATGTAAGTGGTCAGTGTCTCTCTCCTGTGTGCCTGGGTGTCATCTCATCTGCCTTGAGGGCCTTTTCATTCTGTTCCTTTAACTAAATACATTGGTCTGCCTAAACATTAGTTTGCAAGTTTTGAAATGTAAAACTTATATTGTCTGGTATTGATAGATGACATTTAAGGAAAACCTCAAAACCTTTGTGTCTAGTCACTGTAGTTTGAATTGTGTTAGTAATATGGAATTTTGCAAGGGTACTGAAAAATTAATTAAATTACAAGTTACTTTAAGAGAAAATAGATATAGTTTTAACCTATATACACACACCATATTGTAACTTACCTATTTATGAATTGTCTCCCCCAGGAAACGGTGTGTTTATCTTTGTTTCTCTGGAACTTAGCTAAGTGGCCATGTCATGTGTGGCTCCATGAGTGTGCACTGTTGTGGATGCAAAACACTGAGATACTTTTTCTGTATCTGTCAGGACCTTTAGGTGAGAAACCTGGGCTTTGCTCAAGTCTGGGATTGGGGGAGGGACTCTAAGAAGGGAATACGAAGTAAGATGTCCCATCATTGAAACCCAGGTTAAATATTAAAGGCAAAACTATTTTGTCTTCATAGTTAGTTCCCCTGTTCTGGCTTGGAGGTAATAGAATTGTTAATAAAATAAGCTCAGATGGTTTCTTGCTTTTCCGTTGTTTAAAAGGAAAAGAGAGAGAGAGAGAGAGAGAGAGAGAGAGAGAGAGAGAGAGAGAGAAAGGACATGCTTTAAATAGTTCAGATGCCTGAAGAGCACAGTCAGAACTGCCCCAGGAACTTCCCAGGTACAGCACCAGCCATAGAGAGAAGGAAGAGGTGTGGGGCCAGGAACCTTTACCAGGTCTCAGTTGCCCAAGCCTCTTGTTGCTGGCCTGTGTCATCAGCATTGGCTTCCAGCTCCTCAAGTGAGAAAGCGGGTATCCTGCCTCACTTTGGGCTGCCTTTGCTGTGCATCGGGACTCCGGTCTTTGGGAGGCTCTGCCATCCTGCCTGGCAGCCCGCATGCCCACAGAGGCTCAGCCCCTGACTGTAGACCACTGGGTTTGCAGACACTCCCTGCCCCCCATTTGAAGAGGATAGGAAACCAGTAGAGGAAGATAAACTCCACATAAAGGGCACCATGTTGATTTATATGTCCTTTTAGTTGTTTTAAAATAGATTGGTTTTTGTGCCTTCCTTATTAAAAAGGAAGAATAAAAATTTGAACAAGTTGGTCAAATAATGAAAATATAGAATCTAAGACATAGCTATCTAACATGCACCTTCTGTGTGAACCTCTTTGCATTCAGGGGATGCATTTTCTTAGCAATGTGGCATTAAGACATGTAAAGTCATCGCATTTCCACTCCTACCTTTTAGGCCCAAAGGAAGGCCGGTGTCCGAACCTGTTACTTCATGAAGTTTACCAGTTGGCGGGGCTTATTTTAATTTCTATTTCATTTGTTGGGGTGGGTGTGGTTTTGTTTTTGGTGCCATCAAAGACAGATTTTATAAGCAGTAAATCTATTAAAATATGTTTTTAATGCATGGTCATGATTTATGGGGGGCCCTTCTCTGTGGGCCTCTCATAGTGGACCCATGCCAGAGGAAGTTGCAGCCTCAAACCATTGCCAAGCCTCCTTACCCTTGGGCTGTGAGCACTGAAGGGGGCTGTACAGTAAATAAAAATAAAATAAAATATGTTTTTAAAATTAATTTTATTGAAAGTACAAATTTCATAAACATAGTTTTTCTTTAGGGACCCGGTTTTAGCTTACAAGTCATGTTCTTTCTTTAAGTCTCACATGTTCCACCAAATATTTTTAAGGGACCTTGAAAATGTTTTGGTTAATTTGGAAAATGCTAATTAAATACTCCCAATGGTTTTAAACAATTATGAATTTTACATTTTAGTCTATTTTTAAAGACTTCAGAGGCTTCCCTGAATTCGAAATAGTTTTTATAACTCTAGTAGATTAAAGTTATGAACAGGAAAGCTAACATTATCTTAGATGTGCCAAAGCAATACATAAACTTAATAAGATTTCAAGTTAAAGCCACAATTAATTATATATTCCAAATTGGAGTGTCCATGCTATCATTCTAATTAATATACTCTTAAACTTTAAAGGCATATAAAATCTCAAAATGTACAGATGCCTTCCTAATAAAAACATCAGTAATATGATTTGGGCTGTCTTTGACTTTGCTGTAGTTAACTCTGAGTTTTGCAGTGGGTACAGTACACACTCCCACTGTCCTGGTTACTTGAGATCTCTGCTGGCTTCTCCCTGGTTTCATCTCAGGGGCCTGATTGCAGTTATTATGGCACAGTTTTTAAATGAGAAAGGGGGCAGAGTCTTGCAGGGCACAAAGTCTACATGGCCTGCTTGCTCATTCTGTTTGTGGAAGATGGTAGGGCCTGCCCAGATTCATCATTTGCATTTCTTTTAAGTGAATACTTTTTCCATCTAAGCTCTAGGGCAGCAATTTTCAACCAATGTACTTCAAGACTTTTTAAAATATACAATACCTGACTATTTAGGTAGGAGCTCTGACTTCTGTTTCCTTAGATTGTCAAACAAACAAACAAAAAATGACAACAGCCAACACAATGATAATTGTCCAGTGTAAATGAATTAAAAAATACCCTTTTATTGAACTACTTTGCAAAAAAATGTATTTTTGGTGTACTGCAAAATTTTAGTAATTAGTTAATGTGTACCATGGGATGAAAAAGGTTGACAATCGCTGCTCTTCAACATGTGAACTTGATGGAATCTGCTATTCTTTCATATTCTTAGGATGGCACCATTTCATGGAATATTCCAGATGGTATGGATCCTTAACAAGTCTCTGATTGTATTTTGGCTTTATTCACATTATTCACATGGCTTTGTCCAACTTGTCATCCAACTTACAAGGTCAACCTACTAACATCTCTAGGCATATATTGTCATTTTCCTATTATTGTCATGACACTATATCTGAATACTCATTCCTTCCCCCTCTTCTCTAATTCACCACAAAATTGTTTATCAGTTACTCGAAGCATTGTAAATATGAGAAGGGGCTGTTATCTTTAACTGGTCTCATTGGACTCCTGGTCTCGGGCAGGAGGTCATTGCCCTTCTGGCACTTCTTACAGTCAGTCACCTGTGCAGGGCTTTCCCCGCCATGGACTTCCTAGTTGCAGAGGAGACACTGTGGCCTCCTTCCACCGCCATTTCAGCATGAGCACACACCAAGTTGGTTTTTATCTATGGCCAGAGAGATAAGAAAACATTTTTATTTGAAATTTATTTTGGAAGGGGGCTGGTTTTAGCAAACACTTCCACCGACGAAAAGCTGTTTGGTTGCTGTAGCAGAAGCTCTATTTGCCTTAACCACAGCCTACGTATAAAGATGCCTGGGCCAGGAAGTCACCAGGGCTGTGCCTGAAGATCTGCTACTTTGTAAGGTAAGGATTCTGCATGCATTTGGGTCTCTGTGGCCTGGGATGGAAGGAAAGACTGCAATAAGGTGACCTAGTTCTTCCTCGTGCCCTTACCTTCCCCTTCCTGACCGTCTTTCTGCAACTCACCTCTGGGCAGCCTGAGAGGGCAGGTGGTACTGGAAATGAAGCACAGCCCGTTTTTCCAGGTGTGCCTGAGCTTAATATTTTAGACCAAGGCTTTCCTCAGTCTCATAGTATTTTGGTATCAAATGACATGGGGAGAGGTTATCTTGTTTTTAGTCTGAATCATAAAAGTAATATAGCTCATATCAGTGCATTTTAAATATACAGAAAAGAATCCTATCTAATAAAAGAGTAATATGCAAATTAACCACCACTCCACTACACCCACAAGCCACACCCACCAGCCAATCAGAGCAAGTATGCAAATTAGCCCGATAGCTGCAGCCATGGAGAGAGCAGGATGCTTGGGTTTCCTGGCAATGGAGGAAGCCAAGCTTTCTGTACACCCTGGCCAGCCCAGGCCTCTACTCAGGGCTACCAAGTTTCATTTATAGAAGATAAATAAATCCCAGATATCAGGGCCTCTGCTTGGGTCACTGGAGGGCATGGCTGGCCTGCAAACCATCACAGGCCCTTCACCCAGGCCACTCTATGTCCCAAGGGACCCCCACCCTGATCTGGGACAACCTTCAGGGCAAACCAGTCGGCCCCCACCCATGCACCAGGCCTTTATCCTATCTAATAAAAGAGTAATATGCAAATTGACCATCACTCCAACACACAAGATGGCTGCCCCATGTGAACACAAGATGGCCAGCAGGGGAGGGCAATTGGGAGGGATCAGGTCTGTAAGGGAGGGCAATTGTGGGTGATCAGGCCAGCAGGGGAGGGCAGATGGGAGGGACCTGGCCTGCAGAGGAGGGCAGTTGGGGGTGATCAAGCCTGCTGGGGAGGGCAGTTAGGGGTGACCAGGCCGGCAGAGGAGAGAAGAAGTTGGAGGCAACCAGGCCTGCAGGGAAGGGCAGTTGGGGGAAACCCAGGCTTGCAAGGGAGAGAAGTTGAGGGGGACCAGATATGCAGGGGAGGGCAGTTATGGGTGACCAGGCTGGCAGGGTAGGACAGTTAGGAGCAATCAGGAAGGCAGGCAGGCCAGCAGTTAGGAGCCAGCAGTCCTGGATTGTAAGAGGGATGTCCAACAGTCCATTTAGGCCTGATCCTAGTTTAATATGTTCCACTAGGTGGTATTGGGCCTAAACAGGCAGTCAGACATCCCTCGAAGAGTCCCAGATTGGAGAGAATACAGGCTGGGCTGAGGGACACACTTGCCCCTATGCACAAATTTCGTGCACCTGGCCTCTGGCATAACTATAGTAATAATCTCTCATATCCAACTACCTGTTTTGGCATTTTTTCTTTGTCTTTTTTCCAAGCAGATTTTTAAATCATAGTTGCAATTTGAAAACATAAAATTTTCTATTGTTCTCACTTAACTTTTAATATCATTGAAAGTGTCTTTCATCATGAAAAACTTTTATAAGTATTATTTTTAATGGCCATATAATAGTCTGAGACCTGATGAAGTGTACTTTACACATACAAGCCCATCTTGGGACCTTTGGTTTGTCGGTAGTTGTCTTATTTATGCTTATCTCTGATGCACATGGCTGTGCCTAGACCTGTCTTGACTATGAGACACCTTATCCTACCTAAGCCTCTAACACAAGGAGGGGCAGACAGCTGTAGACAGGTGGTTTTCTTCCCTCCCCACTTCCCTGCCCCCACTCATTATGTTCTATGTTAAGAATATATATTCCATGTTCCCAGGAATATAGAAGGGCAAACTCCCCTGTCATTCTGTCAGTCCTCTTTGAAAGAAGGACCAACCAAAGTGACCCCTGCCTTCCATTTTGGCTTGTGTTCTAACCCCTGCCGTGCAGATATTGGATAACGGAATTCTGGACCATGTTCAAAATAGATGCCAGCTTGACAAACACCATGGAGGAGTTTCAGGAGCTGGTGAAGGCTAGTGGGGAGGAGTTACACTGCCGCCTGATCGACACAACTCAAATGTGAGTGCCAGGGTATGGAAGCATCTCTGTTCTGCTGGCCCAGACCCCTAGCTGTGGCTGCAGCTCTGCCGCTGGGAGAGGCCTTTCAGATAGGCAGGTTCAAACCACCTCACCAAGGTGAAAAGCTTGACATTTGACAAGCAAGCAGAGACACCCCGATGATAAAGCTGTGTGTGACTAATACTCACGAGCAGAAACAATGTAAGACCCAGTCAAAAAGAAATCAGGTAGCAAGACAATGACTAAAACGTGCCCAGGTTGTGAGAAACTGAAAGCACCATGACTACATTCACTCGGAATGGCAGCTAATGCCTGAGGCCCCTCAACTTGAAAAGAGGGAAGGGACTGCTGACAATGTATTGAACGGAGGGTATCTAACCTGTGGAGTCTGTGAAAGACGCATGGACTTCGGGAACTGGGAGAGATTGCAGGGATATTTCCCATTACTTCTTGGATTCCTTATTTATGAGGTCAACCCACTCAGGAAATAGGGCAGGGGTGGGTGCACACATTGCATACTAAAATTTTCACAGAGTGGCCACTTTATTTCTCAACAGTACAGATCCTTCAAATATAGAATTCTCGAACTGAAAGAAATTCTAGAGATCGTTTCATCCAACATCCCAGGAAACAGACTCAGCAAGGTTGTCTGGCTCATCTGGGGTCACACAGAATGCTATGCTAGTGGCTGGACACAAGCTCAGTGCACTGGGTCATAGCTGTGCAGAAATGTAAAGGTCACATATCACAGTTCCCAATAAATCAATTTGTCACTTTTGATTCTCTGTACCTCTACTTAGAATAATACAACTCAAAAGATACACGAGATTTTCAAGTAACAATTTCATCTTAAAGATGCAGAACCTAGGTCCCAGGGCACTTCTGAAACCTTAATCTCCTTGTCCCAATACACTGTAAGTGTGACTTTCCTCTACCAATATCTCCCAGTCTGTTCTTTAGGAATTAGTCAGTGAGATGTAGCCTGACCAGATACATTTGAGAAATGATGGGTTAAACTTGCAAAATTTGCAGTGCATCTCAGAGTCTAGAATGCTCATTGGACAATAGGCTGCAGAATTTGTAGCATCTCCCAAACTCATTTGACGACAGAGCCCTCTGTAGAGAGACAAGGTTCTCAGAAGTACCATTTTGGGAAACATACATCTGCAACCTGCTACCTCCCCAGTGGCTTTTTCCCTTTGCTTCCTTTGTGTAGGAAACAAGCTGAATCAGACACACATGGGTTGGTTACAAGAAAACGGGGTGGGGGGAAGGGGAGCGCTAGGCTCTCCTGGGGCCATTAGCTGGGAAGTGGAGAGAAATGCCAGCAGTCACTCAAAGTGCTTCTTCCCATGACCCCTACAGCAGGACCTCCCTCGCCATGGTTCTCTGTGCCCTTCCAGCATGAAAACTACCCACCCACCTTAAGATTTCCAACCAGTCCCTATGATCCTTATGAGAACGATGGGGCACTGAGTAAGCATGGAGAGAGCAGGAAACTGGCCAATGCTTGAACCCTATTCCCACGGCCTTAAATACCTTCTCCCCAGTTCCCACGTGCATTCTAAAGGTTCACGGGAAACTGTTTGCTGCCATAGAAAAAGTGGATTTGGAAAACTCTGTTGATGCGTTGTTTTGTCCAAGGAAAGTGAGCTAATGGTTCTTTGTTTATTCTCGTGCAAAACTGGACTGACTTGTATTCAAATTTTGATGTATTCTGTTCCCCCATCTTTTCTCTTTCACGTTTACCCACAAAAGCAATGCCCGTGACTGGTCCAGGAAACTCACTCAAAGGATAAAATCGAACACCAGCAAGAAACGGAAAGTCTCTCTGCTCTTTGACCACTTGGAACCGGAAGAGCTGTCAGAGCACCTCACCTACCTGGAGTTCAAGTCCTTCCGGAGGATCTCTGTATGTACCCAAGGGGCAGGAGAAAGCTCCCCTGGGGCATTTCTGCAGAGAAATACAGCAGCCTGTTCACCTCCTAACCCCCGAGGCCCTCAGTGCTGCTGGGCCTTCCCGTTAGACTTCGTACCATTCAGAGAACCAGTGCTCTAAATTCCTGGGCCGTCCCTCCCCTCTCTCCTCCAGGCCCACCCTACCCCCAGTGACAGTACAGTGGGCATACATGTATACGTGTGTACACACACACACACACACACACACACACACACACTCTTTAACCCTCTGTGTCATTAGGTTGCCAGAAATTTTATTGTTTCATTTTCCTCCCCCCCAAATGGAGATATCCTCTAAGACTTTGAGTTCATTCTAGGGTAGGTCTGAATGGCTATGGGGCATGCCAAAATAAAGTAGATGTTACTAGTCCAGCCAAGAATATACCTAAATCTATGAAGTGGTGCTGACATGGCCCAGCCGTTGCTGATGATTCTAGAGATAAACTTTGCTGACCCAAACTTGCTCCTTAAAGCTCCATACATGCTGCCGAAGAACACTGGGTGCCACACGAGACATCTCGACAACACGCAGGTGCCAGCAGACCCTCACTGACCAATATGCTTTCCTGGGGAACGGCACCTTCAGGCCTGCCCTACCCAAAAATGGTCTTGAGCTTTGCTCTAAAAATAGAGACTGCCTTGTTGCTAGATTTGTTTCTTAGAGTGACAGAGTGACGCGGGTTTCCCAGATGAGGGGATGGAGGCCCAGAGGGGTGGCTCTACAAGGTCACACAGCTTATTAGATTAAGAGCTGGGGCTAGAATTACATGCCTGTCTCGGTCACTCAATTAACTGAGCCTAGTTCTATTTGTTGTTTTTGTGTGGTGTTTTTTTTAATCCTCACCTAAGGATATTTTTTTCTACTGATTTTTATAAAGAGGGGAGGGGCAGGGAAAAGACAGAGAAACATCCATGCGAGAGAGACTCATCATTGGTTGCCTCCCGCACACACCCCAATGGGGACCAGAGATAGAGCCTGCAACCCAGGTACATGCCCTTGACCAGAATGGAACCCAGGGCCCTTCAGTCCGTGGGCCGACACTCTAACCACACTAGCCAAACCGCTAGTAGGGCCCAGTTCTACTTGAAAGGAGTCCTGCAGCCAGATGACAGGTTATTTCATCTCCCATAACACTGACATCTGCTTTACACGGCGCTTTGCCCAGCCAGCCAGGAGCCTCCCAGCTCCCTACTGGAAATAAGTCTCCCAGCATGACTCTGCACTGGCCTCAGCCCCCTCCCAGTGCCCCTGACAGAACCAGGGGGCTTGCTGGGAGGCCCCACCTGGGGAGTTTCCATTTGGCTGTGCCTTCCTGTCACGGGAGGGACACTGAAAGGAGCCATTCTCAGACTGAAAATTGCGCTGGCAGGGCTGCTGGACCACAGGAGCGAGAGCCCCGTGCAGAGCAGGGACGCTACGGCCATGCTCCCGGGGGTGCGGCAGTGCTACTTGCCGCACAGCATTTGGAACCTTCCTGGCTTTTGAATGGCCCAGTTCCTCAGAGAAGACAGCTGCCTGGGGACTTAGTTCTTCCTACACAGCTCTACGCAGTGTCCCAACCAGCAGTTTCCCCTCCGACATGGGACCAGAGGGAGTCGTCTCTCTGCTGTGAACTGATAGCATTTGATATTTCCTGTTGTAATACTTGGGGTGAGGGGGCCGAGATTACTGGGATAATCTTAAAAAACAAGTAAACTTGGTGTTATATTTATAGTGGGAGGAATATATAAATGAATTCACTGGAATGAGTCGCAGGACTTTTCTGTTAGAACCAGTATGATTTTTGCTTCATGTGTGTCTCCTAAGGAGTAGTTTTGGTCCGACTCAGAGTTTTGCCCTGAGTCATCACAGCAATAGGGCTCTGCTCATTTGCATTTATTTTATTTAGGTTGTTTCTCATCCGTGTACTCCTAGTCAGACAGGACTAATATATACTGAAGTAACCCCCAGCTCTCCCGCACAATCCCAGTGGCCCCACAAAGCAAAGGTGTATCTTTCACTCACACGACATATGTAACATGGGTCGTGCAGGGACACAGAGGTGGAAGGCTTCATCTTTACACAGCCTCTGCAGCTGTGGACCGGCAACATGGCGGATCCTTCATTGCCCTTACACCTTTCCTTCAAAAGTCCCATCACTCCCACTCACATGCTCTGGCCCAACTGTGAATACATGGTGAACAGGGCCAAACGTTCAGAGGAGCACTGAGCAGGCAGGTGCTGCCTCCCTTTGGTTATCCTCGTGATCAGCAAACTCATTAGTCAACAGCCAAATATCAACAGTACAACGATTGAAATTTCTTTTGAGAGCCAAATTTTTTAAACTTAAACTTCTTCTAAAGCCACTTCTTCAAAATAGATTCGCCCAGGCTGTGGTATTTTGTGGAAGAGCCACACTCAAGGGACCAAAGAGCCGATGTGGCTTGTGAGCCAGTTTGCCAACCACTCGGTTATCCTATTGAGCAAGATTGTTTGGGACAAGGACACAATAATTCCAGTCACCGCTTCCACAGTGGTCTCTGGCACCTGTTTCACATATGCTGTTTGATTGTCAACCACACTCAGTGCTGTTGTCCAGTTGGGAAACTACGGTCATGGAATTAGCTAACCAGGTTTCATGTACCCAACTCACTTTGCCTCTGTTCAAGTCCAGATTCAATTCAGGCAGGTTTGTTTCAGCATGAAGGTAATAATTATCCTATTAGCACCACCTCACATTGATGTAGCACTTGGAAAAGTTAAAGTGTTTTCATACCTTATCTTCATAACAATTTCATGTGCTAGATAGAGCAAATGTTATCCCATTCTTAAGGTAAGAAAACAGCTGGCAGGGAGGGAGGGATGGAGGGAGAGTGGAGAGAGGAGGGAGATGGAGAACAGGGAGGAGAAAGTCTTGTGAAAACCTTTTTTCCCCTTAACTTCAGCAGAAGAGGTAGGATTAGTCCTGATATTTTTCTTCTCTTCTTTAGAAGTACCAATATCTACCCAAATACAGTATTTGAATTAACTCATGTGTTGGATGAATTAGTACACATCTATGTGGGCCTAATGACTTTTGGTGTAGAGGCCATGCTGTGTTTAGATTTCCTTCCCACCATTTTTGTCAGCCATGTAGAGGACGTACAGGAGAGGTGGGCTCCTCAGTCCCACAGAAGGTCCGAGTCATCAACTGGACAGAGGCAACATGCCCCTCAGATGCCTCAGAACACCAGAGCAGCAGTCCTGATGGGATTCTTTTCCTGCAGTTCTCAGACTATCAGAATTACGTGGTGAACAGCTGTGTGAAGGAGAACCCCACCATGGAGCGGTCCATAGCCCTGTGCAACGGCATCTCCCAGTGGGTGCAGCTGATGGTGCTCAGCCGCCCCACCCCGCAGCTCCGAGCTGAAGTCTTCATTAAGTTCATCCAGGTGGCTCAGGTGAGTGGCGGAGTTAGTGTGGCCCGGGCTGAGGTGAATTTCCCCCTCCTCCAGCAGCCAAGTTTTCCCCTCCTGAGCCGCAGTAGGGATAGTATCCTTGAAATGTCCTGAGGTGTGGATATGGAAACTTTTCTGGTTTGCACACAAGTGCACTATGAAGAGGACCACCTCAGGGCTTGGGATTCCGTTTTAGATCTGTTTAGATATTTAACATTTCTTAGAAGGTGCTTACCATCCTACATGGTCTTCTCAAATCTGGCCCCTGTGACAAAGGAAAGGGCAAGTCCAAGTTTTCCTGGGGCTGGAGTTGTCTTAGGTCTTCAAGCCCACATTGTTAAATGTCTGAGCTGAGTGTTTGAGGGGCAGCATATTAAGAATTTGATAAGAGGAAACGGTACACTAAGTCCTCACTTAATGCCGTCAGTAGGTACTATGATGTATAATGAAACCAGTTTTAATAGAATATAAATAAATTTATTTAATAGGCTAATTGACATGGCATTTTATCAACATAATAATGAAGTGATGTTGATTGAAATGGTGTTATTCAAGGACCTACAGTTCTATGAACGCATTATTTGAAATTTCCCAGAGATTCTACAGTCTTTGTCCCAATTACTGACCAATATAGGCACTGACACTTTGTCCTAAAAAATAAAACAAGTTATCTCAATGCAAAATATATATAGGATTATGCTTATTTGTCTATTACTAGATGGTCCAGTGTTCTCAAAGTTTGGTACATGGACTGCCTGCTCTGATATTAACTAATGGGATATTAAAAGCACAGATCCCTAAGCTCAACCCCAGATCCAGGCAATCAGAAAATCTGGACTTGGGTCCAGAAATCTTCGGTGCTAACAAACAAGTACTTTGGCTGATTCTTAGAAACCACTGATCCAGGTGGTTCAGGACCAGCACAAAGGGAGGGAGACATGAAGCCTTGCCAGACTTGGGATTTCCTGGTCTGGATTAAGCCTAAGGGGAGAACAGACAGGAAGCTGCAGCACCTGGTTGCTATTGCTCGACAATGTAAGGAAGATGAGGCCCAGAGACGAGGCGCCTCTGAGTTCACATGTAACAGGCATGTTCAGTGACTATTCTTACCTGTTTTGTATGTCACAGAAGCTCCACCAACTACAGAACTTCAATACTTTGATGGCTGTGATAGGTGGCCTGTGTCACAGCTCCATCTCCAGGCTCAAGGAGACAAGCTCACATGTCCCCCACGAAATCAACAAGGTCAGTGCTACAGTCTCTTCTGAAGCCTCAGCACATTCCTGGGACAACACCCTTTCCTTCTTCAGGGGGTAACCCAGGAAGAAGTATTTGCCAACCACACCATCCCCTCAACAGGGCAAAATACCAAGGAGGAAAACCCCAAGGAAACCCACAGAATGGAGATGTCACAGATCAGAAAAGTGACTGTGATTAAGTCTCCCTGTCGCTGCCAGTGTTCCTGCTGGTCAGGTGAAATATGTGCCTCCTTCCCATGCTTATATGCCACTGAATGTTCATTTTGTTGATAATCCTCACCAGAGGATTTTTTTCCATTGATTTTTAGAGAAAGTGGGAAAGGGAGCAACAGAGAAAGAGAAACATCAATGGGAGACATCCTCATTGGTTGCCTGCACATGCTCAACCAGGGCTGGAATCAAACCTAGGACCCTTCTGTCTGAGGGCCCACAGTATCCACTGAGCAAAACTGGCTAAGGCTCAGTTATTGTCTTTAATACTGACTCCCTTGCCCAGAATATTTTCCCCAAAGGACTAGTGGTTCCATCTGAATGTCAAGTACATTTATATAGGGACACATTGAAACCCTGGCTCTTCAGATCCCTTGGAGTGAAATTCCAAATAGTCAAATTTTTCCAGATAATTGGAAATGAGCTTTTCAGATGCCAGTTTGTAATAGTGTTTCATTGAGGAATATTTTTCTCAAGTGTCCAATGCATTTTCCTACATTCTTAGGTTTTAAAGGGTCAACATTAGTCCTTCATAGGCTGTTGTAAATATAAGCCCTAAGAGTTCTGCTGAGACTAGCCCATGTCTCAGAGGTGACAGAGGAAAGCCACAGAGACTAACATGCCTTCATGTCATTTCATTTATAAGATACAAGCTCGCTCCTCTTCAGCTCGGGGTCCCCACACCAGTGCTTCCTGTGGCTGCTGGCTCTTCAGGTGGTCTGCATAACCAGTTAAGTCCAGCTTAAAGCAGGTGCCCCCCAGTAGTTTACTTCACCTTCTAAGGAGAACAAAAATATATTATTTTGCTGTTAAGTCTCCCATCCCTACTCACACGCCCCTGCACTGTTTGCTAGAGACGTGTGAGGAGGGCTTGCCAGCTCAGTGGCTTAGGGAGGCTAATACAGAACCTTAGACTCTTCACTGGAGAGAAATGGTACCACTTAGGCCACAATTTTATTAAAAGAATCTGTGACACAGTGTTTAAAAAGGTAATTTTGTGTTGTAACATGGTTGGCAGACAGCCTTGATTTCCCGTCTTTGCTTCTGAGAAAGCTGATCAGCACAAGTGGGGAATGGGGTTCTGTGAACGGCTGGCTGACCTGCACCAAGCATGTCAGAAAAGAACCCCAGGTCAGCTATTGTCTTTTGTGCTGGTGAGCAGCCCTGCCCCTTCCAGGACAAGGGAGGAGTGGGTCCTCGGCCTCATCCCTTGCCTGTCCTTTCCTGGGAATTGGTCTGGTCTATTCAGTCTCTCCGGGTCAGAGTTTCAGAGGGCAGATGGAATGTCACCTGCTTCCTAGGCAAAGGCCCATGGTGAGGGTCACTGAGAGAAGGCCAGAGTGCAGCATGAAGGGTGAACTGGTGCCTTCTCTAGGCCAGCAGCACTGTCAGCACGTCCAGCATCACATTCCAAGTGTTAATCAATGTCCTTCTGATCTAGAAGGACTCAGAAGACACTGGGGAAAGGAAATGCGTGTTTTAGGGACAGAGGTCAGAGGGACACATTAGTCTCTGTCTACTCTTGTATCGTTTTGACTTTCATATCAGGTGTTTATGTATTTTTTAAAAGAAAAACTTTAGTGTAAAAGCAATAAATAAGACCTCACTTAAAATTTTCCAGTTATGTTGTAGAATCAGCTAAAGTACACCTGTGTTTGTAAGTACTCTCTGAGCCGTTTGACATAAGCTGGAGTTTTAATTAGGGATCATGATCTGCACCTTTTAGATGAATTACCCCTTCTGGAGAGATTAGGGGTGGGGTGCAATCATGGTAGATGCTGAAAGCAGACAAAGTGGCTACTGCAGACAATACAACCTGCCTGGCAGGTGCAGTGATGGGGTCTCCTCTTCTGCTTTTTAGGTCCTGGGTGAGATGACTGAGCTGCTGTCCTCCTGCAGAAATTATGACAACTACCGGCGAGCCTATGGGGAGTGCACCCACTTCAAAATCCCCATCCTGGGGGTGCACCTCAAGGACCTCATCTCCCTATATGAAGCCATGCCCGACTACCTAGAGGACGGGAAGGTGAACGTCCACAAGCTGCTGGCCCTTTACAATCATATCAATGAACTGGTCCAGCTGCAAGAGGTGGCCCCGCCCTTGGAGGCCAACAAGGACTTGGTGCACCTGCTGACGGTGAGGCTCACCTGGGAGGCGATGACTAAGCACTGTGTGTGTGACAGGCATCACTCTGCACCTTACCAAATATTAGCCCAGTTAATCCTCATACAAACTAGGATGTAGATACTGCTATTATCCTCTTTTTATGGATGGGAATACGGAGGCACAAAGACATAATTTCCTAGAGGACCAGAAATTAATAAACAGCAGACCCTGGATTCAGACTCAGGAGGTAGGACCCTAGCGGCCGTCCTCTAAAGCAGCATGCCTTTCTGACTCATGGAAATGTTCTCCTCTTCCTGCAAAAACAGTCAAGCTCTCTGGGTAGAGCTGAGAGCAAATCAGGATACAGGCTTGGTAAGAGATGGGGACTAAAACAGGTTCATTGATTGATTCCTGTTCCTGGAAGTGTTTAAGCTAAGGGGAGGCAAACACTGGTGCAAGGACCAGGATCTGCACTTCAGGTGCAGGGGGAGAGCAGATGAACTCCCTTCCAGCCCAATGTCTTTGTAGCTCACCAGCTGTGTGACTGTGGGCACTTAACTCTAAATCCTGTCTCCTCCTCTGTAAAATCAAAAGGATTATTCTGAGATGACTTCTAACATTTTTAAGTTCTAAAATTATACAATTTTTAATGTGTTTTGGCAGAATGGAATAATTATAGCCTCTTCCTCCCTCACAGAGTGATTCTAATTGGGGCTCTAGCTTTGCATCCAGTTAAGTGTTCAATTCTAGCCCTTTCTCTAATGGCCAGGTGACCTTGGTCTTGGCCTTAGACGTCAACTGTGGAAAGATGTACAGAATCCTAACTTTGGTGGAATCACAAATCCTGTAATGAAAGCTGAATGTTCTTCCCAGAAAAAAAAAGATACATAATCCAAGTATTTTTGAGCTCTGAACCTCCTGAAGCTCATCCATGGACTGTAGGATCAGAAAAAGATTATTTGTAAGAACTCTCTCCTCTAAAATGTTCAAGCTCTACTAAATATGGAATTTATTAATTCTGAATATGGTTTAATAATACCATTATTTAAACTGGGTTCTGGTGCAAGAACCAAATTTTAGTAGTATCAGAACACACAAAATATCCGTTCAGATTATCTATCTTTCTGCTTTGGGGAAGAAAAAGTGAGGTGTGGACCATTTGACCACACAGGACCTAAATTCTACATAAAGGCTTACAGATTAAGTTGTCATTTAAATGAGGGCATCTTGAGAGGTATCCAAAATTTAAAAACATTTAACAAAAAAACAACAAAAAAAGAATTAATGCTTACCCCATTGCCCTACTGTGAATTTTAAAAGTAACTAAGAACCTAGAAGAGTAAACCACTAGAGAAGAAGAACCAAGAAAGAAATACAACATCCTAACAGTTAATCATTGTTTTTGATCCACAGTTATCCCTCGATCTCTATTACACTGAGGATGAAATCTACGAGCTCTCCTATGCCAGGGAACCAAGGAACCACAAAGCCCCCGTGAGTTTTCCTATTACAGTTCTTGCAGGTGACAGGATCAGCCTTTTAGTTCAGTTTTATACGAGTATTATGTGTCTCCTTTGTGCCCCAACCTGTGCGAGGCATAGAGAAAGCTTCCACATGTGTGAGGAACAGTTCCTGACCAAATAGTCTTCTTGAAGGGATAACTGTGAACAGTAAATAACAGTAAATAACTAAATACCATGGTGGATTGGCCAGTGTTCTGCAGATTAGAGATGGGAAAGAATATTGTGGGACAGAGGGCCCTCTCCCTCCTATGTATTATAAAGTGGCCCCGCATCAGTTTCCCTCCTGATTTGTTGGTAAGAATGTGAGCAATATGCGGACTACCAGAAGCTAACTTCAGAGGATTGCCAGCTTGGTAGACAGAAAAGCCCCATCATTCTGCAATCATCTGGGTCAGAAAGAGCAGTTTACTACGTTTTTTGACCCCCTGTGCCAAGACCTCCAACAGCACAGAGCTATCACTCCTCAGTCCGAACATAACAGGTTATCTGACCCTGCCTCTCCTACAGACACGTTTAATTATTCATCTTCCTTCTGAATGACCAGTTACTCACCACAGTGGTACTCTTCCCTCGAGTACTACTTCCCAAAACAAGTGGTACTCAAGGAAAGATTTGCCCTCACATAAGAAATTCAGCTTACCTGTGGCTAAATTTCATTGTATCTATACAGATCAAGTTCTAGCTTCTTATCAAAATTAACCTTGTTCACTGAAAATACCTGATAGATTCCCTTTTTAGAATGTTAGAAGGCATTTCAATGGAAAGGATACCTTTTCCTGTTTTTAGAAGAGCTTTTAATTTGGGCCAAATATTACTTAGGAGTGGATTCCATCTCAGCTTATCTAGGCCTCGGATTTTTTAATGCACCTTCCTGCTTCTTTTAACTATTTTCTTCCTCATCCTATCTCTATTAGGTAGCCAGTAGAAAATGGAGAGGAAATTTAAGTGATCCACTTTACTCTGTTGATAGCTTTGACAAAAGTTTAAATGGAGATGACATTATGTGAGGAGCACATTGTAAATAGTAAAACATAATGCTTGTGTAAGCCAAGATTACTGTTCTTTCAGTATGTGAGCGCTCTGCTCCTTGCCACAGGGATAGTTGGGGGTCGTCTGCAGCTGGCAGGTGGCTGCAGCCTTACGTAGCGGGAGAGGAAGAAGCTGTAGATTATACTGCATTATAGTCATAGAGATCTCTTTGATTATTTCATTTCAGCCTCTAACGCCTTCAAAACCACCAGTAGTAGTGGACTGGGCCTCTGGAGTATCTCCCAAACCTGACCCAAAGACTATAAGCAAGCATGTCCAGCGGATGGTGGATGTAAGTACAGCTTTCACCAGACAAAAGCAAGGCACTGCCTGGCTTCATTTTGTATGTATGAGGGGATAAGGGGAAGGGGCGCAGTGGTAGAAACACACGGTGAGAAACTGGAAACTTGTTCCTGTGTGAGTTCAGGGACAACTTGCTTCTCACACTGTGGCTACAGAACAGCTCAGAAGTCACATCGTGCCAACACTTTGGCCTTATGTGGGGGGAGGTGAGCCTCCTCTTAAAGACCTAGCAGGAGAGAATACATTTAAAGTTTGTCAGTTGATTTGGAGGCAGAAAGGTATTGGGAAAGGTTTGAGTAAAAGATAATGAGAATCTAAAACTGAAAATCTTGGCACCTGTTTGAGTGCACTGTGCTAAATGCTAAGGGGCAGTACATTCGGTTCATATTTCTACATTTATCCCTGTGGGCCATTCCAGCATAACAACAGAAAGTAAACCAGAGAGTGGCAGGACAATGAGTAACTGAGGACTAAGAGGGGAGCCCTTCCAACTGTGCCACAGCTTCCCGGAGGAAGGGCCATCTGAGCTGAGCAAGGGCAGAGTGAGGGAGAAGGCCCTGTGCAGTGAGCACGTACACAGCAGCTTCAGGAGCATTTCTTCACCCCTGTCCTTCAGAGGGGGAGGAGAGGCTCCTACCAGCTGCCCCAGTCCCTTTATCACTTGCCTAAAGATTGATCACCAAAGAAACTCCTTTTTCAGTCTGTCTTCAAGAACTATGATCATGACCAAGATGGATACATTTCTCAGGAAGAATTTGAAAAAATTGCTGCCAGTTTTCCATTTTCCTTCTGTGTGATGGACAAAGACAGGTGAGTTTGTAGATGGGAATGTGGCTATGAGCCCTTTATAAAAGTAGTTTGTGTATCACTAAAAAGAACTTACAAACTTGGATGTGTCGTCGTTATGATTACTTAATGAATATTCAGGTTAAGACAGCAACCATCAAATGAATGCCTGCCTATCTGGCTTTGGATTGGACCATAAGCAATCATGAAGCCATTTTAATAATAGTCAACTACAAATTTTAAAAAGTTTAGTCTCCTTGTTTTGTCCTTACAAATCATGAAAAATTAATATTTATTAATCTGCATATTTACTTTTCATAAGATTATACATCTTGGTTCTCTATATAAAACCAAATATATGGTTGGTGGGTTCAAGCTAGGTATTATTACTGTCTGAAGTAAGAAACTGCAGATAAGGTATTTCTCTCCCTATATACACAATTTCCATAATTTTTTAAAAGTCCTGTAGATAGTGGTTAAATTAGTTGGGAAAACTTAGGTTAGCCAAAGAACAACTCCATAAAAATGAGTAATGCTGTCTCCACTACTTATTACAAGCTATTCATGTATTATTAAAAGGACGGCTCATGGCGGTAATTATCAGGTAATACATAATATACTTTCACTCAAGGATGAAAAGGTGAGTTCTCCCTCTCTCCCTCTCATATCCTGGTCTGTCGCTTGCTGGCAGGGAAGGCCTCATCAGCAGGGATGAGATCACGGCCTACTTCATGAGGGCCAGCTCCATCTACTCCAAGCTGGGTCTGGGCTTTCCTCACAACTTCCAAGAGACAACCTACCTGAAGCCTACTTTCTGTGACAACTGTGCTGGATTTGTAAGTTGTGCTCGGAGTGCTTCAGGGTTGAACTTGGGGAAGGGTACAAGACAGGTTAAATGACTAAGCCATGCACAGACCTCATAGCCCTTATCAGCTCATCCCAGCTTAGAGCCTAAGCAAACATCTAGAATAACCTAGTCCTCAAATGCATTTAAGTGCATTTATCTTTTCCTATTCCTTCCGAATTTATTTTTCCCTCTGGTACGGGGCCTTGGATAAATGATAAATATTAAATTTGAGATATATATTTTTAAGTATTATATGTTTCTACGTTGTTCCAAATGTTAGGAAAAAATATCCTCACCCCTCCCTACTTCCAAAGGAATTACCTCTAAGAAGTCATCTGGGCTCTGCCCATCTTCTATCCCATCCCTAACCCTAACCCTAACCAACAGTTTCCCCCAAACCCAGTCCCTGATCCGGGAGTTCTATAGACTTGTTCTTAGTTTGAGGTCCTGATATGATTCCCCTTCTGGCCTAGAGAAGTCCTGACTCATAAATCCTGTGAGCTTCTTGAGAACATTTGACTGATCAGCACAAACTATTCCAGTTTTTAATTTAAGGTCAGGAGGGACAATATATGAGAGAAATGAGGTGTTCCTCCCTCTTGAGGTAGGAAATAGAATGAAGGAAAATCAAGAGTGATATCAATGCCTAGCCTCCTACCAGATAGATGAGTGACGTGTGGTGCATTCTGTCTCTTGTCTTGTAGCTCTGGGGAGTGATCAAACAAGGATATCGATGTAAAGGTAAGGTTCAGCTTTGTCAACTGCATTGTTTTCCCTGGTCTTAGGTATTTTCATATAAAGATTATTTGTTCATAGTTATCCATTCAGTCCATAACTTCTGAGCATAGCCTCATCCTGAGACTGGTTTCCCCTAGAGAATGAGCACCATTATACAGAAGAGAGGAGTGCCTGGGCGACCATTATGCAGCTTCCCTTGTAGGAGCCTCTCTCTGCCTTGGAAATAGGGGTGGCTGCTAGGAGGTTATGCTCCCATATAGCCCTGAAGAGGCAGATCCCCAGTGAGAGGCAAAGAATCACTTTTGGAACAGAAGTGGTTACCAAAGCCTTTGCCAGCTTTCCTTTGATCAATAGCTACCTCCTTGTGACTAGAAAAATTCAGGAGTGAAGCAAAAGAGATGTTTTCATGAAAGGAAGGAAGGATAAGACCTAACAGCTGGGAGCCTCTAGAACAGTGATTCTTAACCTTTATTTTCGTTGCTACTTCATAACTGTGATTTTGCTACTGTTATGAATCATAAAAGTAAATATCTGTGTTTTCAGATGGTCTTAGGCTCTACAGCAGTTCTCAACCTGTGGGTCATGAACCCACAGGTTGAGAACCTCTAGTAAGGTCACCTGGACAGTAGCAAAATTAGTTTTGAGGTAGCAATGAAAATAATTTTATGGCTGGGGGTCACCACAACACGAGGAACTGTATTAAAGTGTCGCGGCATTAGAAAGGTTGAGAACCACTGCTCTAGGTCTCTTTAGAGTAGGTGGTATGTGTGGGATAATCAAGACACCACCTCTTGCCTCCGCAGCAACAGGGGCCGCTTCCTCAACTTGTGGTAAGGGCTACAACAGGACTGACCAAGTGAGAATGCTGGGTTCACTAGGTGTCCTCACTCCAGAAGACAGGGCAGGCATATGAGACAAGAGGGCCCTAGAGAAGAAAGCAATGTGTGCTGAAAGACTTTCTGACTGGGGTGTCTTGTCCACAGACTGCGGGATGAACTGCCACAAACAATGCAAAGATCTGGTTGTGTTCGAGTGCAAGAAACGAGCCAAAAACTCAGCAGCTCTGACAGACAACAGCACCTCTGTGGGACCAACGTTCAAGCTCTGCTCTTTGGGAGCCAAAGATCTGCTCCATGGTAAGGTGGCATTGGGAACATCTATCTTGGGAAGTGAAATGGGAAGGATTACGTTTTCAGGAAGTAAAGATTACCTTTATCCTTCTCTTTTCTTTTTGTAAATATATTTTAATTTATTTTAGAAAGAGAAAGAGAGATGGAAACATCTATGATGAGAGAATCACTGAGTGGCTGCCTCCTTCATGCCCCACACTGGGGATCAAGCCTGCAACCCTGGCATGTGCCCGGACTGGGAACCAAACCATGACCTCCTGGTTCATATGTTGAAGCTCAACCACTGAGCCATCCCATCCTTCTCTTAATAGAAACCAGCACAAATAACATTATGGAAGACATGCCTGTATATTATGTACCCTATATTTTAAGAGTTACATCATCTTTGGGCACAACTGCCACATAAAATGCAAATTTTCATGCAGAGAATAACACAAAGATCTGTCTAGGGTCTCAGCGTGAAGTCTGGAAAACGGCTGTATCTTTTTATACTTACCTTACTCCTCCAAAAGAGACAGTGAAATTATTTTAGAGTAAATATAACAATTTATTCTGGTACTTAAATAACAGTATAATTATGAGCTTTATTTGGGTAAATATTTGTTAATGTAAATTATGTTCCTCTAGAGAAAAATTAAAGTAGGCAGGATCCTTAAAGTATTACAAGTATTTCTAGTATTATAATTGACTTAGATTACAAATGCTAAGTAGAAAACTCTCATTGACCAGAGCCATTTTACTTTACCAATCCAATGTCTTAGCTGGAAAATTTGCTAATAGAAAAGCTCATTTTAAAATGACTGCTGATTCTTTGCAAAGCAGTAAACATAGATGATCTGCTGCCTATCTTAAAGCCTACTATTCATCTCAAATTCATCTGTTCCTACTCTACATCTCCAGGAACTAATTTGGTTAATATCTAGGCTGGGTCCTGGATAAGGCTGTGGTTCGAAAAAGAAAACCAGAATGACTCCTCTCTCCTTTTCTAATCATATCAAAGGAGGGCAATATATTTGTTAGAACTTACCTATCACAGTTAAGCTGTGCCTATTGTACAAATTCCCAAATAGGTGCCACAGAGAATTTCTAGCAGCTAATCAAGGTCATCTATATCAAGACCAAAACCTGAGAGGTGACAGCTCCCAGGTCTACTGAAGATACTTATGAAGCATTAGAAGCCCAGTGCATGAAATTCGTGCACAGGTGGGGGAGTGGGGAGGGGATGTCCTTCAGCCCAGCCTGCACCCTCTGCAATCTGGGACTGCTGGCTCCCAACTGCTCATCTGCCTGCCTTCCTGATTGTGCCTAACCACTTCTGCCTGCCAGCCTGATCACCCCCTAACCACTCCCCTGCAGGCTTGATAACCCCTAACTGTCCTCCCCTGCAGGCCTGGTCCCTCCCAACTGCTGTCCTCTGCTGGCCATCTTGTGGAAGCCATATTGTGTGTTGGAGTGATGGTCAATCTGCATATTATTCTTTTATTAGAGAGGATAGAGGCCTGGTGCATGGGTGGGGCCAGCTGGTTTGCCCTGAAGGTGTCCTAGATCAGGGTGGGGGGTTCCCTTGGGGCGTGGGGTGGCCTGGGCAAGGGGCCTGTGGTAGTTTGCAGGCCGGCCATGCCCCCCAGGAACTCAAGCAGAGGTCTTGGTATCTGGGATTTATTTATCTTCTATAATTGAAACTTTGTAGCCTTGAGTGGAGGCCAAGGAAGTCCAGGGCTGCAGATGCTTGGCTTCCTCCATCACTGGGGGCAATTCAAGCCTCCTGCTCTCTCCAACTCTGTTGCTGCCATCATTTTTGTTGGGATTTATCTATCTTCTATAATTGAAACTTTGTAATCTTGAGTGGAGGCCTGGGCCTGTCAGGGTGTGCAGAAAGCTTGGCTTCCTCCATTGCTGGGGAAACCAATCCTCCTGCTCTCTCCGTGGCTGCAGCCATCTTGGTTGGTTTAATTTGCATACTCACTCCTGATTGGCTGGTGGGCATGGCTTGTGGGTGTAGCAGGGTGGTGGTTAATTTGCATATTACTTTTATTAGATAGGGTGACAGCTCTGAAGCAGGGCTTCAGTTTTCCCTTTAGGCTCAGGGTGAATGCAGCCTGATACCAGCAGCCACAGCTTGACCAGCAAAGTCCCTGAATTTCAGTCCCCTTCACCTCCTAAATTGGGTGCCTAAGAATGAGCCCATTTGGGGCCTATGGGCTTTCTAAAACTAATGTATCAATATGAGTCTCTGCTTTTCTGAACTAGAGCACTACCACGTCTCATGTCTTCCTACAGCACCTGAGGATGGACCTTTTCCATTTCCTAATGGGGAGGCTGTGGAACAAAGTGAAGAAAGTAAAGATAGGACCATCATGCTCATGGGAGTGTCCTCACAGAAGATTTCCGTTCGGCTGAAGAGGACTGTCGCCCACAAGGCCACCCAGACTGAAGCACTGCCTTGGATGGGCAGTGAGGGCCCTTCTGGACCTTTTGCACTATCTTCCCCAAGGAAGACAGCCCAGGACACTCTGTACGTGCATCCTAGTCCTACATCTCCATGCCCCAGCCCAGTCTTAGTCAGAAAGCGGGCTTTTGTCAAGTGGGAGAATAAGGAATCCTTCATGAAATCAAAGGAGGAACTCCGCCACCTCAGAGTCCCAACTTACCAAGAACTGGAACAGGTACCTTTTCCTTTGTTTTCAGACTCTGAAAGAAATGGGGCTAACCCAGGGAAGGGAGCGTAACCTGAAGATTCAGTCCAGGTTGATTACTAGCAGATTAAAACAAGTAAAGAGATCCTGGCTTTCTCTCAAAGAAATGAGTGGGGGCACATTACATGACTACAACAGGATATATACCGGGCTCCCTATTGCCATAGAGATGCCAGGGCCGAGACTCTTACAATAGATTCCAAAACAACTACTGTTGTTTTGTTTTATAGTGCTGACTCTACATCCCTTTTCTACATGGGACTTAAAGTGAACTTGCCTAAATCCTCCTGCCTTATAATTTTTATTCTATTCATCAATGTTATGTTTGGGGACCTTCATGGTTACCTAGGCATCTTCCTAAAAGAAGGTAGGTGATCAGTGGGCTTCCAAAAAAAAAAAAAAGTGTACTATAACTCACCAACTGAAAAGGCCTCCCTCTTTATGTAAATGAGGGAGATCATTTCTAACACATCAGGTAATATGCTGAAGAGCTAAATCAACAGTAGTTGGCAAATGCATAGCTGAATATAATATACAGTAATATAATCCATAAAATGGTAAAAAGTATGCTGCTTTTTTCTGTTAGGCTCACAATGTCTAATAAGGTACCTAATAGTGGCAAAAGAAGTTTGGGAATGTGGTGCCAAAGATTTGAGGTTAAAAAAAAAAAGTAGGAGATAGAATAACAGGTAGTTTTAAAATATTCTACTCTGTAGGGTCAATTACTAGCATATTTTTTATTTAGCATGCAAAGCTCCTAGTGAGCTGGCTTACATAGACCTCTTGTTTTCTTACCAATGGCAGGTAAGTTAAGTCATTTTAGAGATCATTCACTTTATTACAGGGGAGGAATGCCTATCAACTCCCTCACCCCCGCCAGCATCAAGGTTGGCAATGCATTTTTGGAGAGCTATCATTATAAAACCAACATTCACCTACATAAGTCTATATAATACACAGTGAAGTTGTACAAGATGGCCTCAGGATTCCCACCTTGTTCTGAATGTTGTACCTTCCCTGTCAAACTCCAGAACTGTCTCAGAGGCACATTTAAAGAAACAAGTTAGTCTGGCATGGCTCAGTGAACCAGAAGGTCACAGTTCAATTCCCAGTCACGGCATATGCCCAGGTTGTGGGCTATCCCCAGTAGGGGGCATGCAGGAAAATGATCCTCTCTAAAATCAATAAACATCTAAAAAAAAGGACGTAAGTTATATACATAATAATAATAATAATAAAATCTTGGTTTGGTGTCTGAAACAAAAAGATATAACATTAAGAGAAACATATGAAAAAAGAACATTTTTTGGGTGAAAGGTACTCTCTTGCTCAGAATATTTTTAAGACATGTTTTAAGTCAATCAAAAGGTGTAAGAAATCTTGAAAAGCAAACCCAATAGAGGAGAAAGAACTTTATAAAGATCTGTGTTCCTAGTCCCCAGATGCTTTTTGCAAACTACCCATTAAACTCTGTGACCTATTTGGTCCTCTGTACAATACAGGGCTAGGATTCCATATGCTCTCTTTATGGTTTGCTTCAGATCTTGACATTTTACATGTCCATGAAAAGGAACAATGTAGATGGCAACAATGACTTTCTGATGCAAGAAATGGGTGATTAGAGAGATTTCAGATGAGATAGTTCCAAAATAATTCCTACCATCTAATACCAGAACTCATAAACCCTCTTAGCATTTGCCTCTCTTTATATATATTCTTGTCATAAGGACCTAGGGACAAGAATTCACAATTTATGTTTAAACACACATACACGAGTCCCACTTTCCCGCTAAGTAAAATCCTTACATAATTAGTCTACCTCCAATTCAATAGCCCCATCCACAGCTCACTGTAAACTCTAAAAAGAAATACATTATTAGTATTAATCCTATAGAATAGAGTATTTAGAAAACTATTGGCCTACTTGTCCCATAACCTACTTTCCTACATTACTCTAGCAATAAACAGAATTAGAAAATCTGTAACTATATATTAGAAAGGTGTGTTAACTACTTATTATAGTACTACAGGCCCGATGCACAAAATTTGTTCAAGGGACTCGGCCCTTGCAGCCATTGCAGCTTGTCTCAGCCCTCGCAGCCCCAGCTTTGTCCAGAAGGTCATTCGGCTGTCTCGTCTAATTAGCATATTACACTTTTATTATTATAGATAAAGACTTAAGGAGTATTAAAAAGAACTATTATCTGATCTCATTTCTCAATGAATTCAAACCATTAAGAGGTAAATTGTGATATCAAAAATATAAAAGGTGAGAAGTAAAAGGGTAGAAACTTTACAGACAAATGAAGATAAGGTGCTACTAGAATAAAAGGATTATTTTATCTATGGTATGTTTTTTATAAGCCAAATGGTATCCACAAAGCAAAATTCTAAAGGAGAGTTGTGAAACATAAAAAGGGGAGACTAAGCAAATTACCATGGAAGATTACCACTTTACAAAGGTAAACTGAGAGAAAAAGAAACAATGCAGATACACAACAACCAGAAGGCAAACAATAAGATGGCAGTATTAAGTCCTTATACATCAATAATCACTCTAAATATAAATTGATTAAATTCGCCTACAAAAGGCCATGTGGATTTAAAAAGAGACCCAACTACATGCTACCTATAGCAAACTCATTTTAGTCTAAACACACAAGCTCAAAATGAAGGGATAGAAAAGGAATATTCCATATGAATAGAAACTAAAACAAAGTGGCCATAGCCACAAATGTACAACAATTGTAAATATATATATATATATATATTTATATGCAGTCATCATTGGAGCACTAATATATATTAAGCAAATACTAACAGATCTAAAGGGAGAAATAAACCATACAATAATAGTAGAGGACTTCAATACCCTACTGTAAGCAATGGATAGATCATCTAGACAGAAAACTAACAAGGAAATTTTAGAACTGAAGCACACTCTAGAACAAATCAACTTAACAGACAGACATAGAAAATTCTCTCCAACAGCAGCAGCAGAAGAATATAAATTTTCCAGGATAGATCATACGATAGGGCACAAACAAATCACAGCAAATTTAAAGACTGAAATCATACCAACTATATTTTCAGACCACAATGATCTGAAACTAGAAATTAACAAGAGGGAAAATGAACAACCATTAAGTCAAAGAAATCAAATCTTATCTAATAAAATGGTAATATGCAAATTAATCCTCACGCTGTCACAAAGATGGCAGAGCCCATAGCCACAAGATGGGCGGGGGGGGGGGGGCGCTGAGAGTGGGCAATGTGAGCATTCTATGCCCAGCTGCAGTGGGCGTGAAGCAGCCAGGCCCCTCAGAGAGCTACTGGTGCACAGATTTGTGCACAGATCTACTAGTGGGAAATAAAAAATTACCTCTACACAAATGGAAATACAACATATCAAAACTTACAAGATGCACCAAATGAATATCTTAAAAAATCTCAAACAACCTAACTTTACACCTCTTGGGATCTAAAAAAAGAACAAATTAAACAAAAGGTAAAAGAAGGGAGAAAATTAAGATCAGAATGAAAATAAGTGAAATAGAGACAAGAAAAATAATAGAAAGGCTCGACAAAACTAAAAGCTGGTTCTTTGAAAAGATAAAATTAGAAATGCAAAATTTGATATTACAACTGTTACTATACAAATACATGACACAAGAAACTATTACGAACAATTATATGCCAATAAATTAGATAACCTAAAATAAATGGATACATTACTAGAAAGACATAATATACCCAGACAGAAATAGAAATATGAACAGACTAATAATGAACAAAGAGACTGAAGAGTAATGAAAAACCTACCAATACAAAAAAATGGCTTTACTAGCAAATTCTTCTCAAAGAAGAATTAACACCAATCCTTCTCAAACTCTTTCAAAAAACTGAGGAGGGAAAACTTCCAAACTCATTCTACAAGGGCATCACAAGAAAACTACAGACCAGTATCACTGATAAATATAGATGCAAAAATTATCAACAAAATATTAGTAAACCAAATTCAAGAACACATAGAAAGGATTATATACCATGGCTAAGTGGGATTTACCCTTGGATGCAAGGATGGTTCAACATAGGCCCACTCTTATTCAGAATAATACTGAAAGTCTCAGCCAGAGTCATTAAACAAGAAAAAGAAATAAAAGTCATTCAAAACAGGATTGTCTGTGGATAATATTAGTCTGTACTGGTATATAGAAAATCCCAAAGACTCAACCAGAAAACTGTTGGAACTAATCAATAAATTTAGTAAAGTTGCAGGATATAGCAATCAGCTGAATTTCTATACATCTAAAAATAATCCATTCACAAGAGCATCAAAAATAACAAAGTACTTGGACTATATTTAACCAAGTGAAAGACCTATACAATGAAAACTACAAGACTTTGCTAAAACTGAAGATATAAATAAATGATAAGACACCTGTGTTCCTGGATTACAATTAATATTGTTAAAATATCCACACTTGTCCAAAGCAATCTACAGATTCAATGCAATCCCCATCAAAATACCAATGGCATTCTTTAGGAAATGGAAATAATAATTCCAAAAATTGTATGAAACCACAAAAGACCCCAAATAGCCAACGCAATCCAGATTAAAAATATTTTTTGGGAGAGAATCCAAGATGGCGGCATAGGTAAACACCTACACTGCTGCCTCGCACAACAATTTCAAAACTACAACTAAAAGACAGAACAGACATCATCCAGAACCACAGGAAAGCTGGCTGAGTGGAAATTCTACAACTAGAGGGAAAGAGAGGGGCTCACGGAGAACCAGAGGAGCTGCAAAAAGCTGAGGTACGGAGACGCGTGCGCGAAGAGAGTGGGTACTGGAGTACCTGGCTAGTTTTCTCTGGCAGGAGGGAAACGGAGACTCTCAAAAGGCATTGAACCCCTTATCTTACGACACTAAACCCCAGATCCAGCCAAAACTCATACAGGGGGAGTTTGGACTGTGAAAAGGGAGAGGTGCACGGAAATTTAGGGGAGTTGCAAAAGATCAGAGGTCTGGTAGCGCACAGCACTACATGCAGAGGACAGATTGCTGATTGTGCTGCTGGGTTTCGCGAGTGGGCGGGAGACAGACCCTCCCAATCGTGCCACTTCTGACTCCACTAAGCCCCAGTTTCAGGTGAAACCCTGAGGACCTAAACTCATGTGGTCCTGGGGTGCAGGGGAGCTGGAAAAGCAGCTGTCTAGAGGCACTGCGGGTGCGTGCACACAAGGACTGCTCCAGCGATTACCCAGTCACGTGAGACTCAGGGGCCATGGAGGGCGGGGCTGACTGAAAGGCAAGGCGGTCCCTTAAGCCCTGAGACTCCACCCATCCCAAGCTCAACAGAGAGGCTTCTGCGGTTTTGAGAGTCTGGTATCATAAGGCTGAATCCAACAGAATTTCTCCCGGCATAGTGAAAATGCCGAGACATGGGAAAAGATCACAAACAAAAGAAATGGAGGAAAAGAAATGACTGGATATAGAGTTCAAAACCACGCTTATAAGGTTTTTCAAGAATATGCTAGAAAAGTTGGATAAAATTAGCGAGAGCCAAGAGGAGATGAAAAAGGACCAACTAGAGATGCAAAAGATTCAACTAGAGATGGAAAAGGTTCACCTAAAGATGAAAAAGGACCAACTAGAAATTAAACATACACTGACTGAAATAAAAACTATTATACAGAGTCCTAACAGCACACTAGAGAAAGGCAAGAATCAAGTAAAAAATTTGAAATATAAAGAAGCAGAAAACATTCAACTGGAAAAGCAAGAAGAGAAAAGAATCCAAAAATGTGAAGATAATGTAAGGAGCCTCTGGGACAGCTTCAAGCGTACCAACATCAGAATTGTGGGGGTGCCAGAAGAAGAGAGAGAGCAAGATACTGAAAACCTATTTAAAGAAATAATGACTGAAAACTTCCCACATCTGCTAAAAGAAATAGACTTACAAGTCCAGGAAGCACACAGAACCCCATATAAAAGGAATCCAAAGAGGACTCTACACCAAGACACATCATAATTAAAATACCAAGAGCAAAAGACAAAGAGAGAATATTAAAAGCAGCAAGAGAAAAACAGTTCATTACCTACAAGGGAGCACCCATACGACTGTCAGCTGATTTCTCAACAGAAACGATGCAGGCCAGACGGGAGTGGCAAGAAATATTCAACGTGATGAATAGCAAGAACCTACAACCAAGAATAACCTATCCAGCAAAGCTAACATTCAGAATTGAAGGGCAGATAAAGAGCTTCACAGATAAGAAAAAGCTAAAGGAGTTCATCAACTCCAAACCAGTATTATATGAAATGCTGAAAGGTACTCTTTTTGAACAGGAAGAAGAAAAAGGTAAAAGACAAAAAATTATGAACAAATACATATCTATCAACAAGTGAATCTAAAAATTAAGGGAATTAAAAATTTGATCAACAGAATAAACTGGTGAATATAATAGAATCAGGAACACAGAAAGGGAGTGGACTGATAATTCTCAGGGGGAAAGGGGTGAGGGGTATACAGGGAGAGACTGGACAAAAATCATACACCTATGGATGAGGTCAATGGGAGGGAGGTAAAGGCAGGGGGAAGGGTGGGAGCTGGGTGGAGGGGTGCTATGGAGGGGAAAAAAGAGAAACAATTGTAATAATCTGAATAATAAAGATTAAAAAAAAGTTTTTTTTGGATGTACCACACTCCCTGATTTCAAACTTCACCATAAAGCTACAATAATAAAAATACTATGGCACTGGCACAAAAATAAACATGAAGACTAATTTAACTGAAAAGAGAGCTCAGAATGAAACTTCTGCTTGTACAGGTCAGCTAATATTCAATGAATGAACCAAGAGCACCCAATGGGGAAAATATCTCTTCAACAGATGGTTTTGAAGAAACACATGCAGAGAAATGAAACTGGATATTTTACACTACTCACAAAAATTAACTCAAAATGGATCAAAGACTTAAACGTAAAACTTAATATTATAGAACTCTTGAAAGAAAACAAAGGAAAGAGAACATTTATGCAAACTATATATCAAATGTCCAAAATACGTATTTTAATAATTTAAAAAATCCAATTAAAAAATGGGCAGCCCTGGCCTGGTGACTCAGTTGGTTGGAGCATCATCTCATACATCAAAAGGTTGTGAGTTTGATTTCTGTCAGACACATACCCAGGTTGCAGGTTCAAACCCCAGTCAGGAGAGTACTGGGGGCAACTAATTGGTTTTTCTCTCTACAATCAATATAACATATCCTGGGAAAGGATTAAAAAAATTGGGCAGAACTAGACAGACATTTTCCAAAGACATACAGATAGCCAAGAGATACATAAAAATGCTCATCATCACTAATCATCAGGGAAATGCGTATCAAAATTACAATGAGCCCTGGCCAATGTGGCTCAATGGATAGTGTCGGCCTGCAGACTGAAGAGTCCTGGGTTTGACTCTGGTCAAGGGCACGTCCCCAGGTTGGTGGGTCCTCCTGGGTGGGGGCCCAGGTTGGGGCATGTGCATGAGGCAACCAATCAATATGTCTCTCACATTGATGTTTCTCTTTCTCTGTCTCTCCCCATCCCTTTCACTCTCTCTAAAAATTCAATGGGAAAATGTCCTTGGATGAAGATTAAAAAAAAAAAAAAAAAACTACAATGAAATATCACCTCACACCTGTTGGAACAGCTATCATCAGATCCCACTTCTAGAAATTTATCCTAAGAAGCCAGAAACACTAATCAGAAAGAATATATGCACCCCTATGTTCACAGCAGCATTATTTATAATAACTAAGACCTGGAAACAGCCCAAGTGCCCAAATGAATGATTAAAAAACTGTGGTACATTTATAGAATGGAATACTATGCAGCTGTAAAAAAGAAATGTCTCTTACCCTTTCAGACTGCAGGGAGGGACCTGGAGAGTATTATGCCAAGTGAAATAAGCCAGTCAAGAGAAAGACAAGTATCAAATGACCTCATTTATATGAGGAATCTAATGAACAAAATAAACCGATGAACAAAAAAGATCCAGAGACACTGAAGCATGCAAATAGACTGACATATTTCAGGGGGTTAGGATGAGCAGGAAGTGGTTAACCAATGAATTTATATGCATAGACCATGGACAAACAATAGTGCAGAGAAGGCCTGGGAAGGGGAAGTGAGTGGGGGAAGGAGAGGAAAACCTGTTAAACTTTCAATAACAAAGATAAATGTTAAAAAAAAACAAGCAATGAGAAAAGGGAACCCTTGTGCACTGTTGGTGGGAATGTTAATTGTTATAGCCACTGTAGAAAACAATATGGAGGTTCCTCAAAACATTAAAAATAGCACTATCACATGATCTAGCAATTCCTCTTTTGAGTATTTATCAGAAGAAAACACTGACTGAAAAACTAAATACACCACCTTGTTCACTGCAGCATTATTTACAATAGCCATGACACACAACAACCTAAGTGTCCATACAGATGAATGGATAAAGAAAATATAGTACACATATACAAATGAATATTATTCAGCCATTAAAAAAATTAAATCTTCCTGTTTGTGATACATGGATGAACCTTGAGCACATTAAGATAAATCAGACAGAGAAAAACAAATACTATACTGAATCACTTATATAGAGAATTTTAAAAAGCCAAACTTATAAAAGTAGGTTACCAGGCAATTGGAATGGGAGGAAAACACAAATGTTAAGGGTACAAATTTATAACAAGTGATAAATTAGCCCTAGAGTTATAATGCACAATACAGAGATTACAGACAATAATATTATCATCAAACTCGCTAAGAAAACTAGAATTATTCCAACTTCTAAAAAGAATTATGTAACATGGAGGTGTTAATTATAGCGAACATGGCAATCATATTACAATACATAATTATCAAATTAACAGGCTGTACACCTTAAATTTGTATGGTATATGCCAAATATATTTCAATTAAAAAAAGAACATCAAGACTGGAAACCAACTGCTGTCCATATAATTAAATCACTGAAAATTATATAACTGGATTCCAGTTTAGAAGCTGGGATAAAATTCCTGTCTTTGCCAAGAGTTCATTCGTTTTCAAAGATTTGGAGGTAAAAACACTTGAAGAAAATGAACTATGATATATCATATTACAGTATTCTGAATCACTGCTTTCATACCTCAAACCTGACCAGAAACTTTGTTTCTGCAAGGTTAGGTCTCCTGCTACACCACTTCCATAGGTTGTGTTATTACCCATCTACTGCCTGGGAATGGTTTATTCTACCTGTTAACCACTCACATCTTTGATATGATTAACAAAAACTAATTGCTGTTTGCACATGTTCCTTTGTTACTTATTATTTTATAATAAAGGGTAAAATAACTGTCTTGAAAAAATTTTTTAATACTCAGCCAGAATGAATGGGAGATACCAATCAAGTATAGTACTCCCGATATTGTAACTGATTTACTATTCATTGCTGCTTTATTAACATACCTCATTCTCCTTTCTCTTTAGGAAATAAATACACTGAAAGCAGATAATGATGCTCTAAAGATCCAACTGAGATATGCACAGAAGAAAATAGAAAGCCTCCAACTTGCAAAAAGCAATCATGTCTTAGCTCAGATGGAACAGGGTGACAATTCTTAGCCCAGAAATTCAAGGAGCACAATCTGTAGATAAATGGATTAGAGATCTCATTTCCCAAACCAGTTAACACAAAGATTGGGGAACCTTAGAATGACCAGTTTTAAAGGGGTTACTTTAAAAAGGAAAAGCTAGTCTTCCCACCTATCTCCCAATGTGTGATATTGTTCTCTTCCAGTTAGTTGAATTGAAGGGGAGGAAAACTAAGAAATGCAAAACTTTTGCCATTCATACCACAAGCATTTTTTCCTGAGACTAAAGGCAAAAGCATAATAAAAACCTGACTATAGTTTTCTGATAAGGTAGCTTCTCCTATGTGGCCAGCCTGACTGCTGCTTCCTTAGAACTAAAATCCCTGAAAAATGAATTTGCTTCCTTCCCTGTGGTTTTCTGTAAACTGGGGAATTTACTTTATTCCACTCAAAGCTTACTTTTAATATTACAGATTCACTTCCTCTACATTCTAGCATTCTTTATGAATATGGTACCCGATTCACTACCTCATATCTAATCAATGAGCCCTCCTCCCATCCCCATCCTTCCTCACTGTACTCATCATACACACAAGGGTATCTATTTAGAGCTGAACTTCTAGAATTTAAGTACAAACTGTGGTGGCCTACTCAACATGACATTATCCAGTTGTATATCAACTAATAGTTTGTCGCAAAGTCATAATAAAATAAGTAATCAAATTAAATATCTGAAAACATGGCTATTACCATTTTATACATGACTAATTAGCTAAAATAAACGTAATGCAAACATGTTTGTCCTCTGGATAGAATTAGGACTTTATGGCTATTTTTTTAAAAAGAGTCTGCTTAGCCCTTCATATGCCATCTTTTTTTTAAAGTAACTTTTTGAGCTAAATCTCTGCTCACCAGTATACTGCTTTCACTATTAATACCATTTAGAAATAAGCTAACTGGATCAGAGCCTTCAATAACAGCTGACAATATGTATATATGTGTATATATTATGTATATATATAATAGCAGGCATGCATGTGACTTGGAATTTTGTTTCCTCCTTCATAAAATGTGGAATTTTGTTTCCTCCTTCATAAAATGTGGAAGTGAACAACTTTTAGACATTTACATAAATTCACAAATATAAAGTTCAGTTTGTTATAAGATGAAGAATTTACTCATAATGTAAATTGTATTATTTGCAAACTCAAAAGAGCCCTGTGAGTTATCTATTAATGGAAGTTAATGATAAATGGGCTCATTTAGTTGTCTGGGCAACTGATCACAAACTCCTTTGTTAGTCTCTTTTATGTCTCTAAAAAAGTCCAATGATCATTTTCTTTTTTGGGGGGGTGGGTTAGGGGAGGGAGAGGGGAGAGGGGAAATGACTTACCTTCCATGCTTGGAAAGCCTGGTAACAAACTGACTTGAAATTCATAAACAAGTTGAACAACATGCCAAAAATACCAGACTTTAGAAGTTCCAAACCTAAAACCAACAACATCAAGTCTTAGAGTACAAAGTACATATACACAGTGTAGCTTCCTTGGAGGATTCAGAGCATTTAAGAAGTTTATTTGATAAAAGACTAGTTCGTATCGGCATACCTCCTTATACTGAGCTTTAGTGACAAAGCTAATGACTAGTTTTCCTTTGTGTTTTAAAAAATCACTTTCCACACAGACTTACTCTTTCCTAAGTCTAAACTCAAAAATCTCACAGTATGTAAACTTATAGAAGCTACTCTACTGTGCTACTTACATTATATGGAACATGAGTTTATGATCATTTTTAAAATTCATATTCTTTACCATTATCCTTTTCCTCTGATATAAACCAAAAAACGGTACAGCTCAATTTTCTTTAAACGTAGCCACATAACAGTAATTTTTTCGTTTTTCTTCCCCTCTACCCAAAATACAGATTCCAGGTTAGTTTCTATGTAAATAATTTGTAATCTATAGGAATTCAAAAAGTCAGTCCTCTTAGTCAAATTAACATGGCTAAAGGATCTTACCACTGAAATGGATAGGAAGCAGTAATTTCATCAAAGGTTTTTACAGCCCACCTAGGGCCAAAGAAATAGTGTGTAAATTAATATTATTTGTGTGGAATCTACAGAAATAATCTAGAATAGACTTGGTTGTTAAGCCTAGGATACAAATTTTTGTGTCTTGTACTGACTTGAATAAGTTTGAGCATATATTTATCTGCTAAAACAATGACAAGTTTTGTTCTGTTAACAGCAATGTCACTTCTCATTTTCTTTGGTAATTGACTTGACTTTTTACTGCTTGTGAATTTCTGTCTAAAGATGTATTATGTAAAAGAACTACAAGGAAAAAACAAATGTACAGATTGTAAAGTTTTTATATCTAATATAAGTTTTCTTTGTGTAATATTTATATGATAAAAGACATTAGGACCCCTATAGCATAGATGTCTTGCATTTCTTCTATAGTTCATGAAGAGGTAGAAGCTTCACCTGAATTTTTATTATAACCCACAGCTGAGACCACTCCCCTATTGTATTAACCAAACAGTTCTGGAAGAAAAAGCAAAGCAACTAACTAGTTAGTAAAATTTTTTCTAAATCTTTTATAACACAAAGAAGTAACACTACAGAAATAATTCACTTTCCCCATCTTACTGCATTATGACTTACAGTGATCCCTAAATATTAAGTCTATAAGCACTTAACACTGAAGGAGACAGATCTGAGGCTATCATTTCTCTATGGCTTTGGTCTTTAATTCCACAATTCTATCCAAGAAAACTGGCAAGTAGAGAAACTTTGAAGCTGTGGGTGAAATTCGTAGAGAATGATGGGTCAATCTAATATACAGACCACCCAGAGCAATTCATTTGTGCTCATGATTATTTAGTGACTAGAGGCCCAGTGCACGAATTTGTGCATGGGTGGGGTCCCTCGGCCTGGTGATCAAGGCCTATTGGGAGGGCTGGCTGGCCAAGGGGAGGGGCCTTGGGAGGTTAGCTGGCTGGGGGAAGGAGGGAGGCACCGGAACTTGGCTGGCTGGGCAAAGGGGCCATGGAAGGTTGGCTGTGGAAGTGCACTGACCACCAGGGGGTAGTTCCTGCATTGAGCATCTGCCCACATGTAGTCAGTGCATGTCAGAGTGACTGGTTGACCAGTTGTCTTGCCGTTTGGTCATAATGGTCGTTTAGGTTTTTATATACAGTGGTACCTCGAGATACGAGTGCCCTAACATACGAGATTTTTGAGATACAAGCCGTCGAGCGAGTGATTTTTGCTTTGAAATACGAGCAACATTTGAGGTAGGAGTAATCGCTCAGATGGGCCTGCTACACACAACCCACCAGTTTACTGCGACTTGAGCATCTCATAGTTTCCCATGCCTCAAGGTTACTGATAGAATTAAACTAGTATATCGAAGTACCACTGTATATAGATATACACGGAGTGGCCAGATTATTATGCTCTCTGAACACATAATAATCTGGCCACTCAGTGTGTGTGTGTGTTTGTATGTATTAGTGGCCTGATGAATGAATTCGTGCATGGGTGGGGTCTGGCCAGCTTGGCCAGGGGGAAGGGACATGGGCAGTTGGCCGGCCTGCCTGCTGATCAAACTCCTAGTCAAGGGGACAATTTGCATATTAGCCTTTTATTATATAGAAGGATATACACTGAGTGGCCAGATTATTATGCATTCAGAGACAATAATCTGGCCACTAAAGTGTACATAGATTAGAGAGCCATGATTTCCCTTAATTCCCAGCCAACTTCTGTGTAACCAGACCAATGAAGAAGGAAGAAAAATTCCCATCACTGAAATCCCAATACAGAATGCATTGATACACGTGGATGTGGGTATAGTCATCATTTTGGCAATTCATTATATTGTATACAAAATAATTAAGTCACTCTGACAACCTAAATCTAAAGAAGAGATTAAACTTCCTCTCCTACAGTCCCAATTCCCATCCCAAATCTCTATCCTGTGCTCCTTACACGATATAGATAGTAACACTCCTTAGAACATTCTCTGGTAACAGATCCTTTATGGATTTTCACACATTCTTTTGACACAAATACAGGCAACTAAATGTTTTGGGTTTAAAATGTTTTGTGGTTTTTTTCTGTTTTGTAAGGTTTCCCTGATCTGCAGAACACAAGGGAATAGGTTCAAAGAAAACACATGACCCCCACTTTTGCTGAGAGATGACATGTAATGTGGTGGTGATTATGTATGGACAGGACTTACGTTATTTATACTAGTGCAGTCCAAATGTGAGGGTAGTTAGTTACCTTCTTTAACACAGAAACTCCCAGTAATGACATATCTATAGATGCTATTAGATACCAAAGCCTAGACCACTGCAAGAAAAATTAAAAACGGGAAGAAAAGCCAGGTAATATGAAAATGAGAACCAGGCAAAAAGGAATGAAGCAACATACCAAAAAAGGTATTGAACTTTAGGAAGTAGTGAAGTACCATTCATCATACTCTATATTTGTATGACACTCAATTGATAAAACATTTTCACATTATGGCCTTTCAATAAGGCTCAGATGGCCTTATTGCTATTTTATTTTATTATTTTTAAAATATACTTTTATTGATTCAGAGAGAAAGCGAGAGGAAGAGCTAGAAATATCAATGATGAGAGAGAATCACTGCTCAGCTGCCTCCTGCATGCCCCACCCTGGGACTACAGCCCACAACTTGGGCACGTGTCTTGACCATAAATCAAACGGTGACCTAGTTCATCGATTGGTGCTCAACCACTGAGCCACGCCAGCTGCGCACCTTGGTAATATTTTAGATACTGCTTAGCACACTCTTATACAAATGAAATTTTTACTGAACAAAGATTATCATTAAAATCTTAGCTCAGGCCGAGACCGGTTTGGCTCAGTGTATAGAGTGTCGGCTTGCGGACTAAAAGGTCCCAGGTTTGATTCCGGTTGGGGGCATGTACCTTGCTTGCAGGCACATCTCCACTGTGGGGCGTGCAGGAGGCGGCTGATCGATGTCTCTCACTCATCGATGTTTCTGACTTTCTATCTCTCTCCCTTCTTCTCTGTAAAAATCAATAAAATATATTTTTTAAAAAAAAAATCTTAGCTCAGAAGGAAGAATAAGATATTTGAGTCTAGACCACTCAGCTTTTATTCAAGTGAAGTTTATAGGAATGTGTACATGACCTATAAATCATGTTGCTCCAGCTCTGACATGATTCCAGGAGCAAGTGCTAAACCTGGATAAAATTTACAGTGAGTCCTGTGGATAATCCAACAACACTCGTATGAAGGTACAAAGAAATCTTACAGAAATTGATGAGTACTGTTTCTGTCATTATTCATAAACCTTTAGTGATAAAAGTTGAAGGTAGTTATAAGCCCCTTCGAAGTCAGCAACTAAAGCTTCCAAAAAGAAAGCAAAATGTAAACGTTTTAAATGAATATTTTAACTAGCAACTCTCTTGAAATAGTTTACTCGTGGTCTCTGCTTATATATTTTTAAAAATTATTTTTCAGAGTTCATAGATACTAATAAAAATGTTTTCTTAATTATGGGAAACATTCTTCTTCAACAATCACAAATAAAATTAAACCTTTTCATTAAATATAAGCACATCTAAAAATAATCTAAGTTTAACAAATAATCAAAAACATTTGTTTTCCTATACTTAACAAATTTCTTTTGAAGGGTTATCTTGAAAAACACATGGCAAAGACTACACACAATGTTTACTTTTAAAGTTTTAACATTATTTTAGGTTTCACCACAGGGTTTACTATAAAACAACAAGAACTGCCAAATACCAATATCCACTGGTACACAGCTTTCTATCTATTGAGTTAGAGCAGTGGTCGGCAAACTCATTAGTCAACAGAGCCAAATATCAACAGTACAACAATTGAAATTTCTTTTGAGAGCCAAATTTTTTAAACTTAAACTTCTAACGGCACTTCTTCAAAATAGACTCATTTGGGCCGTGGTATTTTGTAGAAGAGCCACAATTAAGGTGCTAAAGAGCTACATGTGGCTCGCGAGCCATGGTTTGCTGACCACTGGGTTAGAGCATAGAAAGTTGTTATGCACATGTGTTGACCAGAGGCCTATATCAGGATATAGGCTTTACAGTGGGAATTTTAAAAATCTGTACGACTATCCCTTTTTCTCTCTCTCTACATTAGGAGAAAAATACATAACTTGGCCCACTACTTAAACCATTCACAATAGGCACACTATAAATTCCCAACAAATTTCACTTGTACTTAGGTCTATTCAGTGGTTGGCAAACAGCGGCTCGTGAGCCACATGCGGTTTGCCACTCTGTTGACTAATAAGACTAGACTAAATGTTACCACGTAGTTGGAAGCTGTGAGAATTAGGCAGTTGTGGCATATTGTATGCAAAGAGGTAAAGGGTAGTAGTATATTACAGTGGTTGGCAAATTCATTAGTTAACAGAGCGGCAAACTCTGGCTCACAAGCCGCGGTTTACCAACCACTGGTCTATATGAAACAAGCTGGATAGGGCGCAAGCATCACATACGTTCTTCATTTGACAAATGAGGATAAATCAATCTTTGAAATTTTTTATCATTTTAGCCCCTAACACCCCTCAGCTAGCGCCATAATTCAAATTCACAACTCCTAGTTACTTTGACTGCTCCAACCACATATAATGCTTCTCTAACATATTTTCCAAATCTAACTTGAATCAGAACTACCAAGGAATGACTTGGCCTACCTCTGATTTATTAAAACTGGAAAGTGCTGCTCTAATCCTATGTAAAACAGTTCAGCCATTAACATTCTAATATCTAAAATGATGGCCAAAGGATAAAGAAACAATTTATAAGAATATTTTTTACAACATCATGTAAAACTGGTTCATGTTTTCGTCCCTTGAGAGTAATTCTGACCTCAATCAAACTTTGCTTTGTCAAACAAAATCACAAATTTCAAATCCAGTTGGAAAACAAATCAAATATGCACACCAAAAAGTAGACCCAGGCTTCAATTAGTGAAATTTTAACAGAAACCTGGGCAGAAGAATCACTTCCTATAAAAGAAAAAATAAGGCATGACAACTACCTATTGAACAAAGTAAAATTAATAAATATAAAACACAGGAATACAGATGAGGCAACAGTCTAATAACAAGTGGGGTCTGTTTTATGTGTGTTAAACCTGAATAAAATACAGGTAACAATCTAAATTCAATCATGACAATAAAATACTTTCCATTTTTCCAAGTCTGATGGAAATATTTACAATTTTAAAAATAGCTTTTGCTCATTTTTTTTGTTTTTTAAAAAAACATAACATGCTCAAGGGTACACAGATATGAAAAAAAAGATTCATTACTCTGTCCAAGAGATCATACAGTATAAAACAATGTTCTTACATATTAACCCAATTCAAGAATGATATCAAGGAATCTAATAGTTTACTTCATAGATGACATTCAAATGTGTTATTTAGAACACTATGCCTAATGTAGCTATCAAAAAGTAAGTACTGCTATCCAATTTTTGTACCTTTCAGTATCTTCTATATCCACCACCACCACCTCCTCCATATGGATCTCCATAACCTCTTCCACCATAGCCTCCTCTCCCACCATAGCCCCCTCTCCCCCCATAATCTCCCCTTCCACCATAATCTCCCCTGCCTTGGAAGCCTCCTCCTCTACCACCCCCTCCCCCACCTCCACCCCCACCTCCACCACCCCAACCACCCCTTCCGCCGCCTTCTTGTCTCTTTTGCCAAGGTGGCATTTCAGGGGGTGGTGGTTCGATTTCATTCGGCCGTCCTCCCCTGTCAGGCACCCTTCCCATCAGCACCTGTATGAAGAAACATTTTCTTTCAATTATTGATATTTTAAAAGTTAAAATTTACATAAAGGGCTCAAGTAATACTGAAATTATTGTTCTAATAAAGAAAAAGAAGCCAAATATTTAAGGACATGAAAGTATCAGAATGACAGTATGAATTAATATTGAAAATATAAATGCAATCCATGACAAATTCCTCACAATATGGTATTATTTTTAAACAACCTAGGAAAATATTTCTAAAACTTAAAGGCTTGTTATTTTCTATTGTTTAAATGTATTTAGCATATTCTGTAACAAATGTAGTATCTATCAAACTAAGAAACATTTTTAGCAAAACATTAATATACTTAAACTATAGACCTTAAATTAAAATCATATCCATTTATACAACATCTCTGGACTTTCCATTGCTACTGGTTTGGTAATGGACTATCCAATAAAAGATTGTGTTTCTAAGTACATTTTTATTTCACAAGCATGAAGTATATGTGATAATATGTGGCTAGGTCAGAGATGAATATAATGACTATAACCCAAGTAGCATTGCAAAGAGATACAAGGATTCTCAGTGAGTGAGCTATTCCTCTCTTATAAGATACTTACGCTTACTAACTTCCAATGATACCAGTTATTTTATATATATATATATATATATATACTTGATGTCCTTCCTTAACCGTACCTTATAATACTTTAAAGGATAAATCAAAAATTTGTTTAAGACCCCAGACTTCTATAGAAAAGCTCTACTCTACATGCCCATGAACAGAGAAAGACAGCTGTGAGGAGGGTACCTCCAACCAACCACAGCAAAAGGGTAAGCCAATAACTTCCTGCTAGTCTCTTTCAGGAAAGAAGGTAAAGCAATAACTGCCTCAACCAAACTGACCTATAAATCAGTTGGGTTCTACTTCTATTGATCTTCTAACCAAAACTATGTTTTAGTAACTTATGTCATAAAGAAAAGACAAAAAGTACAACATTCTCACTGTGGGACAAGATTCAGAGTATGCAAATATTCTTTTAAAGTCAGCAATAATGCCCTAATTACCAAATCCAAAAAAATGCTTTTCTTGGTTGTCATTCTCATTGGTCTCTCCGCCAAACATGCGACATTGGTAGGTATACGGGGACACTACTCCAAGCACTAATCATAAGATTGCTTTCAAAAAGATGTTCTAACATTTCCTCTGTTCATCTCTGTCCCCCTAAAAAAGTCCCAGAAAGAACCCATCAATGTTCTTCCTTAATGCCTAGGTTTCTAATACAATTCTGTTCTATATCACTTTAGAAGACTCTTAGAAGTATTTTGAAAATATGGAGTTCAAAAGTACATTTTTCCACGTGAGTATTTTAGAACACTGACCTAGCTACAGGGCTACATAGCAGAAGCACTGGTTTGATTAAAGTTGCTACCATGTGCATTGACAGTACATAATGTGTGCTGGGGTGGGTATGTGAACACTTTCTACCCTAGAATAAGATGATTTAAAAACGTCTTCTTGGCTTTGCACCATGTCTAAAGGGATACTATTGGGTTGAGTTGTATTTGCAATAGAGAGAAAAAAACCATTAGGTTAAAGCAAATGATTCAGAAGAAAGGGGATGGAAAACTGATGGTAGATACCTGCTGGGGAGGTATGCTGAATGCTGTCATCCTTATGTTTATACCAAACCAACCTTGGCTTTTACATACATTGGCCTTGTTTGACCCTCCTTTTTTTCCTTTGAACGTTTAATTAAGTTCAACCATATCCTATCAACTGTTTCAATTTCAGTGGAATCTTTTATTTCTGGTTTAGTATAACAAGAAATTGTTCCCTCAAATGTGGAAAAAAAAATGATTGCATCAAAAAATTAGGCTGTAAATTATGAACTCAGAAAAGGGATGGACAATTTCACTTAAAGAAGTAGAGCTCTTGTTGCTGTAAGAGTAAATAACCTGATGCAAGATACTGAGTAACATATAGGGTAGGGCAGATATTGGTAGAGCTGTTCATTTGGAAAATACTACAATAATTCTATATAATAAAAGAGTAATATGCAAATCGATCAAACAGCAGAATGTCTAGTACTATGACACACACTGACCATCAGGGTGCAGATGCTCAATGCAGGAGCTGCCCCTTGGTGGTCAGTATGCTCCCACAGGGGGAGCACCACTCAGCCAGAAGTTGGGATCATGGCTGGCGAGTGCAGCATTGGTGTCAGGACATCCCCCGAGGGCTCTCGGAGTGGGAGAGAGTGCAGGCCAGGCTGGGGGACCCCCCCCCCCCCCCGCAAAGTGCACAAATTTCATGCACTGGGCCTCTAGTAAATATATAATAGTACAAGAATAAATGCTTGTGTTTAGCATACTCACAGCTATAAACTTTTGACCTTACCCTGTATTTAAAGACAACACTTTCAAAAGATAGAGAAGGTTGGTCTAAAATGGAAGTAGGAGGCATGAACACTAGTGCCTAACTGAGCAATGATTTCACAAATTGACTTTATAAACAACCATTCATCTGGCAAGATATCCTGCATCAAGGATATATTTCTCACTATACTGGGTGAAAAACTATGTTTTAAAATTACCCAAATCCATTACTTCTGTTCTTTTGTAAAGGCTGTCATAGGCTGCTTTATCTAAATGAAGAGTACTTTCAGTTGAGCTAAAAGGTATTTTAGATTAGTTTGTTGTTAAAGTAAAATTTTCAGACTATATGAACTTGTTTAAGATCGAGCTTATCAGAGAAATTGATCCATACTATGAGTCAGGAAACTTCCAAGAGATTCAGTAATTTGCCCACGGTGATTCCTCTAAGTAAAGGAACCCAGATTTATATGACTCCAAAGCATGTATTCTTCTTCCCTTTACATCAAGAATATAGGGAATCTGTCGGTACCTGAAACAATTCAGGTTTTCATTGAAAAAGAATGATTGATTAGTTAGCCCTGACAGGTTTGGCTCAGTGGATATAGCGTGGGTCTATGGACTGAAAGACTCCAGGTTCGATTCCGGTAAAGGGCATGTACCTTGGTTGTGGGTACATACCCAGAAGGAGGTGTGCAGGAGGCAGTTGATCGATGTCTCTCTCATTGATGTTTCTAACTCTATCCCTCTCCCTTCCTATCTGTAAAAAAATAAATAAGATATTAAAATATATATATATACATTTTAAAAGATGATAAAAAAAAAAGAGGAGAAACCAAGACGGTGGCATAGGTGAACACCTAAACTGCTGCCTTGCACAATTTCAAAACTACAGCTAAAAAACAAAATGGACATCATTCAGAACCACAGGAAAGCTAGCTGAGTAAAAATTCCACAACTAGAAGGAAAGAGAGGAGCTCACGGAGACTCAGAGGAGCTGCAAAAAGCTAAGGTACGGAGACACACGCATGGAGAGGAAGGGCGGCAGAGTGCCTCACTGGCTTCCTCTAGCAGGAGGGAGACAGAGACTGTCAACTGCACTGAACCCCAGTTCCGACTGCATTGAACCCCAGTTCCAGGTGAAACTCATACGGGGAGAGTCTGGTCTGTCGAAAAAGGGAAGATGAACGAAAATTCAGGGGAGCCAGGAAAGGCAGAGGTCTGGAGACGCGCATACCAGGGGGCTCAGAGAGGACTGACTGCTGATTGTGCCACTGGCTTTCTCTAGCGGGAGGAAAACTGAACCTCCCAACTGTGCTGAACTCCATTTCTAACTGCACTGAACCCCAGTTTTGGGCAAGACCTTGGCGACCCAGACTCATACGGGTCCCTGTAGTACATGGAAACTCAGGGGAGCCACAAAAGGCAGAAGTGTGGAGGCACAAGCGCAAGTGCACGCAGAGAGGGCTGCAATGATTACCAAGGGACACTGAGACCCAGCAGGGCTGATGGGAAGCCAAGGCTGTCTGCTCAGCCCTGAGACTCCGCCCCATCCAAGCCTAGCACAGAGGCTTTTTCAATTTTGCAAGTCTTGTATCATAAGGCTACTCCAGCACAGAAGTTCTCCCTGCATAGACATAGCTGATCCTCACAACCAATCGGCTTGGATGTCAATTCCCCCCAGTGATACCAACAACAATCAAGACTTAACTACAACAAGACTGTACACACAGTTCACAAAGAGATGCACCAAGAGAGACCACCTCAGTAACTGGGGAGGCAAGAGCTACTGGGCCATATAGGACACCTAGCACACAAAGCTACTCTACCAACTCAGGGAAGCAGCAAAAATGTGGAGACAAAGGAATAGATCACAAATGAAAGAAATGGAGGAAAATAAATGACTGGATATAGAGTTCAAAACCACGGTTATAAGGTTTTTTTAAGAATTTCCTAGAAAAGATGGATAAATTTAGCGAGACCAAAGAGGAGATGAAAAAGGACCAACTAGAAATTAAACATACACTAACTGAAATAAAAAATATTATACAGAGACCTCAGAGCAGTGAGTAACACAAGAATCAAGTCAAAGATTTGAAATACAAAGAGGTAGAAAACACTCCACTGGAAAAGAAAAAAGAATCCAAAAATGTGGAGATAGTGTAAGGAGCCTCTGGGACAACTTCAAGCGCACCAACATCACAATTATTGGGGTGCCAGAAGAAGAGAGAGAGCAAGATACTGAAAACCTATTTGAATAAATAATGACTGAAAACTTCCCACATCTGGTGAAAGAAATAGACTTACAAGTCCAGGAAGCACAGAGAACCCCAAACAAAGGGAATCCAAAGAGGACCACACTAAGACACATCATAATTAAAATGCCAAGAGCAAAAGACAAAGAGTGAATATTAAAAGCAACAAGAGAAAAACAGTTAATTACCTACAAGGGAGCACCCATATGATTTCCAGCTGATTTCTCAACAGAAACTATGCAGGTCAGACAGGAGTGGCAAGAAATCTTCAAAGTGATGAATAGCAAGAACCTACAAACCAAGATTACTCTACCCAACAAAGCTATCATTCAGAATTGAAGGACAGATAAAGAGCTTCACAGAGAAGAAAAAGCTAAAGGAGTTCATCAACACCAAACCAGTATTATATGAAATGCTGAAAGGTACTCTTTAAGAAGAGGAAGAAGAAAAAGGTAAAGATAAAAATTATGAACAACAAATGCTTATCTATCAACAAGTGAATCTAAAAATCAAGTGAATTAAAAATCTGATGAACAGAATAAACTGGTGAATATAATAGAATCAGGAGCATAGAAAGAGAGTGGACTGACAATTCTCAGGGGGAAAGGGGTGAGGGGATGTGGGGATAGACTGGATAAAAATTGTACACCTATGGATGAGGACAATAGAGGGTGGGGTAAGAGCAGAGGGTGGGGTGGCAGCTGGGGGGAGGGGACCTATGGGGAGGAAAAAAGAACAATTGTAATAATCTGAACAATAAAGATTTATTAAACTAAAAAAAAAAAAGTGATTGATTATATTCTTAGAAAGAAATTAATTCTTCCTAAAACTATTAATAAAACAATTCTTGATTCCTCTAATTTAGATAACACTTTGGTTTAATTAATGAATATAGAGATTCAAATGAACATGCACACACAAAACTAAGCCTAGATGAATTGAAGCCCTTACACCAGGTAAGTAAATTAAACAATAAGTGAAATCTGTAAAAACATCTAGTCCAGGTACACTAGAAACACCTGGACATAAAGGAAAAATAAATTAAGATCTGTAAAAACAGCATCAAATTGAAAAGGGAACCCACTATATGGGAGAAGATATTTGCCAATAATATATCTGATAAGGGGCTAATTTCCAAAATATATAAAGTTCTCATACAACTCACCAAAAAAAAAGACAAACTAATAAAAAAATGGGCAGAGGACCTAAATAGACACTTCTCCAAAGAGGACATACAAATGGCCAAGAGACTCATGAAAAAATGTTCAAAGACACTAATCATCAGTGAGATACAAATTAAAATGACAATGAGGTACCATCTCATACCTGTCACAATGGCTGCATCAATAAATCAACAAACAATAGGTGCTGGAGTATATGGAGTGAAAAGAACCTTACTATACTGCTGGTGGGAATGCAGACTGGTGCAGCCATTATTGGAAAACAGTGTGGAGTTTCCTCAAAACATAAAAAATAAAAAATGGAACTGCCATTTGATCCCACTTCTGGAATATATCCTAAGAAACCCGAAACAGCAATGAGAAAGAATATTGCACCCCTATGTTTATAGCAACATTTTTTACAATAGCTAAGCTCTGCAAACAGCCAAATACCCATCAGTAGGTAAATGGATAAAAAAAATGGTGAAATTTACATAATGGAATACTATGCAGCTGAATAAAAGAAGGATCTTTCATCCTTTGAGACAGCATGGAGTGAAGTGGAGAGTATTATACTAAGTGAAATAAGCCAGTCAGAAAAAAATTAGTATCATGTGATCTCACTCATATGTGGAATCTAATAACAAAGTAAACTGTCAAACAAAATAGATCCAGAGAATGGAAACATGGAACAGACTGATGAATATCAGAAGGGGGGGGGTTAATGGAGGGAGGAAGTCAACTGAAGATCTTATGTATGTTTTAGAGGCCCAGTGCACAAAATCTGTGCAATGGGGTGGGGGGGAGAACCCTCAGCCTAGCCTGCAACCTTCTCACAGTCTGGAAGCCCTCAGGGATATGTCCGACTATAGTGGAGGCTGGAGAGGCTCCCTTCACCGCCGCTGTGCTCACCAGCCGTGAATCCAGCTTCTGCAGGAGGCAGCTCCTGCATTGAGCATCTGCCCCCTGATAGTCAGTGAGCATCATAACGACCTGTTGTTCCACCATTTGGTCAATTTGCATATATAAGATTATTATATAGGATATGCATAACCCATGGACACAGACAATAGTAGGGTGAGGATGAGATTGGGGAGGGAGGGGTTAATGGGGAGAAAAGGGGAGACATCTGTAATATTTTCAACAATAAAGATACATTTAAAGAAGTAAATTAAACAATAAGTGAAATCTGTAAAAACATCAAATGAGGATATTATAGATTCATTCTCCACTGTACTGAAAGAAAAACCAACCTTATTAATGGCACATGCCGTCTTCTCCCGGCTAGAGCCACTACTTGTCCTAATGATCTTAGAAAGATCTTCACGAGCAGCAAGTAAATGTGCCAATGTAATCGTTGTCTTAGGTGACAAAGCATAACGCTTAGGCTGATAAATTCTGGCTATGTCATCTGTTTTCACCTAAATGACAAAGGTTAGGGGGGAAAGTAAATCAAAGAACATTTCAATGAAAGAGCAATAGAAATCATAAATATCTGATAATTTATGTCTAATGAAAAATGTAAACCAACAGATGCTAAAAGAACACATAACTACCAGGATCAATTCATTAAAATCTCACACACAAAAAAATACCTAAAAATACCAAAACCACATATAGGTCCTTTCAGAAATAAACAAACAAACAAACAAACAAACAAATAAAACAGTAAATCTTATAAAAACTTGAAAGAAATACCAATTTTCTGGATGGTGAGACTGCATATTATGTGTTTCCCCAAAAATTAATACTAGATTTACTGCAATCCTATTAGAATGGTTTTTGAAAGGATAAGAAGGAAAAAAAGGGAATCTAAAGATAATGCAGAGACTAAATAAGAATGACAAAAATAATTCTGAAAGAGTTCTACCAGATATTAATATGAAATATGAAATTATCATTGTCTTAACTGCTCACATTCATTGAGTTCTTATTAAGTGTGCCAGGACACTATTCACTTAATGGTCATTTTTTTAAATTCTTTCTTTTAGAATGGTTGTATTTATTGCCCCCCTTAGTATCTGGAAAAAATGAGGCTTAGAAAGCTTAAGCAACTTCCCCAAAATACAGAGAGCATCCAAGTTTTGTCTAATTACTAATAAATATCTACTTGACCTATAATACAGTATACTATCCTACCTCAGTCAAATTACATGGAACTTGGGAAGAAAAAAGAGACTGATTAAGCAAAATAGGCAGCTGAGATTCAGAGTTCCATACATGTATGAATGGAATAAATAATAATTAAAGAACATTGAAAAAAGAGATGGATAATTCTAAAATGGTGCTGGAATAAGCTGTTGGTTATTCATAAAAATAATAATAATAAGGTATATCATACTGATATTCCAAACACATTGTTTAATGTTTTATTTCACATTAAAAAATCCTATATAAGAAAGAGGTAATATGTAAATTGATTGTCATGCCCTTGCACAAGATGGCCGCCCCCATGTAATCAACAAGATGGCTGGCAGGCAAGGGCAATTGTGGGCAATCAGGTCGGCAGGGGAGGGCAGTTAGAGGCGATGAGGCCAGCAGGGGAGGGCAGTTAGGGGCAACCAGGCAGGTAGGGGAGAGCAGTTGGGGATGACCAGGCCTGTAGGGGAGGGCAGTTGGGGGGACCAGACCTGTGGGGGAGGGCAGTTGGAAAGAACCAGGCCTGCAGGGGAGGGCAGTTGGGAAGAACCAGGCCTGCAGGGGAGGGCAGTTGGGGGGAACCAGGCCTGCAGGGGAAGGGCAGTTGGGGGCTATTGGGCCAGCTGGGGAGGATAGTAGGGGGCAATCAGGCCAACAGAGGAACAGCTAGGCATCGATCAGGCTGGCAGGGGAGTGGTTAGAGGGTGATCATGCTGGCAGACAGAAGCAGTTAGGGACAATCAAGCAAGCAAGCAGGTGAGCGGTTGGGAACCAGCAGTCCCGGATTGTGAGAGGGATGTCCAATTGTAGGCCTAAGCTGGCAATTGGAAATTCCCTGAGGGGTCCTAGATTGGAGAGGGTGCAGGCTGGTCTTAGGGCCACCCCTTCAGCCCAGTGCATTAATTTCATGCACTGGGCCTCCAGGATATTATAAAGCATAAAATTTCTACACATCAAAAAGCATAAAACAAAATCAAAAGAAACAGAGAAAATATTTTCAACAATAAAGCAACTAGCTAACTTCCTTAATATACAAAAAGCTCAATCAAAAGGAAAACAGGAAGATTCTAAGGGGGAAAAAAAGACAAGACACAAATAGAACTTTCAAAAAAAAGAGGAAAAATTGAAATGACTAATAAGCTTATGAAAAAAAGATTAAAAATTTCCCAACAATAAAAACATACAAATTAAAAGAAATTAGTCTTTTAACTATCAAGTTAGTAATAAAATTGGTAATATTCTAAATATTAAAAAGGCTAAATTGAAGACAAAATTTCATTTATCTTACTGATAAGGGTTTAAATTCATACCAACTTTCTAAAAAAGCAATTTTGCAATGGGAATCAAGAGCATTAAATGTTCTATTAAATGTTCTATTAAATGTCAATATTTTTATATCCTGCTTTCTTTCTTTGTTAAATATATTTTATTGATTTTTTACAGAGAGGAAGGGAGAGGGATGAGAGACATCGATCAGCTGCCTCCTGCACGCCCCCTACTGGGGATGTGTTTGCAACCAAGGTACGTGCCCTTGACTGGAATCGAACCTGGGACCTTTCAGTCCACAGGCCGACGCTCTATCCACTGAGCCAAACCGGTTTCATTGATATATCCTGCTTTCTTGATCAGTGGCTCACTATACCTATCTCACTGTTTCATTTGATGCCTTCCTTAATGCAATCCTGGCATAAATCAAAACAGCTATGAGTTTAAAATAAATGTGAAACATTTGGGTAGAAATTAAGATAACTGCAAACAGAGATTTACACAAGGCCAGGAACTTTATATAAGACCAGTAGTTGGCTTGGGTATGTGTTTCATATACAGTGAAAAAGTGTAAATGTGGTGCAGTTACATATTAAGAGACAAGGGACTGAAGAACTATCACAGAGTACCACCTACAGGTCACAAATGGGAAAACAGCCTTACCTTTGCTCTATCAGACCATCCAAAGGACTGCACTGTTACATCCAATCGCTTCATCAACATCCGCCGACGGCACTCATATTCACAGGAAAGAGCATCATTGATTCTTTCCAGCTGTTCCTATAGAATTTGGAAACAAGTATCATAAATTTTAGATTCTTTCATTTTACAAAAAAAAAAGAAGTTTTAAAATTATGGTCAGTAAAAATACTGTAATTGAAGAGCATTTTCTGATCCCATAAAATTTTTCATTAAATTATACAAATAATAAAGAGTATTTTATAGAACATCGGTGATATTTAGAATATATTAAACATATAAGTTAAATTTTACAATTGGTGAATTTACCTCATCTTCAATCAAATGAGTTAAGTGAAACATCTGCTTGCTAAGTAGCAGGGACCAAAAGGGAAAGAAAATACCAATAATGTCCAATCTTGCAGGTTTTGAACTACTATCCTTTTCAAATCACAAGTATACCAACATCCTGGGCACTAAAAAAAACCTCTTCCCTGATATTTTTTAAAGTAATAATCAGACTGAAGAAATGTTTGTACTACTTAAGGGACATATATATATATATATATATATATATGTGTGTGTGTGTGTGTGTGTGTGTGTGTGTGTGTGTGACCCTAATAAGCAAAAAGACCAAATGGCGGGACAACCAACCAACCAAAAAACTGGTCGCTATGATGTGCACTTACCACCAGGGTGTGCACACAGAACATGGCAGGCATCGGCTGCAGCAGGATGGTGGAGCAGGTGAGCAGGGGCACCAGACCAAGGCAAGGTGCTGGTCACTACCATTGGGGTGAGCCTCTGATGGTTACTGAAAATTCTTTGCTCTTTCATGCCACAGTCCCGCCAGGCACTCGCACCTGCTGCCAGCCCCGCTTGCATCCACTGCTGGCGCTGAAACCGCCTTTCACACCCACTGCTGGCTCTCGGTGCCATCAGTGAGTGCAAGGAGTAGCTGTTGGCCCCGTTGGCTCCTCAGAGCTTCTCCACCTCCCCCTTCTCCTGAGGGGCGATCAGGTGCTGGCCTCGCTCGCACCTGCTGCTGGTACTGGCCCCAATCGCTCTGCACCATCATCAGGTGTGAGTGGGAGCGGAGGGAGCAGGGTCAAAGGCAGACAGAATTGGGGCTGCGGTGGGAGGGGCCAGGTGGGGGTGTGGAGGATGCACCCCTGTGCCCACCACAGCCTTGCAGCCTATAGTTCCTTTCAAGATGCACAAATTCATGCATAGGACCCCTAGTTATTCTAAATATCAATTCATTTTAATTCTCCAAAATAACATATGCATGCTATACATTGTAAAATCTAAATGCTTTTTTATAAAATTAAGTCATATTCACTAGGTGAATTACACACAACTAATAAAAGGTGGGTGATGGGGACTTACTGTCTGTTCCAGATTTAAATCCATTTTCAACAGTGGTTTTCCCACATGGTTTTTCTGGACTTTTGAGAGAATATCTTTTACCTAAAAGTAAATACAATAAAATTTGAAAATGTATATTCTCTAATTTAAAACAATCTTATTCTTTAATGCTATAGAATAAATATAATGTTAAAATGAAATAACCTTAGCCCTAACCAGTTTGGCTCAGTGGAGAGAGCCAAAAATTAGGGTCAGTACTTTAAAATTATGGTCAGTAGTTCCTACTGATTCAAAAAATACTGTACTTGAGGACCATTTTCTGATCCCATGAGACTTTCCATCAAATTACACAAATAATAAAGAGTATTTGATAGAACATTTATGATATTTAGAATATATTAAAAGTTAAATTTTAGCCTGCAGACCAATTAAGGGCATGTACTGTGGTTGCAGACTCCTCCCCAGTGTGGGCCCTAGTCGAGGCTCTTGCAGGAGGCAACCAATCGATGTGTTTCTCTCACATCAATATTTTTCCTTGACTTTCCCTCTCTTTAACTCTCCCTAAAAATCAATGAAACATATCCTCGGGTAAGGAATAACAAAAACAAAAAGCAACAAACAAAATATAACGTACCTTTATATATTAGGAAAGAGTATCACTACAAAATAGAATATCTTTTTCTCTTTCTTAATATATTTTTATTGATTTCAGAGAGGAAATGAGGACAGAAACATCAATGATGAAAGAGAATCATTTATTAACTGCCTCTTGCACACCCCCTACTGGGGATTTAGCCAACCTGGACATGTGTCCTTGATCAGAATCGAACCTGGGCCTCTTCAGTCAGCAGGCTAATGCTCTCTCTATCCAGTCAGCCAAACCAACTAGGGTCTGAATACCTTTTTCAAAGAGCAGTAGTGCTGGAGGCTAATTCCAGCATGTCATAATAAATGCAAGAAGTCCTCTAAAGGTTGATGGGCTTCTACATTCAGCAGGGATGAATCATATTACCTGCTGCTGAGAGAGCCAAAGGCAGTTCCCCCAATCTGACAATGCCTACTATATACCAAACCTGATTTTTGATATGTATATCTGCTTTGCTTTAGGGCAATTTGTGTTAATAAAAAGCTAGGGGTCCAGAGATTTGAAGAACTTGGTTACTCAAGCTAGGTCTCCTCTAGCTCCCGAAAATGCTTTCCAAATTTATATTTCATGTCTAGTCTCTTTATTAATTTACTTGCAGCCCCTTTTTCAGATTCCTGAACCTTTCTACATGCTGAGAAACACCCCGGCAATTAGCTATATTAACTCAAGCTATAACACACCCTCTTTTCCAGAATAAGAAATAATGTACATAGACAACTACTGTAGTTACAGGTTTTGCAATAAGAATTACATGTTTTATGTAAAACAATTTTGGAGTTTCTTCTTAAGATGGCACTCTCTTATATCCTGGTAAATGATCTAAAAGGATAGTTTTGCCAAGCACATTGATTTTTCTCAGTTAAGTACCATGTACACATTCCAATTATAAGTATTCTGGTTTCATTGTTCAGCAGAACACCATAGGAGACCAAGCTCACTCACTTATAGTCACCACATACAAATTTCATTATTTTTGCAAACACAGAAAAGAAAAAAAAAAAAGGAAATATTTCCTTTTGATAGGTACTGAATGGAAAAGGAAGTCCTTTTACAAGAAGTAAATATTTAGCCACAATGACCCCAGTAACAACTACCTTATAATTAACCTGTCCGCATTTGAACACAGGCATTATAGCCTACCTTAAGGAGGGAAAAAAGGTTTGGGGAAATTATTACCACTAACTGGAACCCATAGAAGGAAAGGAAAAGCTTTTAAAAAGAGCCCAGAAATCTGTTTCATTTTGAAACAGTCCCAAACATTTTAGCCAATACCAGATCATTACTAATCCAGAGGAAATCAGGGGAAAAGAAACATTGGAGAGTAACTTGTTAATCTAGAACAATGGTCTGCAAACTGCAGCTCAAGAGCTAGGGTTTATCGCTCTGTTGACTAAAGAGTTTGCCCACCACTGGGATAGGGACTTAATCACAGGAACAACATCAGCCTGTAATTATTGGAATCTAGAGTCTAAGGTCAGTAGTCGGCAAACTCATTAGTCAACAGAGCGGCAAACTTCGACCACTGATCTAAAACAATGTTTTTGAGCTGGAATTTCCTTATTCTTTGAGCTGTGCCTAGCTGGTGTGGCTCAGTGTTTGAGTGTTGACCCACGAATCAAGAGGTCACTAGTTAGATTCCCAGTAGGGACACATGTTTTGCAAGTTCTACCTCTGGCCCCCAAAAAAGTTTCTAATATTGCTTTCATCTTAGTAATACTAAAAGTCTCTCACATTTATTAAGACAAATATTTTTTAGTTTTCAGTTCATAAAAAAAATCAATGCAAAAAATACTTTATTCAAAGTTTTTGTTTAAAGCAGTTTGTCTAAATATGGAATGTTAGCACCTATTCTTAAGGGTGAGAATTTTCTTTTCCTTTAAAATGAACTCTATAATATTCCCTTACAGGGCTCCTCCAAAACCTAGAAAGTAGATCAGAATTTGGTCTGTGAGAGTAGAATTCTCTCTAACATATGGCTCGACTAAAAGAAAGAGTAATTAATAATTGAAAATAATTCAAAAAGCTTGAAATAGGTAATTTGTGGTTATTTTCACTCCATCAGAACACTCATTCATTCACTCTACAACAAACATTTACTAAATACTTATCCACCAGAAATGGTGCTGCCAAAGAGAACTACATTGCAATTCTATTAACAATATTCACTAAAAAAAATTTAATTTGCCTTTGATCTTATAATTCTACTTGTTTCATTATATTGTATTTCAACCTTGTTTAGGAAAGGAAGACTTAAATTTGCAAAGTGATTTCTATCATGCAACTCTCAAAAGCTTGAGGCAGATACATATTAACTCCAAATCCAAAGTTTAGTCTTTATGAAGATAAATTCTTTTTTTTAAAAATGCCGAAACTGGTTTGGCTCAGTGGATAGAGCATCGGCCTGGGGA